>OY728156.1:1804294378-1805494378 GCA_963277665.1 Viscum album
CCTTGATGCCTCTTCCCACATGATTTACATGAGAGAAATTGAACTTTCTTTCCTCTATGGTCATCATGAAACTCCATCTTTCTCTTATTAGCTGAGTCGGGAAACTTACCAAAGTTGATATTATTGATCATATTATGATATTGATTATTAGGCATAATAATGATGTTTGGACTTCCAAATATCATTTCATTTGGTTGATCATGAATAATATCATTCCATTTTCCATCATATCCCCCATTATCATGAATCTTCATGTTTCCAACCATTTTCTAAAACCCAAAAAGAATAGTGTGAGAGGAAAAAATCATGCTAGGGAAAACAACATAATAAATGGGTAGTACCATCAATATCTAACATCTTAGGTTAAATTATAAGATCATTACTATAATTCTAGGACTATAACCTATACGTATACTTATCCTTAGGGACATCCCTAGACATACCTTAAATATTTCTAGGGATTTCACTAAAGTTTTTGTATCCTAGTTTCCAAAGGTTAACTAAACCATCACTCTGATACCAACTGTAGATACCCAAAGCTTGACGTACATGGACATTACATTAATTTTGCAGAATACTTAATACATGACATAAACAGACGCCCAAAGATCATATTAGTTTAGTGTCTTTGGAAACTTAGAACGTAATCTTCTAATCATGGTGAAAGATCTTCAACATCTCCCATAAAGATCTCCCCCTTTTGTTTTTCTTACCTAAAACCTTTCTTTATATCCTGGGGAAAAGAAAACATAAAAAGGGTGAGCTCAAATTCTCAGTAAGGGTAAACATAGAGAACATAAAACAATCCATAAACATTTGAATGCAAAAACTTGAACATAAAATCTAAACATCAAAATCTTGAGCAAAGACATAAATCTTGGAAGTACGTAAGGTATATATCATAAAGGAAAATCAATCATGATAAAATAGAATGGGAATAAAACATGTGATTGTGGCAACCATTAAGTACATGTTATGATTTCCATAGTAGCCAAGGCATTACTGCCATGACCATCTTAGTGGACAAAGTCCCTTTCTGAATCGAGTTCACTCCTCGTTTCAGTCCTGTAACACTGAACCGGATTAACTTACCATTCCATCCATGTATATCTCAGGAGATATAAATCTTTACCCAATGAATTGGAGGTAGATATAGGTACCACACATCTCATAATGAAATCATTCTTACTTGTGCCACAAAATAAACATAAATCATTCATCATAACCCAAAGAATAAAACGGGTTTCATAAACATCATCCCATCATAACATAATCCATATAAAACAAATGGATATAATTTCATCATAATAAAAATCAAACCAAGTAAATAATAGATTCATTATACTTGAAACATAAACATACTGAATAAAGTCATCTTAGATGGAAAATAGTTTTGATAAAACACTTGAAATGAATTCTTGAGGAAAATATACTTTCTTCTTCAAAATCATTTTATTTTCACAAAATGCCGTGAAATTTTAAAATAAAATGATTTTTTTGAAAATATTTATGAAATGTTGTAGAGTAAGATTCATTAAGAAAAGGTGTTATGAAATCGTAAAAATCCGTTCATGGCGTATAAGTTAAAAATAACATTCTCCTCGTACTTTTGTCGGAAAAGTCAAAAAGTTCCTCGTGTGGTAAAAAAAAGTAAGATTCCTTTCATAACATTTGGTAAAATTCAAAAATGGTTAAAATAACATTAAACATACATGAAAAAAAATTATAAAATAGGGACATGGATGATAAAAAAACCCCAGTAAATACCTACGAATAAACAATCTCGAATAAGAGCGAGATTGGAATAGTTATCCCTTACCTTATGTCTGATATGCTTCGTATGTATCCAAACCTCCTGTATAATGATTTAAATAATGTCATTGAATTATTACAGAATCATATTCACTTTTATGATATCATATATGGTTTACTTATGACTTTATATTACCCGTTATTTTGTAAATTCGATGTAAAAGCAGCGATTTGGATAAAATCGTTTCATTTTTTGTACGTGTTTCGACTTGTTGTTCTTGATATTGTTACTTATATCCTGATTTAATTAATTACATAATTTAAAAAATGATTTATATATATATTATATATTCATAATATACATATATATATATATATGATAGATCGATAAATGGAATGAAATACACCGTTCATGGAGACGGTAGGCCGTACATACGCATGAACGTTGTTTTCGATTCCTTATTGAATTGAATGTAATTAAGTAGAAGACATACATATATATAAATAAATAAATCCAGTATCATTATTATGTCATATATTTCATTATTATTCATTATATATACTTTATAATCATTCATGAATGGTTAACATGGAGAATGAATCTCAGCGCATCGTGGAGACGGTAGTCCGTACGTACGCACGAGCGATGATATCATTCCCATGATCGTGGAATTTTATTGAAGTGTATGTATAATATTTCAGAATAAATATAACTTTACAATAATCATATATAGTTATTCATTTACACCATTATACCCTTCCAAGTAAGGTGGTGGTTGAAAACAGATTACACCACAGCGTGGAGACAGTATTTTGTACGTACGCACGCGCGGTGATTTCGTTTTCTGTAGGATGGATAGAAGGTAAAATAGGGTTATTTCATATTTATAATAACATATAATTATATAAGTAATACTTATGTTATTACTTTATAATGAAACAACTAAATAAGAGGAAGTAGAAGAAGAAATAAACTTGAAAGAGTCGGTAGAAGAGATTACCTCTTCCTCGATGCACCTCCTTTAAACTTCTTCTTAGGGAAGTAGAGTTGGTCTTTTGAGAAACCAGAACCTCCATAATGTTTCTAGAGAAGTGTATAAGAGAAATGGGCAGGGTTTGTCCGAGATTCAAGGCTCAAAAGGGTGTGAAGAGAAGATTTAAGGGGTGCCCTTTTTATAAGGGAGGAGAGGGGAACCTTTGGAAAAACTTAAAATATTATTTTATAATAAAGTCATATTCGGTTTATAATAGCTCCAAATTGATTTATTTCTAAGATAAAGTAGGTATGGTAACAAATCCTCTCAAACAATAGGTTTTAGACAAGTTTAGCTTACTATTTTAACCTTATATTTTAGATTTAACTCTAAGTTAAATAATTTAACTTTTACCGTGTCTTCTTGTTTTCTTACACTATATGGTTAATAAACTTACTATAACCAGACAAACGAACCCCAAGTGGTTAATTATTAATATATATAAAATTATCTATGTAATTTGGCCAAACCTTAGATTTTTAGGAATATAATAACAATTAATAATATAATATTTTTTAAAAAAACTATTTTATGTTAATTTTGACACTATTTGGTAATTGATTTTTGTGAAAATCATAACAGCATTATTAGTTATAAAAAAGTTAATTAAATAAATAATAAAATGTCATATTAACCTAGAAAATTATTGTAATTCATAAAAAGTCTCAAATTACATTTATTTGGATATTTATAATATTAATTATTTTAATATTTCATTATTTAGGTAATTACTTCCATCACCATTGTGTCATAAATAAATTAAATTATTTAATGTCTAAAAATTATAAATAAAATACCATTAGGTATGAAATCTTTTTATCTTTCTAATTAATATTTATATTATAATTTATCTTATGTATAACCCTATATTAAAAATGTTTTAGTTATTAAACTTTGATTTTAACTATTTTAACTCTTTTTTAAATAAAATAATAATAAATGTCCTAATCTAATCCAAGTGGACCTAAATGATAATATTATATTCCTAAGGTTGTTTTTGGTCAAATTATACTTATCCAGTAGAATTAGGACATGTGTTAGAGTAATAATAATATCATTTTTTACCCTTAATTACCCTATTTACTTTTAACCGTGGTAAATAAAAGTAAAAAGTTACTATTCACCAAAAAATATTTTTATCTTATTGAACCACATTTTACTCCTTTATATTAACCCTTTCTCTAAAATTTTCAAAATTCCACTCACAGAAGTGGTAAAATTAAGTTTTATGTAAATTTTCAAATTCTCCTAGGAGGTGGGTAAAAGACGGTGAAAAGTTCAATAAAATTTTAATATATCTAAAATTATTATAAAATGACTCCAATGAATTACATTGAAATTATATAGGTATTATGTATCAATTTTGACCTAAAATAAATTTGAATAAAAAGTTGGTTTTTAAATAGTAACCGAGTGTTTTCACTATTCATCAAAAATTGAAAGTTTTCAGAAAAATACCAAAATTTCACCCTATGCTAATTTCGATATTCCGAATCCAAAAATGAAGTCCATTTTGAAAGATAAAATTTATAAAATTTCAAAAAGTAGGTATTACTATCTATAACGACTAGTTTATATAATATTTTAATAACATATCGTTGTTTAGTGAAACTCGGTATTGCGTACAACACACGCTATCGTGGAAGGTCGTGATTGCGTGTAATGTAATCCATGTCAGGGTTGCGTGTAGTGCAAGACTCCTTTGTTGTTTTGTATAACAGAATCCAACCATATTTCATTTATACATTGAATATATATATATATACACTCAATGTTGCATAGAATAACTACTATCAAACGAACTTGAAATTGTGTGTAACACGATCCAAGAATAGTGTTGTGTATACTGCAAGCTAATACGGTGTTGCGTATAGTACAAGATAATCTTGATGTAGTGTATAATAGAAGACATCAAAGAAATTAAAAATAATATATCTCATAAAATCTCGGGGTGTTACACCACTATTGATACAGAGATAAAATATTTTGAAGCACCTATATCAAATAAAGCAGATACTATAATAGAGGCTACTAGAACAGTACCTCATACTGTAGATGGTCCCACAGCCTGATTCTTGGGTATTGGTTGTAGTGCATGTAATTGACCCGATCCACAACCCTATGCAATAGATATACTACCACGATCATGACTGCTCTATTGGTGTTGCTAGTGATTAGGGGTCTGGTACCATGGCCACAACCTCCTTAGCCAGACCTACGGATGTTATTCCAACTCCCTGCCTGACATGGTGTAAAAGAACCTACTCCTGAAGCTAGAGCTGGTGCGGATCCTTTTCCACTCGAAGATGGTAGAAAGGTCCTATAGAAATGTTGAAGATTACCCATATGGACAAAATACCAGCACTCCAGTGGATCTCTATCACAAAGAGGCTTTAGGTTCCCCCGTCATCCACACTAATGACACACTATGAAGCTATCGAAACAGCCACTCTGGTTGTCACTGCCTTGATGATAAACCTCGAGGGAACATTTCTTACCACCGAAAGAGCTACTAGCTTATTGTAGCACTAATCCTCTATAACCGATACTATTTCCATACCTCATGTTATGCTCAGTGATAAGAGCCTGTGTAACTCCCCGACCCCAGTTACCCAGAGTCGGTGCATTATTTTAATACATTGGCATGATTACAAGGAATTAAGTCCCAAAGGACCGATCGATTTAGCAATCTTGGAAAATAGATTACATACATGAATGTTACATTACACTTCATAACATACAAAACAACATAAATAATCCTTCATGAACACCATTATTCCCTTGGCTTAACTTGCATATCAATCACTATACACTTCTTGGAATCCTGGGGAAAACAAAACATAGAAAGGGGTGATCTCAGATGCTCAGTAAAGATAACAATACAGTGGAATCTTTCATAAATAAGCATAAACATTTAAGGAAATGTATAACTAAAACAAAATCCTTTTAAACTTGAACTTCAGCATAACATGGAAAAAATAAAATGAAGTAATGCCATTTACTTATTCACATGGATATTCTACTAGTCGAATAATCACATGCAATATCACTAACCACTTTCATAATGATGGAATGCATAATGTCGAACTTTAATTTCTATGTCAAGGCCTCATGCCAAGACCTAAGGGATAAATGTAACCGGAACCCAACCCGGAGAGCCTCTGTAACTGGACTCTAACCCGGAGTGCCTCTAATAACCGGACACCAACCCGAAGTGCCTCTAATAACCGGACACCAACCCGAAGTGCCTCTAATAACTGGACACCAACCCGGAGTGCCTCTAATAACCGGACACCAACCTGCAGTGCCTCTAATAACCGAACACCAACCCATAGTGCCTCTAATAACCGAACACCAACCTGGAGGGTCTGCTGTAACTGGACCCCAACCCGAAGCATACTAGTCCAACACATTCATCTTAAGAATAGGATGAAATATAACATAAACATTCGTATTAAAACTAGCATATGAAATGACAAAACATTAATCATAAACCATTAATGGCATAAAAATAACTCATCCATATTCAAACATATCACAAAACCTTAAATACAATATGGAAGATTTGTATCATAATAAATCAACTTCAAACAAGTGTAAAATTTATCAAAGGATGTTGACATAGATGAAATCAAAACTATTTGAGAGAAATATATCTTTTTTTTTAATCATTTAAAAGTCAAAAAATTTGGAAAATAAGTCATTTAAAGACATTTTTTAATCAAAGTTTCTCATACCACTTTGAATCTTTTTAAAGGAATTAACATTTTAAAAACATTCATGTCTATATAAATAAATCCAAAAAAACCCATTTTGAATACATGGACATTAATGAGAAAGATTTAGAAGAATAAATATTTAAAACATTTGAAATGATGTTTTAGTAAAAAGTCCCTTAAAATAATCCCTTTTAAAACTCTTTCATAAATCATTGACATGGATAATAAATATGTCCCAGTAGATACTTACGTAAAAACAACCTCAGATAATAAAGAGATTGTGAAATTAACCCTTACCAATTTGGTAACTTACGAAACATACAACCCATGAAAGAGGTATCATATAATGAATATGTAAATACACATAAATTAAATTGTATTACACAAAGAATAAAATTATGGGCAGTACATACACCACAGAAAATGTAATAGTGGCGATATGGCATGAATCTCACGGGAATAAGGAGTGAGATAAAAACCCCTTACCTAGCACTTTCCTTTAGTCGAGGGTACGTTTAGGCTCCTTTATGAAGACTATAGTATGTTATTAAATTATACAAGAACCATATTAATATTTATGATATCATACATTATTCATTTATGACTTTATACTACCCATTTAATAATAATTTCCATGTTATATTAATATTTCGGGTAATAATCGCTTTCTTTATCGTACGTGTTTTAACTTGTTACTCTTGATTGTATCACATAGATCATGATTTAAATAATTCCAGAATATAAAACATTATTTATTTATCATATATATTTAGAATATAAAAATTTATAATAGACGTATATATGAAATGGAAAACACCGCTTACGGAGACGGTAGTCCGTACGTACGCATAAACGCTGTTTCCGTTTTTACATAGTATTGAATAAGATATATGTAAGTACATAAATAATTATATATATAAATATATATATTTTTTCAGTAGCATTATTATGTCATATATTACATACTTATTAGTAATATATTTTTTTATTATCGTCGATGAAGGGTGAACTTCGAAATGAATCTCATCACGTCGTGGAGACGGTAATCCGTACGTATGCACGAGCGAAAATATCATTATTTTGATATTAATATAATATATAATTTGATTATATATCATATATAGAGAATCATTATCATGTTATATTTATTATTTACATTAATTACACATCATTATTATACCCATCCAAATAATAATATATTGAATAACAATTACACCATGACGTGGAGATGGAAAGTCGTACGTATGCACGTATGGTGACATGTCATTCAAAGGATGGATAGAATACTGAATATGGTTGTACCATATTTATAATAATATCAAATTATATATTATATACTAGATTTATTATTTTAGAATGGTAATAACAAAGAAATAAGAAGTTGAAGAAGAAATGAACTTGAAAAAGGGTGGTGAAAACATTACCTCTTCTTCGTGTTCTTACTTTTGATTTGATCAAAAGGGCCCCTTAGGTTGGATTTTTTATTAAACTAAGGCCTCTAGGTTGTAGTGAGAAAAGTTTATAAAGTATTTGGGCAGGGTTTGTCCAAGCCAAGAGGCTTTGAATATGTGAATTAGTGAGAAAGGGGAGTTCCCTTTTATAAGAGGGGTGAGGGGCACCTTTGGAAAAGCTAAAAATATTATTTTATAATAAATTCATATTTGGTTATTAATGGCTCAAAAGTGGATTATTTAGAGTTTAATGGGGGTATGGGTCGAAAACCACTCAACCAAAAGAATTTAGACAGGTTTTGGTCATTATATTAACCTAATCTTTTAGTTTTAACTCTTAGTTAATTAGTTTGACACTTACCATGTCACTTTGTATTTTTATATTATATAGTTAATAAATTTACTATATACCTCCAAGTGACCCCCAAGTGGTCCATTAATGATACAACTATCATGATATAAGTCTATTGGCCGAACCTTAGATTTTTAGGAATTTAATATCAATTAATAATATAATATTTGTTTTAAAAACTCTTTTATGTCAATTTTGACACTATTGGGTATTTTGTTTTTTATAATTTCATAACAGCATTATTACTTCGTAAAAAATTTATATAACCAATCATAATATGTCATATTAACCTAGAAAATTAGTGGAATTCATAAAAAGTCTCAAATTACATTTATTTTTATATTTATAATATTAATTATTTTAATATTTCATTAATTAGGTAATTACTGCATCACCATTAGGTCATAAATAAATTAAATTATTTAATGCCTAAAAATTATAAATAAAATACCATTATGTAGGAAATATTTTTAGATTTATAATGAATATTTACAATCGAATTTATCTTATTTATAACCCTATATTAAAAATGATTTAGTAAATAAACATCGATTTTAACTCTTAACTCTTCTTTGAATTAAATAATAATAAATGTCCTAATCTAAACCAAGTGGTCCTAAATGATAATATTTTATTCCTAAGGATGTTTTTGGTCGAGATAAACTTTTCCAATAGAATTAGGACATGTGTTAGGGTAATATTAATATTATTTTAACCCTTAATTACCCTATTTACTTTTTACCGTGGTAAATAAAAATAAAAAGTTACTATTCACCAAAAAAAAATTATCTTATTGAACCACATTTTAATCCTTGATATTAACCGTGTCTCTCGGATTTTTGAAATTCCACTCACATAAATGGTAAAATTATGTTTTATGTGAATTTGAAAATTCTCCTAGGTGGTGGGTAAAAGACGGTGAAAAAGTTCAATAAACTTTTTATATATCTAAAATTATTATAAAATGACTCCAATGAATTACATTGATTTATATAGGTATTATGTATCTATTCTGACCTAAAATAAATTTACATAATATAAATAATTATTTAAATAAAATGCCGGTTTTAAACAGGAACTCAGTGTTTTTCACTATTCGTCAAAAATTGAAAGTTTTCAGAAAAATATCAAAAATTTACCCTAAGATAATTTTGATATTCGGAATTCAATAATAAAGTCTATTTTAACAAATTTAAAACATAGAAGTTTAATTTATTAATTTAAAATTAATTCCCGCCGTTAAAACAAAAGGCGTGTTTTTAAGAAACAATAACTATCAAAAGATTGACACTTGTTTATGTTCGGTTTAAATGTGAAATTATGTCCAATGACCAACATTTAATTAAATGGTAAAAATATATTCTAAATATAATTTATAACCACTCAAATTCATAATTTATCACTATTAATTATTTCTATTAAAAAAGTTGTTTTTAATTAAAATTTAGTAATTTTCACTATTCATCAAAATATGAGAGTTATCCGAAAATTACCAAAATTTTACCATATGATAATTTCGATATTCTGAATCCAAAATTGAAGTCCATTTTGAGAGATAAATTTTATAAAATTTCAAAAAGTGGGTATTACTATTCATAACGGCTACGTTGATTGGTCGTGGTCTGTGTTAGAACTCGAAGTTGCGTACAACACACGCTACTGTATTATTCAAAAAGAATCATACTGTAGAATCTTGGGGTGTTACATCCTGGTTGAATATTGTAGAAAAAGTATGCAGGCGAAATACATTCACCTATATACAGATGGAGTACTGGAGCTCATCTTCGAAGCGTCTAGCACATGAAATCTCATCACCGGCTAAATGGAGTACAAAGTTCTGTAACTCCATAAAATGCACTGAATAATCCATAATTGACATAGAACCCTATTCAAGATGTATGAACTCCCTGGATCAATCATCTCTCAGCGTATAATAAAATAACTGATCATAGAAGGTAGTATGGAAATCAACCAATAAAACGCCCTAATGACGACCAGCCTGGGTAATCACATCCCACCAACACTTGGTCAAATCCCAAATCATGTATGTAGCTTGACCCTCCACTATGGAGGCATCTCCAGATGCTTAAAGATAGATAGGGTGGATTCTAGACAAGAATCAACAGCCTACAGACCGTCATCCCCTAAGAAAGTAAGAGGATGCTACTTCTAGAACTCATGATTCAGATCATCCATCGTAGGTGAAAATCGTGGAAAATAATGCATGGACTGCATCAGTTGTAGGAAACTATCATGAACTTGGGTTTCAATGCCCAAATTAGGTACAGTAGGTAGTGACTCAAGTGTCACTCCTGGAGGTAAGACTAGCAGCTTAGGGGCCACCATGTCTAGAGCATGGTCATCGCCACCCTCCTGGTGTACGATACGAGGACGTCATGGTGGAATTAGTCTAAAATTTCCAAGAACACACCTAAAAACAATATTAAGCATAAATATATCATCAATTGAGGAAGATAAACCTATTAAAACTCACTACCCAAGGCATACTACCCCAACGACCCACTTAGATAACCAGGTATCGGTAAGTTATTAAGTATAAGTTTCATTTCATTTTATATTTAATTACCAGGTTCACTCCTTTACCTTTCATAAACATGAGAAGGTGGGATAAGGATTTACAAAGAATTCATTTTAAATTTCATGATCCACTTTATAATGGAAATTCATTTTTAGTGAATCAGTTCCCTTACACCTATCACTATAAACGGCACCCATTTATCTATAGCATAATGGCTTGACTCGGTAAATTACTCATCCAAACCCATGAGGGCCCATACACCACATGAATTGAGATAAGAAATCACTCAATCGCAACCAAAAGTAATGAATTTAAAAGATAACTATCCGAACATCACTCAACAATCACAAGCATATCAAGAAATGCAAAGTAGTTAAATGCACCTATATAGCATGGAAACATGCATGACATGAGAATTCTAGGTGCTTATAATGACACATGTAATAATGATCCTTTCCCTCATATCATCAGGCCAAGGATGAAAGAAAGACCTCAAACAGAATAATAATCAACAACACTATACAAAATGTGCATCACCCAATGGTGAAATTATATCAATTATAATAGGCAAAAGAAAAATAACAATTATAATTTAGGAAACTTGGTTTTTACTCTGAACATGGGTTCGCAACGCCCAAGTATGTAATATGAACAAGTCCCAAGCATTCCTAATCTCCATTATATTGTCTCTAAATGGTAAATAAAGAAAGGAAACCTGCTTTGATACCACTTTGTGAAGTCCCAGACCCAGATTACACCTAAGGGGTGCCCCGAGCCTGGTGGGACACATGGCCTCAAGCGCATCTCCTCAAATTCAAGGGGCTTCCAACTAGAATCGAGGGCCTAGGGTGTGTCTGTGGGGATACTATGCCCTGATTACCAAAGTGTAGTGAAGCGGATGAGTATAAACAGATTTAAATAGCGGAAACAATATATGTAAATAGAAGTCACAAAAAAAATAGAGACAATAGTAAAAATAACTGAAACAACTAGAATAGAATTCAACAACTAATGATATGTCATGTAATTAGAAAACTAGAAAACATGGATACAAGGTATCATTCATAACATGTTCCACAAAATTATAAAGGAAATCAAAGACTGTCCCAAGTATCCTGAGTTCCAACTCGGTCCTCTACTATCAAGTTCCCTACTAAACAGTAAGCAATCAAGTGTTTGAAGTTGTATGCTTCCCTTTGTCAACACCTTCAACCATGTAATCTAATCTAGTACCAAATGGTTCCCTAATAGGGCATGAGATAAATCTTAGTGGGCCACCACTAATGGTTTCTATAACATCCAGCCCATATAATGGAAATGTAACAATATAAAAGCATGAATATATAAAGTAAAGAAGTACAATGTAACTAAATACCCAAGTACCTACTCCGTACCTTTACTAGTGTCTAAACATATCAACAATTCATTATTTGATTATTACTAGTTTATAAATAAGTCACATGTTAGAAATTGAAAAGCTTCCAAGTTATAATAAGGAAACCTGTAATGATTTTTCATAGTGAAGTCCTAGGGTAATAACCAAGGTGATATATACCTCAAGGGCCACCAACTCAGTAATAATTGTAGCCTGGCATGGGTTAAGAGTGTACTCAAAGTATAATAGTCCAATTCATTCTACAATGAGGTGCCTACCAAGTCCAAGGTGATCGTCCAAGGTAAAACATGGCTAAGAAGAGATAAATCCCTATGGGCTATAACCCCGGAACCTACTTATCAATGATGGATCGAAGGATTGTGTCCAAGGAATCTTGTAATAATATGAAGGGATCCTATAGTAGCATATTGGGCATCCAAGAACAAACAAGGATCGAGATCTAGGTTGGTCTCAACCTAATCAAGCCACATCCTTGAATTGGAATAGGGTCTCTAAGTGCTCATGGCATTCCCCGATAAGAATCCAAGGTGAGATCGAGTCAGGACATTTCTGTTTAAGTATTAAGTCATGTAATATTTCATTTGGTTCAAGTTTTTTCTTTCATTAGTGTGATAAGTTCAAGTAGCATGCAACCTTTTAATAAAGTCATTTGGTTCAAGCCTTGCCTTTCATTAGTGTGAAAAGGACAAGTAGCATGCAACCATTCATTTAATCCATTTAAATCACATTTCATATTCAAGGTTCATTTCACTACCTTCCATTAATGTGGTAAGGGGTGATACGGATATGCAACCTACTATTAATTTACATTTAAGTCCAATTCATATACTTAGTATACTTTCCAATTCACATTTTACATTTTATTGACAAATTAAAGCACTTACCTTAGGCAGTTCAAGTGGTGAGAATACATGTTACTTTACATTATTCAATTCACAATATAAACATGCCATTTAATATAGAAAAGCTTACCCTTATAATGGTCAATCCAAGGCACACACGAATGGTGGCAAAAATGTGTCAAAACACTAAACAACAATTATGGAATAACCTTAGACATGGAAAGGATGGGGTTGTGGGTGTAACCACTGACAAATAATCACATATTTTGAAGGAGAATAACCATACAGTTCTAATGATTATAAACATGGCATATAAATTCTATAAACGGCACCTGATGAAATCGGTGAGCCCCACACGACAAATCCAAAATCAAGGAACTTGAGGGATGAGTTATAGACCACCCACCTTAGTCTTGTATGACTCTCCTCCTCTAGTATTGGAACTTGTTTTGTCTTGTATAAAATTAGATCTAACAAAAAGAGAAAAATTCTCATACCCTGGTATCTAGGTCGAGAGAAAGAGAAAAGATTAGATCCTTAAATGGACTCGAGTACTTACCATTGAGCATCCAACGTGATGAACAGAATCTCGATCAGATCCCAGATGAAGGAGGTCTCTTGATCCCTATATTAGGGCTTCAAAAAGATCCAAATTTAGATATAAATTTGTTAATCTCACTGGTTCTCGTATTAGGGAAGAATGAGGAATCTAATTAGATCATTAAGGGACATTTTGATGTTTTACCCAAAAAAAGGACAGTGCACGGTTTGTCTACACGGTTTGACAAACCGTCTATAGTTACCTATGTAGAAGGGGCACTTTCATGGTTAGGTTTCACAGTCGTGCACCAACTGTGTGAGTTGGATCTGTCTGGAAAAATACCATCCACACGGTTAGGCAAACTGTGTGCCAACCATGTGACTTGGCCAGTTTTACCCAAAAAGATGGGTTTTAGGCTTTTAAGTTTCCACAGATACCCCTGAGACCTTTACTAACCCATTAGGAATACATATTAGGTCTAAAGTAAATATTTATACCGAAATTTAAAGGATCAATATCTAAGTGAAAACTTATTTCTTACAGAAGAAGATTCATAGACTTGGGTTGATATCATCATACCATTAGGGGTTTTCACTGATAATTATATATCTAATCATTTAGTGGGTATCTTTATATCCTTATAAAACTATTTAGATATGAATGAATGGGTAGATAAATATTCAAATAAGATATTATCAATTATAGAGTGGATGGTAAGTGTACCTTTCACCACGTTGTTATAACACCCCTCATCATAAATAGAGATTTCATGATATTTTACTTTTTCTATCATCTTATGAGGTTGCTGATGTTGATCACCATTATTAACCCTTTGGTTTGGGGACTTTTTAGCATAATGAAAAAACTCTTTAAAATTGAAACATTGAAGTTTTAGAGGTTCATTCTATAGATCTTTATCATTATTCATATAATTAGCTAACTTATTCCCATCACTTTATCATTCAGCTGCTCTATGACCTTTCTTTCCAAACTTATAACATTTATTAGTCACCTTAGGACAATTTACTCTATACTCATTTAAAACTTTGATCATAAAGTAAATATCATATTATTCTCTCTATGGTTCTTAGATTTTCATTTAAATTCCATTTTCTCTTCTTATCAAAACCATGAGATTGATATGTAACTCCAACCCTCATTCACACCTTAATAGCACATCAAACTATCTCTTCATAGCTACTGAAATCTTTTATGGATAACACCCTTCAGAGACTTGGTTTTAAGTCACTAAATAAAAGATCAAACTTAATTTTAGGTTGGATGATAATACCAAAAGAGTACCTCACAAGTCTTGTAAAATTTTCCTCATAGGTACCAATGGATTCGTCATCTTTTTTCTTGATCTCAAGGAACTCTTTCTCTATCTTAATATATAGAATATAAGGAAAGTACTTATAGAAAAATAATTTCTTGAACCCATCCCAATCCATAGAGTCAATTTTATCTTTTTGACTTGTATTATTGATAAGATTCCACCATTGATATGCTTTACCTTCCAACCGGTATATAGCCAAAATGACTTTTCATGTCCCAAACACTATAGAATGGAAAATATCTTTTCAGTGGTTTTGATCCATTATTCATCGACTAGTGGTTCAAAATACCCAATAAAATAAGGTAGATGTTGCCTCATGAAGGACCCAATAGAATGTTATTCCCTCCTTTGTTTGTTTGGAAGTACAATATGATTCATATCTTGAGAAAGTTGTGTGAGCATAGAAATAAGATTTTTCATTCTAGATCCCATTGGATGCTTGGTAGGATGATCATTTCATTGTTTTCCACACTCAGCATTAACATGGTTCCTTCAGGTTCCATCCATTAACTAAAACCAAAAATCATAGTGTAAGAAACAATAATCATAGTAGGGAACCACATAATTATGAAAAATCACTTATAGGATGTTTAAATCATAAAACCTTATTTTTAATCTAAGATTACTTATATTTATACTAGTTCATTAGTATTCATCATCTATTTAAATCCTTAATGATGGTTCATAAAGAGTATGTTAATTTCTAAAGCATGTCCTATAGGAGTGTCAAACTAGGTGTGCAGTAAGGCCCATTATCATGCACCAAATAACGATCGAGTACAGCTCAATGCACCCTTTTCAAAGTTATTACCCCCTAGGTACCTCTATTTCAGAGCCACATCTATTTGTAGTATCCAGAAAGGGATGTAATTTCTTGAAAACCACTTTCTCTTTCATTTACCAAAATTCCAGGATATTTTTCTATACACAGAATCATCCTTAGAATTATCCTTAGATATGTCCTTAGAGATCTCACTAAATTTTTATCATCCTAGTTTCCAAAGGTTAACTAAACCTATCCTTTAATACCAACTATATTGACCTAGACTTTTCATATATAGATAATGCATCTTTTTAGATGAGTATTAAATACATTATACAAACACACGCCTGAGGATCATAAAGGTACAGTTCATTTGGAAACTTAGAAACACAAATACCTGATTCATAGGTAGGATACATCATCTCCCACTACATTTTTTATAATTATCATCCTTCTTAGACTTATCATATATAATACGTTTCTTCATAACCTAGGGAAAAGAAACATAATAAAGGGTGATATCAGATGCTCAATAATGGTAAACAAGGTAGATACATAAGTAAAACATGAACATAATAGTATGAGAATATGATAATAACATTTTAAAACCATACCCTACATATCAATGATCCTAATATTTATTCATGGAATAAATATTGTAATTTCATAAGTAATGAATCATAAGATAAATAAAGAACATGATCCATGAGATCATAAAATTATCATAAGACATTGATTTGTGGCATACACATAAGCATAGAAAATCGTATGTCAAGGCTATATACCAAGACATTCGTAAAATGTTAGGCTTGGAATAATCACCCATGTAAATTCAATGGGATTAGGATAACCTATCATGTTCCATCTTGTTTTGGTATTGGGATAACCTCATTTATACCCTCTTGTTTTAGGCTTGGGATAACCTCTCATGTACCCTTTGATCTCATATAACATTAATCATTACCCAATGCATTGGAGGGAGATATAGGTCCCACCCATCACATAGTCCATACATTTGTGTGACACAAGATCATTGAACATTCATCATATCAAAACCCATGAAAATAAATGGGTTTCATAAAACATTTCAGCATAACATAAACCATGGAAGATAAACGAGTTTCATAATCATTTCATCATTTCATCATAACGTAACCCATGGAAAAGATATGGGTTTCATAATCATATTTTAATCATAAACATAAACCATTCGTGGAAAGAATAAAAATGGTATCCTTGGATTATATCCCCAATAAATCATAAGAAACATCAAAGGATGTCAACTTAGATGGAAAATTATTTTTAAATAAAAATAACTTGGAACGTTTCTTAAGGAAAATTGATATTCTACTTTGAAAAACACTTTTTAAAACATAAAAAATTTAAAATCCTTTTTATTTAAAATAACCATGGAATATTATAAATTATGCTTAAAATAAATGATTGGTCATGACGTTGTATAATTCCTTTCATTTTGTACATGTTAAAATGAATAGTTCTTTCACATTTTCAGTAAAAGCCAAACGGGAATTGTTTTGAAAATGGAATGAAGATTCCTTTAAAATAATTTTGTAAAAATTAAAACATGGGTAAAAATTATTTAATAAAATATTTAAATAATTTTGAAAAAAAATTGAAAATATTTTTAGAAAACATGGTTTTGGAAAAAAAATGGGGGGTTTGACTGAAGGGAGAAATAAAGACGATTTTTATTAAAAAAACATTTTGAACTCTTGAGTTCATAATGCAAGGAAAATGAAGAGAAAACATGTATTCTACAGAAATAACCAGAGTACAAGTAAATTCATAATTTTCTTGAGAGATTTATCATAATATTTCATCATTGTAAGCATAATCATGATCAATCTCAATAATTGATGAGATTGAAACATAAGATCTTTACCATTTTGGTAACTTTGAAACGTAGGACCTATGAAAGAGAGATACTAAAATGGGTATGTAAATCCCAATAATTATCAGGAGAAGAATTATAAAATATATTCATGGTTATTATATACACCATATAATAGGAATAGGTGGTGAATATGGCATGTGTCTCACAAAAGTAAAAAGTGATATGGAAATTCCTTACCTTAAGTCTCGACTTCCTTCGTACACGTTTGAAGCTCGTGTATAATAAATATAATTGTATTATAAATATATTACATAAACATACATACATACATACATATATATATATATATATCATATCATATATGATTTACTTATGACCTTTTATTACCCTTTTATTAACAATTCCATGTTAGAGTCGCGTTTTGGGTAATAACTGTTTTGTTTTTCATGTATGTTTTGATTTATTATTTTTGGTCCTATTACTTTGATCATGGTTACATAATGTAAATAAATTTAAAAATTATATCAATATCATATGTATTCAATATATAATCATTTTTAGTAATCCATAAAAGTTATACATATAAAATGAAATACACCGTTCATGGTGACGGTGGGTCATACATACGTATGAACGTTGTTTCCATTTTCCCAATAGAAATAAAGAATGGAAGGTAAATAATATATTATAATTAAATAATAATTTTTATGTCATATATATTACATATTTTAATTAAAACCATCCTTATTACCTTCCATGTAAAGTGTGAATGAATCACATTGTTTCACGAGGCGGTAGTCTGTCGTACACACAATCGACGTTATCGTATTCCCATAGAATGGAAATTGTGAAAGTTGTGATATAATAATTAAATAAGTATAAAAATATCATAAATATTAAATATAAACATTTTATTCATCATTATAACCATCATTTAGAAGTTTTAATAGAAAAATGAATGATATTGATTTGTGAGGCGGTAGTCCGCTGTACACACGAATGATGGTTTTGTAACCCATTTGATTAAAGTGGAGATGGTTGTAGGTTATTACTTTAAAAAAACAAAATATAATTATATTTAATATAATTAGTTTATTATATAATTATGTTTTAATAATAATTTATGGATGTGGAGGAAAAAATAAAATAAAAACGATCATTGAAGAACGTTGTCTCTTCTTCAGGTATCCTCCTTAGGTATGCACCAAAATCATTCCTGGGTTAGATTTATTCCAAAACTAAGGATTATATTATTATAAGAGGAAATTTTGGAAGTGACTTGGGTAGGTATTTTTTGAACTAAAAGGGTTTTAATTTGTGAATAATAGAGGAGGGTGGTGGCCTTTTATAAGTGATGTGAGTGGAATAATTATAATTTTTTAAAATAAAAAGCAATACCCATGTTTTTTAATGCAAAAAGGATAAAAAAATGGATTATTATTGAGACTTATACATTATAGTTATGAAATATTTCCATAAAATATATTTTAGAAAAAAATTTAGGACATTTTAACCCTTATATTTTTAGTTTAACCCTCCGATAAACTTTTTTTACCTTAACCATGGTGATTAATTT
This sequence comes from Viscum album, assembly GCA_963277665.1. Classification (NCBI taxonomy): domain Eukaryota; kingdom Viridiplantae; phylum Streptophyta; class Magnoliopsida; order Santalales; family Viscaceae; genus Viscum; species Viscum album. The sequence goes on from OY728156.1 coordinate 1,804,313,535, forward strand.
TTACAGTTTTCATGATTTATTTTGGTAAAAAAATTAGGTTAAAATTATTATATAATATAAATTATTATCATTAAAAATATGGAATCCATTTTTCCAAATTTAATTCATATAATTGGAAAAATTTTAATTTAAAATTAATCCTGCAGACGTGATGAGAAAGTAGGTTTTCAAAGAGAAAATGGTCAAAAGTTTACAGTGTTTTTATATTCAATTTCAATATTAAATTTATTAAAATTACATATATTGGATAAAAATATATATAATTTAACTAATTTTAATTTAAAATAAATTTAAAATATAATTTGACTTTATAAATAATTTAAATGAAAAGGAAGTTTTCAATTAAAATTCAGCATTTTTCACTATTTATCAAAAAAATAATCTCTTTATAAAATTATAAAAAATTCACCATAAAATAATTTTTATATGATGATTTAAAATATGAAGTTTATTTTATCAAATACATTTTCTAAAATTCTCAAAAAAATAATTTTATTATTGTTCACAAAAATAAATAAATAAACATTCTTTTGAGAAAATGGTATTTTAAAAACATATAAAGACTTTATCAAAAAAATTAAGTAATTTTTATCAATATGTTTTATTTATATAAAACCAAAATACTTAATATTTAAAAATAAGTTAAGACTATTCATATCACTAAGTTTAACGGCTAGGTTATAATGCTCGCATTTGAATAATATTAATAATATATCACGGTTTTGTTAAAACTCGGTGTCGTGTGTAATGAAAGAGATCCCAGCATTGCATGTAACACAAGGTTAACTTTTTGTTACATGTAACAAAATATATAAATGGAATTTAATTTATTCAAAAATAATAATACAAAAAAACTTGGGGTGTTACACAGTCGCGTATGCAGTGTTTTCAAGCTCACAAGCTAGCCGGTAGAGATCACCAACTTGTTGGTGGAGCTTGAAAAAAACTAGAAAGCTATAGAAATTTTATCATCTAGCTGATTTAATAACGCAGGTAGTTAGTGGTTTCGATCTAGGATAGTCGATGTGAATTTAATGCTTGGTCTGAAATCCTTGATTTGGATCGTTAATTCCTTAACTCAACCCAAGTATATCCAACTCTTATAAAGGATATAAATAGACACCATGGGAGATTTGGGTATTATCTAAAAACTTATATGACAACTACTTACCACCGAATTATTCTTGATTAAACCACAATGTGATTTTTTATGAGATATCCAAGAAAACTTTCATTCTCAAAAGGTAATTAGGCTTCAATGACCACAATCCAATTTCTTTTGTTCTCTTTGAGCCATTTTTTGATCCGTTTTCATAATTCTTAAAAGCTATTATTCAACCTTCTCTCTCTTTCTCCATCCTTCATATTATTCTAAATATTAAATAGAGAGTTGAGTGGTTTATAAAGGGTTTGTAAAAACAAACCTCTATTAGCGTCATATTTTTCTTTACGTTCTCACCACCATTAAAGTGTGGGTTTTTGGTTCTTGGTTCCCATTAAAACCAAGGGTCTTCTTTTTAGTACTTGGTTTCCATTAAAACCAATTGTTTACTTTATTATTCTTTTGTTCTTGGTTTTAATTAAAAAAATGGATCAATATAACCCTCTCAAGCCTTCTTGAGGGGAATATACATAGGGGCACATTCTTGAGCTATTGTTGAACTCCTTTATCAAAGTGTTCCTTTTTAATTTCCACAATTTACTTTCCACCACACTTAAAGTTTTAATTTTCACTACACTTTCTTTAATTTAATTATTTTATACTTAAATTGATTTATCATATGATAATCTATTTTATTTTATAGAATTGTTTTAAAATTAATTTTTAAATACAATTCACCCCCCCCCCCCTGCCATTTTAATTTGACCTACATTTGGTATCAAATGGGATATTTGTATTTTTTCCAAAAATGACTTTATTTTCTAAAATTAATTTTTGTTTTCAATAGATTAACTGATTTCAATGTTCAATATTTTGTAAAAAATATTTTACCTTTTTCAAACACTCATAGTGATCCCAAAGGGAAATCTATGGGTCATGCACCTTGTTCTTATGGTTCAAACTATATTTATTAGAATAAATGTATATCAAACATTCTTAGATACATTTATTATACTATATGGAAAATTATTATGCATGGTTATATTCCTAATAGTGAAAAATAAATGAAAATGGTCACCTGATGATATTGCTACTTTTTAATTAGATGTTAAAGTTATGAACGTCTTACATTATGGTTGAGACCAAAATGAGTTTAATCATATATCTACTTCCAAAACTTCTCATGAAATCTAGAAACTCTTAGAAGTTATTCATGAAGGAACAAATGAAGTTAAATAATTATACTTGATATATATAGAAAATATTTTGAAAGTTTTAGCATACATCTTAACAAACCTATTAATGATATATTTATGTATTTTATTGACATATTAAATGGTAGAAATTCTCTTTGTGATACTCTTACTGTAAAAACATTAGCCGAGAAAATAATTTGGGTTTATTGAGCAATTGGGAACCTGTAGTAATAACAATCCAAGAAGTTAAAGACATCAAAAACATGTCGGTAGAGGATCTCATTGGATCTATCGTGACTTAAGATATCACAATGAAATGATAAAATGATAAGGAATGTAAATAAGTAAAGGAGAAAACGATTATTTATTTTGAATAAATTAATAAATACTCGTACAATTATGTTTAAATGGATCATATATCTAATAATTTTGAAAAATTATTCAAAAGAAATAAATCTTACCAACATGCCAAAAAGGAGGATGATCAAAGTGAACAATAAGTTACATGATTCAAGGTTTCAACCTGGAGTGAAAGTGATGATTCCCTCCCCTAAAGCGAATCAAGATATGAAGCTACCAAGTGTCTCATGGATGAATTCAAGGTTAGTGATGAAGTAATCTCTAACTCCTCTTCTTATTCCTAATAAAATTTCTCTTCTTCCTCTTTTTATTCTAATCACATAAGCTATAAAAATAAAAAATATGCTCATGTTCAACTTAAATAAGTTTTTTGTGAACTAACTTCAATGTAAAAATATTATAAAAAGAAGCATAATCAAGTGCTTAAAGAAAATGATCAACTCACAATAAAAAAATTAATTATTGAGAAAATTAATTGATCGACCAAATATTCATGATTTACAATCAACTATTTATGATCTCAAAAAATATCCCACAAAACTTACCCAAGGTGAACAAAATATAAATAAAATATTCGATTTACAATGTTGTAAAAATAATAGTTTTGGAATTGGTTTTTAAAATAATTCTAGTTCTTCTAAAAATATGACTTTTGTAAAAGGAGTTTCTCAAAATAAATTTTTTAATTATTATCACAGGTAGGGGAATATAATTTATGAATTTAATTTCAAAAATTCTTGATATGGTCAACCAAAAATTATCCATATTTCATCCCATATCTCATCTCAAAAATCATTTTCAAAAAAAATTGGGTACCAAAATCCCTCTTAACTAACATATGTGGACCCAAAATCTAGGAACCAAAATTCTTAATTTCTTATTTTTGTAGGAAACATGTGTAATTAGTAAATACTAAAAAGAAACATAGTACATGGATAGTGGATACTCTTGAAATGTGTGTGGTGAAATATTTGAATTTAATCACCCTATAAAACTCAATGGGGGATACATGTCTTTCACTAACAATATAATAAGTAAAATCATCAGGGTTAATGAAATTGGTTTTATCAATTCAACACTTATAAAATATGTTTTCTTCATTGATGGTGTAAAATAAAATTTTCTAATAATTATCCAATTATGTGATGGTGGTTTTAAAATCTCTTCCAAAAATGATTCTTGTAAAGTTTTTAATTTCAATGGAAAACTTTTATTTATCACTTTTATTTTTCAAAATGTTTATATTATCAATTTAAAATATATTTATTCTAAAAATTTTAAATGTGTGAGCATTCAAGATACTGAGTCTTGGATTTTTATTAGATTCCTTAGTCATTGTAGCATACACACACACTCATTAAGCTCAACTAACATCATCTAGTGTAAGATTTACCAAAATTGCATTTCAAAGGTAATGTTGTTTGTAAACCTTTCCAACTTGGTAAGAAAAAAAAACTTATTTTAAACATAAAAAAGAAGTACCAACCTCTAAATCCCTTGATATCATTCACCTTGATCTTTTTGGACTAACACAAGTCAAAATTATCATAGGAAAATCATATTCATTTGTGATAGTCAATGATTATACAAGATTCACTTGGGTATTTTTCTTAGAATAAAAAAAGAGGATTTTAAAGTCTTCATAAGATTTACAAAGAAGGTAAAAAATTAAAAGGGGAACAAAATCATTTCCATTCAAAGTGATCATGGGGGAGAGTTTGGTAACAAAGGGTTTGGTGAACTTTGTACTTATCATGGTTATAATCATACTTTTTATGCACTTAGAACACCACAAAAAAAGATAGGGTTGTTGAAATATGGAATCAAACTCTTTAAGATATATCAACATAACTCTTGAATTATTTAAAACTCCATAAATAATTTTGGGTTGAGGTGGTAAATACCTCTTTTTTTATCATACACCATGTTAGTATAAGACCCTTCCTCAAAAATACCCCTTATGAACTTTGGAAAACTAAAATTACAAAATTGGATTTTTCAAAGTGTTTGGATGAAAATGTTATATTCTTAACACTGAATACAACCTAGAGAAAGTTGATCCAAAATTTAATGAAGGAATTTTTATTGGGTACTCGAACTCAAGTAAATCCTATTGAGTCTTTAATAAAAGAACCAAAACTATTACTGAATCCATTCATATCAAATTTGATGAAAATATCCCTAAACCTTCATCCCAAATTGAGATGTTGTAAATAACCTTGAACCATTTACTTTGAATGGTCCATATTATCCTAAATATCCTATCAAATATTAATTACCTTCTATTACTTCACCTAAATCTTTGAAAAAATATAAATACCATCAATTGGAAAATATTATCAGTTATTTTCAAGTTAGTACTTGTACTAGAAGTTATATATTAAATAAATTGTATAATAATTCTATTATTTATTTTATAGAACCTCAAAATCTTGATGATGATATTAAAGAAAAAAATGAGTTTTTTCTATAAAAGAAGATAAAAATCAATTCAAACACAATAATTTTTAGACTCTTGTTGAAAGACCTAACAATCATCCTATTATTAGTACAAAATGGGTTTCTATAAATAAATGAGATGAGAAAGGTAACAACAAACATAATAAATCTAATCTTGTAGCTAAATTCTATAATCAGTAAGAATCCATTGATTATGGTGAAACCTTCTAACCCGTTTCTTTTCTATAATCCATATGAATATTATTGGAATTTGTCACCAATATAAATGTCAAACTTTTTATAATGGTTGTTAAAATTTATTTTTTAAATGGTTTTATTTTTGAAAATGTCTTTATGGAACAACCACCTGGTTTTAAAAATTCAAAATTTCTTAATTCTATTTTTAAGTTAACCAAGGCTTTATATGGTTTAAAAAAACCCTCAGGCCTGGTATGAAAGGTTAAAAAAATTTCTTTTATCAAATGATTTTAAAATAGGAAAATCATATTTGAATTTATTTCTAAAAAAATGTTTCAAATGATCTTTTAATCATTAAAATCGATGTCAATGATGTAATTTTTTGATCTAAAAATGAATCTATTTGTAATAAAAATTCAAATCTTATGAGAAAATAATTTGAAATGAGCTTTATGCGTGATTTAAAATTATTTCTTAGTTTTAAAATCACTCAAAACAAGGATGCTGCTTTTCTAAGACAAAGTAAATACAATGATGATATTCCAAATCTTTTTTCATGGATCAAGATAAGGAGATCAGTGCACCTATGAATATTTCTTATCAGCTAACATTTGATGAAGTTGATAAACCGATTGAAAACATGATTTATAGAAGTATGATTTGGAGTCTTCTTTACCTTACCATGAATCATCCATACATTATGTTTAGTTTTTTCCTTTGTATAAATTCTGAGTTCAGTACATCTGAAGAATTGGTTATGTACTTCCTTAGGATAGATTCATGGAATACATTGTGAACTTGAGAGGGATTTGGTGGAAGAACCAAGTGATGAGCAACCATCTCGATACAATCAATGGTCTCAAAGGGTCCAATATACCTAGGTCCCAACTTTCCCTTATTTTTGAATCTCATTACCATCTTATAGTGAGATATTCTTAGTAATAACTTGTCACCAACTTCAAACTCTAGATCCCATCAATGATTTTCATTATGATTTTTTTACTCTGAATTGTCCTTATGTGTTGTTGAATGGATCGGACCTTCTCTTTCATTTCTATAGTTAGTTTAGGTCCCAATTACTTTATTTATCTAGACTCATCCCAACACGTTGGATTTATGTACTTACTATTATATAGGGCTTCATAATAATCCATTTAAATGCTTGATTGAAAGCTATTATTATAATAAAAATCCACCAAAGGAAGGTGTTGATCCTAACCACCTTTGAAGTCTATAGAGAGTTCCCTTAAAATTTATTCTAGAGTTTGAATGTTCCTCTCAAAATAACTATATGTATGAGAGTGATAAGTAGTACTAAAACTCAACTCTGTATCCAGAGCTCACTGAATACTTTTCTGTAACTTTGATTTAAACCACAGATCCTAATTAGATACAATAGAATGTGGTACTTCATGCATTTTTACCACTTCTTTAATGTATATTTTGGAAAGTTGATTAAGATATAAATATTCCCTGGTAAAAATGAAGTGTGTTGACTTCGTAAGTTGATTGAATATAACCCAAATAGAATTATGTCCTTTCGATATTTTGGGGAGTCTGATGACAAAATACATGGTGATGTTTTCCCAGTTCAATTTTAGTGTTTGTAATGGTTGTAAAATACCCTTATATTTCAGTCTCTCAACCGTAACTTGCTGAAATACTAGGAACCAAGATACATACTCTTCAATATATATCCTCATGTTTTCCTATCAAAAATATTCTTTAGATCTCTATACATATTTGTACTACTAGTATGAATAGAGAATAATGAATCACGATCTTCATCCAATTGATCCTTCTTCAAGTCTGGTATATATGGGACACATACTCAATTACTTAACCTTATTATTATGGCATGATCATGGTTGAACTTATGAAAATTTCTCACCTTCTTCTATAATTCCTCATATTTCTTTTGTACCTTTTTAATCCTCTCATGGATGGATGTTTAAACATTCATCAGAGAAAAATAAGATCTATACCCTTTACTCATGATTTCAAGATCCAACTTCTGAAAATCCAAAAATATTAGATCTATTTTAATCCTCATCATGGACAAACTTGCATGGTCTTTCTAACTCGAATCACGAGCCACCTTTTTTCCTTCCCAGGGTGGTACTGTATTGAGAAATCATAATTTTCTATCAACTCCAACCATATTATTTGGAGCATATTCAACTCGTTCTATGTAAATGTATACTTAATGATTTTATGATCACTATAGATATCACACCTTTCACCATACAGATAATTCCTCTATATATTTAATGAAAAAACTACTATTTCCAACTCTAAATCATGATTTAGGTAATTTTTATCATGGATTTTTAATTAGAGAGAGGGATATGATATCACCATGTCATTCTGTATGAGGACACGTCAAAATCCTTTCTTTGATGCATCACTAAAGATAACAAAACCTTCTCCACTGTAGGGTAGTGTAAGAATATGCATGCTAACTAACCTTCTCTTTGGTTATTTAAATCTCTCTTAATATTCATTTTTCTATGATAATTTAACTCCCTTGTGATTCAACTTGGTGAGTGGATTAGATAGTCTTGAGAAATCTATCACAAATCATCGGTAGTATCCATCCAACCCAAGAAAACTATAAATTTTAGTTACCATGCTCGATCTAGTCCATTACTACAAAATAGGCCTTTAATAGTGATAAAAAATTTCTTTATCAGTGTTAGAGAATCATTGATTACCGGAGCGGGATTAAAATCCCTAGGATTTTATCAATGCTAAAAAAGTGTTAATAAAAGACAACATTTATCATCGCTTTTATTTAGCACCAATAAAGGGTTCCTTTATCAACACTATTAGAATCATTGATAAAGGTCCCCTTTATCAGTGCTTGTACAAGAATAGATAAAGGACCCCTTAATGAATGCTTGTACAATAACTGATAAAGGGGAATACTGCAGTGTGTTATAACAGCACATCGCAGCACTAGATTCGCCATTATAAATTAGAAAAATCAAGTACCAATGTAGAATTTAAATGAAAGAAATTTTACAACACAAATATAAGAAAAAAACTATATTATATACATTTAAAACATGGGTTTATATAATTTCATGAGTAAGTACAAAATATTACATACATTAAAAAACATCAATTTTTCTTTTCCTTTTGACCCTGACCCCGACTCATTCTATTTCCAAACAAACCACAACTACTCAAGAAAAAGAATGCACCTATATAAGAAAAAAAATCTTATGTTAGTAATAATATAAATTAATTAATTAAATATAAAGTGTTAATTTTAAACTAAACTTTGAGCCATACCAGGAACATTGTATATTGGATTGAGTTACGGTTGATTCTTTCACATCACACAATTTCTTGTTTATCTTCAAGCATTATCTCTATAAAAATAACTAAATAAGTATAAGATAAAAATGATGAGGAAATTAATGAATTAGTATCAAATAGAATTATTAGAAAAAAATATAGGCTCATTTTTTCGGTTTTAGTGATGTGATGTGTGTTTTAAACTAAAATGACACTTATATATTGAAAAGACACCCTTGGAGTCATATCAGTCACATAATGCATCAGATTGAGGTGATTTTGATTCCTACACATCTCAAATGACTTATGGATCATTTTTCTAAAGTATCAAAACATTATGAATGCATTTTCTCTAATTTGAGTACATCACTTGTCTTTTTTACTAAAATATCATTTTAAATTGGAAACATGCACTTTGAGTCATACTAGTCACATCATGTTTCATTTTGATGTGATAATGGTTCCTACATATCAAAAATGACTTATGAATCGTTTTCCAAAATTATCAAGGCAATCTAAGCATGTCATCTTGTTTTGTAGTGAGTGAAACTTTTTGAACTAAAATGTCAACTTTAAACTGATAATGGACATTTTGAGTCATACCAGGCACATAGTATATCGGATTGAGGTGAGGTTTATTATTACATGTCAAAAATGACTTATGGATAATTTTATTAAAGTATTAAAACAATCTGAATATGTTTTCTTAGTTTTGAGTATGTCATCTATATTTTTACTAAAATTAATGTCAATTTTAAATAAAAATATGAAATTAAAGTCATATTGGTCACACATTTCATTGGATTGAGGTGAATATGATTCCTACACATCCAAAATTACTTATGGATCATTTTTATAAAGTATCAAAACAATATGAATGTGTTTTCTTGGTTTTGAGTGCATCACTTGTCTTTTTTACTAAAATGTCATTTTAAACTAGAAACACGCAATTTGAGTCATATCAGTGACATCGTGTTTTGGTTTTATGTGAGACTAATTCCTACACATCAAAAATGACTTATGAATTGTTTTAATAAATTATCAAGACAATCTAAGTGTTTTTTCTTAGTTTTTAGTAAGTGGAACTTTTTAAACTAAAATGTCAATTTTAAACTAATAACGGACACTTTGAGTCATATCGGGCACTTCTCATATCAAATTGAGGTGTGGGTGATTCTTAAACATGAAAAATGACTTATGTATCATTTTAAAAAAGTATAAAAATAATATGAATGTGTTTTCTTGGTTTTGAGTATGTCAGTTGTTTGTTTTACTATAATTACTATCAATTTTAAATAAAACACACTTGGAGTCATACCAGTCACACTGTGCATCGAATTGTGGTAAGGATGATTCTTACACATCCCAAATGAATTATAGATAATTTTCCTAAAGTATAAAAACAATATAAATGTGTTTATCATTTTTGAGTATGTCACTTGTCTTTTTACTAAAATGTCATTTTAAACTGGAAACACGTACTTTGAGTCATACCGGTCACATCGTATGCCATTTTGATATGATAATGATTCCTACACATAAAAAATTAATTATGATCCATTTTAAAAATTATAAAGATAATCTGAGTGTGTTTTATTAGTATTCAGTGAGTGAAACTTTTTGAACTAAAATGTCAATTTTAAACTGATAACGGACACTTTGAGTCATATCGGGAACATTGTGTATCAGATTGAGGTGAGGATAATTACTATACATAAGAAATGACTTATGGATCATTTTCATAGAGTATCAAAATAATTTTAATGCATTTTATTGGTTTTGAGTATGTTAGTTATCTTTTTTACTAAAATTAATGTCAATTTTAAATAAAAAGACGCATTTAAAGTCATATCAGTCACACTATGAATCATATTGAGGTGCAAGAGAATCTTACACATCCCAGGTGACTTATGGATTGTTTTTCTAAAGTATAAAAATAATATGAATGTATTTTCTCATTTTTGAGTATATCACTTGTCTTTTTTACTAAAATGTCATTTTAAACTGAAAACGCGTACTTTGAGTCATACCAGTTACATCATGTTTAGGTTTGACATGATATTGATTCCTACATATAAAAAATGACTAATAAATCATTTTCCTAAATTATCAATACAATCCGAGCATGTTTTCTTAGTTTTCAGTGAGTGGCACTTTTTTAACTAAAATGTCAATTTTAAACAGATAATAGACACTTTGATTCATACATAGAACATCATGTATTATATTGATGTAAAGATTATTTATAATCATCACAAATGACTTTTGGATCATTTTCCTAAATTATCAAAATAATATGAATATGTTTTCTTAGTTTTGAGTATGTTAGTTGTCTTTTTTACTAAAATTTATTTCAGTTTTAAATAAAAAGACGCACTTGGAGTCATACTGATTACACCATGCATTGTATTTAGGTAAGGCTGATTATTACACATCCCAAATTACTTTTAAATCATTTAATAAAGTATATAAATAATCCTAATTCATTTTCTCAGTTTTGAGTATGTTACTTTTCTTTTTTACAAAATTGGAAACATGCACTTTGAGTCATACTGGTCACATCATGTGTTAGTTTGAAGTGATAATAATTCCTACACACAAAAAATTATGTATGAATAATTTTACTAAATTATCAATAAAATATAAGAATGTTTTCTCAATATTTAGTGAGTGTCACTTTTTGAACTAAAATGTCAATTTTAAACTGATAATGGACACTTTTAGTCATACTGGGAACATCGTGTATCGAATTGAGGTGAGGATGTTTTCTAAACATAAGAAATGACTTATGTATCATTTTACTAAAGTATCACAACAATATTAAAATGTTTTCTTGGTTTTGAGTATGTCAGTTTTCTTTTTACTAAAATTAATGTCAATTTTAAATTAAAAGACACACTTGGAGTCATATCAGTCACACCGTGTGTCGGATTGAGGTGAGGATAATTCCTAAATGTCACAAATGAATTATGGATAATTTTCCTAAATTATAAAAAAATATGAATTATTTTTATTATTTTTAACTACATCACCCTTATTTTTTACTAAAATGTCATTTTAAACTAGAAACATGCACTTTGTGTCATACCGATCACATCGTGTGTTAGTTTAATCTGAGACTAATTCCTATATTTCACAAATTACTTGTGATTTTTTTTACTAAATTATCAAGAAAATTAGAGTGTGTTTTCTTGGTTTTTATTGAGTGACATTTTTTAAACTAAAATATCAATTTTAAACTAATAGCGGAAACTTTGAGTTATACCAAGAACATCATGTATCTAATTTAGGTGTGTCAAATTAATACATGTCAAAAATGACTTATAGATCATTTTTCTAAAATATCAAAAAAATATGAATGTATTTTCTCAGTTTTTAATATGTCAGTTGTATTTTTTACTAAAATTAATGTCAATTTTAAATAAAAAGAATCAATTGGAGTCATACCGATCACATTATGCATCAGATTGAGGTGGGGATGATTCCTAAATGTAATATATGACTTATTGATAATTTTCATAAATTATCAAAAAAAAATATGAATGTTTTTTCTCAGTTTTGAGTACGTCACTTGTCTTATTTAGTAAAATGTCATTTTAAACTGAAAACACGCATTTTGATTCATACCGGTCACATCCTTTATCAGATTTATGTGAGAATAATTCCTATATGTCAAAAATGAATTATAATTTTTTTCCTAAATTAGAAAGACAATTTGAGTGTGTTTTATCAATTTTAAGTGAGTGGCACTTTTTGAACTAAAATATAAATTTTAAACTGATAACAGACACTTTGAGTCATACCAGGCACATCATGTATCAAAAAGAGGTGTGGTTAATTTATTTATGTCAAAAATTACTTATGAATTGTTTTATTAAATTATCAAAATAATAAAAAAGTTTTTGTTCAGTTTTTAGTATGTTGGTTATCTTTTTTACTAAAATTAATGTTAATTTTAAATAAAAATAAGCACTTGGATTCATACCAGTCACATCATGGGTCGGATTGAGGTGCATCTGATACTTACACTTCACAAAGTCTCAAAAAATATAAATTCCAATTTTACCATGATTTACATTTCCTTTAATTGTGGAACTTCCAACACTACATATTGAGTCAATGTTCTTAGTTAAAAAATCATTTTTAAATAAAAACATAGACTCAATATGAAGTGTTGGCAGTTCGGAAAAGAAAGGAAATGGAAAGAATTGTAACATTGTCATAAATGAACATGTTATCTCTTTTGTGGCTTATTTCAGATATTTGAAATCAAAATATGACTTCCCAAAAGATCTGTGAAAAAAACTAAATAAGTATTAGATAAAAATGATAAGTAAATTAACTTAAAAATAGTAGATAAAATTATAAAAAAAATTAAATAAGTAGTTGGAATTCACCTTTTCATGATGGTTTTATACATTCTTGGCCCATTTACTTTTTTTTATTTTAATTGCAACCTCTAAGTCCAATCTTTCATGAGCATGAGAAACATTGAACAAACCACCCCAACTCGAATAAAAGAATCCACCTATATAAGAAAACAATTCTTATGTGAGTAATACTAAAAAGAAATAAATTAAACATAAATATGAAATAAAACATTTATTCTACGAAAAATGTTTTTTTGTGAAAACATCAATATTACCTTTTTGATTGAGTAGGGGAAACATCATTGCTCTTCCTACAAAGTTAGTGAAGGGAACTTGAAGGAAATTGATAAATGTCAACACTACAGGGGTGAAATGGTTTTGAGGTAGAAGAATTATATGGAAGTTTTGGTGTATAAAGGCATAAAATATAGACATAAATATTCTAATATAAACAAAATATACAAGGAATAATGAAAATTAAATCAACATTTCATTATATAAATTTTCAATAAAATTTAGAAAGTATATCATAACATTACCTTTACTTCTTAACAAAGGGTTTTCTTCATTATAGTCTATTCTTACATGGGATTAGTAACATTATCATGTATAGAAGACATTGTTTTCATGAGTAGTAAAACATTTAAATTAAATTATGTTAATTCAGTAGAGAACAAATAATGTTATGAGGAAAAAAATAGTATATTAAAAAACACTTTTACCTTATAATTGAACTCTATTTCTTTTTTTAAAGGTTTTAGTTATTTGGATCCTCTATCAAGAATCCAAATCCCCTCTTTGTGGTCCCCTCTAACATAAAAAGAACTGTCTACATTGTTACCAACATGAATTAATTATGATCTCCTAATGAAAGGGTTATCCTTGATTGAATTTCCATCTGACCCAATATTTTTTTTAGCCACTAGTAGGAAAATAAACCAATTCTTATTTGTTGGATCTCAGACATAAAATATTTTTACTACTTGTGATGTAATTATGAATGGCTCATCTTTTTCCCCTTCTACACTAAAATTCACCTTCACAAAGCCCATTTAATAAACTTTTATTACACTCTTATTATAAACCCATTTGCAACAGAAAATCATGACTTGAAATGTTATATAATCCAACTTGTATATTTGTTCAATAATACCAAAATATGATATATTTGTGTAAACTGTATTTCTATCCTTAGAACCAGATATGTGAATCACTTCCTCCATAAGCATAACACCACTATTTTTCATTGTACTGCATTCATCATATTCTTTTTTATAGAACGTATAACCATTGATTACAAAACTAGTGTAAAAAATAACATTTTCATTCAGTCCCATGGCTAGCCATCAAATTCGTTCAAAAATTGAATTTGTATTTTCAAATAAGTCCTTATAAATTTGATCTCATAAGAATCCTATAAATTTTTTATTATGTTTATTTTATATCCATCATATAGCCCATGATGGATTCAAATCTTTAAGAATTTCTTTGTGGGATTCAACATATAGATCAATATCTTCACTATTATGTAAAATGTAAAGGTGTACTTTCTCCCACTATGTCAAGGTAATTGTAACAACATCTCTTCTAGAAATATCTTCACCTATAAGGTGTATATTGTGATGAGACTTTGGGATATTGATGTTTTCAGAATCTAATAGGTAATTAGTATAGAATTCAACAGATTCTTCAACAATATATCATTCTGTAATAAAACCTTCTTTCTAACTTTGATTCTTAATATACCCTTTCAAAATATTTATATATTGTTCCATGGGGTACATCCGTTTGTAATGGGTAGGACCATATAGTTTAACCTCTCTAACCAATTGAACCATCAGGTGGACTATTTCATCACATAATGGTGGTGGGAAGAACATATTTAATTCACATAATATGACTATAACCTCCTTATTCATGATTGGAAACTTCATCGGGTTTATAAATTTATTGCATATGGATTTGAAAAAGAAGCATAGTATGGTTAATGTATGTCATAAATTTTTAAGAAGAATGCAACAGAAATCAACAATAATCAAAACATGAAAGTCATGTGATTTTAATCCCTGTAACTTCAAATTATTTATTGACATGACGTTCTTAATATTTGATGAATACACCTATGGAACTTTTACACTATTAATTAAAAGGAAAAATTGTAATTTTTCCTATCTGGATAGAGTGTATGTTGCTGGTGGAAGAAAATTTTACCATTTACCCTTCATCGGTTCCAACTCTTCCCCTATCCCCATGTCAATCATGTCCAACCTAGCCTTGATTGCGTCTTTAATTTTTCTGTGAACATTTAGTAACATGAAAATAACACTATAAAATATTTTTTATAAATGTATGACATCAAGATAATTCCTGAAATACAGACAATTCTAATACGGTAATACAAAGAAAATTGATCTCTTCTTCCAACCATATTTCATAAGGTTTTTCAAAAATGGTTTACCGAAAATAGTGTCAATATATTTTACTTTATTGAACAGTTGATCACTCATTAATGGAGATGATGTTTTACCTTGTTCTATATTCCAATCAAATATTGTCAATCAGGATCAGTATTTATGACATCAAGGTAAAAATTTATGATTTCCTAAAAAAAAATATTTTGAGGAATGTTTCAACTGATATGAGTGTGTGAATTCTTCACAAATGGGACACCCCAACATTCCTTTAATGTTATACTCTGATAAATTTCCATAATAGGGGAATTCATTTATCATCCTGTACAATATGGCCCCCAATGTAAATTCTTCACTTCTATGAGTGTCATACATTGTAATGCCTATATCCCACATCAATTTTAGATCTTTGATCAATGGATCCAAATAGACATCAATATCATTACCTAGTTTCTTTGGTTTATATATAAGTAGATATGACATAATGTATTTGTGATTCATTAATAAACATGGTGGAAAGTTATAATTTACCAACATGATGGGCCATGTACTATGAGTACTAATCTATACACCAAAAGGATTTATTTCATCTGTAGATAATGCAAGATGAAATTTTCTTAGCTCATTTCCAAATTTAGGATACTCATAATCAATTTTCTTCTTTTGAGGATAATTTGTTGGATGACATGGGTTCCCATAATTAATTCATGTATCTTCATTCCATTTCAAATATCTTGTGGCTTTCTAACATTCATATAGTCTTCTAAACCATGTAATGATAGGAAAGTACCATACAACTTTCGAAGGACTTGATTTATTTTTCTTGTATTAATCCACGCCACACTTAGTGATTTTTATGAGTGACTCATGGTCCTTGGAAAATAATATGAAATCATTTATACAATAATGTATTTTTTGGAGATCATTACCATTAAATATATCATTTGTTTGGCATCATATGTTCAACATGGTAGTTCATTTTCTTCTGTTAGCATATCATTCAGGAGACCAAGTAGTTTTGTAAAGCTAGTGTCACTCCATTTACTTCCTGCTTTCAAATTATATAACTTTAATAAAACTGAAAATGTTGTGTATTTAGTACAATCAGTATACAATAGTTTCTTAATACATCTATTTAACTTCTCAAACAACATTGGACAATCATGAAGGTCATCTTTAATTTGAATTTTTATTTCTTCCATGCAATCTACATCATCATTTACACTGGTATTCATATCAAATGATCTATAAACTGCAGTATCATCCCAATTGGTGTTCACGTTTAGTTTTTCTCCATGTTTAGTATAACATTTATAGCCCTGATCTATTCTGTGAAAAATCAAATGTTCTTCTAGTTCTTTTGGGTTAATATTTCTTGAATAAAAACAACATAAACATAGATAAAGGATTTGAGAAGGGTTGTATGTATGCTCTATTGCAATGATAAACTCTTTAAATTCATCTTCATACTCTTTTGTCAAACGATTAGCATGCATACATTTTCGATTCATATCAATCCTATTGGGTTCATAAAATATTTATTTTTTACAGTAAGTAAATAAATACATATAAGATATTCATTATCAAAGGTGAAAGTTATAGATAATTCTAATAAGAGAAACCCAACATTTGATTATTTCAAAGAATTTTAGTATGATTTGAAGAAAATGGTTAATTGAATTTAAGAAAATAATTACTCCACTATGGTAGGTTTTATCCTCTGAATTCATCTAAAGGTAAAAGTTATGGACAACTGTCATCCTCACCAGCTTCATCTACTGAACAATTATTATTGAATTTTTTTGTTTGAGACTCATCATCAATATCTTGTGTACATGAACCTATGTTGCTTTAAATACTCTTAGTAGTAGTCATCAATGGGATGACTACTACTTAGAGTAGTTAAATTAATATAAAAGATATGGGGGATGAGTCTCAAGCAATGGATTGTAATAATAACTATTTGGGAGATGAAGTTGATGAGGATGAAAGTTTTACTCCATTATGTTCTCTAAAAGGGATAATGCCACACATTTGTGAGAATTACACCATTAGAACTAATTATTAACTCATGGATTATTGAAGGTGAGATTTGGGGGGCACATAAGTTCTTTTTTGTGATTCAAGGGGTCTCAGTGGGGACTTTTTATGATATATATATCCTTGGGGCCTCTATAAATTCTATATTTATAGGAGAAATACCAATTTTAATACTTTAAATCCTCTAACTAAGACTAGTCCTACCTCTATTAAAATGATCCATTGAGTCTTTCTTAAATCCCCTAAGCAAATGAAAATATAATATAGGAAATTAAGGAGTAATAAGAAACCTAATTATGATAAACAAGAATAATAAACTCCCATTCCATCAAATAGAAGATATAAAAATGTATTGAAAAAACATTTTAATAAATAAAGAGTTATTTCATATATATGGATGGTAATCATAGATTAATAGGGGTGGAACCAATACATGTAAAACTAAAATGATGAATACCTAAAAATATTTTCTAATAATTATTCCAACATATATATAATTTGATAACCTCCATTCTATTTTTTGGAATAGGTGATGTAACAATCTAAAGAATTATTACATTTAATATTAATGGTATATCAAATATCATTAATCTCTATAACTTCTCTTAATAAATATTTTCACCTTAATAACTGATATTGTATTGAATAAAGATACTTTTATACTCTGTAGATATTAAATATTCCTCTTTATAACCATACTCAAGAAGAATAATATATAATAATAAAATGAAACATTAGTCAGAAAAATAAATAAGTCAATACAACCAAATAAAATATATAAAAAATTGGTCACATTATAATGGATCAATATTAAATGTGGAGTAAGTTAAAAATAATATGCATGTAAACAATAATAAATGAATCATATGTAATCATGGGAAATTCCAAAACATCCCATGAGGTGACTTTGGACATACTTGGGTTGGAACCACCTATAAGCATGATGATGAGTTCCTGTGTTTATAACCTACTAGAGACCCACAAATAGACTACCTTGTTGGACTCCCATATGGACTTTGATATAAGTGGGGACCCATACAATCTAATCGGGACTACATTATAATTATCTCTCATCCCTCACTAAGATGCATATGATCCCTATTTTGATAGTAATGGTAGGTATAGCCACCTTTTCAAAAAAACATATCAATCGACAATCAACATAACCCAAACATGTCTATTCAAACATCCTTACAACACCCATCAATACGATCACTATATTTAAAAGAAAAAAACTTACCTCATCAAAAATAATATATACATCTTCCATAGATGGTGATAAATTTTTATAAAAACCATTTAATGGTACCAAAAAGGTCGTAACACTTGATACTACTACTAATTTTCAATGAAAAACTTCTTTATTTCAATATTATTAAAAATAACAAAGTGAGAATCAAAGTAATTTTAAAAGTTCCAAACATGCCTCCAAGTCATAATTTTAAAATACACACATTAATAGTCTCTCTTGTAATGTATTTTTGAAACCAAGAAAAAAAATTATCGACTATTTTATTGAATGAATCCTATCTATATTTCATATGACTACATACTTATATACATACATGAAATAATGTGTTCATATATATATAGATTTCAAAATGAATATATATATATATATGTATATGGATGTTCATATAGGATATCAAGAAAAAAACAAAGAGGTAAAATTTAGGACACTTAACATAAAATAACAAACATGATATAATACCACTGAAGCTTAAAAATAGAAAAAACTCAAACAAACTAAACCTCAAATTCAAGAAATCATTACATGAAAACCATTTAAATTTATTAAATAAAAACCATGGGTGGAATTTTAACAAACACTTTATGCGTGTTATTTCCATAGAATGAAGTTCAAAACATTTAAACTTAATACGCTGCATGGATGAAATCGGTGTTTGAAATTCTTAATATGTTACAAGGCGGCAAGAAAACCCCTTAAAGGGTCAATAAAAACCCAAAATCATATAAACCCCCAATTAAAAATTCATTATAAAAGGGAAATTGGTGACAGATAATGAATAGAAAGAGGTTATGAACAAAAAAACTCAAATATATATCGTCAAACAAGCAATCAATGAGTGATGAGGAGGAGAAAATAACATACCTTGGATTGAAGCTTTGAATTGTTCAACAGTAATTAGAGACATAGCCAAACCTAGAATTTATTTGAGCCTTGGATTCATTTGACCCTTGAAACATTTGATCCTTGGATTCGAGCCTTAGAATTGTCTGAGCCTTGATTTGATCCTTGATTTGAGCTTAGATTCAACGAGGAAGAGCACCGATAGTAGGTGGATTCTATGGAAATCTTCGGATATCATGACTGGTTCACAAATGGTTTGGATAATTTAAATAGATTGGGACACTTTTATCAATGCTTCTAAAAAAGCATTGATAAAGATCTCTTTTATTAGTACTAAATTAATAAGCACTGATAAAAGGCATCTTTATCAATGTTTTTTTAGCACTATTAAAGATAAAGTTTTATCAATGCTAAAAAAGCGCTGATAAAGATGTCTTTTATCAGCACTTATTACTTAAGTGGTGATAAAAAATTTATAATTATAATTATAAATAAAAAAATTGTAAATATATATATATATATATTTAATAAATATATATAAATATAAATATAGTAAATATATTTACTATTTAAATATATTTATTATAATTTTATAATTATTTAAATATATAATTATTTATTTATAATTATATAAACACTTTTTTTTAAATATTATTTATATATTTATATATTTATATCATTATATATATATATATATATATTATATATATGATAAATATATTCATTATTTAAACAAATTTATTTTTATTTTATAATTATTTAAATATATATAATTTTTTATTTATAATTATATAAATACATTTTAAAAAATAATATTTTATTTATTTATATCTATAAATATATAAATGTATAAATATAGTAAATATAAATTTATAAATATATTTATTTAAAAATATTTATTTATAAATATATTTTTAACATTATTAGTGAATATTTAATCTTAAGTGCATGCATGTTAAAAATAAGTGAAATTGAATAATTAAAAATGAGTACACTTTAACAATATTGAAAAAATGAATAAGTTTTATTAATTAAATATAAATTATTAAAATAATAAAGATTTATATTAAATATATATTGAAAATATTAAAACATAGTAAATATATATATATATAATAATAAATGATTTAATTCCCAAAAAAATAAAAAATAAAAATAAAAAATATTAAAAATGAATTAATACCGAACTATAATAAAATTAAAAATAAAAAAAATAAATTTTACCAATTAAATACATTATATATTAAATGTATCAGTTATACTGAAATTCTAAAATGAATACTAAAACTTGAATAAATTACATAAATATTAGTTGCATGTGTTTCTATATAAAATTTCATTAATTACATAAATATTTGTGTGTGTGCATTGCAAATAAAAATGCATTAATTACGTATATGTTTTTGAAATCAATATAACACATGTTTTACATATGTTAAATTAAAAAATCAAATGATATTTAATTTTTTCCATTACTCGATGAAATTAGTCAGTATTTTTTATTCATATTAATTTTTAATTATAAACCATTCTTCACTAATATATTACTTATTTAATGTAAATCATAAATATTTTGTATTATATAAATCATATATTTATATACATTCATATATATCTATATTAAATATATAATATTTATTAATATTATCAATAATTATTTAATTAATAAAATGTTTAATATTTTTCTTAATTTACTTATTTTTAATTTGTATTTGTTTAATTATTTTATTTTACATATATCTATATATTTAATATATACTATTTATTAGTATTTATAATTTATATATAGTATATTAAATTTATTCATTTTAATGGATAATTATTTAATTAATAAAATTTTCAATATTTTTTTAATAAACTCATTTTAATTTTTTATTTATTTCATTATTTCATTTTATTCGGGACCTTTATCAATTCTAAAAACAAAGCGCTGATAAAGGGTACCTTTTATCAGCACTAAAAAAGTGCTAATAAAGGTTACCTTTTATTAGTGCTGAAAAAAATGTTGATAAAGGGTAGATTTTATCAACACTAAAAAAATCACTGATAAAAGGTATCATTTATCAACACTTTTTTTAGTGATGATAAAGTTTGGTACTTTTAAAAACCAATTTTTTAGTAGTGAAATACATTAGTATATTCTCGAAAAATAGGCATATTTTCATTGTTGAGTTTATACCCAAGAATTTGAGATAAATATCCCTCACGAATTGGTAGAAAATCCATATAATAGAAGTAATTTCCATTGGGTGTTCAGGTTCATCCTCACATTGATAGACAATTGAAGATTGATTCATAATATCAAATGTAATTTCCTTTCCTTGACAATTTATATGGTCTCTATACTGAGAGAGCCAATCTATACCCAAAATTAAATCAAATTCAATTAGAGGAAGAATAACAAGATTCGTAGGAATAAAATTCCCACAAACTTCCATCGAAGATGAGTTATAGACATGATATGTGGTCACCCTTCCATTAGAAGTTTTCACCACCAACTCAATATTTAATCATTGAGGTGGTGATGTGATACCCTTAGAAAATTCTTCAGATATAAAAGAGATGGTAGAACCATAATCAAATAAAACATTTTCAATCCTAAAGTGGATGATAAATGTACCTTTCATGACGTTGTTAGAAACTTTCACGTAGGTTGTAGTAATTGCATAATCTTAGCCTTCTCCCCTTGGATTATTTTATGATAAGTTACCTTGACATTTGAGGAATTGGTTAGAATAGTACCATGTCTCCTTACAGTTAAAGAAATGTACTTTTATGGTTTATACCTTACCATTGAATTCATGAGAATGATGTATTTTTTTCATTATACTTGAAGCAAACTCCTTTTATTTTTAAGCATGTACCGAGGTGATTCCTTCCACGGGTATCATATGTTCTCAAATTCCCCTTTCCCTTCTTCCCCTTATCCATTTTTTATCTATCTTCCTCTTCTTCTCTTACTTTCCTTTGAATACATAAGAGTTGGAGAATTCTTTATCTATCCTGATATCACATGATATTATATCCTCATATGATGAGAATGTTTTTTATACTAGTTTCATTCGAAGGATTGGCTTAATCCCAATAAAGAAATGGTCAATATTACTCTTTTCATTATGTACATAGTCTACAACATTCCTTACTAAACTTATAAATTTATCTTCATACTTAGAAGAATTTTCATATTCCTTTTGTTGCACACTCAAGTATTTTCTCTCCATATCTTCTCATTATTCTCGAGGAAAATGTTTTTCCAAGAAAATTTCCTTAAAATCCTTTCATTCCATGCTCGATATTTCCTCCTTGTACTTAGTGTTTTGAATCAATGACCACCATTGATCTTCATCCCTTGAGAGATTATAAACTTCCATGATAACCTTATCCATTTCATTACTTACCACAATGAGAAATATATTCTATAAGGAACTTATCCATTGATTAGTTACAAATGGATTTGTGGTCCCATTGAATGTTGGAGGTTGTTGACGCATGCAGTAGTATAACATTGTTACACCTTATTGTGTATTTTTAGGCTACCCCATATGAGAAATGTTATTTATCATAAGTGTATTTATCTATCCAATATAGTTATAATTTGTTCCACTCTATATACAACTCTACCTTCGACTTCATTATCTTGCCTGGGAGGGAAATCACAACATGGGTAGTGTGCATTGATACATTTTTCATTCATTCTTATAGGTTCCATTTTAAAATAATTAAATACACTAGATTATATCATAACATTATGAATCATATTGTATAATTTCAAAACTAGTGAAACACTTAACATAAATTGAAAATTTTATGCATAGATAATCTCAAAATTATAAACTTGGTTTCTTTGGAAATATTCTCAAATCATAAAAGTATTTTCAAATCCTTCACAATGGTTTGTAAATAAAATGTAACTTATCCCAATAATATCCCCTAAGAGTGTCAAATCAGGTGTATAGTAAGGGAACACTCACCATACACTAGAATGACGGTTGAGATATACTCGACCAACTCTTTTTAGGGTAATTACACCTAGATGCATATGTGTCAAAACCACATCCACTTGTAGTATATAGATTGGTATTTATTGATAGTGAATCCACATAATCTATACTCTAGTATGTTATCCTATAATTATAATTATCCTCAAAGTCTTTTATAGGGTCATATTCCCTAATCTATGTTTTTTATAATCTAGTTTCCAAGGTTTCTACTAAACTTAGCTCTGATACCAACTGTAAAGACCCTGGACCTAATAGCCCAGAGTCTGTGGTTACTTTATTATATTGGTACTAGATACAAGAAATCACATACCAAAGTACCAAATAGTTTAATAGTCTTAAAGAACTAGATACATAATTTAAATCTCACATTGCATTTGAAAACTTAAAATAAAACATAGTATTTTATTTGAGAACACCATTATTCCCTTTAGCATATCCTTGCATATCAATCATAATACACTTTTTATCATCCTAGGTAAAGGAAACATAATAAATGGGTGATCTCAGATTCTCATTAAGGGTATGTGTATAGTGGAAGCTAATAAGGCGCGAACAATATGAGAGGAATAAATGAAAATCAAATAATGTCATATAAATAATCACATGGGCTAGAAACTTATCTGTGGGTATCATAACTATTAAAATAATCACATGGTCATCAATAACTAATTTTATAATTATGAAATGCATAATGTTTAACATTTAAAACTTACCATAGAGGCCTTGTTTTAAGGCATTTAAAGCATACTCTCAAGGCCTCGTGCCAAGTCATCTTACATAAATAGGTAAGGTCTCATCCAAATACCAAATCCAGTTAGTCTTGTGTGACCTATTGATGCATCAAGAGACTATGTAATTTTGGTCCCCACCAATCACTTCATAATTCTAATTCATTTATCATATTAATAAACAACACAACTTAATCAACATGCCTTAAAAATCAATAAATGCCTATATTAGAAGAACTAGCATAGGGAATATCAATACTTTCCTTAGTCAAACTAATCATAAACCATGTAGAAAAATATTTTGGATGGTATAATTATATTATAACCTTAGTAAATCATAATATTCAACAAATTATTTTGACATATATTAAAATACATTCAAAAGATCATTGGAAAAAATAATTGAGGAAAATATCCTTTTTAATTTGAAATAACTTATTTAAAATTTAATAATTTCCCAAATTTTAAGAAAAATGTTTTATTTGAAAATAACCTTGTATAATTTTAAATTAAGATTAAAATTAATGAGTCTTCATGATAGTGGAAAATTTCGTTCATACCGTATAAGTTAAAAAACATTTCTTTCACACTTTTGTAAAACGGTCAAAAAGTACCTCATTCAGAAAAATATACAAAGATTACTTTTTAATAATTTTTTAAAAATTAGAAAATGGGTAAAAAATAATTTAATAAATAATTTTATAATTTTAAAAACATTCTTTTAGAAATTTTAAAGAAAATATGGGCATTAAAGAGAAATATTCCCAACCGAGTAGAAAAACAAGGCCGGTTTTCCTTAAAACGTTATTTTGATATCTTGAGTACTTAAAAAGAGAAAAGGGAAAGGAAAAATAATAATTTATAGAAATAAATATAGGATAATAAAATATATTTGTTTTAAGATATAAATATCAAATAATTTCCCCAGAAAAGACTTAAACATAAACAATCCTAAATAATGATGAAATTGTGAAATAAACTCTTACCTCAGGTCTGAATTCCTTCATATGTGTCCAAACCTCATGTATAATAAATATATATTTATTATACAACTATTATAGAACCATTATTATATATATCATTCCATATATGATTTACTTAAAATATTTTATCACTCATTTATTAAAAATTCTTTGTTAAAAACACAATTCCAGGTAATAACTTCTTCGTTTTTCATGAAAGTTTTGGTTCGGTAGTTTTGGTCCTTGTATGTTGATCATGGTTCCATATTATCTAGAATTTTAATAATGATATAAATATCATATATATTCATTATATATTTATTTATAGTAATTCATAAAATTTAGAGATAGAAAAACTAATTACATTGTTTATAGAGACGGTAGGTCGTACGTATGCATGAACAGTGTTTTCACTTTTCGACAGATGGAAAAAAAGAAAGTTAAATAATAATTAACCTTTTTAGAATCATTATTATATCATATATATCATATATATTTATCAAATATTCCCTTTTTTCATCCTTATAAAGCATAAATGAAAAACGAATCACATCGCTCCGTGGAGGTGGCAGTCTACACTTACACACGAGCAATGTTATCACTTTTCATTTGATGGAAAATAGGGTGGATAATGGTGGTTTTATAATCATAATAAAATTTAAATATATTTATAGTATTTATGTTATTGTAATATTACAAATACCATGGATTTAGATGAGGTAAAAGAGGAATTAAAAAAATAAAGTGATCATTTAAGGTGATTACCTCTTTTTTGAAAGAACTCCTTTAAGTATCCTCTTAAGGACCCTAGGGTTGATCTTTTTAGAAGATAAGATTCTCTAGAACATGGGTAATTATTTTTATAATTTAAATGGTAAGGTCTTGGTCGATATAGGTTTCTCAATGTGGTGTAAAGAAGATAGGTAAGGGGTGTTTTTTATAAGGGAGGAAAGGACAAACTTAGAACTATAAAAAAAATTAAAATATAACAAAGTCATTCTCTATAAATATGATTAAAAATGAACATATATTTAAATAAAACTAGTATAAGGTTTAAATATCATCAACCAATGAAATTTATATGTGTTTCGCTTCCATTTTAAACCTTATCTTTTGATTTAACCTCTTGGTTAACAACTTTTAACCTTAGTCGTGGTAATGACTTTTTCAATCATAAAGGGTTATAATTTTACTTATAGGGTAAAAATTGGATCATAAATTTAAAAATAGTGATTTTTTTACCATATCTTATACCCCTTTTCCTATTTTCATATTTTTATGTTTTTTAATTAATTTAATAAAATATTGTTTTCATAAAGTATCATTATTGTCATTTTTAAAACTATTCATTTTATTTGACTTTAAAGGTGTCAAGACAAAGATGGAATTCAAATATAATCCTTTAAAATATCTCTTATATGATATATTCATCTATAAAAATTTTGTAACACAATAATTATTCTAAATTAGATTACTTTTAATATTTTTAAAATCTTTTATTTTATTTTTTCATTAAATGAATAAATATTGTGTTGGCATTGTGCAAGCATTTAAGATAATTATATAGTCACTAAAAATTATAAATAAATTACCATTATAAAATAATTTTACTATGCACAAAATAACCTTTAATATTCATTCACATCTTATCTTTATCCTTATGTGAACATAAAAGATAAGTTTAAAGTCAAGAGAGTGACATTTTGTATTTTTCTTTACTTAAAATAATATAAAGGTCGATATCAAAGAAAAATGGCACCAAGTGGCCATATTTTCTAGAATTTGATTAAAATGGCTGAACTCCCCTCATTCAATTGGATAAATACGAGTGTTAGAGAAATTTTAAAGCCTTATCCCAACGTTTTAACCATATTTTACCCGTTTTACCCTTACTGATGTGACAAAAAATTATTAAGGTTGCTATTCAAATTGAATAAAAATAAAATGGAATTATTTACCAAATTTGATCCTCTTAATTCCAAATATGTAATCCATTTTTCAAGATAAAATTTCTATAAGTTGTAAAAATTAATTTTAAAATAAGTGTGCAAAACGTGATGAAAATCGCTTTTTAGAAAAATACAATTTTAAGTATAAAATTGTATTTATTCATATTACATTCCTAGAAAAATATTAGATGGAGGTTAGAACATTTGGTTGAATATATAACATGTAAATTTCATTAAAATCAATCACAAATATTGATCAATTTAATTTATTAAGATAAAAGTACATTACGTGCATAAAATAGTTTTTTTAGAAAAAATATTACTTTTATCTTCAAATGATTTTTATTTTCATTTATAATCAATTGATAACTAATTAATTCATTAAAAATCCTGAATTTTTCATAATTTAGTTATTCTTATTCATACTCTCCAATTTTAATGACTAGGTTATAACGACTGCAAAATATTTTAGTGGTAGATCGCAGTTCATTTAAACTCGGTGTTTCGTGTAACACAAGCTATCAAAAAAATTAAATTCATTTAAAAAGAAATATATCATAAAATATCAGGATTGTTACAAATGTGGTGACTTGGGGGAACCCTGGTCACTGTTTTTTAGGTCAAAAAATGCCCAAAATTCCTCTAAAACTGAACTTTTTGTCGGGATACTTTAATTTTTGAACATTTGATGGAATTTCAGCCTCATTTAAGGGGGCGTTCTTATCTTTTTCTGATAGAGGGTCAATTTATTATCAAGGATTACTCTAATATGGATATTATGGAATTAAAATTTTATCATTTTTCATATTTTAGTGTTATTTATTATCAGGCCCGGCCCACAGGCGAGCCCAGCGATCCCTCAAGCTAGGGAAAAAAATGAAAAGGGGGAAACACCCAACCCTATGCCTCCCCCAACTACCAAAATCCACCTATGTGATGGTTCCTCCCATCCCCCCTCGTCCCACCATGCCTTCCCATCTCTCCAATTGTCTCTACCTCCAGATCACCTCCTCCCTACATTGTTGCATGTGATGGTCACTGAGGTGACCCCATTCTTTGGTGAATCAGCGGTAGAGACGTTCATGGTGGTAACGAGGGGGGACCTTCGGTTCCCACCGAGGATCTTCTGATCGGTGTTTCCAAAGGCTAAGGATATGTTGAGGAAGATGATATGTAGGGACCCGGTGAGGCAAATTACGGCGAAGCAAGTTCTAAGTAAGTCCTCGCCTCACTGTTTCTCCCAAACCCATACAGATCATGATTCATGGTTCATTCAAAAACCTGGTTATGGGGATTTGATCATTTGATGACCGATTTGGATGCTAGTGATTAACATGTTCTAGTTTACTATTTGAATTTCAGGGAATCCATGGATTGAAAGTGAGGGGTAGACCCCTTCACTAGTGGATGCAGCTTAAATTAGTGACCCCATCCTTGGATTTGTGTACAGTTAATGCCGAGATCTCATGTAAACCCCAGAGGCTTCCCTTCCCAGGGATTTCAACCTAGAGTCTAAGGTCAAGGGAAGGATCTCAGTGTAGGTTTCCAACTTTTTTTTCTCCTCTGCCCACTCCACCTCCATCGTCGCCCTCTCCCGTACCCGATTTGCACGTGTGAACTTTTACCAGGCCATCTTCACCTCCCATCACACTAGCTCCCACACCCCGCTCCATGTATGCCTTCTCCATTTTTGCTTGAATATGTTCTTCAATTTCATGGCTACCTCCTTTGTCAGGTCCGATAAATTAAACTCAGTCTCGACTTCTTCCTGATGAAATTTTATTCTTTAAATTTATGATAATCATAATCATTGTTATTTTTGTAATCAGATTTCTTATAAATATTTTCAATGTATGGTGTGCTTAGTTTTTGAAGATCTTGTTTTTGATTCATTAAATTTCTAATTTTTATTGCTTGTTTTTTATTCATTGATTTTCAGATTTTCGATGCTTGTTTTTTTACTAAATGAAAGGCCAGCATTTTAAACACTAGTCTTGGGCAATCATTTTTTTCGGGTCGGCCCTATTTATAATTATATATATACACATATATACATATTGTATATATTTACACATAAAAATTAAATTTTATATATAAATATGTAAACATATCACATATAAAATATCTTTCTAAATATATAAACTGTATCTAAATAAAAAATAATAACAATTTTATTTAAAATAAAAATATATGAATATTTATATACCTATAAAATGTTTATATAATGTTTATATATATAAAAATATATTTGCAAGTATCTGTTTTAACAAACAGATATATATTTATCTATAAATTATAATATATGTATATAAATATTAATATATAATATATGTAAATAAATATACATATTTATAATTATATTTATAGACACGCATATGTATATATATATATATATGAATGTATGTTTGTATGTATTTATAAAGACACAAACACGAAACATGGTTTATAAATGTATTTAAAAATAATTATATGAATATATGAATAAATATATGGATAAAAAAATATAACTAAATATATATAAATAAATAGATATATGTGTCATAAAATATAGAACAAAACAATATAGAGCAATGGTTAAGTCACAGGTGCATGATGGTGGAGGTCTTAGGTTTGAATCCAAGAGAAGGTGCATGCAATTGTGGGCATGAGTAGTGGTTTAGCGCCGATAGCGGCCCCTTTTATTAGTGATAAAAAAAGTATTGATGAAAGTCAAAAAAAATATTTTTTTATATTAATAGGTGAGGGATTCACGGGGTGGGCTGTTAACAGAAAAAATTTGATTTTTATTGATGTTTTTTAGCACTGATAAATGCATCTTATATAAAAAAAACTTTGATGGAATGAGCTTTTTATCAGCATTTTTTTAGCACTGGTAAAAGGGGCATTTATTATTGATTTTTTATCACTAATAAAAAATGACCCCCTTTTACAGGCTCTTAGAATATCATAACTTTTTTATCGCTGATAAAGAGTTTCCCTTACCCCAATAAAAGTCAGTTTTTCATTAGTGATACTCTCTAGTCATACAATTATTATTCACCCATTTTTTATTCATATTCATTATGTTTGATTCAATAGAGTATAAAACACACACACACACGGACAGACTCTCTCTCTTTATATAAAGTTTTTATGTATTTATATAAATGTTTTATATTGTGTGTGTGTGTGTATAAATAGTATAAAACATATATATATTATAAACTAAATATTTTATAAATATGTTTATATATAAAACGTTTATATATTAATATAAATAGAACACACACACATTAAAGTACACATGCACACTTAACCATAAATATGAATACACACACATATAATAAAAAACAAAATTTATATAAAGAACATTATAACCATAAATAATGGAATTTTGATCCATATACCACAGATTGTATAAGAAAATCATATATTGATGTCGTCCTATTGCACTTTAAGGAGATACAGTGTGTATATCTGTGAGAGTGAAGAAAAGGGAATAATGTGGTTCAGTTATATGGATTAAAAAAATACTGATCAATGTATGTAAAATAAAAATGAAAGTATGCCTTTTTTTAACCCCAAGTCCTCTCCCTCTTGTGAGAGGTTTCCTCCTAGGGTTTTCCTCGGTTTGGCCACTTCTTGGTTCTTCCAAAGTCCGGTGTTTCCTTCAGCGGCGATTCACATCTTCTCTGATCTTCATTATTGGACTAAGGCTCATATTCTCTAAGCGTTCCTCTCGAACTGATTTCTACTGACATGCCTCATCATTCCAAGAGACATCTGGTGCGATTGTGTTTTTTTTGTGACAGTGCGGAGGCTGAGTGCTCGATCTCTTCTAGGCGACTTCAGATCGGCTTCCGTCCGGTTGCTTTCAAAGGATTGACCGGATTCTGAGTAATCTGGTTACTCACCCCCATTAGATCGGCTTTTGACCGACTCCCATGGGTTCATCGTGCGTCATACCGACAACAGATCGGCTCTTGAGGGCCGGACTCGTGGAGGAGAGTGCTCGTACAGGGAGTGCTCACGAAGGGCGGGTTCATGAGTGAGGTGGTTCATGAAGTGTATGGTGGGAAACAATTCTAGTTCTTGAAGGGGTGTCTTCACGTTGATTTCTTTTTGTGGTGGAGTGGGTGTAGGGTGTACTCGCGAAGGGCGGGTTCGCGAAGGAGGTTTTCGCGAAGTGCACTATGGGCAATGAAGCCAGCTCACGAAGGGGGGGGGGGTGTCTTCGCGTAGGATTTCCTTTGAGATCAAGTGGTATCCCTAAAGAATGAAAAGGGGTGCACCTTATTAGGGTAGGTTTCTCCACGAATGCATTTGCTTAAGGGTTGGTTGTTCCACAGATGCGAGTGCTGGGGGGTTTTGCTTGCAAAGGAGCTCTAATTTTCCTCTTCAGGTACATAACAATGGAATCAGATCTGGTGAATAGATGGCAGAGATTGTCGCTAAAAAATAAGGAAAAAATGACAATTTCCACATGAAAAGATGAAGATCCATTTCTTTCACACTGTATGGGTCTGTTGATCGTCAGAAAAATTCTTGGTAAAACGCACTTTCAATCATGGAGCTTTTAAAAACACACTACAAAATATCTGGAGATTGAAGGATGGGTTCTCCATTAGGGAAGTGGGGGAGGGACTCCTTGTCTTTGAATTTTTCAATTAAAGAGATATAGAAATGGTCCTCAAAGGTAGACTATGGTCCTTTTATAACCAGATAATTATCGTGGAAGATTTAAAAGGTGAGGAAGATATTCAAAATATTCAGCTAACCTACTCACCTTTTTGGATACAAATAAAAGGAATGCCATTTCATGGGAGAACTAATCAAGTTATGTGGGAAATTGGAGCACGCATTGGTACATTTCTGGAATGGGATCGGTCGGATCCAATTCATTGGGGACCCGTGGTTCAGATCAGAGCTCTGGTCGATGGGACACAACCACTCATGAGGAGATTATTCTTGTCAAAAGATGATTCTAATGCATGGATATCATTCGAGTTTGAAAAGATTGTAATTGTATGTTTCTTTTGCGGGTGTCTAGGACATTTAGAAAAGGACTGCGGATCGAAAAAGGAGGATGAACAAGGCAATGTCATTTAACAATATGGCCCTTGGATTCATGCAAAAACGACTGGATCAAATTTCATTCCTGAAGTGGAAAAACAAAAGGATCGTGACAGACTTGTGAAGGATTTCAAGAAGCAGTTAGAACCAATTCACAACAGCATCATAATGCTTGGGCCACCAGAGTTTTATGTCGGCAACCCGGTGGATCAGCGGGCGAAAGAAATAACGTTAGGAAGCATTGCAGTCGTGACTGACTCAAAGGGAAAGTGTGCCAGTAAGGCCAAGGACCCAAATTTTGACTTATCCTGGGCCCATGCTTATGCGAAGGATTCCTCTTCCCCGCATTTTGGGTTGTCTCCAAAAGGAAAATAACCACCAGACCCAGGTGCGGGGTGGGAGAAACCTGGTGAGAAACCCCTTGTTCCAGTTCCTTGGCCAGATCTTAAAGCACCAGGTTTTACGGCCCAGAAAGAAGAAGACATGGTTGGATTAACATTTTCAGGTGTTCAAAAACATAGAACATGGAGAAGGGTGACTAGAGGAGATCGAGATGGTGTGCCAATCAGTGCAAAACCAGGTGAACATAAACGAAGCTGGGAGGTAGGGCAAAGGCCTGAGAGCCTCCCAAAGAGGTGGAAAACAGCAAGTGAAAGATAGTTTGTCGAAGTTATGGAGGCGGAGGTGGGTGTGTCCCATCCCCACCTAGAGTAATGAAAATCATATTCTAGAACTATCATGGACTTGGAAACCCCTGAACGGTTCGTTCTCTCCATCACTGGAGTTCAAAATACCACCCTGACATAGTTTTGTATCTGAAACTATGTTGGATTGCAAGGATGCTGGTATCCTTGGTTCAAAGATTGGTTTCAAAAATATCTTCCATGTTGGAAGACGGGGGGCACTCTGGTGGTCTGTGCCTCTTGTGGAAAGATGACCTGGGGGTTCATATGACTAATTTCTCAAGTAATCACATTTTTGTGACTGTTGTTTCCCCAGGATCTCCTCCATAGTCTTTTGTTGGATTCTATGGGTGGCCTGAGTACCATGATAAACACAAGTCCATGAACCTGTTGAACTATGTGTGAACCTCTCTTCTGGGCCCTCTGCTGGTTGGATGAGACTTCAACGAGATCCTCTCTCATAAAGAAAAATAAGGGGGCTTCTGAGGAGTGGTGATGCTATGGAAGAGTTTAGGAATTCTCTAATGCTGAATTCTCTCCACGACCTTGGGTTTTTGGCCGCTCCATTCCCATGGCATAGAGAGAGATCAATGGAGAACCGTATTATTGAAAGGCTAGATAGATTTTTTGGAACAGATGAATGGAAATTCCTCTTCCATGCGTTCTCTATTATTCACTTGCCCCTGATCTCTTTTGACCACTATCCAATCATGTTGTCAACAACCTCTCATGGGGAATTTAGGAGGACTTTATAGACCTTTCTATTTGAAAGTTTCTAGCTCTGTGACAGTAATTGTGAGAAGGTGGTTCAGTCGGCTTGGCAGGGAGTGAACTGGTCCATCACTTCCAATATCCGCAGCACTACATCTTGTTTACAGAAGTGGAGTTCAGTTATATTTGGGGATTTTGACAGACATATTAATGCTGCAGAAAATCGCTTGAAGATACTTCTTTCTTTTCCTTGTTGTAACTCTTTTCTCAGGAATATCTCATTAGCAGAAAAGAATCTTAATGCAGCATTGAGAGAGAAGGAGATATTTTTGTTTCTGAGGGAAAGATAATCCCATATGAAGGAACTTGATCAAAATACTCACTTTTTTCACCAAAGGGCATCTACAAGGAAAAGGAAAAACCACATTTCTCAACTCGAATATCATACCGGTGGGGTTGTTTATGATAACAATAATATTCAATCCATTATACTGAATTTCTTCAGCAACCTTTATAAAGCGGAAAGTATTGACAACCTTCGTGTTTGACTAGTTGTATTCCAGAAATTATCACGGAGGATATGAACCATAAGTTGGAGAGAGATATCTCTAAGAATGAAGTGATTGGAGCTCTTTACCTTATTCACTCCACCAAGGCCCCGGGGCCTGATGGATTTCATGCCCTATTTTTCAAACGTTTTTGGCATATTGTCGGACCAGATATGGTAGCCCTGATGAAGGATTTGTGGGAAGGAAGATCTTCTCTTGATCCCCTAAATGAAACCCTTATTACCCTCATCCCAAAAACCCATTTCCCTCAAAAAAATCACGGAATTCTGACCTATCAGTTTATGCAATGTTGTTTACAAATTTTTTTCCAAGATCTTGGTGGCTAGGCTCAAGGACTGTCTACTGCTTCTTGTTACTAAAAACCAAAGTGCTTTTGTTCCAAGGAGATCCATTACAAATAATGACGCCATTTCATTTGAGTTATTTCACTCTATGAAAACTCGTTCCTCATCCAAAAGAGGTATCATGGAAATGAAATTAGATATGATGAAATTCTACGACAGAATTGAATGGCCTTTTCTTGAACTTGTTCTCTCCAAATTGGGCTTTGGGACAAAATGGATCTCTAATATCATGAATTGTGTGATGACTGTCTCTTTCAGAATTAATATTAATGGGGCCCATTCAGAAAGCTTTAAACCCTCAAGAGGTCTGCGACAAGGGGATCCTCTCTCACCTTATCTCTTTATTTTGGTGGATGACGTGTTTTCTCATCTTATCTTGAAAGCGGTGGATCAAGGAATTATCCATGGTGCTATGGTATGTAGAAATGCCCCCTATCTCCCATTTTTTCTTTGCAGATTATTGTCTCCTCTTTGCACATGCTACTCTGCAAGAATGTAGTTCAGTGCTGAAAATCATTAATATGTATGAAAGGGCTTTTGGACAACGTATCAATCCTTTGAAATCGGAATTATCTTTCAGTAAGGGTGTGTTACATACAAAGAGGGAGGAACTGCAGCGGGTGTGCGGATTTCCACTAGTTGAGAAGCATCCTAAATATCTTGGTCTCCCAACCCTTGTTGGTAGATCTAAGAAACAAGTGTTCGCCATTATTATGGAGAGGGTGGAAATTTTGATTTGCCTTTGGTCAAGTAGGAAGGCTTCCAAGGCAGGAAAAGAAGTACTCGTTAAGTCTGTGGCCCAAGCAATCCCCTCTTATGTTATGACTTTATTCAAATGTCTGGAAACTCTTATGGATCAAATCCATTCTCAGCTGGCTAACTTCTGGTGGGGCTCCCATGAGGTCAAACATAACACCCATTGGATGTCTTGGAAAAAACTGTGTGTTTCGAAATTCTGTGGAGGTCTCGGATTTAGGAATCTCAAATGGTTTAATGAGGCACTTTTGGAAAAACAAGGATGATGCCTCCTCACAGACCCAAATACCCTTTTCTCAAAGGTGTTGCGGGCCAAATATTTCCCTCATTCTGATTTTTTGCATGCCTAGTTAGGGCCGAAGCCGAGTTTTATGTGGAGAAGCATTTTGGGGTGCCAAATCTCTTCTTGATCTAGGCTGCATCTGAGGAATTGTTGATGGAAATAATATGAGTGTTTTGAATGATCTGTGGCTTGCAAATGGTATCAACTTTAAGGTTTCCTCGACTGCTATTCCGGGATTCGAAGATGCAAGGGTACGAGACCTGATCAATGACTTGCTTGATGACTGTGGTAGGGGGAAGATTTCAAATTGGTTTAATGTTGTCTATCGTACTCTCATTCTGAGTATTCCTCTCACACCAGGTATGGGGAAGGATCAGATTTGCTGAACTGGGAAATCCTCAGGGAGGTATTTAGTTCGATCAGGATACATAATGCGGGTGCATGACTTGACCCAAGCCCTCCCCGATAATCACTGGAAGAGTCTTTGGTTGCTCCACTCCCCTCCCAAGGTTAAATTTTTTTGGTGGCAGGTATGCTCTGGTGTCCTTCCAACCCATGACCTGTTGGTGAGACGTCATCCTGTGGATGACGATAGTTGTCCTTTGTGTCTCCAAGAGATGGAATCTCCTTTACATGCAATTCTTTCATGTCATAAGGTGGAAGGAGTGTGGAAGGAATGGAAGCCATATTTTCAAAAGTACTTTGATCCGTCTATTGGGTTGATCCAAAACTTCATTAAATGGGTGTCTTCGCTGGAACCAAGAGTGGTGGGGCTAATTTGTACAATTGCTTGACTGGTGTGGACTCAAAGAAATGAATACATTTCCCATAATAAGGTGACCCAAGACCGAATTTGGGTCGAGAGGGCTGTGGAATGGGTGAATTGTTGGGATGCTTATGATGCAGTGACCACTGAGGGTATTAATCGGCAGGAACCTCCCTGTTGGTCTCCCCCTCCCAAGAGTTTTATCAAAATCAATACGGATGCGACCATCTCGGTTAATTCCAGGGTTGATATTGAATTCATTGCCCATAACAGTGATGGACAGGTCGTAGAAGCTCATTACAGGGCTATTCATGCCTTCTGGAACCTTGCAGTGGCGGAATCATCTGCCATTCTTCATGGGATTCTTCTCGCCCGCTCAAAAAATTGGACCAATATTTTGGTGGAATCTGATTGCTTGGAAGTGATTAATACTTTATCAAAGGAGGAGGACTCTCAGACGTTTGGCCTTATTCTTAGAAAGATTTGGTCCTTGACCGAATGCTTTGTTGAATGCAGCTTCTCTTTCATAAAGTGAGGGTGAATTTGGAGGCTCGTTGTTTGACTTGTTTTGGGAAAACATGGGGTGATCATTGTTGGGTGGACTCTTTCCCTGAATGGATTTGTAGGCCGAGATTGATTGATCATTAATATATTTCATCTCATTTCAAAAACAAAAAGTACGCCTTTTTAGTGCTAATAAGATTTGAAAATTTTATATTTTTTCAATGCTTGTAAAAAGCATTAAATCACTAATGAAACATAATGAAGTGTAATGATATGAGATGGATTGATATTAAATGTTTTATTCTTTGAATGTTTCATGGTTGGAATGGAATGGTCAATCCCAATGAGTATTTACTTTTTTATAAAATGAATGAAATAAATCAAAATATTCAAAATTAGTATTATTATTTTTGTCTTCTTTTGTTTGTATGTATTTCTAAACATTATAAAGATTAGTTTTCAATATCATGATTAAGTGAACTTCTAAAGGTTAAAGAATGGAGGGGCATGGAAGGGAATTGAATGAGTCGGGGACATTTAACAACCAACCCACACCCTATTAAAAAATTATCACAAATCATTCAATTCCATGTTCCATCATAAAAAAACTACGAAACACATTATTAGACATATAAAAGTGAAATATGCTAAATATTAGATGCTTAATTATGACAAAATCACCATGCAAATGTTATTTAAAAAAAGGGGGCTACAACTGGACAAAGAAGCTCCGAAATAAACAGACTCGGGGACTCAACCCTACAACTTGCACCCCAAACCCCTCCCTCCTTGCCACCCCAACCGCGTGCGGGGGGGCAATGCAAATGTTATACATTAGGAACTAAAAATCATAAAAAACTCAGGAAAAAAAAACAATTTCCCATGTGATTTTAAATGTTTTGTTTCCAATGCTCTTATTTTTTAATATGAATGTTTCATTTTATAATTGTGTCATTTTCCACCAAAGTGATTTATATATTGATGAAATTAAGTAAACTGTTGCCCACTAGAAGTGTGATGGGAAAGAAATGAGGTGGACTAATTTGAATAATTTCAATGATGAATATTTTTGTCCTGATCCAAAACTTTCTCATTACACGGTTATACCCCCATATCAATGCTCAAAACAATTATTTTTATACACATTTAATTGTCAACATTAATTCCATAAATCTGATTACTAATTTCCTTAAGGGATAATAACGATTCAGGATCAAAAGAGGTGGTTAATATCAGTTTTGATCAAAAACATGAAAAACTATCACGAAATTATAAAAAACATTATGAATTTTAAATTGAAATGAGATTTATTTTTAATGTAATTCAGATTCTTAACTAAAATTAGGGCCTATTTTGACCCTCAAATATCATTGCCCGTTCCCTTAATTCATGTGCACTAGAATCCAACCTAACGGGCTTGGGACCTCTGATCAGACAGGGACAGCTGGAAATGAAATCATGACGTTTTGCTCGGGCGTTACTCCCTAACGTACAAAAGATGAAGCATCCCGAGGGCGCAGTTTGTTCGGCAGTGACGGTGGAGCGTCTTCCTTACCCTCACGATTCACAGTGAATCCTTCATCTGCGAAAGCAAACCAGCCAGAGCTCACATCACCTAAACAATGGCAACCATCACCACTCCCGCTCAACACTCCCCTGCTCAAGACGCAGAGATCATCAGGAAGGCTTGTGAAGGTTGTCTGCCGGTTTCGATTGTATTTTCTGTATCTGTCATTGTCAATGATTTACTTCTCTGATATGGAGTTGATCCATGTTTTTGGTTTGAATATGTGTCTGTTGATTGTTCTTCACGGTCTTTTTTGTGCCGTAGGCTCGGTTTTTCAAAGACCGTCACGTGTTCTCTCCTGAAAGTAAGATCTTCAAATAAAAACCTCAGATCCAGTTCTTTTTACCTTTGATTTGGGTTACACTTGACCTGTTTTGGACTATGGATCTCACCTTCTGTATTTTTTATTCCCGTTCAAACAAAAACGTGTCTAGTAACGGGCTGCATGTGTTTTAGATGGTCATTTTCAGAAGATCCGTCTCCATGTTTCTAAAGGAAGTGCTCAATAGCTCTTCCATTTTCTTGTGATCCCTTTTCTAGTTCTTAGGTTCTCCCCTCTCTTGTTTTCTGAAGTGTATGTTGAAGATTCTCAGCTTTGAGTTCATGCAAATTAATTAAAAATGGTGTTTATTGTTGGTGTTCTTCTTCTTGCAGGATGGGGAACGGATGACAAGGCGTTGATCTCAATAATTGGCCATAGGAATTCGATTCAAAGAAGGTTGATTGGGGAGGCATACCTGCAGCTTTATGAGGAAGATCTCATCCACCGCCTTGAAAAAGAGATATCTGGAGATTTTGAGGTTCATTTTGCTTCCTTTTATATCGTCCTTATAAATTCTCTGGGATGCTTTATTTGCTAATGAAAATGCTCACCGAGGGGTGGTCCCATCTAAATTTATATGAGAATCGTGATGTTTGGTGTTCACCTTATTGTTGTTGACTGGCCATTATGATTTAGTGGAACCAATGGATTTAGAGGATCCTGTGGATTTGTTAAGGTTTCCCTTGTTAGTTAGATTTGATCAATTTCTGGTGTGTCTTCTCTTATTCACTTTGATTTACTGAGGGCTTGTTGCTCTATATGAACATAGAGAGCGGTGTACCGGTGGATGCTGGACCCAGCAGACCGGGATGCAGTACTTGCACATGTTGCGTTAAAAAAAACCGATCCCAACTACCATGTAATCGTTGAACTGGCTTGTGTCCTATCTTCTGAAGAGCTCCTGGCTGTGAGACGAGCCTACCAGAGCCGTTACAAGTATTCCTTGGAGGAAGATGTGGCTTCCCACTCTACTGGTGATATTCGCATGGTATGATTCTGGCTGTTGGACGTATGTACTTTTAACGTAAAAAAGAAAGAATAATCCAAAGAAAAGGGCATAAGAATCACTGACATGGCTGTGGGCTCTTGGCAATTAACAGCTGCTGGTTGGTTTGGTGTCTTCGTATCGATATGAAGGGGCTGAGTTCAATTCAAGATTGGCAAAGTCTGAAGCTGGCATTCTTCACAAAGCTATCACTAAGGACAAGGTGTTTAGTCACGAGGAGGTCATCAGAATCGTGAGTACAAGGGGCAAATTGCAGCTTGTGGCGACTTTTAATCACTACCGTGAGACTTATGGAATTACCATTAACAAGGTACATGCAAGATTGAAGTTTCGTTTGGTGTTGAAAAACATTTCCTCCATTTTTTTTGTTCAAAATGGAAAACATCTGTTGGAAAATGAAAGTGGAAAGTGAAAATCATATATTTTCTTGTCTTCTTTTTTGCATCATCGAAATTACTTGAACATTAAAAGTTTTTAAAAACCAAACCTAGTCTACCCCCTACTAAAATTTTCATGAGGCAAATGATGTCAATTTCATTTAAGGTTCTAATGGGCATTGATGTCAATTTTGTTTTCTACAGAGTTTGTCTGCGGAGCATACCAATGAGTATTTGGGGGCCTTGGGCACTGCTATCCGTTGCATCAAAGACCCCAAGAAGTACTTTGAGAAGGTTGGACAAATCTGAATTAGTCTTTGAAACCAATTCCCCTCATGGTGAATCTGATGGGCCTTTTTGTATGTTTAGGTGTTGCGTTCGGCGCTTGTGAAGTCTGGAACTGATGAAGATGGGCTGACCCGTGTGGTTGTGACGAGGGCTGAGAAAGACTTGAGGGAAATCAAGGAGCTGTATTTCAAGAGGAACAGTGTCACCCTCGAACAGGCGGTGGCCAAGGAGACCTCTGGAAGCTACGAGACCTTCCTCCTTACCCTCCTCGGCAAGGAATGAAAAAATGATAATGGAGAGGTGAGCTGTTTGAAGCCTCGGCAAGGAATGAAAAAATAATAATGGAGAGGTGAGCTGTTTGAAGCCTGGTTTTTGTACTACATGTGGTGATCTTTGGTGTGTTTAGTTTTGGTCATCCTTTGTGCCGAGTGTTCTCTTGTTTCCTGCACCATTTGGATTTGCTTTTGTGATGAGTTCTGTTTGCCCAAATGCATGTCCATGACAGGGCGGTTCAATAAAGGGTTTTTGTTAGGACTTTTTTTAGGCTATTTTGCATTCATTTTTGAGCTCCTCTGTTCCCAATTTAGCGGTCCACAACCCCCCTGCAAAGATTCAGCATAATGCACCACAAGATAGCCACACGAACACCCAAAGCTTTCAGCCACCTTGGGCAAACCTGCAAAGATTCAGCATAATGCACCACAAGATAGCCACACGAACACCCAAAGCTTTCAGCCACCTTGGGCAAAGCTGCAGTAATCAATGGGTGGGCAAACAGGTCCTGAATAACACCACAAGAATCATGAACAACAAAACCCACCTGTAGTTCTCATAACCTACACTAAATCGACATTGAGTTTAACAAGAGGCGTGATAGAGAAGGATATCACCTCGCAATCCTACAACTCAAATTGCATCATTTCTCATTACAAGTTGCACCAAATCGTGTTAATTTCAAAGAGGGCATGTGTTGAGTTTTTTTCACTAAAGCATTGACCCCAGTGGTGAAAATCACCTTGGTGTTGCCTATGATTTTACGTGATATTCAATATACCATTTTATGTGCATAGGGAGAATGATATTTGATGTCATTCAAACCATCTTTCCATGCTGGCTGGTTATTTCGGTCATTCACACATTATGAGATGATGCGTAAATACAACATTGATTGTTAAAAGAGTTTAACATTCAGATGAATAAGTGAGTTTAACGTTGTAAGGAGTTACAACATTGATTAACCTTTCAAAACATTTGAAATGCTTGGATTCCAAGACTTGATCATTTAATGGCATAACTCGTCGATAGAAGAATTCATTCACTTGATTATAACTCTCATGATTTCTTGGTTCTCCATTTACCTTTGAGGAGGAGGTGCTAGCACACCGTTTGGAGAATCAAAATCACACTGAAGCATCCAGTGATTCTAGAGGTTGGTGGATGCTATAAAAGGCAATAACATGTTGGTTGTTGCTGGGAGAACTTGATCAAATTCACTACCAATGAAGATTGAAATCTTAAACAATGAGGTATTATGAAAACCCATATCTTTCATATACTTTATTTCATGATTTATTGCATAAAGACACACTTAATATAACCCTAGAAGATCGTGAGACCTAGTGTCTTTGAATAATTAAGTACATAACATAACAACTTGAAACAAAATTACAAAGACATGAACTAAAACTCCATAACATGCCCTTAAAATTTCCATGATCTTCTAAAACTGCACAGATTAACCTGAGGATGCACATAAGAAAGATGCGAGCTATAAAGCCCAATAAAGGAATTATCAAAACATAACACGAAGAAAGTAATGCATGTTAGTCAATAGACATATAAATGCAACATAAGAGGGGCGACAATCATAAACTTGAATATCAAAGCATGATATAAGATTATAATATAAAGGCAACATGAGAATGCGACAACATAAAACATGGCATCATAAGCATAAGTCAAGACTAACTGCCGATACATCATAACATAGTGTTCTTAGGATAACCTCTCATGCACCATACATGACATCTCATGAGATAAAAAAATTACCCAATACATTGAGGGCTATATAATTTTGGGTCCACCTGTCATATTCTTATCATGTACATGCTGATGCGGATCATGGTGCACACAAGCAGCAAGGAGTTGAGGGTGATCATGACATTGATCGTGGAAGGATCATTAATGGAAAAGACCCATTGCATGAGATTGGTGGCCCAATGACAAGAGGAAGAATGAG
This sequence comes from Viscum album, assembly GCA_963277665.1. Classification (NCBI taxonomy): domain Eukaryota; kingdom Viridiplantae; phylum Streptophyta; class Magnoliopsida; order Santalales; family Viscaceae; genus Viscum; species Viscum album. The sequence goes on from OY728156.1 coordinate 1,804,356,153, forward strand.
GAGGATGAGAGAGGCTTTACATGGCCTCATTTTGAAATTACAAGAGGAGGCCCAACATGAATGCATGAGAGGAGCAAATGGGCCTTTAATCACACTTATTAAATCCCAAAAGTGAACCTAAAAGTCCCATCCATATGCTTCCACGAAATTTAATCCACTTGCATGAAGGAAATCTCCAATGTCAAAAGTGGTGGGCCCCTTGTCTCCAAATCCATGGTGGGAATCTTCAAAGTCTTTGGGGTGGTTCCTAAAAGTCTTCTTTAGAGATATCTTGTCCCCTAAAGCCATGGACATGTGTAAACAAAGTCAAATTCGTGGGATAGGCTTTAGACTTTTGTGGGATAGGTAGTTTGACATGTATTCCTCTCATTTGGCTATAAATTGCCACCTCTTGTACCCCCTTGAAGGTTAATTTCGAATTTGAGAGTTTCTAGCATTATTATGCTTGTGTTTCTTGTGTTCTTAGGTGAATGCAAGTAAGGCTCATCAAAGGAGTGATCAACCTTTGTGGCGCTTTATAATTAGAGTTTCAAGGGGCAAGTCTCCTTGGGGTCCTAATTGACCATCCCCTTCCCCTTTTATTCCTCTTGCATTTCTTTTAATTTCCATTCCCCTCTTCTTTCTTCGCTTGTGTTTCTGTATTTTTTCCAACGAATACCGCACTCGCATATGGTACCATATCATTTGGTATCAGAGGAAGGCAACGGAAACCAGGTTCTTTCATTTCTATTTCACCCATCTTTTTTCCCCTTCTTCCATTTTCTGCCATCACCAATTCTGGACAGAACTTTCTTCCATATCTTCATTTGCTTTTTCTTTGAGTTTCTGGGCGTATAATATGTCATTTTAATAGTTCAGAATCTCATATTTCTTCTCGATTTGGAAACACTAAAATCCAACACCTATATTTGGAGATATAGCTGAATCAATTCGTGCTACAGTTTCACCCTTGTGAAATCTAACAATCTCCAAGGCGGATTTCCATTTGAGTTTGAAGTTCAAGTTATCACAACCATTTACATCATTGTAATCAGATTAGTACATTTTTCATTTGCTGTACTTTGAGCATGAAAAGCACACTCTTTGCAATTCTTGTTTGTTGAGTAGCAAAAAAAAAAAAAAAAAATCAAAAAAAAAAATCAAAAAAAAAAAAAATCAAAAAAAAAAAATCAATCAAAAAAAATACAAAAAAAAGGAAGCTGCTCATTTGAAACATTGCATTTGTTCATATGTCATAAATTTGATTGCAATTTTCTTATCCATCATATTCTTTCCTTCATCCATATCCAACCTTCTTCTATAACCTTTTCTCCCATTTACCCCCCACGTTTCTTGGACCTCATTGATTCAAGCCCTTTTAAAATTTCTGATTTTTAAAGATTGCCATGAATTGATTGCTTCTACTAATTGTCTTCTTGATTCTATTTAAGAACACTTGTAGGAACCAAGTTGTTGTCCTAGAAAGTGTGAGGAACCTTTTGAGAGATAAAAAAAAAGAGAGAAAGAGTGTGTGAGGAATTAAAAAAAATGGCAAGTGAGGGAGAAATAAGTGAGATCGACATTAAATTATTCATGAAAGCAGTCGCTGACCAGTTTACAAGATTGAATGCTAGGTTGGATGATATACAAAGTTCCTCGTCTTCAAAGGCTCCAAGAAGGCAAGAAATTCATGAAGGTGATGATGAGTACTCCGATTTCGAAGAATCAATTCCTAGGTGAGGGCAATGTGCTGCTTGGAGATACAATGACTTGAGATGCATCAAAGTGACACTTCCACCCTTTCAAGGGAAGAGTGGCCCAGAACTTTATTTGGAGTGAGAGCGGAAGGTTGACCATGTGTTTGGACTTCACAACTACTCGGAGGAGAAGAAGGTAAAATTGGCAGCACTTGAGTTCAATGACTATGCAAGTATTTGGTGGGACCAATTACAAGTAAGTCGACGATGAAATGGAGAAAGGCCAATTCGAACTTGGGAAGAAATGAAGACAGTAATGCACAAAAGGTACATTTCTTGTCATTACTATCGAGACTTGCATTTGAAGTTACAAAAACTTGTGCAAGGTTCCATGTGTGTGGAGGAATACTACAAGGAAATGGAGATATCAATGATTCGAGCCAATTTGGAGGAGGATCGCGAAGCTACCATGTCAAGGTTCATCAATGGCTTGAATCCGGTAATTAGAGATGTGGTGGAACTACATACCTACATTGACATGGAGGAGTTGCTACATAAGGCAGTGAAGGTTGAAAAACAACTACATTCTCGAAGGATTCAAGTAAGTTCCCATAATTTTTGGAAGGATAACCGGAAAGATCCAAAATCAACTTCTAAGTGGAATGAAACGAAACCAAGGGATTCTAAATTTGTTCTAAAACAAAGAGAAGAGGCCAAAAATAAGTTCTTCCCCACTGATTCAAAAGGAAAAATAGACACAAATTTTCCTTCTAAATATCATGATATAAAGTGTCTTAAGTGTCAAGGACATGGTCATATTGCATCTCAATGCCCAAACAAAAGGGCCATGATTATTTTGGATAATGGAGACATCCTTATTGATAACTCTAGCGATGATGAGATACCATCTTTGGAGGAGGGTTCAGATGTAGAAGTTGAAGAACCCGTACATGGAGATGCATTGGTGGCAAAAAGAGCTTTAAACATTCAACCCAAAGATGATCATGATGAGGAGCAACGAGAACATATTTTTCATACGAGATGCCACATCAAGGAGAAGGTATGTAGTATGATCATTGATAGTGGAAGTTGTACTAATGTGGCAAGTACCTTGTTGGTGGAAAAGTTGAGTTTGCCTACTCTAAGGCATACTAGACCCTATAGATTGCAATGGTTGAATGATAGTGGGGAAGTGAGGGTCACAAAACAAGCCATAGTTTCTTTTTCCATTGGAAAATATCATGATGAGGTGTTGTGTGATGTTGCTCCGATGCAAGCTGGACATTTTCTACTAGGGAGACCATGTCAATTTGATAGGAGGGTGATGTATGATGGTTATGCTAACCTCTTCTCTTTTCATTTCAGCGGTCGAAAGATTGTTTTGACTCCTCTAAGTCCCATACAAGCATATGAAGATCAAGTGAGGATAGAGAAAGAATACAAAAAGAAAAAAGAAATGAGTGAAAAAGAAAGTGGGAAAAATAAAATTTTGAGTGATAAAAAAGAGAGTGATGAGTTGAAGAAAAAGGAAATGAGAGAAAAAAATTAAAAGAGTGAAAAAATTAACAGTGAAAAAGGAGAGTCGAGTGGCATAAAAAGAAATGAGGGAAATCAAAGAGATGAAAACAAGAGTGTTGAGAGAAAGGTGAGTTTATTTTCTGGAAAAAGTGAGGTGAAAGGTGCTTTATTTAGTGGGAAAGTATTCTTACTCATTAGTAAGGATGCTTACCTTGCAAATAATTAACTTCACCATTCTTTTCCTTCTTGTGTTGTGTCTTTACTACAGGAATTTGGTGATTTGTTTCCTGAAGAAACACCCGATGGACTACCCCCTTTGAGAGGCATTGAGCATAGGATTGACTTCATACCCAGTGCCACAATTCCAAATAGGCCAACATATAGAGCTAATCCAAAAGAGACTAGAGAGATCCAGTGTCAAGTTGAAGAACTCATGAAGAAAGGATTAGTAAGGGAAAGCATGAGTCCATGCGCCGTTCCGGTGATCCTAGTACCCAAGAAAGATGGAACATGGAAGATGTGTGTGGATTGTCGCGCCATCAACAAAATAACAGTTAAGTACCATTATCCCATCCCTCAACTTGATGACATGATTGATGAATTACATGGGGCCTCTTTGTTTTCAAAAATTGATCTTAAAAGTGGATACCACCAAATTCGAATGAAAGAAGGAGAGGAGTGAAAAACTACTTTTAAAACTAAGTTTGGTTTGTATGAGTGGTTAGTTATGCCATTTGGTTTAACTAATGCACCAAGTACATTCATGAGCTTAATGAACCATGTCCTTCATTCATTCATTGGAAAATTCGTGGTTGTCTATTTTGATGATATCCTGGTGTATAGCAAATCTCTAGACAACCATGTTGAACACTTGCGTTTGGTGTGTGAGACCCTTAAACAAAACCAACTTTATGCCAATCTTCAAAATTTTTCCTTTTGCATGGATTCTGTTGTGTTTCTTGGCTTTGTTGTAGGGGCGGAAGGGATTCGTGTGGATGATGAAAAGATCAAAGCAATTCAGGAGTGGCCCACACCGAAGAGTGCAACCGAGGTTAGAAGTTTTCATGGATTGGTAAGCTTCTATAGGAGGTTTGTAAAGGATTTTTCATCTATCGATGCACCTCTTAATGAACTTGTAAATAAACATGTGGTCTTTAAATGGGGTGAAAAACAAGAAAAAGCTTTTAACACACTCAAAGAAAAATTGGTCAATGCTCTCCTTTTAAGGCTACCCGATTTCACCAAAGTCTTTGAAATTGAGTGTGATGCATCGGGAGTTGGAATTGGTGCTGTTTTGACTCAAGAGTCGCGTCCAATTTCTTACTTTAGTGAGAAATTGAATGGGGCAACATTAAATTATTCAACTTACGATAAAGAACTTTTTGCTTTGAAACAAACCCTGGAAACATGACAACATTACTTATGGCCTAAAGTGTTCATTATTCATTCTGACCATGAAAGCCTTAAGTATTTGAAGTCCCAAGGTAAGTTGAATCGGTGGCATGCATCTTGGATGGAATTCATTGAGACTTTCCCCTACGTGATCAAGCACAAAAAAGGTAAGGAAAATGTGGTTGCTGATGCTCTTTCACGAAGGTATTCACTTCTTACTTCTCTTCATTCTAGATTACTTGGACTTGAGTTACTAAAGGGAATGTATGAAAATGATGGAGATTTTTCTAAAATTTGGACATCTTGTGAAAAACATGGTTTTAAAGACTATTACAAAAATGATGGGTTTCTTTTCAAAAGGGATAAATTGTGCATTCCAAATTGTTCAACTCGAGAATTGCTTGTAAAAGAAACTCATGGGGGTGGTTTGATGGGGCATTTTGGGGTTGATAAAACACTAGCTACTTTGCATGAACATTTTTATTGGCCAAGCATGAGAAAAGATGTTATTGCAATTTGTGCTAGGTGTTTCACTTGTAAGCATGCAAAGTCCAAGGTTCAACCCAATGGATTGTATTCCCCCTTGCTCGTTCCATCCCATCCTTGGACCGACATCTCTATGGATTTTGTGTTGGGATTGCCTCGATCCCAATCGGGAAGAGATAGCATTTTTGTTGTTGTGGATCGATTTAGCAAAATGGCCCATTTCATTGCATGCTCAAAAACTAATGATGCTATACATATAGCAGATTTGTTTTTCAAAGAAATTGTGAGATTACATGGACTGCCCAAAACCATTGTAAGTGATAGGGATGTGAAATTCCTTAGCCACTTTTGGAGGAAATTGTGGAATAAATTGGGAACTAAATTATTGTTCTCAACTGTTGCACATCCTCAAACTGATGGGAAAACTGAAGTGGTGAATAGGACCCTTTCTACCCTCTTGCATGCAATAATTCAAAAAAATCTAAAGAATTGGGAAAAATGTTTGCCACACATAGAGTTTGCATATAACTGAGTAGTTAATTACACTACTAACTTCTCACCTTTTGAGATTGTACATGGATTTAATCCAATGACTCCATTAGATATTCTTTCATTGCCTACTCATGAGGTTGTTGATCTCGCAGGTGATGAGAAGGCCAAATTTGTTCAGGATTTACATGCCAAGGTGAAAGCCAACATTGAAAGAAGAAATGAACAATATGCGAAGCAAGCAAACAAGGGTCGGCATAAGGTTGTACTAGAACCTATAGATTGGGTGTGGGTGCATTTGAGGAAGGAAAGGTTCCCGGAGCAAAGAAAATCAAAACTTCAGTCGCAAGGAGATGGTCCATTTCAAGTTTTAGAAAGAATCAATGATAATGCCTACAAGATTGACTTGCCCAGCAGGTATGGAAACGTGAGTGCTACCTTTAATATTTCTGATCTCTCTCCTTTTGAATATGCATATTAGAGGAAGAATCCTTTTGAAGAGGGAGGGGATGATGCGGATCATGGTGCACACAAGCAGCAAGGAGTTGAGGGTGATCATGACATTGATCGTGGAAGGATCATTAATGGAAAAGACCCATTGCATGGGATTGGTGGCCCAATGACAAGAGGAAGAATGAGGAGGATGAGAGAGGATTTACATGGCCTCATTTTGAAATTACAAGAGGAGGCCCAACATGCATGCATGAGAGGAGCAAATGGGCCTTTAATCACACTTATTAAATCCCAAAAGTGAACCTAAAAGGCCCACCCATATGATTCCATGAAATTTAATCCACTTGCATGAAGGAAATCTCCAATGTCAAAAGTGGTGGGCCCCTTGTCTCCAAATCCATGGTGGGAATCTTCAAAGTCTTTGGGGTGGTTTCTAAAAGTCTTCTTTAGAGATATCTTGTCCCCTAAAGCCATGGACATGTGTAAACAAAGTCAAATTCGTGGGATATGCTTTAGAATTTTGTGGGATAGGTAGTTTGACATGTATTACTCTTATTTGGATATAAATTTCCACCTCTTGTACCCCCTTGAAGGTTAATTTCTAATTTGAGAGTTTCTAGCATTATTATGCTTGTGTTTCTTGTGTTCTTAGGTGAATGCAAGTAAGGCTCATCAAATGAGTGATCAACCTTTGTGGCGCTTTATAATTAGAGTTTCAAGGGGCAAGTCTCCTTGGGGTCCTAATTGATCATCCCCTTCCCCTTTTATTCCTCTTGCATTTCTTTTAATTTCCATTCCCCTCTTCTTTCTTCGCTTGTGTTTCCGCATTTTTGCCAACGAATACCGCACTCGCATACGGTACCATATCACATGCATAAGTGTGCCACATAGATCATACAACATAAATGTCATTCATCATTTTTATATCATGATTAAGGAGTGTGAGTTGCATACATGGAAGTATCCAATCAATGAAGGATAAGTACATCTAGGTGAATATCCTTGAGTAGAAATGAGGATAGGTATTCACAACCCAAATGTTTGGCATGAAAAATCAGAGGATAATTTCGACAACATAACAAGTGTACATAAAGATTCATGTAAAGGTTTAATGTGAGTGAAATAGGTATCTCATCACTTTTACATCATAAGGAAAACAATAATGATGTGTAAAAACATATCCCAACATGAATAATTGGGAATCAAAAGGCATAATAAAAGAAGGTGCTTGAATAAAGAGGAGAAGAAGAGAAGCACTTACTTCAGTATAGTAATGACTTAGGTAAATGTTATAACTAGATGGAATAAATGATATCACATTCTTAGAACATCAATTGGATAGTAAATGGATATTTATAAAGGCATTAAAACATGATCAATTGAGATTCACAAGGCTAAATACAAAGAAGGTGCTTGAATAGAAAAAAATAGAGAGAGATCCCTTACCCTGAGAGGGTGCTTCTAAAAGCTTGGGAGAAGTTTCTTAAGAGCTTGAGACACCTTGGGAGGGATATATAGAGGTAAGTTCAGAGTAAATTCACGCTTCAAGGGTTTTTAATGAAGAGAAATGAGAGGTTGAGTGAGTTTTTTATAGAAACAGAGAGGATAATTCTTTAATAATTTCTAAACTTAGGTTTTGGATTCTATATTATAAATTAACCCAAAACACAAATCATCCCATGGTTTTTTATCATGGTTTTTGAAAAAGAGTATTGAATCTAATTATTTTATAATTATAAAAACCAAAATCCTTAAAATAATATCCTTGATGCAGAAGTGAGTCATATTTATAAAGAATTGATTTAAAAACCTTAAAATACAATATAGGTTTTAGATGATTCATTAAGGGTTTATAAAATTAATCAAATAACTTCAAAAACACATTATTTTAAAAGGGAAACATAATTTTGGTTTTGAATACTCTTTATAGTATTTATTACATCACTTTTGGGTTTTTATGATATCATAATACATACCGTATAATTATGATATATTTAATTTTTACCCAAAATTCGATTGGCTCAAAAAATTATGAAAAATTTATTTTTGGATAATTTCAACATGTAGATTTAAAAAATAATATTTTTTTATTAAAATAATTCTCTAAATATGATAATTTACACTTTTAAATAAAAAACCCCATTTATTGAGAAATGATGGTTTTTTGACAATAACAATTTTTTCACCCTTAAAACAATTACATCTGAATTTGTAAAATGATATTATCATTTATATTTAATAAATATCAGTTAATAATAATATTTTATTAAAATATAATTTATTTCAAAAAAAAAATTGAATTCATCAAAAGAGTGTCCTGACTGAAACTTTATATTTCCCAAAAATACAATTTGTGTTTCATCATATCAAAGTCTAATTTTTATCAAACTCATTATCTAATAATTTAAAAAGGAATAAATATAATCATTATTTTATTGAAATGAAAATATACAAAATCTATACTGTTGGGGTCTAGATACACAACTCTTTATTACACCAAAAAATGCCCTAAGGGTAAGGTGTGCGATGATGAGATTTTCTTGGGGTGGCTCAGCGAACATAGTCTAGGCTATGATCTTGATGAGCTTGAACTTATCCCGTAAATGGTTTCGATCATGCTTTAGTCGTTGAACCTTAGCTTGAGTTTGGTCAAGGAAAAATCCTAATGATTCTATCTCCTTTGGAAGCTTTAATTAATGGGCTTCATAGGGTGCGATCCTACTGGTCGAGGTCATCACTTCCTTTGTCTGTGTCAATTGGATTTATCATTAACCTACACATATATTGATCATACGATCACTATATAATGACTATACTATCAATGGTTATGATTTTAATGGTCTTTTAAATCCGATATAATATAACTTATAATGGTCCAAAAACCAAAGTAGTGTATGTGTTTTCTATAATTTCATTTCTTAATAAGAAAATTACTCATTTAAAAAGGGAATTTTATTTATAAAAGTTCAAGTTGTTACATTATTCCCCACTTCAGAAATTTCACCCTCAAAATTTTCATTTCATACACTGAAACATATGAGGGCACTTCCGTTTCATCATATATACCGGTTTCTAAGTTGCTTCCTCAAACTTATGGTTCCACCATAGCACTTTGACTAGGTGAGTTGTCTTATTTCATAGAACGTTGTCTTTACAATCTAAAATCTTCACGGGCTGCTCCTCGTATGAAAGATCATTATCCAATGAAACCACCTCTATATTTAGTACTTGTGAGGGGTCTAGTATGTACTTTCTTAAGAATGATACATGGAACACATCATGTACTTGATATAGGTTTGGTAAAAGTGCTAGTCGATAGGCCACAACTCTGATGTGATCAAGGATCTCAAAGGAGTCGATGTATCTTGGACCAACCTTTCCCTTCTTCCAAAACCTTATGAATTTATTTCACAATGATATGTTATGGAACACCTTATCTCTGACCTCAAAATCTAGATCACGTCGACGATTGTCTACATAGATTTTCTATCAAATTTGTGAAGATTTCATATGATTCTAAATGGTTTAAACCTTCTTTTTCGTCTCTTGGATGAGATCAGGTCCCATCAACTTCTGTTCTCCAAAACCATCCTAGCACGTTGGATTCTGACACCTCTTCCCATATAGAGCCACATAAGGTACCATTTGAATGCTAGAATGTAAAATGTTGGTATATGAGTACTCCACTAGGGGAAAGTGTTGATCCCAACATCCTTGTAAATCCACTGAACATGATCTCAACATATCCTTCAAAGTTTGAATGGTTCTTACAGACTGACTATTTTTCTGAGGGTGATAAGTAGTGCTGAAGCTCAGCTCCATATCCAATTCTTGCTAATGGATTCTCCAAAACCTTGAGGTAAACCTCAGATCTTGATCAGAAACAATAAAGAGTGGAACTCTCAATATAGTCTTACAACTTCCCTTATGTATATCTTGGTGAGTTGGTCAAGATATAAATCTTCTTTTATAGAAATGAAATGTGCCTACTTTTTAAGGTGATCAACTACCAACCAGATGGCGTTATTTCCTTTAGGGGTCTTGAGGAGTTATACAATGAAATCCATGGTTAGGTTTTCCCATTTCCATACTAGTATGAGAAATAGTTTCATTATACCCTTAGTCTTCTATTGTTCAACCTCAAATTATTGGCATACTAATCATTGTGATAGAAATTATGCAATATCCCTCTACATGTTATCCCACTAGAAGTTTTTCTTAATATATATATACACATTAGTGACTACTAGATGAATATGGAAGGATGATCTATGCACATCATCCAAAAGTTCCCTATTCAGTTTTGTTTTTGATGAGACTGTAAGAACCCAGTTTTTGTTGTGAATAACTTTGGGATATTTCTTGATGTTATTCCAGAGCAGCGCCTTCAGACGGCGTGCGATTCCGAGCCCCGGTGTGACCGGAATTAAATTTTCAGTGCGTTCACACTGGAAACGCCAAATAAATATGATAACTCCTAAACGGTGTTTCAGATCAGAGATCCGAGCGTACAGATGGGTCTAAAATGGGGTGTTTACCCTAGGAACGACATAAAACTTGTCGGCGAGGGATTTTTAGACCCCTCGCTCGCTTTCGGAACGTTAAACGGATAAATTAATTAATTAATTTATTCGTTTAATGGTTAAATTCAAGTATCTCTTAAACGATGGCTCGGATTGGAAAACCGAGGGAACCTTTGAGTTCAGAGCGTACCGTTTACCCTAGGAGGGGTATAAGTTTCGTGGGTGCGGACCGTCTGTGAAAAATGGCCCCAGGGGCGTTTTCGTAATTTGGCAGCTTTGGGCGTTCAGCTTTATAACTTTTAAAAGGAAGCTCATAATCAAATTCCGAGACCACCGTTGATCTCGGGGGGTGATTTTTACCCTAGGGGAGGCTTAACCTCGACCCCGTCGAGAGTTTCGGATGAGGGAAAATTTTGAGGTTTTAAATTAATTAAGAAGTTAATTAATTAATTTTCTTTAAATAAGCCCCCACCCCCACTCCACCACTTTTCCCAATTCCCTGGAGGAAGGAACACACCAAGACAGATCAATCCCCTCCTCCCATCTCCGTCCTCTCCAAGGCGTGGCGGTCGGCGGATCGTCGCGAAGCTTCGGGCAAAGCCCCACGAGGTAGGATTTGTCGTTTTCATTTTGTTTTCCCGCACCTACTTTGAGCCCGTTTGATCATGTCGAATTGCTGTTATATTTTCGAACAAATCCCATGAATGCGTAGTAAAGTTTTTTTCCCTTTCCTACGCATCTTTCGGAATCGAAATATGAGTTCGGAGGAGGTCGGGGTTGATCGTCGAAGTTTGCGGGTTTTCCGGCAGTCCGACGAGCCCTGGCGCGGCGGCGGCTCGGTTCCAGGGTGCTGGCGGCGCGACGGACCCGGGTGCAGGCGGCGGGGGCTCCTCGGCAGGTGGCACGGGTGTCCGGTGGAGCGGCCAGGTGAGGCCGGGGTGCGGCGAGCCTTCAGCCGAAGGCGATGCCGGGGCCAGGCAGAGCGCCTCGGCACGGCAGCGGGTCGCCAGGGAGCGGCGACCGCGGGGTCGCGGTGCACAACCCCCGTGCGGCGACAAAGACCCGCGCCACACGGGTCTTCATGCGGCTAAGCCACGGGCCGGCCCAGGCCGGGCGGACCGGCCGGTCCAGCCCAAGGGGCCTTGCCCCCTCGGTTTTCGGACGCCCGTATTTTCCACTACGGGTGTCCGTTTTGAGTGCCGTCTGCGGCAGTGGAACCGTATCGACGAGATGAACCTTTTGAGATGGTTTCGGGAATTTTTAATTCCCGAAATGAGGGGCCTCGGAGGCGCGAAGCGTCTTTAAGTGTTTTGACGTTTTTCTAGGGGATCTTTTTTTGGACGGCGCAGACGCGTCTGACGTCCGTTTTGAACGCCGTCAGCGGAGTTGGGACCCTGGAACCAGGGCGAAGCTTTCCAGGGTGGTTTTGGGCGTTGAGGCCGAAGTTGAGGCACAAGCCCCACGACCCGTCTTTTGAGCTACGTGCAGCGTTTCACGACTTTTTCATCGGACGTCCGTTCGGGGCGTGCGAGCAGTCGTTTTTGGGTGTTTTCTGAGGGCATCGCGTTGGCGCAGTCTGCCCACTGTAATTCTGCACGATAGTGTGGGCCCGCAAGGGCTGTTTGGGCGTTGATAGTGATTTTCCATCTTTATCACCGGGTGTCCTTTTTGGACAAGTGATTAGTCCATCTCGTGTGCTTTTTCGAGAGGATCGCAATGGTGCGATCCGTCCGTTGAGTTTCGGGACCAGGATGCGGGTCCCATGAAGCGCCGCTTGTGTGCGGTGCGCCGAAATGCATCTTTTTCCCCAGATATTTGTTGCGCTCAAGTGAGAAGTCTTTTTGACATGTTCTCCCGAGGGGATCGAAAATGGTGAGATGCGCCCAACTGTTTTCGGGGCCGAGGCTCGGGACCACGGGACGCCGTTCAGGCGTAAGGCGGTATTGACGACTTTTACGTTGGATACCCTTTTGGAGCGAGTAAATAGTCTATCTCACATGTTTTTCCGCGAGGATTACAACAGTGTAATCTGTTCAGGCGAGCGGAGCCTCATGTGCGACCTTATTAAATGTGGAAGCATGAAAGGTGCTCCGGTGGTGGTTCGTCCTACCATGTTTGTAGCGGACCCTTGGCGTGTGATTGCACACTCTTGGGAGAGTGTTGTAAATGATTCATAAGATGTGGTTGGACGTGTCTGGGCCTTTGAGGTGGATTTGTTACATTCACGCCTTCGCATTGACGTTGGGTGCCATGTGCATGTTAGCCTTTGGGCTGGAGACGTGGTATACTCTGGGAGTATACGGGAGCACTGGGAGGTACATGTGGATGTTGGTACATGAGAATGTTTGTGTGCTTGGTTGGGGTTGACTTGGGGCCACACGTCGTGTGGGCCCCATGTGCATGTCGTACTCTACTTTACGTACTTTTGACCTCTCGCGACTGTTTCCCTCAGAATTCGGGGATGACCTCCTCGATGGGAGATTCAAACGTTCCGATCGGTTTCTATCGGGTTTGTTTGTAGAACCGGAAACATCCAATGATTCCACATCCATTTGGACCTACTTTCCAAAGGTAAGCTCTCATTATCTTGTGGACTGATGAGGCTTAGGAATTTGCATTGGTCGAGAGGATGGGAGGTCGGACTCATCACACCTTTTTGAGGGGAATTATTGTCTACTCCAGGACTCTCTTTATAGATTTAAGTTATATTCGTGAATCCTTATTACATTACCAAGTATAAAATGATCTTTCCTTTAGTTTTAACAATCAATGATTAAATATTTAAGAAATTTAGAGAATCTTTTATATGTATTCGAGGTTCTTCATCAATAGAGAATCATCTGTATCTATTTAGATATTCTTGGTCAATGGTATCCTTCAAAACATTTATATAAAAGTCTCTTGGTCATTATGATGACCAGGCTGGTTTTAAAGCCACTTAGTGGGGCACTTGAAGTTTATCGTCATTCAGAAGGACATGGATTATTTCAAAGTTGGGATCGAACCCATAGATAGGCTACCTACATATCCTTTGTTTTGGAAAAGGAATCAGAACCCACGTAGTTCGAGTAAGGGAGTATGATGTTTATGATTGATGGCTCAAAGAAGGATGTCATAATTACTTTTACACTCTAAGCTCATGTGAGTCATGCTCGGTGTGAGAAACAAGAGGTATTGGTAAAAAAATAGACAATTGTGCCATGAAAGATGAAATCATAAGAAGTAATGTGGGGATTATGTATGTATGACTACCCAGATGAATGAAGTTTAGGATTTACTTTAAGGAGAAAATCCAGGAACAGGGTCCATAAAGGTATATGTGCTTTATGGAGATTTGAATACTCTAACTTGGGACTTATTTCTGAAAAGGAAACCTAAATTAGGAGAGTATTGATAATTGGGTTTTACTCCTGAGAAGGAATCCCAGATTAAATGTAAATTAGGACTGGTTAAAGAGAAATTAAGGGACTTGGGGCTTACTCCTGAAAAGGAAGCCCAAGATTTATGACTGGGACTTATTCCTGAAAAGGAAGCCCAGTTTAAGGATTAAGGTTTGGGGCTTACTCCTGAGGAGGATGCCCATATTTGAGATTGGGGCTTACTCCTAAGAAGGATGCCCAAATTAAGGGACTTGGGGCTTACTCCTAAGAAGGATGCCCATATTTGAGATTGGGGCTTACTCCTAAGAAGGATGCCCAAAATTAGAGGACTTGGGGCTTACTCCTAAGAAGGATGCCCATATTTATGACTGGGACTTATTCCTGAAAAGGAGACCCAGGTTAAATATTTCTCTCATCTTAAAGGATGAGGTTGAATGAATGAACTCTCCATATTTAGTGACAAAAAGATATTTAAATCACTAGGTTTTGAGAGATATTTCACTGAATTCCTTTTAGATAAGGAAGTCAAATCAAGAAATCATGCCATAAATGGCTTTGAAGAGTGTCTTGAAGACTGAATCTTGAAAAGGAAAGGTGTAATGGCTTAAGAGGTGTGAAATGGGCAAGAAAGGCACCCAAAAAGGAAGGGGTGCGCAAGTCTTGGAAGGCGCGCAAGTATTGCGGGGGCACGCACGTATTGGTCGCGCAGGTATACCTGCGAGACATATGTTGTACTTGCGCGATGGTCAACCGGCATTGAAAATACTTGAGCGACTCTTTATTAAAGCCTTTAGAATTCTCTTGAGGTTCTTCCAGAAAAGGGACGCACAAGTTCTATCGAAGGAGTAAGGCGACGCGCAAGTGTGACTACTTCCCTTAAGGGCTGGCCACTCAGGCGTTCAAGTGTTGATGAGTTTCAACACTTAGGCCTTCCTCCCTCTCTTTAGATCTTCCGTTCTAGGTAAGAAATTACCTTAGAAGTGTTCCAAAAGCTTTGAGAAGAGACTTGGGCATCGGGAGCTTCAATCGGAGTTTCTAGAAAAAGATCCCCTCGAATGGGGGGCCCACAGGGTCTATTTATAGGCAGGAGAAGACCCTGGGCGGTTACCGGGTGATTATCACTTAGGGCGTGCAAGTCACTTGTGCGACCAAGGTCGTCGCGCAAGTGGACATGCGTGACAGTAATATAACTTGCGCGGTGCAGTTGCTGTTGATCCTTTGTTCATGCCTTTGTCGATTTTTGATATTTTCTTCAAAGGTTGAATCACTTTGAGCTCAGATATTCCCCTTTTCTGATTTTTTAGATTCTATGACGAAAGGAGCATCAACAAAAGTCCCCCCTCAGAGTTGGATCCGGAGAGAAATGAGGATTTGACTTTGAGGAAATCAAATCCATCCAAAGGAAAAGGGGGCGCGCAAGTCTTCAGGGCACAGAGGGCGGCGTGCAAGTTTGCATCGCGCAGGCCTTAAGCGCACTGGGTACGACGCGCAAAGTCCCGGCTGCGTCTATAAATAGAGGGCCTCACTTCCGTACAAGCATCCGGATTTCCGGACTTCATACCTTCGAGCTCTCGCCATGCAGGTCACCTTAGCCGCGTAGGTTGTTCTGTTTTCCAGTGTTTTCCTTGATGTCGCGATACTGTAAAGGCATTTGTACTTGCACGGTTTATACTTGCGCGTCAAAAACTAGCGCGGCACACGAATACTTGCACGCCATTTTTTAGACTTGTGCGCCATTATGCCTTAGCCATTTTTTCCGAATTCTTTCACAAATTTTATGAAAAATAAACCCGTTTAAGAGTTTAATTTATTCAACTTTTGTGCAGATTCAATGGCTCTTAGACCCGGATTAATTGATGAACTGGCTAGCAAGCGGATAGATGATATGATGAACATCATTGGCCACGATTACTATGATATCTGCGACAACACTCTCCCAGATTTGGCTAAGTACTTGAAGAAATATCATCTTAATTTCCCACAGAGAATCTACCTACCTCTATATGGTCATGGTCACCTGCAAGGAGTCAATGTTCCAGATACAAAGAACTATACACCTGAAATGAAGCTGCACTGCTACTCCTTCATTTCGGTTATGCTGTGCATTAAGAGCAACAACAATGGTGTGAACTTTCAAATTCTTCCTCCATGTCATTTCCTTACAGATATGAAAATGGAAAACCCATGGGCTGAAATGTTTTCCACTATCGGTTGGTGGAGAGAAGACAAACATGGTATTAGAGCAATATCTGAAAAGAGTACTCTCTCCAAATGGATCTTTTCTTCCAATGCTCCATTCTCAAATCCATGTATCAATCTTCCAAGCCTCTTGGATAGAAATAGAGTCACTGTTTGATCAGCAGAAAAATTTCTCAAACCGCACTCAAGAACATCCTTTTACAATTGTTCCAAGAAGAGCTGGTATCACTACATCTCTTATTGTATCCAGTTGAATGAATGAATTCCAGGTGGTTGCTGATGAAGCTCGGGATGCCGTAAATAAAATGAAGTGTTATGTTGAAAGCCTCTTGTAATTCTTGAAAAAGAGAAGAGACTCCAGTCTGTGGATGTCCTTCTAACTCTTGTGCATCAATGAAAAACACTTTCAATTTCACTTATTTGTACCTTCATTCTCTCACTACCTACTTTAAATTTACTTAAACCAATGGGCTTAGTAAGCATAGTTTGATTTTTACTAGGATTATTATAAATAACCCTACAAACTTTGAACCATTTTAATTGCTCAATATTACCTAAATCATACAAAATGTATGTTTAGTGAGCTAGAACTTGACTTTTATTCAGAGTTCCTTTGTCTTTTGTGGGAAGTTTAAAGTCATGCATGCCAGACATAAAGGGGCTAATGTTTAAGGTCGAAATAGCTTTGACCGAAATGGATTAGAATTGACACAATTCCTTGAAAGTTCATATGAAAACATACTACCATACTCAAGTATGAGGGAAAATATGTAAACTATGGCTTAAGAATATTTGAATCTGAGGAATGATATGAAAAAGAGCTAAAAGGCATTAGGAGAAGTAGTTTCCAAGAATAAAGTTACTATTATTTAACAAAACCCGTTAGGGGGTTAAAATATGCAGGGCCACCTAAGGGCATTGGCTGCATGGTCAAATAAATAGTATCTTTCGGCTGACAAGTCTGTTATGTGGACTGTTTATGCAAGGCCACCAATGGGCACGTGCTGCATAGTCAGGCAAAAGAACTCCCCGAAATTTACTTTCCTAGTGCTAAAAGCCAGTGAAAGTTTATGGAGATTCAAATTTTCTAAAGTATAGAGTTTGTTGTATGGAAAGAGGTACTTGAATATGGAGAAGATATTTCCAGACAAGATTATCGAAGAACTGGATGAATATCACTCCCACGAAGGTCTGACCCAAACATAGGGAGGAAGAATAAACCATAGACTTGAATACTTTCAGATCATGAAAAAGGATATGGGACAAATATGTTAAGGATGGCTATTTTTTGCGGATCCCTACATACTGTCGTTTAATACAAATAATGACAAAAGAGGCATTCTTCCCAAGAATGAAGTTACCATTGTTTAACAAACCCGTTAGGGGGTTGAAATATGCAGGGCCACCTAAGGGCATTGGCTGCATGGTCAAATAAATAGCATCTTTCAGCTGACAAGTCTGTTATGTGGACTGTTTATGCAAGGCCACCTATGGGCACGTGCTGCATAGTCAAGCAAAAGAATTCTCAGAAGTTTGACATTTTTGTGACTAGAAGTCATGAAAAGGGTTATGAAGATCTGAAAATATTTAAGGTTAGGATTATAACACATAAATATGGGTATTTTCCAATGTATATAGAGATACATAGGTCAATGATAACCATAATCATGTTGTGGCTGGGTCCTGAATTGAAATTTTGGACTTCACTATGTATCTCATAAGAATGAGAATAAAGCCATACGTAGTTCTTGAAATGCAGTTTAACATCGTGCAGGACGAAAGTATGAGAGATCTTAGTTTAGGGTCATAGAATTCGGACCATAATAATGAATACACAGTGTGTGTTTTCATGAGGACTTTTCAGCCAAGGGACTGAAAGTGAAATTTGGGGTTAGGCCCAAAAGACTTGGGACTGGATTCGAGGGACACTCGAATGTTCCTACGCATCTCATAAGGATGGGAATCAAGTCCACGTAGTTCTAGAAATACCCATTGTACAAATTTGGTTCGTACGAATGAAAGGGGACTTTAGTGCAATGATGGTTAAACCTGAGACAAAAAGTTTAGGTATTACCATGTATGCACATAGTCTTTTGAAATGAAATCATGATTAAAAAATCAATGTCAATAATAGTTCTCTCTCAAATGAGGAAATCAAAGAGTATTGTAGTTTATTGTCGTACCGGAAAAAAGTGTTGCATAGTTTAATGTCATATAACAAGGACGAAAGTGAATCAATGTAAAGATATTGATTCTAGGGGCGGTTTCACGAATCAACATCATATGAGATGGTGGTGAACCGATGTGAAGAGATTGTTTTTGGGCTTGAACCCTGGGAGGTTGCCTACATACCCAGCCTAGAGGGCAAGGATCAATGTTCGTGTAGTTAAATTAAAGAATGAATTAATGATCAAGTTGTTCTTGGGGACAACGATCTAAATAAAATAAAAAAAGTTGTTGGGACTTATACATGGTTAGCGGCCCATAGAGAGTGTTACGGTTGAGGTTTTCTCTAAGCTCACGTGAGTCATACTCGGTGTGAGAAACAAGAGGTAACAACAACCTTAAAAATGCATAGTTTAATGTCATGTAGGACATATAAAGGGACTATGCAGTTTAAAGTCTTGCAGTTAGGACTATTGGTGCTGCGCAGTTTAGTGTCATGTAGCAGGGACAAAATACAGTTTAATGTCATGTAGGACGTATTATGAATTTTCTGTACAGTTTAGCGTCATGTAGTTAGGATGATGGGAACAATAGAGTTTAACGTCATGTTGGACGAAAGGGGGGAACTGTGTAGTTTAATGTCATGCAGTGAGGACAAAAGAGTGCACCATTTTAACGTCATGTTGGACACATTGGGGATTTTTTTCACAGTTTAATGTCATGTTGGACGAAAGTGTGAATAGTTTAAGGTCATATGCATGGACCGTGGATGGTGCAGTTTAATGTCATGCTGGACCTTTGATGATTATATAGTTTAACGTCTTTCCGGATGTAAGGGACTTTTATACAGTTTAGCGTCATGTAGTTAGGATGTCACAGTTTAACGTCTTGATGGATATAAGGGACTTGAAAATAGTTTATGGTCATATGCATGGACCAGGGATGATGCAGTTTAAGGTCATGCTGGATGGTTTAGGGAACTTTTTCATAGTTTAATGTCGTGTGGGACGAAGTTGCAGTTTAAGGTCATACTGGACCATTGCTGTATAGTTTAACGTCATATAGCAAGGACGAAATGGTGCTGTACAGTTTAGTGTCATGTTGCAGGGACATCTTCTTTTCTACAGTTTAACGTCATGTTGGACGAAAGTACAAATAGTTTAAGGTCATATGCATAGACCGTGGATGATGCAGTTTAAAGTCATACTGGACTTTTAAGCGCTTATGTAGTTTAACGTCTTTCCGGACGTAAGGGACTTTCCTATAGTTTAACGTCATGTTGGACGAATTGTATGAACCAATTGTAAGAATCTTGGTTCTGGGGACCATATTTTGTGTTTATACAAAATATTTCTTCAGAAATCTGGCATTGGTTGGAGTCGTGATGAGTTCTCCATCCATCGAGATTAATGAATAAGCTCCATTAGAGTAGACCCTATGTATTGAATAAGGTCCTTCCCATTTTGGATCATGCTTGGGAGGTTTCTTTCCTGGTATCATTGGAGTTCTGAGAACTAATACCAATTCTCCCTGAATGAATGAGCGAAGACGAAATTTTTTGTTAAAAGCTCGTGCTATTCAATTCTGATAGATTTCCAAGTGGTGCAAAGTGCACAATCTTTTCTCATCTAACCGTTCCAACTCATTCAATCGCTTTTGGGATTTCTCATCTGTAGATAACTGATCACAAATGGCTACTCTGAGTGAGGGAAATTGAACTTCAATTGGCAAGACTGCTTCTGTTCCATATACCAACGAATATGGAGTTGACCGCGTTGCATTGCGGGTGGTAGTCTGATAAGCCCACAAAGCATGAAAGAGTTTATCAGGCCATGACCTCTTATCTTTATCCACCATCTTTTGCAGTATATTTGAAAGAGTCTTGTTAAAGGATTCTATTTGGCCATTGGCTGCCGCATGATACCGAGATGAATGGTTGGATTTAATGTTGTATTCTTGATACAATTTCTTCACCTCAGAAGAACAGAAGTTGGTGCCGTTGTTCGTCAATATGGTATGAGGGACACCAAATCTAGTAATGATGTTAGACTTGATGAAGCTAAAAATGCATTTAGAACTGACTTCTTTGAGAGGTACTACCTCTTCCCATTTGGAAAAGAAATCAGTAGCAGTAAGAATGTACTTAAACTGCTTGGCCGTAGCTAAAGGGTAAGGTCCCACCACATCCATTCCCCATGTGGAAAATGGACATGAGTATTTAGCTGTATGAAGAAACTTTGGAGGTTGATGAATGAA
This sequence comes from Viscum album, assembly GCA_963277665.1. Taxonomy (NCBI): domain Eukaryota; kingdom Viridiplantae; phylum Streptophyta; class Magnoliopsida; order Santalales; family Viscaceae; genus Viscum; species Viscum album. The sequence continues at coordinate 1,804,376,691 of OY728156.1, forward strand.
GTTGGCATGTACTTGACATGAATGAAATTTCTTTGTGAAATCAACACAATCTTGTATCATTGAAGGCCAAAAGTATCCAAGCCTTCGAATTTGATCAGACAATCTATGTCCAGACTGGTGGGCACCACAGACTCCTGCATGTACTTCTTTCATGACAGCCATTGTCTCTTCACCATCAATGCATCTAAAAAGAACTCCATCAAAACCAAGTTTGTAGAGAATTTTATCTAGGTGGTTTGGGCCATCATAAAGAGTAAAATTGACCACACGTCACTGGATTTGTTCTTTCTCGGCTCTATCAGGTGGAAGTGTTCCATTTTGAAGGTATTCCCTGATAGGTGACATCCATCCTGTAGTATGACCATACGGTTCAGGAATGGGACTAATTTCATTAATTTCCTCTATTCTGGCTTGAACATAAGGTGAAATTGCACGACGGTGGGCAATACTGATGGTTGTATCGTCCCGATTTGGATTTGCTAGAGCTGTGGCTATATTAGCCAGTGCATCAGCTTGAGCATTTTGTGATCTTGGGATATAAGAAAATGTCGGTTCTGAAGGGAATTCCTCCATTAACTTTTTGACGTAATCATACAAAGGGATTAACTCTTCTTTTCTGATGGCATAATCCCCATTGATTTGTTTGATTACCAGGTCTGAATCACCTTTCACCTTTAAGTGATTCACTTGTTCTTGAAGCGCTAACTCCAAGCCTGTGATAAGAGCTTGGTATTCAGCTTCATTATTAGTACCACCTTCCCACAATAAAAAGGAATAAGGTAACAATGCCTTATCTGGAGAAATGAGTACAATTCCTAAACCAACTTTGTTGAATTTAGGATTTTACATTTTCTTCCCTGTTGGACTTCTGGAAGCACCATCAAAATACATTTCCCATGTTTGAGGACTCTCTTGAATAGAGAAAACTTCCTCATCAGGGAGTTCAATATCTGAAGACGTGTCTTCCACTGAAGGATGTTCAGCTAGGAAATCATCCAGAGCTTGGCCCTTAATTGCCTTTTGAGATACATACTGAATGTCGAACTGCTACAAAATAACTTCCCACCTTGCTAGACGTACTGTAAGCATTGGACGACTAAGGATGAATTTGAGAGGATTATTGCGAGATACCAATTGGACCTCGTGATGTTGCAAGTAGTGTCTCAGTTTTTGGACTGCAAAGATTAATGCTAGGAAGCACTTCTCAATACTTGAATACCGGGTTTCTGCTTCAAGCATAGTTCTACTGAGATAGTAGAGGCTATTTTCATTCCCAGCATCATTCTTTTGAGCGAGAAAGGCACCCAATGATCGCTCTAGAGCTGTCACATAGAGGATAATTAGTCTTCCTTCAATAGGTGGCATGAGTATTGGTGGACTCAAGAGGTATTTCTTGAGAACATCAAACGCTTCTTGACATTCTTCAGTCCACTGGTAAGTGACTCTTTTTTTCAATAATTTGGTAAAGGGTAAACTTTTGCCTGCCAAATTGGCGATGAAACGCCGAATATAGGATAAGTGTCCTTGAAGTCCTCTTAATTCTTTCAAATTCTGAGGAGGTGACATACCAAGGATTGACTTGGTCTTCTCAGGATCGACTTCAATACCACGATGGCGTACAACAAAGCTGAGGAATTTTCCTGAGGTTACCCCAAAAACACATTTTAAGGGGTTCATCTTCAAATTATGTTGTCGAAGCTTGTGGAATATGACTTCCAAATCATCCAAGTGATTAGAACGTTGTTTGGATTTAACCACCAAATCGTCTACATAGAATTCAACAAACTTCCCTAAAAAAGGTTTGAAGATACGATGCATGGCACGTTGATATGTTGCACCTGCATTCTTTAAACCAAAGGGCATCACCCGATAACAAAACACACCTTGAGGGGATCTGAAGGCTGTAGATTCCTCATCTTCTGGGGCCATTCGGATCTGATTATATCCGGAATATCCATCCATGAAGGAAAGTACTTCATAGCCAGCCGTCGCATCAATTAAGAGTTCTGTAATCGGAACTGGGAAATCATCTTTAGGACAATACCGATTAAGATCTCTGAAATCGATGAAAACCCTAATTTGTCTGTTCTTCTTCTTTACAGGGACAATATTAGCCAACCACTTGGGATATTGAACTTCTCTGACGAAGTTAGCTTTGATCAGCTTATCCACTTCAGCTTCAATTTTGGAAGCATAAGTTGGGTGTGTTCTTCTCGCGGCTTGCTTAAATTCTCGATGTTCTTTTGGTAAACCCAAATGATGAGTAGCAATATCAAGATCAAGCCCAGACATTTCTGTATAGTTCCAAGCGAAAATATCTTTATTTTTCTTTTGAAAAGAAATATAAATCTCTTGCTCTTCAAGAGTCATGACTGCACTAATTAAAGTGGGGCGTGGATCTTTCTCTGTACCCAGATTTATTTCTCTGAGTTCATCCACAGTGGTAGAGATACCCTCTTCAAATGCTGGAGGAGCATCTCTAAGATATTCCTCTTCCTCTTCATCATGTGCTATTTCTTCCATTTCTACTTGCATAGTAGATGACAAAACGAAATTTTCATGATCATAAGAGATGTCAAAATTTGCACATTTTGAAGAAGACGCTTCCATTTCCGACCCTATTGATGATAAATGGCCTTCTTTGGGAAATAAAGAGGATATGATGGATTGAGAATTGACATCATTATTCACCTCTGATGTTGCTATAACTTCTTCTAGCCTGATTGGCGAAGTATAGACCTGTTGGATTTCAGCAGATGAAATGAAGACGTCACCACTTGTGCTCTCATCACTGTTTGGTAGGTTACCAATTTCTCCCATGTTGTCTGGATCAACTGCCGTAATTGACATTATGGATCTTTCCATAAGAGTATTTTGATTTGGGCCTATTTTGTCAATTTGACTGATAGGTAACACATAATCTGTACTCACATGTGTAAATGGATTTATTGGAATTTTCTCCAAACCATATGGAGCATTAATTTTGGTAATTTCCTTCATTGTAGATTTTTCTCTTCCCTTCATGTGATAAAATTCTGCCTCAATGTATTGAGACTCACATGTCTTGAACGGGGCCTTATCACCATAAAATGTTCCAACTTGACCATTGAAACAGTATTTGAGACATTGATGGTATGATGAAGGGATAGCCGCATGCTGATGTAGCCAGGGTCTTCCAAGCAAGACGTTGAAAGCTGAGTCTTGATCAACAATCATGAAATCCGAATTGGATACAAGATCCCCAAACTGAGTTCTGAGTGTAACTTCGCCCAGTGTTTCTTGTTCATTTTTATCATATCCTTGTAACATCATGGTAGAAGGAGATAAATCGGATTCCGTGAGGCCCAATCGACGAAGTGTATGAATGGGCATGAGGTTGACTCCTGAACCATTGTCAATGAAAGCTCTTAGAATATCTACACCATTAACTTTTCCAGATAAGTACAGAGGTTTTATGTGCCCATGCACAACATCATCTTCATCTTTATCAGTAAAAGATATCACTGCATGGCATTCTGCAAGATTATTCTCTATGTGATAGACTTCAGCTGCAGCAATTTCAGCTTCAAACTCCTGAGGACTTGACAAAGCTTCGATGAGTGCTTCCCAAAGATCTTTTGATAGATTCAAAGCATCCAAAATTGATAACTTGGCTGGTACTTGGGCCAAGTGTTTCAATATATCATACTTTTGATCTAAAGGTCTGCGTTTCCCAACAGGAATATGCGATTTAGCAGGTACCTTGGAAGCAGATGCTTTGGAAGATGATGCATCTTGTATTGGGATAGAAGTTGGAAAAATCCTTGGTTTTGGAAGATTAGATCGATTAGATCCATTTATTTGATGAGATAAAGAAGATGGAATTTTCAATCGGTCTTCCAAAATAACTGTGCCAAGACTGAGTTGACTATTAGCAGAAGAACTTGCTTGTTCTTTTTGAGCTCGCTGAAGGGCTCTACCATGAGTTTCTGCTGCATACACAGTGCTAGTAGGGGTAGAATTAGAGTAGTGGCTTCGTAAAGATCCACGTCTTCCCCTGTATCCTGAACCTCTGGAACTTACTCGGATTCCCTTATTTGATACAGGGAATTCAGACTCATCAAAATTGAAATTACGACTGGAATATGGATCTGTTAATTGAATCATATTAACAGAACTGATGATTAACTCTTCGTCTAATAAAGACTCTGCCTGACTAGCCTGTTTAGGCTGTGCCGTTTGATGGGGCGGTGCCTGTGGTTTTGAAGTAGATGGCATAAAGTCTACCAGAGTCAAAGACAATTTAGGCTTTGACACATACTCATCTTCTTCTGATTCTTTTTTCTTCTTCGAATCAAACTGTTTCTTTGAGGACTTTCCCTCTGACGAAGAGGGTTTTACCGCAATATTCATGGAAGAAGACACAATTGGTTTCTTTAATTGTGTTCGTAAAATGGCATGAGTCCGATTGATTGTCTTTCTGACCATCCAATCATCATACTTCTGTGCATTTCTGCTTTTGACTTCTTTCCATTCACCTTCCTCCTCTGGAACTGTAGCAGTAACACATGCTACCTGAGTCGAAGAACCTTTCAACTTGACTTGTCCCAAGTCGACCATATTTTTCAAGAGGTCTTTGAAGACAAAACACTCCTGGATGGGATGCCCTAACATTTGATGAAAGGGACAATAATTGGGACGGTCTTCATCTCCTTCCTTGTTTGGCCTCTTGGGAACTGGTAATTGAACCAAATTATTTTCCAGAGCTGAAATGAAGTAACCAGGAACTTGCTCATTTTGGAAGGAGTATTTTTTACTCTTCAAATCCTCAAATTGTTTTCGTTGTTGATCTTTTTGATCATTTGGATGAAACGGCCTTTGTTGTTGGCGTTCACGAGGTGGAGACCTTCGAGAAGATGAAGGTTTTGAAGTAGAAATAGGTACAAGTGCTTGTTTAAGCATAACTGTAGCAGTTTCTGCTTTACCCATTCCCCTTCCTGGGGCTGATGGAATTACACGAGATTTAACCTTAGCCTGTATAAGGGAATCTTCAATCTGCTGAGCGATTGAAGTAAGGTCTCGAAACCCTCCTGTGTATTTCACAGGGATCAATGGCGTGCGTAATTCGTCACGCAAATTTGCCACACATATTGGCAACAGATCCTCCTGAGGGAGTGATAAACTCAGGGAATATGTTAATCCCTTCCAGCGAGCAATGAAATCAGAGACTCTTTCATTCTCCCTTTTCTAGCAGTTTGTAAGATCGAAAACTGTCGTTTTTGGAAAAGTTGATCTGAACTGAAGAAGGAATTTTTGGTGAAGATCCTCCCATCCGATGATTGACCGGGATTGCAAACTTGTATACCAGACAAAAGCTGGTCCTTGTAAGGTTCGCACGAAGCATCTGAGTTTCACTGCTTCTTTCTGCTCTGGAGTTCCCATCATAGGATCACAACAAGACACGTAATGCGTCAAATGTTGTTCAGGGTCGCCTGATCCATTGAAAGTAGGGAAAACAGGGTTTGCAAAACTAGATGGAGGAGAAATTGAATCTACCCATTCAGGGTAAACTTTCTTTTTTGGTTGAACTGGCACCCGTTTCCCTTCCATAGTTTCTAACCGAGATGTTAATGACTCAATAGTAGTTATTAACTTTTGAGAAACATCCGATTGAATCTGGTCTTGAGTAGGTGCAATGAATGGAGCTTGGACAGATGTGGTGATTGGTGCTGCAACCGATGGTAGCACTGCCAACCGTTATTGCGTTTGACCAGTAAGATTAGACCTCTGAGGGTGTACTGATAAAGGAGGATATTCCTGATCCATCTCAGTAACTGCAACAAATTCCTTCGACTGTCGGACTTCAGCATTCTTAAGAAGAAGACTACTCTGAAGTAGTTCTGCATTCAACCTTCTTAATTCTTTCATTTCTTCTTCTTGTTGTGAAAATCTTTGCTCTAATGAGAGCGATTGACCTTCTCCAGAGGAAGGATATGTAACCTGATTCTTTCCCCTCCCTTTGTTGGATACTTTTTGGAGAGAGGGAAGTGGATTACCTAGGTTCTGAGTAATCCTTTGACTTCATGTACGCACACCTTATTCATTTGTATCGGTGTGTACATTTTCTTGAGCAGGATGCTCTTCATCTGAGTCCCCTGAGTGAGTCTCCTCTGGTGGATTAGCAACAACGACATTGATGACATTGATTTATGCATAATGCATCACATACCTTCTATCAACATTTCTATGATATTGTCTTCTTTCATATCTTTGATGAGACATTGCCTTTTGTTGATTCAATCCTTTAGGAACTTCTTGACGAGCTATAATTTGGAAGGAATATCCTGATAATTTGGCTCTTCATTCCTCTTGGGGCTTCTTCCCTAATCGAGAAAAGACCGACATTCTCTGAGGAGGGGATTGATGATTTGAAAGAGTCCCCAGTCTTGTGAACTGGGGATGTTCCTGCTGTTTCCGCTCAACTCCTCGAATCCCATTTGTTGAATCTGAGGGTTAGGTTAAAGAAGTCCCCAGTTTGACAATCTGGGGTGTCTCTTGACATGCTATGTCTGAGATCTTCTTAAAATCTCTCTTGATATTGCGAACCTTAGTTCATAAATTAGCTGGATGCATTAACCTGTATCCACTTTTATCACCTGGTTCAACAGACCGTTGGATGATTTCCGAAATTTCTGTCATTTGATGATGTGTTTGCTCCATACGAGAGGCTTGTGAAATATTCTCGCCTACTTGATGTAGGAGCAATTCAACAACTTGTTCCCTATATGCTTGATTTTGAGAGGAACTAGTTGAATCCTGTTCTTGAGCAAGCTTTTGATTATGAACAAAACCCATTGACTGTGGCCGGCCATGGGCAATAACATTGCATGAGACCATTTTCGGTGGGCTTTGCTGACTGGAAAGAACTGTGAAATGTAGTGCTCCATGAACACCCCATCCTCTGATATGAACACCAGATGGAGCATTGGAAATTAACTGACGCAATTTTCTTAGTGCGCCAAGGCATGAACGTTGAAGGGTTCTCTGTTGCTTTTCAGCCTTCGGATACCGAGAGACTGATAGAGATGCCAAATCAATCTGACGTTGTAGCCCTTCTATTATCTTAAGATGATGTTCATATTCATCATAAGATAATACCTTCTTCTTCAATTGACAAAGAGTTTTCCATATGTTGAGACTAATATCATGGATTCCATCATCCGTAAACATCTTTGGAATGTTATACTGGGAGTCATCCAAAGGCCAAAACATGACTGGTACCTCACTTTTCACCAATTTTTTCCTCATGTTCAGCATTTCTTCTTTATCATTAAATGAAGATTATTCTACCTATTTTGGCCAGAGTTCGTGTTTCCTTATTGCTTCATCGGATTCAACAAGATTGGTAGAGATATCATTAATCAATCTAGAAGATGCATGACTTAGGGGTGGTTCGGAGAATGACCTACACCCTAGGCTATCTTCTGATTGATAAAGTATTTCACTTGTTAGTGATAAAGCATCAGACATGACTGGTTTCGCATTTGCAAGTGCCTCAAGATAAGAGGGCTTTCTCGGCACTACATTGTCCACTGGAGTATTTTCCAGGCAATGTGAATCACTACTGCGGAGAGGACTTTTGCAGCGAAATTCATCATCATGGGGAGGACCACCATAATGGGTTACAACAAAAGATGAGATCTCTTGCTCCTTGGTATTCTGACCACATAGAGGGTTCTTGTGGCTCTCATCTGAAGAAGAAACTTCAAGATTGACCAAATTTTCATGAAGAAAGCCTTCATGAGGAAGTGTCTGTTGAAGACTTTCGGAATTAATGTTCCCGTTATTGGGAACTGAGGGAGTAGAACCTTGAATTCCAACAGATAAATGTCTGAGGGCTTCAAGAACTCCAGCATCGAGCAAGGCCTTGTTACAGATTGGCCTTTGATCTCCTGACTGTGCTGGGCGGATCTTTTTCTTAGATGCCTTCTTACTCGCTTTGGAAACCACTTATTGACGAAAGTGGTTACTCTGAGCAGGTGTATGTGCCTGATCAGGAAAGATGGTCAGGTTAGGCTGAAGATCTCCACTCAAATCAGGTGTATGTGCCTGACTTGGTTGTCCGTATGATATGGGGGAGTATGCCCCATAACCCTCTTGGACTGGAATAGATGTGTGTGTCTGTTCCGGAGTGAATTGTTGATGTGTCACTCCACTGCTAGGGATATATTTATGTGTCTTTACCTGAGATGATGCTGAAGCTGTTATGATATCCTGGCAAGCATCCAGAATATGAGCAGGAATTTGCTTCTGCTATTTCACCATTGACAAAATATGCTTGGTGACTTCAGCTACCGGAACGGGGATATACGTCCATTCCGGGCTTAGAGTAGGTGTATGTGCCTGCTCCTGTCCTCCTTTTCCTGTCAGTGAATCCTGACAGTACTCAAGTGTGGGGGCAGAGAGTTGAGTCTGCCTCCTGTTTGTCATCGGGGCTTTCCGACTGACTTCTCCGTGCTCTACCAAGCGAGACTGTTGGTAGGCTTGATTAGTATTAGCAGGTGTATATGCCTGCTGATTACACTTCGCCAAACGCGGTTGATGAGATCCATTATATGTAGTTAGACGAGCCTGCTGACTAACTGATGATGTATAAACAGCTGTATGTTCCTACCTATAGTACTCCACCGGAATTGCCTGGCGGGATTGGCGTGATGCTGCCAGACGAGTCTGCTGGACAGTGGAATTAAAACGGGCAGGTGTGTGTGCCTGCTCATTGTTCGCCACCAAGTTAGGTTGGTGGACTTCTCCGGAGATGGCAGGGATGATAACCTGCCCATTGTTAACCGGATTCCGCCTCTGGCGGTTCGTCTTGCCTGCTCGGGTTCGAAGAACCTGAGCCGAACTCTTGGAGTCGGTACCCTCAACATGTTGAGGGCGCACTACCGCACGAGTCTAGCGGCAATTGTTGATGGGAGCCCTTGGGAAGGACTCCTGTCTTTTTGGATTAAGGTCCTGAGGGACCTGCTCATTCACTTCCTCAGAGTAAGGGAGTGAATGGAAATTGCATTCTGGGGATAACGACCCGAAACGGTTGGATACGGTAGTCAGCATTGCCTGCCTCTTGATCACTAGTCGTCGTTGTCCGGACGACCTGTGTGAGTTGTTTACTTGGAGGGCCTGTCGGGTAGCCTCCATAGTTGGGATGGTACCGTGTTGACGGTACTCCTTAACCAGCGCATTTGATACCCAGCGTTGAAGACGCTGAGTAGGTGATGTCATCCTCAGAGCGGATGATGATCCAGTAGGAATAGCAGCATTGGTATTTGCAGCAGTAGTATTCACAAGTGTGAATTTGAGAGCAGCCATTATGGAAATACAGAAGATCTTGGAAAAGAGTGCCTATTTGATATAACAGACGTAATCAAGATAAATTCAGCCACTTCATCCTTTGGATGAGCACATATGTCAATGATTGTTTTTGTTAGCCCTCTTACTGAATTTTAAATAGGGGCTTTAACAAATAGGTAAAACACCACTTTAACTTGGTTAAGGATTCACGTCGGGTTCACTATTTTTGTTTCCCTCAGAATTCGGGGATGACCTCCTGGATGGGAGATTCAAACGTTCCGATCGGTTTCTATCGGGTTTGTTCGTAGAACCGGAAACATCCAATGATTCCACATCCATTTGGACCTACTTTCCAAAGGTAGGCACTCATTAGCTTGTGGACTGATGAGGCTTAGGAATTTACATTGGTCGAGAGGATGGGAGGTCAGACTCATCACACCTTTTTGAGGGGAATTATTATCTACTCCGGGACTCTCTTTATAGATTTAAGTTATATTCGTGAATCCTTATTACATTACCAAGTATAAAATGAGCTTTCCTTTAGTTTTAACAATCAATGATTAAATATGTAAGAAATTTAGAGAATCTTTTATATGTATTCGAGGTTCTTCATCAATAGAGAATCATCTGTATCTATTTAGAGATTCTTGTTCAATGGTATCCTTCAAAACATTTATATAAAAGTCTCTTGGTCATTATGATGACCAGGATGGTTTTAAAGCCACTCACTGGGGCACTTGAAGTTTATCGTCATTCAGAAGGACATGGATTATTTCAAAGTTGGGATCGAACCCATAGATGGGCTACCTACGTATCCTTTGTTTTGGAAAAGGAATCAGAACCCACGTAGTTCGATTAAGGGAGTATGATGTTTATGATTGATGGCTCAAAGAAGGATGTCATAATTACTTTTACACTCTAAGCTCACGTGAGTCATGCTCAGTGTGAGAAACAAGAGGTATTGGTAAAAAAATAGACAATTGTGCCATGAAAGATGCAATCATAAGAAGTAATGTGGGGCTTATGTATGTATGAATTCCCAGATGAATGAAGTTTATGACTTACTTTAAGAGAAAATCCAGGAACAGGGTCCATAAAGATATATGTGCTTTATAGAGATTTGAACACTCTAACTTAGGACTTATTCCTGAAAAGGAAACCTAAATTAGGAGAGGATTGATAATTGGGTTTTACTCCTAAGAAGGAATCCCAGATTAAATGTAAATTAGGACTGGTTAAAGAGAAATTAAGGGACTTGGGGCTTACTCCTGAAAAGGAAGCCCAAGATTTATGACTGGGACTTATTCCTGAAAAGGAAGCCCAGTTTAAGGATTAAGGTTTGGGGCTTACTCCTGAGGAGGATTCCCATATTTGAGATTGGGGCTTACTCCTAAGAAGGATGCCCAAATTAAGGGACTTGGGGCTTACTCCTAAGAAGGATGCCCATATTTGAGATTGGGGCTTACTCCTAAGAAGGATGCCCAAAATTAGAGGACTTGGGGCTTACTCCTAAGAAGGATGCCCATATTTATGACTGGGACTTATTCCTGAAAAGGAGACCCAGGTTAAAGATTTCTCTCATCTTAAAGGATGAGGTTGAATGAATGAACTCTCCATATTTAGTGACAAAAAGATATTTACATCACTAGGTTTTGAGAGATATTTCACTGAATTCCTTTCAGATAAGGAAGTCAAATCAAGAAATCATGCCATAAATGGCTTTGAAGAGTGTCTTGAAGACTGAATCTTGAAAAGTAAAGGTGTAATGGATTAAGAGGGGTGAAATGGGCAAGAAAGGCACCCAAAAAGGAAGGGGCGCGCAAATCTTGGAAGGCGCGCAAGTATTGCAGGGGCGCGCAAGTATTGGTCGCGTAGGTATACCTGTGCGACATATGTTGTACTTGCGCGATGGTCAACCAGCATTGAAAATACTTGAGCGAATCTTTATTAAAGCCTTTAGAATTCTCTTGAGGTTCTTCCAGAAAAGGGACGCGCAAGTTCTATCGAAGGAGTAAGGCGACGCGCAAGTGTGACTACTTCCCTTAAGGGCTGGCCACTCAGGCGCGCAAGTGTTGATGAGTTTCAACACTTAGGTCTTCCTCCCTCTCTTTAGATCTTCCGTTCTAGGTAAGAAATTACCTTATAAGTGTTTCGGAAGCTTTGAGAAGAGACTTGAGCGTCGGGAGCTTCAATCCGAGTTTCTGGAAAAAGATCCCCTCGAATGGGGGGCCCACAGGGTCTATTTATAGGCAGGAGAAGACCCTGGGCAGTTACCGGGCGGTTATCACTTAGGACGCGCAAGTCACTTGCGCGACCAAGGTCGTCGTGCAAGTGGACTTGCGCGACAGTGATATAACTTGCGCGGTGCAGTTGTTGTTGATCCTTTGTTCATGCCTTTGTCGATTTTTGATATTTTCTTCAAAGTTTGAATCACTTTGAGCTCAGATATTCCCCTTTTCCTATTTTTTAGATTCTATGACGAAAGGAGCGTCAATATAGACGTAGAGGGTTCCTCTGTTCTTGTCTGTTGACCAGCAGGGTTGAGTTTCCCCTGTTATTGTTCTCGCTTGTTGACCAGCAGGGTTGAGTTTTCCCCCTGGTTCTATTCTCGTTTGGCCGGGAGAGATGGTTTGGTTCCTCTGTTGCTTCGGCTGTGAGGGGTTTCAATACCGTGCCCTTTCACCGGACTGTGGCACCGTTTGCGACTACGGGTGTTCATACAGTGTGGGTGTTTTCCCCACTTTTTGGGATGAGTTGTCTCAGTTCGCTTCGACAGTGAATTAGCAGATTGGAGCGTGATCGCCTTGAGAGGACTGGGGAGTTTCTCCCATTGCTTTTGTTCCTTGGTAGAGTTCATCTGGTTTCGGTGTGACCAAGACTTTACACGGGCACCGATCCTCTACCTAGGAGGTTGTTACCAGCAGGGCTGAGGTTGTTTCCAGCAGGTCTGAGGTTTTTTCTAGCGGGACTGAGGTTTTTTCGAGCAGGGCTCACCAGTGGGTTACCATCTAGCAGGGATGGCCAGTACAACAATGTTCACCTCGCAGTACCATCTAGCAGGGATGGCCAGAGCAGTGTCGGGCTTACCTCCAGCGGGGCTGGGCAGTGGTCCCCGATGTCGGGCTTACCTCCAGCTGGGCTGGGCAGTGGTCCCCGATGTCGGGTTACCTCCAGCTGGGCTGGGCAGTGGTCCCCGATGCCAGGATTACCTTCAGCTGGGCTGGGCAGTGGTCCCCGATGCCAGGTTACCTCCAGCTGGGCTGGGAAGTGGTCTCGTCGCCGACTTTAGCTGGGTCGCCCTCTAGTGGATTACCCTGTTACGGGACTGGGCAGTGTGGTATCCGTCGACTCTTGCCGGGTCTCCCTGTAGTGGGAACCCGTTGACTTCCAGGGATCCTCCAGCGGGGCTAGGCAGGGGGTCGCTTGTCGACTTTGGGCAGACCTCTCGACTGCGGGGCAGTGACGAGTTGTGGTTTGACGTTCCCCAAGAACTCTCAAGTACGAGGAACACTTTCCCCACCGAGACGCGTCCTTGTGACGCGACCTAAAACCGTGCAGGAGATTCTGTGTTGCCCAAAGTGGATAGTGTCGAGGTGCGGTGATTGATCCCTTGACTTGTAGTTCGGGGAAGACGTGCGGGATGCTGGGCATCGATGGTGTTACTTCTGGGACTATTGGCTACTCTTTTCTTGGGCTGAGCTACAGGATGAAGATCCCCTTATGACCTTATTTTGGGCTTATTGTTGAGCATATGAATATGTATATACCTTGTTCTGGTACCCACTTCTTGGGTTTGGTTACTCTCCTTCCAGGTGAGGCGAAGACGCACGGGGTATGCCACGTGCTTTCCGTGTCTAGCTTCTCATGGTTGGACGAGTCTACTCTCCTGCTATAGGTAGCGAAGACTCGATGAGAAGTTCATCTTCTCACTGTTTCCATCTCCTTGTGTCTGGACGAGTCTACCTATTTTCTCTTGTTGGGTTGAGCTGTACTCTTTACTGCACTCTCGATTGTACTCCTTTACTTTCCCCTGTTCGATCTACTGCCCACCCTTCGGTACCTCCTTTGTTGCTCCCTCAAGCCTTCGGGGTATCCTACTGAGTATTTTTATACTCACCTCTACTTGGGATTTTCCCACACTTGGTGTGCCCTTGCAGACGACGGACAGGTTGGTTGTGACTTCAGTGGAGCTTAGGAGCTTAGGAGCTTGGGAGCTTGGACCGCGTGCGGTGGTCGGAGTCGAGTTCCAGGTGGGGGACCCTTCCAGCTGTTTGTTTTGTTTACCTGTTGCCGGTTTTTGGAACTTTTTTGGTTGGGCGCGTGTTTTTACCCTTTTTCCTTTTTTGTTCACCTTCAGCTTACTTTGTACTGTTTAGAGGTCGATGCACATCTGTGGTTTATTTATAGCAGTTGCTCTTTTACTCTACTTGTCTTTTTTTACTCTAAACTTTTGCATTGAGTGTGCTGCGTGTGTGTGTACAGGTTCTTAGGTAAAGGCCTCCCTAAGTTGTTGTGCCTTCGGCGCTAGTCGCCAGCCCCTGGCCTATGGAGGCGGGCTGGGGTAGTTGCGGCTCGAGCCCGGGTAGGGTCGGGTCATGACAAAGTGGTATCAAATGTGTTTCGTTCCTTGGGACGCTGTTCGGACATCCCTAAAATAAAAGGAATTGGTTGGGATATAGGGAAACAATGTTAATGTGTCTCGAGAGCGGCTCTGAGGCCAGAGAGTCCAGTGATGGTGCGACAGCCGACATATCCATTCACCAGGACTTTGATAACCCGCTTGTCGACTCGGCATGCTGAGACACTTGTTGTAGGGAAAATTGTTTTGTGCATCACATAGGATTGAGTCTTTGACTGTCCTTCTTGAGTCAGCTCCCCATCGTTGTTGTTATTGGTATATACATATATGCTCATCTGACTGTGACACTCCTTGATAATTTTCAGGATGTCTCCGTGAAGACAGCCAGCCAGGATACCAGCTTTGGTTCGTGACGACGAACCTGTGAGCTACGAGGCCAGAGTCTAGGACCCATCATGTGAGACCCTTTCTCCAGGTGGGCCAGTAGCAGCACCCCCACCTGTTGAGTAGTAGGCAGTTTTAGCAGAGCAGGCTGAGCTTGAGCGCTGGTTGAGCGCGCTCCATGAGTTCCAGCGGCAGAGACTGCTGAGGTTCAGTGGTGAGCCAGACCCTCAGGCAGCATAGGTTTGGCTAGAGATAGTGGTTCTCCTTTTCAGGCTTGTTCAGACACTGGCAGATCAGAGAGTGGCTTTGGCATCCAACCTTTTTCGTGGAGCAGCTTGGCGTTGGTGGAGTCTGGTGACTCAGTTTTTTGACGAGTCTTCGCTTTCATGGGAAGACTTTCAGTTGTTGTTTCGTGAGGAGTTTTTCCCCTCCTGCTTGCGCTCCCTTCGGATTCAGGATCTCCTTCAGTTTCAGCAAGGAGGGATGACAGTGGTTGAGTACGCGGCTAGTTTTGCAGACCGTGCACGCTTTTACCCAGACTTGGTCCATGACGACAACATCCGAGCACAAAAGTTTGAGCAGGGTCTCCGTTGAGAGATTCGTGTTGTCATAGTACCCTTGGGAATTTCCATATATGCCAGGGTGCTAGAGCAGGCGCTGGTGACAGAGGGCTTCCTGTCACATTCTGGAGTTGGTGGTGGCAGCAGGCACGTTGGAGCCGAGACGTCTGCTGCAGCTAGTGGGCGTCGGCAAGTAGAACCTCGATGCAGGTGGCTTTATGACAATCGGACTCAGGGGCGTGGTCGTACACCATAGTGGCACCAGAGGGCACTGGTGTAGCCCAGAGAGAGTCGGTTCTATGCTTGTGACGGGTGAGGTCACTTGGCACGAGACTGCCCGACCCGAGTTGCAGAGAGCCTCGGGCAGGCAGCAGGTGCACCACTACGACAGAGGCAGTGTCGTAATCGAAGTAGTACCCAGGGAGTTGGTGCTAGCAGAGGAGGGGGAGGAGATGGTAGTGGGGGACGAATTTACGAGGTATTCCCATCACCATCAGGTGGTCCACGTCAGGCTCCGGGAGCTGACAGATGGGACCACGGACAGCCATGAGCCTTGGATGTCTACGATCCTGTAGAGCATGGGATGATGAGAGGTACCCCTTACGACTCTTCTACTTCTTGCAGTAGAATTGTTAGACTCTTTGTGTGAAGTACTTTTTCCTCCCCGCTCCTTTATTGAGTTGATACTAGGGTGACGCAGGGCATCGGGTGTAACCCTGTGTTGGTAAAGTAGAATGTGTGAGAACCTTCTCTTTAGTCGATGATGGAAACTCCTTCATCTTTCGAGCGTGTAAAAGAGTCTTGGTCATGGGAGATCGACTGTGAATCTTGCGTGAACAGATATCCTTGGGTGCTTCACCATATGGATATTCTGAAGGAGGGAATCACCGGGCCTTGTCCCATGTCCAAGTAGTGATTCCTGTCGCGTCTTGTGATGTAGAGGTTTGATCGGGGAGGTGAGCTACCCCCGAGAGCCTTCGGGCCATTTGAGACCGTGCAAAGGGATGACGAGGTTCCCTACCGCCTTGCCTTAACCCCAGAGGCTGGTTTGGGTGCATGACGTCTCCCACACGACTCACCTGAGAAGAGGTGTGCGTGATCCTATGCACGACATCGGCGAGGGCAGACCTCACGTGAACAGATCAATCCTTTGGTCTGTGTGCGGTGACGCAGAGCTGTACGTGAGTTTTTCTGGGTACGGGAGAGCCAGGTGTGGGCTTAATACCCTGATTTGTTCCCTGGTTTTGCTTTTTAGGGACGAAAATATTGAATTAGGTAATGATGTAAGAACTTAGTTTTTGCTGTTAAAAACTTCGGGATATTTCTTGATGTTATTCCAGAGCAGCGCCTTCAGACGGCGTGTGATTTCGAGCCCTGGTGTGGCCTAAATTAAATTTTCAGTGCGTTCACACTGGAAACACCAAATAAATGTAATAACTCCTAAACGGTGTTTCAGATCATAGATCTGAGTGTACTGATGGGTCCGTAATGGGGTGTTTACCCTAGGAATAACATAAAACTTGTCGTCGCAGGATGTTTGGACCCCTCGCTCGCTTTCGGAACGTTAAACGGATAAATTAATTAATTAATTTATTTGTTTAATGGTTAAACTCGAGTATCTCTTAAACGGTGGCTCGGATTGGAAAACTGAGGGCACCGTTGAGTTCATAGCGTACCGTTTACCCTAGGAGGGGTATAAGTTTCACGGGCGCGGGCCGTCTGTGAAAAATGGCCCCAAGGGCGTTTTTGTAATTTGGCGGCTTTGGGCGTTCAGCTTTATAACTTTTAAACAGAAGTTCGGAATCAAATTCCAAGACCACCGTTGTGCTCGGTGGGTGGTGTTTACCCTAGGGGAGGCTTAACCTTGCCCCCGTCGAGAGTTTCTGATGAGGGAAAATTTTGAGGTTTTAAATTAATTAAGAATTTAATTAATTAATTTTCTTTAAATAAGCCCTCACCCCCACTCCACCCCTTTGTCCAATTCCCTGGAGGAAGGAACACACCAAGGAAACTCAATCCCATCCTCCCATATCCATCCTCTCCAAGGCGTGGCTGCCGGCGGATCGTCGCGAAGCTTCGGGCGAAGCCCCACGAGGTAGGATTTGTTTTTTTCATTTTGTTTTCCCGCACCTACTTTGAGCCCGTTTGATCATGTCGAATTGATGTTGGATTTTCGAAAAAATTCCATGAATGCGTAGTAGAGTTTTTTCCCTTTCCAACGCATCTTTTGGAATCGAAATATGAGTTCGGAGGAGGCCGGGGTTGATCGTCGAAGTTTGCGGGTTTTCCGGCGGTCCGACGAGCCCTGGCGCGGCGGCGGCTCGGTTCCAGGGTGCTGGCGGCGCAACAGACCCGCGTACAGATGGCGAGGGCTCCTCGGCAGGTGGCGCGGGTCTTCGGTGGAGCAGCCAAGCGAGGCCGGGGTGCGGTGAGCCTTCAGCAGAAGGCGAGGCCGGGGCCAGGCGGAGCGCCTCGGCGCGGCGGCGGGTCGCCAGGGAGCGGCGACCGCGGGGTTGCGGCGCGCGACCCCCATGCGGAGACAAAGACCCGCGCCGCATGGGTCTTCACACGGCTGCTGCGACCGGCCCTCGTGGCCTGTCTTCGTGCGGACCGGCCGGTCCAGGCCGGTCCAGCCCAAGGGGCCTTGCCCCCTCGGTTTTCGGACGCCCGTATTTTCCTCTACGGGTGTCCGTTTTGAGTGCTGTCTGCGGAAATGGAACTGTATCGACGAGACGAACATTTTAAGATGGTTGTAAGAATTTTTAATTCCTGAAATGAGGGGCATCGGAGGCGCGACGCGTCTTTAAGTTTTTTGACGTTTTTCCAGGGGATACTGTTTTGGACGGCGCAGACGCGTCTGACGTCCGTTTTGAACGCCGTCAGCGGCGTTGGGACCCTGGCGTTGGGGCGAAGCTTTCCAGGGTGGTTTCGGGCATTGAGGCCGAAGTTGAGGTGCGGGCCCCACAGAACGTCTTTTGAGCTGCGTGCAACGTTTCATGACTTTTTCATCGAACGTCCATTCGGGGCATGCGAGTAGTCGTTTTTGGGTGTTTTCCGAGGGCATCACGTTGGCGCAGTCTGCCCATTGTAATTACACACGATGGTGCGGGCCCCACGAGGGCTGTTTGGGCGTTGACGGTGATTTTCCATCTTTATCACCGGGTGTCTGTTTTGGAAAAGTGATTAGTCCATCTCGTGTGCTTTTTTGAGAGGATCGCAATGGTGTGATCCGTTCGTTGAGTTTTGGGACTGGGATGCGGGTCCCACGAAGCACCGCTCGTCTGCGGTGCGCCGAAATGCATCTTTTTCCCCGGATATCTGTTGCGCTCAAGTGAGCAGTCTTTTTGACATGTTCTCCCAAGGAGATCGAAATGGTGCGATGTGCCCGACTGTTTTCGGGGCTGAGGCTCGGGACCACGGGACGCCGTTCGGGCGTAAGGCGGTATTGGCGACTTTTACGTCGGATACCCGTTTGGGGCGAGTAAATAGTCGATCTTGCATGTTTTTCTGTGAGGATTACAACGGTGTAATCTATTCAGGCGAGCAGAGCCTCATGCGTGACCTTATTAAATGTGGAAGCATGAAAGGTGCTTTGGTGGTGGTTCGTCCTACCATGTTTGTAGCGGACCCTTGGCGTGTGATCACGCACTCTTGGGAGAGTGTTGTAAATGATTCATAAGATATGGTTGGCCGTGTCTAGGCCTTTAAGGTGGAGTTGTTACATTCACGTCTTCGCGTTGACGTTGGGTGCCGTGTGCACGTTAGCCTTTGGGCTGGAGACGTGGTATACTCTGGGAGTATACGGGAGTGCTGGGAGGTACATGTGGGTGTTGGTACCTGAGAATGTTTGTGCGCTTGGTTGGGTTTGACTTAGGGCCACACATCGTGTGGGCCCTATGTGCGTGTCGTGCTCTTATTTACGTACTTTTGACCTCTCGCAACGTAGAGGGTTCCTCTGTTCTTATTTGTTGACCAGCAGGGTTGAGTTTCCCCTGTTCCTATTCTCGCTTGTTGACCAGCAGGGTTGAGTTTTCCCCCTGGTTCTATTCTCGTTTGGCCGGCATAGATGGTTTGGTTCCTCTATTGCTTCGGCTGTGAGGGGTTTCAGTACCGTGCCCTTTCACCGGACTGCGACACCGTTTGTGACTACGGGTGTTCGTATAGTGTGGGTGTTTTCCCCACTTTCTGGGATGAGTTGTCTTAGTCCACTTCGACAGTGACTCAGCAGATTGGAGCGTGATCGCCTTGAGAGGCCTGGGGAGTTTCTCCCGTTTCTCTTGTTCCCTAGTAGATTTCCTGTAGTTTTGGTGTGACCAATATTTTACGTGGGCACCGATCCTCTACCTAGGAGGTTGTTGCCAGCAGGGCTGAGGTTGTTTCCAGCAGGGCTGAGGTTGTTTCCAGTAGGGCTGAGGTTGTTTCGAGCAGGGCACACCAGTGGGTTACCATCCAGTAGGGATGGCTAGTACAACAGTGTTTACCTTGCAGTACCATCCAGCAGGGATGGCCAGAGCAGTGCCGAGCTTACCTCCTGCGGGGCTGGGCAGTGGTCCCCAATGCCGGGCTTACCTTCAGCTGGGCTGGGCAGTGGTCCCCGATGCCGGGTTACCTCCAGCTAGTATGGGCAGTGGTCCCCGATGCCGGGCTTACCTCTAGCTGGGCTGGGTAGTGGTCCCCGATGTCGGGTTACCTCCAGCTGGGCTGGGCAGTGGTCCCGTTGCCGACTTTAGCCGGGTCACCCTCTAGTGGATTACCCTGTTACGGGACTGGGCAGTGTGGAAGCCGTCGAATCTTGCTGGGTCTCCCTGTAGTGGGAACCCGTTGACTTCCAGGGATCCTCCAGCGGGGCTGGGCAGGGGGTCGCCTATCGACTTTGAGCAGACCTCTCGACTGCGGGGCAATGACGAGTTGTGGTTTGACGTTCCCCCAGAACTATCAAGTACGAGGAGAGCTTTCCCCACCGAGACGCATCCTTGTGACGCGACCTAAAACCGTGCGGGCGAGTCAGTACCGCCCAAAGCGGATAGTGTCGAGGTGCGGTGATTGACCCCTTGACTTGTAGTTTGGGGCAAACGTGCGGGATGCTGGGCATTGATGGTGTTACTTCTGGGACTATTGGATACTCTTTTCTTGGGCTGAGCTACGGGATGGAGATCCCCTTACGACCTTGTTTCGGGCATCTTGTTGAGCATATGAATATGTATATACCTCGTTCTGGTACCCACTTCTTGGGTTTGGTTACTCTCCTTCTAGGTGAGGTGAAGACGCACGGGGTAGCCACGTGCTTTCTGTGTCTAGCTTCTTGTGGTTGGACAAGTCTACTCTCCTGCTATAGGTTGCGAAGACTCAATGAGAATTTCATATTCTCACCGTTTCCAACTCCTTGTGTCTGGATGAGTCTACCTCCTTTCTCTTGTTGGGTTGAGCTATAATATTTACTGCACTCTTGGTTGTACTCCTTTACTTTCCCCTGTTCGATCTACTGCTCACCCTTCGGTACCTCCTTTGTTACTCCCTCGAGATTTTGAGGTATCCTACTGAGTATTTTTATACTCACCCCTGCTTGGGATTTTCCCACACTTGGTGTGCCCTTGCAGATGATGGAAATTTTGGTTGTGACTTCAGTGGAGCTTAGAAGCTTAGGAGATTGGGAGCTTGGACCGCGTGCGGTGGTCGGAGTTGAGTTCCAGGTGGGGGACCCTTCTAGCTGTTTGTTTTGTTTACCTGTTGCCGGGTTGTGGCACTTTTTTGGTTGGACGCATGTTTTCCCCCTTTTTCTTTTTTTGTTTACCTTCAGCTTACTTTGTACTGTTTAGAGGTCGATGCACATATGTGGTTTATTTATAGCATTTGCTCTTTTACTCTGCTTGTCTTTTCTTTTACTCTGTACTTTTGCATTGAGTGTGCTACGTGTGTGTGCACAGGTGCTTAGGCAAAGGCCTCCCTGAGTTGTTGTTCCTTCAGTGCTGGTCTCCAGTCCCTGGCCTATGGAGGCGGGCTTGGGGTAGTTGCGGCTCGAGCCCGGGTAGGGTCGAGTCGTGACAGAGACACATATCCATGTTCCATACCTTATAACTCCATCTTTAGAAAATTTGAACTCCAGAATATTCCCCACCTTTTTCTATAGCACCTCATCATCTTTCTAGGCCTCCTTAATCCTATCAAGAATGGATGGTTGAGAAATTATTTGAGAAATGTAGGATAAATATCCTTTTATTATTCCCATATTCATCCTTTTCATGTCCAAGAAGATTGGATCCCTTTCAATCCTCATCATGGATAATGTTGAAGGATCCTTTATACTTAGAGCATCTAATACTTTGTTTGCCTTCCCAGGATGGTAATGGATTAACCAATCATAATCCTTGATCAGTTCCAACCACCTTAGTTGGAACATATTTATCTCCTTTTGTGTGAATATATACTTGAGTCTTTTATGATCCATATATATGTCACACTTTTCTCCATAGAGATAATGTTCCAAACATTCAACACAAATACCACTACAACTAATTCTAGATCATGTGTTGGGTAATTTTTTCTCATAATTTTCAAGAGGCATATGCTATCACTTTTTTATCTTGAATGAGTACACAACCTAAGCCCTTTTTAGACGAATCACTGTAGAACAAAAATCCTTCCCCACTAGTGTGTAATGTGAGCACATATGAAGTGATTAGACTCTTCTTAAAATATTTAATTCTCTCTTTACATTCATAAGTCTAGAAAAAATCGACCCCCTTTCAAGTTATCATGTTTACTGGGACTGATAATCATGGGAATTTTATCAAAAATCTATGATAATACCCAACTAATCCAAGGAAACTATAGATTTCTATCATAGATGTTGGTCCAAGCCATAATTCAATTGGCTCTATTTTTGAAGGATCAATAAATATCCATTTTCTGGTGATAATATTCCCTAGGAATGTTACTCGGTTCATCCAAACTCACATTTACTATACTTTTCATATATCTCTTATTTCTACAATGTCTTTAGTATAATATCCAATTTCTCCTCATAACCCTCCTTACTTTTGGAGTAGATAAGAATATATTCTATAAAGACTACAAAAAATTTGTCAAGTTAATACCTAAATACTTTATTTATTAAGTTTATGAATATTACTGGAGAATCAGTGAGTCCAAATGAAATCACTGCGAACTCGTAGTGCTTGTACCTTATATGAAAATCAGCCTTGGGGATATCCTCATTCACCTTTAATTAATAATATCCTGACCAAAGATCAACCTTAGATAAGTATTGTGATCCATGTAGCTGATTGAACAAGTCATTAATCCATGGAAGAAGATACTTGTTCTTTATTATGATTTTTTTAGTTCATGACAATCAATGAAGATGCGCATTGACCCATCCTTCTTCTTGATGAGGAAGACCGGTGCACCCTACAGTGAAACACTTGGGAACATGAACCTTTTATCCATATTCTCATATAGTTTATTATTTATCTCCTCAAGTTCAATAGTGTCCATTCTTTATGGATTCTTGGATATTATAAAAGCTTCGGGTATGAGCTCGATTTAGAACAAAACCACTAGGCTAAGAGGAAGACCAGACAATTCTTCAAGAAACACCTCAGCGTATTCCATCTCAATGGTCATGTATTCAAGGATGATATTTACCTTAGTATTAATCATTTGATAAAGATACTATTTCTCATAGGTCAATGATATCCATGTTTGAGATGATGACAACAAATGCGATTCATCCTCCTCCATGCACTTGTTAGAATCAGGGGACGATTCATGATAAGAAGGGTGATTTTCTTATCTCGACAATTTATATTGTCTCTATATAAGGAAATCCAATCCATACCTAGAATGGAATCGAGTTCTACTAAAGGGAGTATCACAAGGTTTTCTAGGGAATTAAACCCACAAATTTTGATAGGGGATGAGTTATATACTTGGGATGTAATAATTAACCCATTCTCCATCTTCACTGATAACTCAACTTCCATGTTTTGAGGTGTTGTTTGAATACTTTTACTAAACTTGCATGATATGAAAGAATAGATAGAATCAAAATAAAAAAAATACATTTTATATTCTTGAATGAATAACTAGAATACCCCTCACCAATTCATTATTGATATCCACCTCAATAGTAATGATGGCATAAACTCTCCCTGCTCTCTAGGCCTTGGAGGTTGTTGGCATCAGTTATCATAAAAAACCCTCGGCTTAGTTTATTGATTCAAATAGAGCCTTTTTCATTATAGTTGATACATTGGATAATAGGATGAGGGTTGAATGGATCATTCCTTTCTTCCATCACATTGTTGGGTTTCTACTATCGATAATTTCTAGATAGGTACCCTTCCTTCCCACACTTAAATCATTTTCTTATCCCCTTCAAATAATTCCTAGGATGTTTCTTCCCACAATTTTTACAAGTGGGATTTATAATTTATTTCCATCATTATATTTATCCATCATATGAGCAGAATTAAACTCCATTTTCCACTTCTTATCCCCATGAGAACCTTGAGATTCATTGATCTCCATTTTGACTTTGAGGGAAGATCAAAAAATTTCATCATAGTTATCAAAGTCCCAAATGGATAAGTATTTTCATAGACTCATATTTATCCCACCAAATAAGTGGTAAAATTTACTTTTAGGTGTAATGACAAAGCCGGAGATGTATCGTGAAAGTATTGTGAAGTTCTCTTTGTATGACTTAATGGATTCGTCATCCTTTTACTCAAGGCTTAGAAAATCCCTCTCCATTTTATGTTATAGAGTGTGAGGAAAATATTTTTCAAAAAATATTTCCTAGCATTCCTTTCACTCCATTTCTTCGATCTCCTACTTGGGCTTTATATTCTTAACCAACATCCACTGTTGATCATTTTCTCCTTCCATACAATAAACAACTAGAATGAACTTATCTTGCTCAGTGCATTGAAGAAAAAAGAATATATTTTCAATGGATTTGATATATTATTCCTCGATTAAAGGATTGAATATCCACTAAAAGTCAGAGGCCTTTATCACATAAATTTCTTAATTGCAACTTGATCTTTCTTGGGGGGATTTAGGCATTCCCTCTGATTCAAGTTTCAGTTTGAAACTTGAGTTAACTAAGAAATTATTATAATGAAGTTCCCAATTTCTTATCCCATCGATCTGGGCATATCATTTGGTCAGACATTACATTTCTCCTCACATTGGTTGTTAACTCGATTTCTCCTATTTCCATATATTGGCTAAAAATAAATGGAAAATTAAGGATGATTATTTTTAAACTATTAAACACATAAATAGGAAACCATGAATAGTAAAGGGATAACTCATAAATGGTATATATTCCTTAACCTATGAATTTATAGGTTTCAATATAAGCTACTTATGATCTATTTCCTAATATAAAATCTTATGGGTACTTTGTTCCCTTTATAAGGGTTCTTAAAGATCTTGTGAATTTACCAAATCATATCCCTCAGGAGTATCAAAACAGGTGTGTAGTAAGACCCGTTTTCAAGTAGTAAGTGATGATCAAGTCTAGATAAATGCGCCCTTTTTGGGGGTTATTACCCCTAGGTACAACTATTTCAGAGCCACATCCACTTATAGTGTCCAGACATGGATGTATTTGATTGCAAACCACTCCCTTTATACTTTAACAAAATTCAGGGATGTTTTCCTATGTTTAGTTTTATTCCTAATGATTTCACTAGAGTTTTATAATCCCAATCCCTAAAAATAACTATACTTTCCCTCGACACCAACTATGACATCCCATATCTCCCACACACTTTATTTTATGATTTATTGTGTAAATATACACTTAATATAACCCTAAAATATCACGACACCTAGTATCTTAGGGTAATTAGGTACATAACATGACAAATTGAAACATAATTACAAATAAATAAACTAAAAATCCATAAATTCCCTTAAAACCTTCTTGATATTCTAAAACTATATGAGATAACCTTGTGATGTATATAAGGTGTGAGATATAAATCCCAGTAAGGGAATTATCAAAGCATAACATGAAAAAAGTAACAAATGTCAATCAATAAGCATATCAAGGCAACATAATAGGGATGAGAATCATAAAATTGAACATCAAAACATAATATAATATGATAATATAAATAAAACATGGGAACATGGAAACAACATAAAACCTAACATCAAAAGCACAAGTCCAGGATCACCTGTCACATTCATATCATGTACATTCATAAGTGTTCCACATATATCATACAACATAAGGATTCCATTCATAACTTTTAATCCCATTATTAAGGAGAGTGGGTTAAATAAATATATTTCCCCAATAAATAAAGGATAGGTACATTTAGGTGAATACCGTTAAGTGGAAATGGGGACGGGTATTCAAAACACATATATTTGACATGGAAAATTGAAGGATAATTTCAGCATCATAACGAGTGTAAATAAAGATTCATGTAAGGGTTTAATGAGAGTTAAAGGTATCTATAATCAATTTTAAATATTAAGTAAATTAAGAGGGATGTGTAAAAACATATCCAATCATGAACAATTGGTAATCAAAAGGCATAATAGAAAGAAGTTTCTTGAATAAAGAGGAAAAGGAATGGATCCCTTACTTCAATATAGTAATGGCTTAGGTAAAGTCTATAAAGAGTGGGTATAAATGATCTCTAATTCTTATAATATAAATTGGATAGTAAAGGGATATTTATAAATTCATTACAACACGATCAATTGAGATTCAAAATGCTAAACACAAAGAAGGTGCTTGAATAAAAAATAATAGAGAGAGATCCCTTACCTTGAGAGGGTGCTTCTAAAAGATTTGGAGGATATTATTAAGAGATTAGGTCACCTTGGAAGGGATATAGAGAGGTAATGTTAGAGTAAATTAATGATCCAAGTATTTTTAGTGAAGTGGAATGAAAGGTTGTGTGGGTTTTTATAGAAAAAGAGAGGATAATTCTTTATTAATGTCTAAACATAGGTTTTTGAATCTATATGATAAATTAATCCAAAACTACAAACCATACCATGGTTTTTTCACATGGTTTCTGAAAAAATAGGAGTGGATTTAATTATTTTATAATTTTAAGAACCTATATCCTTAAAATAATACCCTTAATGATGTGGAAGTGAGTTATGTTTATAAAGAATTTATTTTAAAACTTTAAAATATAATATAGGTTTTGGAGGATTCATTAAGGGTTTATAAAATTAATCAAATAAATAAATTATTTTAAAGGGGGAGTATAATTTTGTTTGTTAATTATCTTTATAGTATTCATTACATCACTTTGGGTTTTATGATGTCATAATACATACTGTATAATTATGTTGTATTTAATTTTTACCCAAAATTTGGTTGCCTCATAAAATTATGAAAAATTCAACATTGGATAATTTAAACATGAATATTTCAGAAATAAAATTTATTTTATCAAAATAATTCTCTAAATATGGGAATATAAACTTTTAAATAAAAAATCTCCATTCATTGAGAAATGTTTTTTTTGATAATAACAGTTTTTAGAACATTATAACTATTACATTTGATTTCATAAAATTATATGATCATTTATATTTAAAAAACATTATTTAATGACAATATTTTATTAAAATATCATTTATTACAAAAATTATATAATTCATCAAAAAGTGTGTCTTGATTGAAACTATATATTTCCTAAAAATACAATTTTTTTATCATAACAAAATATAATTTTTTATCATACTCATTATATAATCATTTAAAAAGATATAATAAAAATGATTAAATATAATATTTATTTTATGTAGAAGAAAATATACAAATTTATACTGTTATGTTCTAGATACATAACTCTTTATTACACCAGCGAATTCCCTAAGGGTAAGGTGTGCGATGGTGAGATTTTCTTGGGGTGGTTCGGTGAACATAGTTTGGGATGTGATCTTAATGAGATTGAGCTTCCCCTGTAAATGGGTTCAATTGTGCTTTATTTGTTAAACCTCATCTTGGTATTGTTCAAGGGAAAATATCAATGATGTTATCCCTTTTGGAAGCTCTGATAAATGAGATTCATAGGGTACGATCCTACTGGTCGAGGCTGTCGCTTCTTTTGTTTGTTTCAATTTGATTTATCATAATATTACATATATATTAATTATATGATCACTATATAATGACTATACTATTAAATGTTATGATTCTTAACGTTATTTTAAATCTAACATTATATAACTTATAATAGTCCAAAATCCAAATTAGTGCATGTGTTTTCTATAATTTCATTTCTTAATAAGGAATTTACTCCTTTAAAAAGGGAATTTAATTTATAAAAGTTAAGGTTATTAAAGGTATTTTCATGAAAAAAACTAATCCATCAATATACTGAATACCTGAGCTGACCCAAAAAATACATGAGGGGAATCTTCGATCCCCTAGGTTAACGACAATCATTATAGGTATCAAATAAAATAATTAGGGATGATTTCTATCACGACCCAAACTAATGGGGCTCGAGCAAGAACTAGCCCAAGACTACCTCCATAGGTTAGGGGATAGAGAAAAGTGCCAAAAGGCATAACTAATATGGGTGGAAGTTTCCTAATGTACCTGTACTCACACAACCAACCATCTAGAGCAACAACCATGCATGTAAATCTTCTAGGAATTATAAGAGTACAATAGTGTAAACTGAAAAGTAAAAAAAGAAAAAATACACACCCAACTATAAAGATATCCCAACCTGAAAAAAACTAGAAAAGTAAATACCGAGAGATCCCAGCTCTGAATCTCTAAGCCCCAACCACTGTACGTGGTCAAATGCACCATATATCCCTATGCTCCTATGAAATCACCACTGAATTGTCCATCATCTACATAATACACGACACATATGAGAAAATATCATGTAGGGGTGAGTATATACATACCCAGTAAGATTCCCCAAAAGCTGAAGGGGGAGAATTAAGAGACATGATATAAATAAATATCTCAACCCAAAGAAAGAGAGTAAAAAAATCCAACAACATGGATATAGATATATATGCTCAAACAAAAGAATCCCAAATGGGAGAGAAAGGGTATCTCCATCTCACAACATATCCCAAGAAAAGATTTCCATTGGTTCCACAAGGTCCATCAACATTGCCCAACATCTCACATGTCTATCCATAAAAGTAACCATGTGGAGGGCCCATGCCTCTCCACTGTGATGCACAATCGAGGGGAAAAAATCTCCATGTATATTACCCATACCCAAATGCATCAGGTGGTGAAACTCACTGTAAGGAGGACCCTCACCCTATCCTATTGGGGGGGGGGGGTGCCACATGGTAGATAGAGGACCCACATCCTACCTCCATAGGGGGTACCTCTTAGTAGATAGAGGACTCTCACCCTAACACCATAGGGGGGTACTACTTAGTAGATAGAGGACCCAAAACCTAATTCTATAGGGGTGGGGGGTACCACTAAGTAGATATAGGACCCACACTGTAACACCATAGGGGGGGGGTACCACTGAGTAGATAAAGGACCCACACCCTAATTCCATAGGGGGTACCACTCAGTAGATAGAAGAAACACACCCTAACACCATGGGGGGGGGGTTACCACTTAGTAGATAGAGGACCCACACCCTAACTCCATATGGGGGTAATACTCAATAGATAGA
Organism: Viscum album; assembly: GCA_963277665.1. Classification (NCBI taxonomy): domain Eukaryota; kingdom Viridiplantae; phylum Streptophyta; class Magnoliopsida; order Santalales; family Viscaceae; genus Viscum; species Viscum album. The sequence continues at coordinate 1,804,405,199 of OY728156.1, forward strand.
GTAACCACACCCTAACGCCATAGGGGGTACCATTATTATGATTCCACCTAATCATTGATATCATCAAGTGCTACCTAAAGAAGAGTCACACTCAGAACATCTAACATCATATATAAAAATCCACTATGAAAGAAACCATAACACTCTACGTGGGAAAACACTTAGGATAGGATATTTATGGGCCAAAATTTGAGTCCAAACAAAGGATATATGAGTGGTAGAAGTTTCATAAAAAAGAAAGAATGGGTACACGATGTGTAAGGGGAACCACACAATGTGTGGAACCATTTCGCTATCGTTTCCCTATTAGTACATGGCTATATGACCATGTAACTATACAAAACATTACTCAACCACCTAGGGTATTTTTCAGCTCCTGGACATGTTTTTGTAATCTTGATCATGTCCTTGTACTATGGTACATGATGTTCCCTCTTGCATGGGGTCTTGCCCGTGTCCTTCAGACCATGTATGTGTACTTTGGCTATGAGTTGGTACACGACATGTACTTGGATGTGTCCATGCCCATTTAATCCTGGATTATATGTTGAGTCTTTACAACATGGATCACATGGCATGTGTGTGTCCCACATGGTGTGTGATTCTTTTCTCACCTGAAACCCTAACCGCCATAGCCAGGACCCTATACGACATGTGTTCATTCTTGTACATATCGTGTAGTCGTGTTTTTACAAAAAATTTAGATATGATTCTGGCATTCCATATCTAGATCCTCCACTATGAATCTTGCCTCTAGGACACCCAAAATCAGTGGGGAAGGTTTCTAGTGATCGTTTTTGGCCATCTGGTTGCTGGAAATCGAATTTGGATTCTCCTGATCAACGTCGTACACGCCTCTTCCATTGCCCGTGCTATGCCAAATCCTTATTAAGATCCTGGATCCATGAATCAATCACCCACAACCTGAAAATCCTTTAAATCCATGCATGAATTTATAAACATTTTTTACACATAAATCCACCATGAATCCAGGGGTCCGATCAGGCTCAGTCCCTCCTGGAAATGTCGAATCATGACCCCATGGTCTATCAATGACTAACACAAAAAAACAGAGGGATAAAAGCACAAGAAATAGACATGAAAAGATTTTTGGCCAATATTTCTTGTCCAATGAGAATATATTGGGATGGATAGGGTGAGAAAACTGAATAAACAATTTAAAATCAGTTCACGGGATCATGCAAAGGCTTGATTTAAACACAAATTAAGGAAATAATATGACCAGGTTCAATCTATTAAATAAATTTGGGAAGAATCCACAAATTTAATATTCCTACCTCAAATAGGATCATTTTTCAATGAATAATGCACTCTCCAATGAATAATAGGATTTGTTACATTTTTTGTGCTTTAATTCACCTAGATTCTAAGTTTCGTTTTCATCTGATTTCAATTCGCCAATGGAGGGTGGAAGAAGATCCTCTCAATGGTCTTAGGGTTATGCAGATTACCCCAAAGATCTGTCATAATGAATAATTTATAGAGTAAATTAGGTCATTTAATTTAAATAAATAATTTAATTAATATTTTAATTAACTAAACGCACCCACCAATGACTTCTTTTATCCGAACATTCCACACTGACCCATTTTAGGTTACAGTTAGGGTAAATATCACGTTACAGATTCAACCATGGTCTTAGATTTTTCATCTAAGACTTTTTTTTAATATTTATCCCATTTTCTTTACTAAACCATGAATACGTGATATAAAATATATTTAATATTTTTATAAAATTAATTCTGGACACACTGGGCCACTAATCACACATCGTCTCAGTACATGGCTTTGAAAATATTTATATATATATTCTAAAGTTTTACAAGGAAAAAATATGGTATATATATTATTCCATCCTTCAAGATTTTTTTCATAAAAAAAACTAAACAAAATTCTTGGGATACTGAGTCCGCATCTGGATCTAACTCTCTCAGGAACTCTCTTTTATGCTCCTATACTACTACAACACACAAATAAGAGAGATGGTCTATCCACATAGGGCCCTCTCCTGCCGATCCTTGATCTCCACTGGGGGACCCGTAAAAGTGGCTCCATCCTCGATGTCAAGATCTCCCCATTAAATAATGTGAATGGGGTCATGCATGTATCTTGTTAGCTATGTCACATAGAAGACATTATGCACCTGATCCAACTGTGGGGGTAGGTCGAGGCGGCAAGCAACCTCACCAAACCTATGCAATATCTCAAATGACCCGGTAAACCTCTGGGATAACTTGTCTCCCCGACCAAATCTATGTAATACTAATCATGGGGATAATATCAAGAAAACATGGCCTCCTTTATTTAACTCCAAGTGCTCACAACATCAATCTATGTAAGATTTCTGCCTACTATGGGATGTCCTCATCTCCTTTTGGATGACCTGAACCTTATCTGTCATCTCTTGCACCATCTATGGCCCAACAAGAGATGCCTCATCGATCTATTTCCAGTACAAGGGTGACCTATAGGGTGTCCCATTCAGGGCCTCAAAAGGTGTCATGTTGATAGTATAATAACAGCTATTGTTGTAAACAAACTCTACCATTGGCAAGTGATCCTACCAACTCTATCCAAAGTATAACACACAAGCCCTCAACATATCTTGAATCACCTGGATAGGGTGCTTGGTATACCCATCTTTTTAGGGGTGGAAGGTTGTACTCATCCTCATCTAGGTCTCGAATACCTCTTATAGGCCTCTCCATAACCATGAAATGAACCAAACATCATAGTTAGAGACAATAGTTGAGGGAACCCCATGAAGGTGAACAATATCCCACATGTACAACTACCCCAAAATCTACATAGAAATATACTACCTAATATAAAGGAAGTTCACCGACTTCATGAGTCATTCAATTATCACCCAGATAGTGTCATGGACTCTCACTATTTGTATAATCCCTACCACAATGTCCATGGAAATTCCATCCCATTTCCACTCTAGGATATCAAGGGCTATAACAAACCAACCAGAATTTGGTTCTAAGCCACCACTTTATAATATATGAGGCACCAAGAGATGAACTCATCCATGCTCTGTCTCATGTTGGCCCACCAAAACTACCAATGAAGGTATATATACATATTTCCCACATCGGGATAAACAACCAAAGTAGAAGCATGAAAATATCTCATCACCTCCTCCCACACCATGACTATGACCACCTTTCATCCTTAGAAAAGGATGACATGATTAAATCCTTTAGAAAATCCATTTGGTGAATCTATTGATTATATATGGTCACAAAAGACCTCATATTCAATGTATCCCAACTGAGACTCTCTTACACATTGAAGGAGAAGAGGAGTCAAAACCATTGACTGAAGAAAAGATACACCCTCCTACTCAATAGGGGTCAACTATAAGGAAGCCAACTGGTCATATGCCTCCTGCACAAAACGAGTATGAGAATTACTACTAAGGGAATCTTCCACCATGTTTCCCTTCCTAGGAGTATAGACTATCTTAGAGTCATAGTACTGTAGGAACTCCAAATAAAGACTCTATCTCAGGTTCAATTCTCTCTATGTGAATACATACCTGAGACTCTGATGGTCTAAGTAACCAACAAAGATTTCTCCTAGAAGATAGTTCCTCCACATACTCAGAGAAAAGACCACCACTACTATGTCCAGGTCATGAGTCACATAGTTCTTCTCATGGTTTCTCAAATACCTTTAACCATATGAGATAACTACATATCTCTACATCAACACATAGCCAATCCCAACTCTAGAGGCATCACAATACACTACATAATCTATTCCCTCCTCTAGTGTTCTCAAAATAGGAGCACTTGTTAGCCTTAGCCTCAAATCCTCAAAGTCCCTCTAGTACCACTCAGTATAGGTAAAAGACTACCCTTTCCATGTTGGGGTGGTCAAAGGGGATGAAATCATAGATAATTCCACCAAAAACCACCTAAAGTACCCCACCAATCAAATAAAACTCCACACCTATGACACACTCTTGGGAGGCTCCCAAGATATCACTGCATCGTTCTTAACTAGGTCCAAAACTAATACATTCTTAGAAATGACATGACCCAAAGGTGAACCTCATGAATCCATAAATAACACTTCGAGAGATTAACATAAATATGGAACTCCCAAATAAAATATAGAACCATCCTCAAGTGTTTTGCATGATCCACCTCTGATGGATAGTATATGAGTATGTCATCGATTAAGACAACCAAAAATTAGTCCAAGTATGGATAGAATATCCGGTTCATCAAATCCATAAAAATAGTATGGGAATTCATCACACTAAAAGGAAACATTAGGAACTTTAGATTCTTGACATCCCTCTGACAAGAATATATTTGTCACCAATTCCTGCTGCAACACCCCAACATAAGTGGAAATACACAAGGGAATTATACTAGAATGTATATCTCTGTGAATACCTTACTCAAAATTCCATGCCTAGAAGTAACCATACCAAATCATGTATAGAGAGTACCACATAAGGTATGTAAACCTTGTGACATAATAAACTATTGTCATCCCTCTATATTGTATCTCCAGAATCTCCTGAATCCAAACCAAGTGCAAGAAGGAGGGGTATTATCTATTTATAGAAAAATTGCTGGAAGTTGGTTCATGAGAGTGTTGAATCATCATGAATCTACATAAATCGACTCCACCAGTGACCAACTGATACATGGAAAAGACTATATTACAATGAGACCACTTTATTTTTCAGTGTTTGGATAAACTTGAAAACATGAACCATCGAATCCAGCCAATCCTTCACTGCCTAGGGATCTGGATCACCATAGAACCTCAGTGGCCTCTGGAACTGGAACTCATAGAGTACGCTAAGCCCGTGTGCATCCTCAACCAAGTCAGTTGGTATGATCTTCTTCTCAATAGGTAGGGTCTCTACTAAATATCCACCTAGAGTAAAAATATCACATTATGGACCATTAACCAAGTCCTCATCACTCATTGGATCGTCTTCATGATCTGGAACTGGTAACCTGGATGGATGTCATCACAGAGGCATCCTAAACATTTAATCATGTCGGACCATGGTAAAATCAGCATATATATATATATATAAAATGTGGATTTGGATCAAGAAGGAAAGTCAAAATACTCAATCCTATATGATTCATGTACCATTGATCCCTACAACCAATGTCTCGGTATGATGAGTTGACAAACAGGTAGTCAAGGTCATGGTGAATGGATACATCGACCGCCGCACCAACACCGAGTTCACTGGTCTAAAAGACACACTCGAAACAATTTGAAACTATTTCCTTAAATCCCAACCAAATCCTCATAAGGGGAATAATACAAACACTATCCCAAGGAATGAACTTCTCTGATACGAATCTGTCATGACCCGAACCAATGAGGCTCTAGCCACAACTACCCTAATGCGATTATATCATGGGAAAACAATGTATGGATTTAGTAATACTACGGTCGACTATATCCTTACATTTATTAAGGATTTATTTCCTGATGATGCATGTATTCCAGAAAATTATTACATGGCATCAAAGTTAGTTGACAAATTTGGATTTTCATCTAGTAAGATTCATTCTTGTATCAAAGACTGTTGTTTGTTCTGTAAGAAGAATGTAGACTTGAGTCAGTGAAAATAGTGTGGTACATCAAGGTGGAAGACTAATAAAGACGGATCTCAATATTGCATACCACAGAAAGTGATGTGCCACTTCCCTTTAATTCCCAGGCTTCAAAAAAAATTTATGTCAGAAAAAATGGCAAAGAATATGAGATGGCATGCAGATGAAAGAAATAAGGATAATGATGAAATAGTGCATCCTGCAGATGGGTTGGCTTGGAAGAAATTTGATAGGTTACATCCTGATTTTGCAGCCAACCCACAAAATTTTTGATTGTGATTATCTTGTGATGGTTTCAACCCATTTTTCCAAATGCATACTGCACACAGTACTTGGCCTGTTTTCATTCACATTTATAACTTTCCTTAAAGGATGTGTATGAAGAAGCCATTCACTATCCTGAGTATATTGATATCTGGACCTAGTGATCCTAGAAATGATATTGATATATAATTTCAGCCATTAATGGAGGAGTTAAATGAGCTTTGGATTGTTGGTGCACAAGCGTATGATGCATTCAGAAAGGAGTACTTTATGTTTTGTCTAGCTTTATTATGGACGATAAATGATTTCCCTACCTGTAGAATGATGTCTTGTTGGAGTACTAAAGGTAAATTATCCTATCCTATTTGTATGAAAAATACACATTTCAAAAGATTAAAGTTTCGACGAACTTTCAGCTTCTTAGGGCATCGACGTTTTCTACCAATGGATCATCCATACATGAAAAATCAGAGACAGTTCAATAATGCCATCGAGATAGATGAGACACCTCAAAGAATGTCAGGGACTGATATTGTTAAATAACTTGATGATTTGAATTATGTTATTGGAAAAACTCAATCAAATATCAGAAAGCGAAATCATGCTAATTCGAATTCCAATAGAAATTGGAGAAAGAAAAGCATATTCTTTGAGTTTCCGTATTGGTCATAGAATTTATTAATTAATTGTTTGGATGTAATGCATATCGAGAATTTTTTTTTGAGATGTTACTTACTACTATTTTAAATGTCAAAGGAAAAACAAAAGACGATTTGCGGTGTCATCATGATTTGATGGACTGGGGTATAAGAGCAAGACTTCATCCTGAGTTAATTGGTCAAAATAAGTGGAAAGTCCTTGTTTCCTATTGTACGATGACAAATGTGGAGAAAGAACAATTTCTTCAGGTCTTGGAAAGTTTGAAGGTTCTGGATGGTTGTTCAAGTAATATTTCGAAAAGGGTGAATACACAAGATGTGAAACTCAAATCTCTTAAAACCCATTATTACCATGTCTTGTTACATGAGTTGATTCCCATTTCCATTCGCCATTTACTTTCACATAATGTTAGAGTTCTTGTGATTAATTTATGTTAATTTTATCAAGATCTTTGTGCCAAAATATTGAGCAGAAGTGTTGTTCATAAATTGCAGAGAGATGCACCGATTATTCTTTGTGACTTGGAGAAAATTTTCCCACTATCTTTTTTCACATGTATGTTACATTTGACTATTCATCTTCCCACGAAAGTTCTCTTTGGTGGTCCTGTTTCGAGTCGGTGGACGTATCCTACCGAAAGAATGGTTTTTACATTGAAATCTTATGTGAGAAATAAATATCATCCTGGAGGCTCTATTTTGAAATGTTATTTAGAACAAGAATGCATAGATTTCTGTTCATCGTACTTGGCTAACTTCACTACGAGGTCTAATCGACTAATGATAACTGAAGATGAGAAATATTATCCCATTGATCCTGCATTTCCTTCACTGCCCCAAACAGGGGGGATATCTGGATTGTACTCGTTGTGTACTTTAAGAAGGGAAGAGTGGGAAATGGCACATCGCACAGTATTATTCAACTGTGGTGTGCGTGATGATTATATCAAGTAAGTAAACTAATAAATATGTATTTTTTCATTATGTGATTTCTTTATATCTTTTGAAATTTTAATGCTTTAATATCTGTAGAGAACATTTAAAAATTATAAAAAAGAGACATCGCTCTCTATCTATTAAGAGGAAGGAATTTTTTCACAGCAAAGAATTTACTGCCTGGTTAAATTCAAAGGTAATAGATTTCTTTTTCTTCTTCTCATAACATAGTCACATGTCTCTGTTTAATATTCTATGTTAGTATCTTTTAGGTTTTAACTCTACCAATGATTGAAGTATCAGATGAAATAAAAGCATTGTCCTTTGGTCCAAACGATGTGGTGCGTGATTGTAAGTCAATGGTTTTAAATGGATTTAAATTTGTTATAAATAGTTGTGCAAAAAAATGTCAAAACAGCATGACAGTGCCACGATAAGCGCCACAACAGATTTTTATGTGAGTGCATCAGACAGGAAGCCTCGATCAGAAAATATATCATATTATGGTGTTGTTAAAAGAATCATTTTATTAGATTATTATGCACATGGTCATGTCGCAATGATGAAATGCAAGTGGTTTGATTCAATGACACGACAAGGAATGCATATTGATAACTATGGATTTAGAGTGATTGATATGAACCGCCAGCTTCATACCGATGAACCTTATATTCTTGCGTCACAAGCTAAACAAGTGTTTTATGTAAGTGACCCGTTACAACCACAATTTGGTGTTATTGTTGATGGTATTCTAAGACATATTTTTGATGAAGACATGGATGAAAATGATGTTGTGGATGAACCTGTCGGTATTTATTTGAATGTTTCATTTGATGATATGGATGATGCAATTGTTAGAACAGATTGTGAACCAGAAATTTTCACATATCCCAAATAGCGTTTACACATTTGTAAGTATTTACCTGATATTATTTCAATATTGTATGTGTTTTGTTTAGCTTCCATACATGATATCAAAATAACTAGTATATTTTATACCATTATCGAATATAAAACTATTAATAGCCTGACCAATTTATGTTTAAACACTTCTCTAGTAAATCTTGAACATAGAAAAGTCTTAATATTTTATCAATATAAATATCACACATGAAAATTTATCTCATTGTTTTATGATAAAATTGTATTATTTAACATTTTTCATTATTTCTATTTATTTGAGAATATTATTTTAAATTTTCAAGTCAAAATGTCTGATTATGATGATACTAGAAGGAGTAGAAGAATACCAAGAAACGAACAACGTAGGTCTCCTCCTGGAAACAACGTAAGTACAAATTATGTTTGAATATTATGGTCTTTCATATTATTTATCTTGTTATCGTTCATTTTATTTTATCATATATGTTATTTTAGGCTGCATCGTCGAGGAGATGCTTGGATTATTCTGCTGAGGATGATATTGTGGTGGGGGGTACTAATTCTACAGGTCAGCCTACTACTACGCCACTTGAGACACTGGGAGGCCATCCACCCATTATGCCACCTCCATATTATCCATACCCACCTTTTCTATATCCCTTTTTCCTGCACCCACATTGGATGGTAGTTCTCAGACTCCCATCCCTCATTTTCCATTCCCACCATCCACTGTACAGGGTAATGTACCCCCATATATCCCACCGCCATATCCATATCCATATCCACCCTCATCTGTATAGGGTTATCCATCAAGTTTTCTTCCTCCATCAGTATACTTTGCATCTACTATACATAGTACTCATATAGATATCTCACCTACCATGGAGGCGACCCCCCCTCCAGACACAACACTTTAGAGGTCAACAGATCCCCCATCTACTGGTATTTGTTTAAACATTACTGTTACTGATTAATGATAAATTCATATATATTATTTTCTTTTATTTTTGGTTTCATGATTAGCTCCAGCCTCTACCAGATGACGAGGCTACACAAAAATGTGTGAGGTTTGGAATCGACACACACAAATCATAGTTGATTACAATGAGGACAATGCTATAATTAATAAAAATGGCACGGAATGTAAAAGTTTTATGGGAACACTTTCTAGACATAGCAATATCATTCTGGTTCAACCGATAAGTTGGAAGGCAGTTGGACAACAAATAAAGGACAAAGCCTGGGAAGAGATTTGGGTAAGTAATGTTAATAACCTTTTATATATATATAAATTTATAATATTTTCTTAACAAATATTTTGTCCATTGGAGCTTCGATATAATTTTCCTGATGGACAAAATGCAAAGGCTGTAAGGATAATGGATTTAGGTGAAATGTGGCGAGCCTACAAGTATGATTTATATCTTGGTTGGAAAAATAGAGTTGGTACAGATCTTGAAGAAGTATCGGTGATTCAATATTTCCCAATATCACAATATAAAGAGATGATCAGCTATTGGAAGAGTCCATCACTTAAGGTGTTTGTTAAATTTATATATATATTGATTTATTTATTTGAAAACGATTTTAAATTACTTGTTTTATTTATGTTAATGAAATTATATAATTATTTTTTTATAGGAGAAATCAAACAAAAATAAAAAAAACAATAGTCCAATGAAACACATTTATACTCGCGGACACACTTCATTACCAGATCATGAGCAGACGAAGGTAATTTAACATTTAAAATATTTAGCTTTGTTTAGTGTAATTTTTTTAACTTACAATTTTGATTTATTTCATTGTTTTTTTCCATAAAAAGGCATTGAATATCGAGGGTTGTGTTCCTCGCTCAACTTTGTTTTGTACAATCTGAAAAAAGAAAGATGGTACTGTGCCAAATATCAACACTGAGAAGGTGATTGTAAGTATATTTCAATTTCTTTGATTTTTACTGAATTTAATTCCTTATATTATTTTATCATTTTAATTTATGTTATATATCAATCAACAAAATGCTTTAGAGGCATTGGTAGAAAAATAACCTGACAATTTGGGCCCAAACGATCATCTACATCAGGTATTAGGAGATGAGAATCAGGGTAGAGTGTGTTGTCGACCTGGGAAGAAGATTGTACCATCTCGATACTGGTCTACTAACGTTTCTTCGAGTACTGGTTCTAGTTTTTTCACAGTGGAACAAATGAATACCGTAATCAAAAAAGCAAGTCAAAAATCAGAATTGGCGATAACTACAAATATGATGAAATTTATGTCTTCCCTTTCTTCTACACTTCCACCAGAATCAGCTACAACGGTTGATGGCTTTTTTATGTCGATGCATTCTGCTAATGTAGATTCTTCTATCGGAGCCAGAGCCAGACCTATTGTTGGACCCGGTGCTCGTGTCGGTTCGGATACAGATGTCGATGATGATGTTGGTGGTGTGAGAGGTGGTGATGGTGTTTCTGTAGGAGGTGTGGATGAGGGTTATCATGATTCTGATGATACTGATATTGAGACTCACTTTTGATGTAAATTGTATTTTTGGATTGGTAATGTATGAAGAGTTCCTTAAGGCATAGGATGGTGTGTTTCATGGCCATGTTCTTGAATGGGTTTCTTTTCCTGGTAATGGATTCATGCTTGAGAATACAAGTTAGCATGTCGGTGATGGAAGATTGATTATCCAAGTGGTGACTACATAATCTATCAATGAAGATTATTTCATGACTCTACAGGCTCCTAAGATATATTCGATAAGAAAAATCTCCTATAGGATTAGGGGTTTTTATAATTTCTTATTCAACTTTATATGCAAGAATTTAAACTACTAAAAATAACACAACACTACTTGGATCACTGGTGCCTCATTCTACACCAGACTAATAAACTTTTTTAAGGTTGAGTCAATGTCATTAGGCCCTAATAAGGTTATTTATTTGTTTTTCCGGTATGATTGTTTCATCTTTATGCCTTATCCCACACTAACTAGGCGAATTGTCAAAAATGGTTGGGGTTCTTTTAATAAACATTCATACAGAATCTCTCTTCATGGTGGGGTTCTTATAGCTTGTGTAGATGATTTGATTATTTTAGATTCATATTCCCCTTACCATTTTCCATCCATTTCATTTTAATTTAAATGGTTTCTCTCCTCCCGCCATCTAGTGTGTGGCGAGAAATACAACATAGGAGTATTCACCAATTTAGGATTATATTTTCACTTGAGGACACAAATAATGAGATTATACTTCTGATTATTGGAACACTTTTATTTCTATATTATTATTGTTATCATGTATGGGTGGAAGAATACCTGGGTGGAGTCTAGGATAGGCTGGTGCTTCTATTAGAAAAACAATTTTCATCACCGACCCACCTATCTACATCAATTATGGAGTTGATTCAAGACTCAATTGATCCTTAAAGGAATCATACTCATCCAGGTTATGGCGATCACATTAGTGTGAAATTGTTTATTGAGAACTATGGACCTTTAATATGATAGTTGGATGATACATCATTTGATAGAAGAGAACATGGAACCTCCTCTCTTTATTATTAACTATTTCTACTGATCATTCCACAATATTATGTTTCTACCCCAGTTACTGCAGAGGAAAAAATGATGTAGGCTAATATAGTAGTATTATATCACCATAATCTCTGAGAAATCCCTAGAAATATTTTGTGAACAATAAGAATGTCTTAACTAGCTCTTTCATGATTTGGGGGTGGGCATCGTTGATCCCCAGCCATTGTATGACATCATGATAAAAAAATTTAACAAATCAGCAATAGTTGGCTAGTAAAGGGTATTATGTTATTTAGATGATTTGAATCCTCTAGATGGACTATAAAGGGAAGCTTCTGGGGAAATAGAATAGATTCATTATATAATATTTGTGCTGCTCAATGGAATAAGCAAGGTGGGTGGTGCTTCGATGTTCAATTGACACTTCATGTTTGTCTCTCACTAACATGACAATTTAAGAAGATTAACACTCACTATAGTCTAATCACAAATGTATTCTATGGAATCCTCATAGAGTCTCTAGATTGCATTAATTAATCATTTTTTTATGAATGTTATCAATAAATTAATGTTTTAATCATTTCATATCTTTGTCCAGATTTATTTTATTTATTATGTACATTATAATTATTTGATCTAATGTTTCATAGATCATTAATGATACCAATCCATTTCATAATAGAAATAAAAACTGAATTTTTTTATTTAAATTCTTAAATCTCAATATATTTTTCTTGAGAAACCCTAATGAATTCTCACTAACAAGATATTCTATACTAATGTATGTGCTACAGTTTTCATGTGATAAGGATATGAATTTGGATTTTTCTCAGGCCTTCCAGTTATATAATATATGACTTGGTAATTTTTTTCTCCTTTTCTATTTATGAATAGTTGATATAGAATGGGGAATGAAAATTTCATGCCCATCAGGAAGAGAATTCATTTTTTCCCATGATACCTTGTCAATTTTTCAACCTAGTGGGCATGGTGTATTTTTTATTTAGATATTATAATGTCTTGAAAACACGACCATTCCTATATTTTATTTCAAGGTCTTATTACTTAGAACATATCCTCCAATCCATATTGAGGATTACATCAAAAGGTTTATTTCCAGAACTAGGAAATCCCATTCCAGATTGACCCTTGAAAGAGTGAGAGTGTAGGACGGACACCTGAAACCCTGATCCTTCTCCTTATTGAGCAAGTTTAGTAACTACATATCATAAGGGATGATATCAATCATAAATTTCAAAAAATCCAGAATAAAGTAAGAAATAATGGAGTTAGATTCACTTGTATCAAACAATCCTACAGCAATAGATTATACCTTAAGATTAGTACATCAAACTATCACATTCCATGCATCTGATTACACTGCTTTTTTGATCAATATCATTAATATTTACCATATCTTATTGGGAATGATAATGAATACTAACCTGTAGATCTACCTTAAGCTAACTATGTCTAGTATTAGATATAGCCCTACCGCCATGACTTCTTAATCGATAAGCTCTTCCCTTGATGGTTCTAACTAGGTCATCATTCCCCTAGAGGTTGTGGAACCCAAACCACTATGGTATGAGTCTCCAAAATTATATAACCACTAAAAATTCCCCATTAGTTCATAATGATAGAAAGGTTTAGGTGGGGTTGTAAATTCTCATCGCAAATTCTCAAACCTTCCAAACTGATGGCACATGATTGATCCTACATCTGAAGCCTCAGAAGAAAATGGTTGAGAAGGATAGCCTAAGATACCACATACCCTCTTATCCTTTTTCTAGTCCTCCTCTTCTTTTCATATGAAACTCCTCCACCCTAGCACACTAATGATGACATTAGAGATAAAAAGTATTATAAATCCCTTTTTTCAAGGAAATGACACATTTGGTTCAATACAATGAGTTCATATTGAGGAGACATATATGAAATCAGTGGCTAAGAAAGGAAAAAAACCTATGGTTTATGTCGATGGATTCATCACACCAAACCCCAAAAAAACTAGGAAAATAAGGGGCTACTCATAGGTAGAAAGAACCATTGTCACGCGCTCGATCAATACGCTTAAGGAAAACACTGAAACTGTTTAAAATCCTATTGTTGATGTCCCTAAGGAGAAGGAAACCCAACACTGCATGGAACTAGTGCTTCAGGAATTTGATGCTTACAATGAAAGACAAAGGGAAATTGCTTACCAGAAATTCCAATGTGGGGAAATATCTGCGGAGACCTACCTTAAGGTTAAACAAGGTATATTTAAAACGAGGGTCATTTTAACATTAACTTCTCCATATGACTGAATTTTGATTTATCACTGTTATCCTTGCATGGCCCATGGTTTTATACTTTATGTGACTTCACTTTTTCTTCTTCAGTTCAATTTTGTCAAATTTTATCTAGGTTAAAGGACCTTTCAGGATGTCTACTTTTCTTCTCTGTTAGATTGTTTTTGTGAAAGTTTCTGGTTTTTTGATTTGGTTCTCTGCTGGTCTGGTTTGGTTCTTTAGAGACTAAATGTTGGCTTTTCTTTCTCTCTATGCCTGGACTCTACATTGCGTGCATGAGTATCATTATTGACTTCAGGTATTGAACAAAGCACTAAGTCTTTACTGTGTTGAATGTCTGCTGGGATCCAGAAAGATTTCTCCCTGTTGAGGCATGTTTTAAAGAAAGTGTAGGTCTGGAACTCACTTCCCTATTTTTCATTGGATCTAATGGGAGAAGATGACTGCATGAGTTTTATTTTCCTCCTCATGAGGGCTGTATTTCAAGGTTCATACTGCACCTATTGAAGATTTTGGGTGATCAGATTGGTATCTTCTTGAAAGTTCAACTTATATCTATTAAAGAACCTTCTCTGCTTAACATGTATTGATGATAGAATGGTCTTCTTCCTGGTCTTGTCCTAGTTTTTCTGCATCTAGAAGTATCTTCTATTTTGATTTGATAAGCTGTTATTATTATGTCTTTGAAGTGGATTTGTGGAATCTCAGTTATTCTTCTTCAAGATAAGGACCTTATGGTCCCATATATCATCTCATATCACCAATCTATTCTTTAGGTCAGGTCTCTTATCATATCATGTACCACCACTATCTCATTCAAGACATGGCCTACATGAATATAGTAAGGGAGTATGAAATACATAGAGAACACAATCATAAACCTAGTACATGTCTATCCAGTAAGCCATACCTAGTTCCCCACTAGTGGATACCCCACTATAAAACTCATAATCAACTATTTTTCCTTTATTAGACTTGGTACCTAGTGTACCTAGACATGGTAATTGATGGGTCTTAAAATTAAGTGGAATGGACTAGAAACCCTCTAACTGCTACTTGATTACCCCATAAACCACCTGAACACATAAATAAGCATAAAAACTCCACAAGAGACATCCCAACACTCAAATTGTTTTTCTAAATACCACTTCTTGAAACTCTCGCTACTTGGAGACTAAAAATTCAATTTCATTTGAATTCTCTAACTCATAACGATATAGGTAATTATAAACTCCCCATGAAATGGATACACATCCTTGGAAAGTATTCTGGATTATCCAACAAATCAAGATTTATTAATCATAATGGAAACAACTACTCATTCCAAATTCAAGATTGGATTCCTGGAAATCATCCATCATCCTGATCTAGGGGAAAAGGTTTTTTTTCGGAAAAACATCATGAATGATCCTTTATACACATATTTCATTAATTGGTTGAAGTGTAATGAAATGTGGAGGGTGGGTAGGGGGTGCATGGGGTGGGGAGGGTGGGTGTGGGTGGGCAGGGGGGCTGGGTAGGGGAGGGGGTAGGGGGAAGGGGGTGTGCTGGGGGCAGGGGGAGGGGGTGTGCAGGTGGGGGGCAGGGGGCATGGGGGTTGCTTTAAAGACCTATAAATTTCAAGGAAATTTTTTTTCTTAAATTCTTTGAGATTTTACAAGTATGCAGTTTCTAGCGGCACTTGATTACGAGGCCCGGTGTGCCCGGAATCAATTTACAAAGTTTAGCTCGGGTACGTTCAGTGAAAGACTGAGCAGGTTTTTCTAACTTTTGAACTGGTGCTCGGAATCGAAATCTGAGGGCACCGATGAAACCACATTGCTGGTAATCGCTTAATAAGACTTTCACTGGAGTTTCGTTTGCTCGGGAGGTGTTATTAAAAATTAAGAGGTTTAATTGAAGAGTGAAATAAAATAGGTGTTACAATTTTATTTCTACTCTAAGTAATTACAACCTATGTGTGGAAGTTAAGGTGGGACCCACTAAATCCTAACTCCCCTTGATAGGGTATTAGTGAGGTGGGCCCCACACGAGCCCCACCTTTTCAAATTCCTCTAACCTCTCTTAAAGTTGGAAAAAGACCCCATTAATTTGTAACTCACCCACTCTCCCTATTTAATTGCATGTCAACTCTCGCATTAAATTGATTGATTAAAGTTATTCAATTAATTTAATTTGAGTTTGAGTTTTTTTTGAATATTTGAAAATGCATGGCATGTGTTAATAAAATAAGGAAGCCCTTATTTTATTTGGGGGTTGTTTAGTAGTGGGAGGATCTTGGGAGAGAATACTCAAAGTCTTGATGATCGTTATCTTCTTCATTGGAGAACGCGAAGAACGTCAATACCTCGACGAAGAACGTCATCACCACAAGGAGAGATCGACGTGCTGTCTCTTCTCTTCTCCACAGCCGGTGTGTGACGCCTTTTTCCGAAGAATGACGACGCACCCTCTTTCGATCTTCTCCCCACGTCAAAGGAAGAGAGACGATGTTTCCTCCTTAGACATTCTCCGTCAACATATACGGAGCTTCACCTCGCGACGCCGTTTCCCGCGACGATCATCATTTGACAACTTCTTCGAGGTAGGGGATTGTTTTTCCTTTGTAATTATTTTGGCGTTCATCGTTAAATAATTAGCCACTTGTTATCGAATTAACGGGAGGAGGTCGGACTGCACAAACATGGCCGACCCTCCTCCCCTTTGTTGTTGTACTTCATTTTGGATTGGAACTGAGGCACTGCGGTGCCGTCACACCGCGCGGGAACAAGGAAAATCTCGGCAAAAGAGCGCGGCGCCATCGCGCCGCGCCGTTGAGGCAGAAAGCGGCCGCGGCCGGAGTCAGGTCGCGGCGGAGGGGCGCAGTGCCGTCACGCCATGCCGGTCGAAAAAAGGTCATGGCCTAAGGCATCGGAAGTGTATTGGAGGGCAGCCAGATCTGTCGGCCACCGGTGCTTCGGAAGGCGGGACCGCGGGGGTCCCGTAGCAGCTCACCGGCTAGCCAAAGCGGTCGGCCAAGTTCGAGAAGGTCGGGGGTTTGTAACCCCCAGCGGGCAGCTAGGGAGGACCCCACAGGGGTCCGCCATTTTAGGAAAACAGGGGAGGGGCGGCTCCCACCTTCCGCGTCCGCCTAGCGCGCGAGCGCCCGCACCGTGCCGGACCGGCCGTGACGGGCCAGACCGCACGCGACGGGCCGGACCGCCCGCGCCGGGTCAGGTCGCCCATGCTGGGCCGGACCCCCACCCTGGGCCGGGCTGCACCGGCTGGGCTAGACCCACACCAGCCGGGCTGGGCCGCGCCAAACCATGCCGGACCCGGACCCGGGTCAGACAGAGCCCAAACCCCCTGTTTTCGGACAGATCTGTTCAAAAGCCCATAAATTCGGCTACAGACCTCCGATCGACGCATCGTCAGTTGCGTAGAGATCCTTGGATCGAGATGGTCATTTCGGTATATTAAACTCAAGGTTTCGAAGAACTTTGGGTATGTCCGGGTTGGTTCGAACCCAAAACCAACCGGGCCCTCGGAGCAGAAACGCTTATAACTTGAGCTCCAGACGTCCGATTGATGTGCCGTTGACTTTGTTAGATTCCTCTTAGTGAGACGGTTCTTTTGGCTTACTCCGATCGAGGTTTGGACGCTGTTGGAGTATGTTCAGGTTGGTTTTGACTTAAAAACCAACCAGGCCCCTGGGACGAAAAAGCCAATAACTCTCAGATCGGGCGTCTGATTGACGCGCCGTCTGTCGCGTTGAGTTCCTATTGACGATACGGAACTTTGGGATATGTCAACTTCGGACTACAAGTCAGTTGATGTATCTACCCCCTTGGCTCGTGGAGCGGACCCTCCCAGAATCGAGCATGTTGTGTTCGGGAACCCTAGAGCTAGCTGTGACAGCGACGACGATGACGACTGTACTGGGATCCTCTGTGGGTTCGGCAGCGACGACGACCGTACTAAAATCCTCTATGGGTTCGATGATGATGACTACTATTCTTGTATCCTATGTGGGTCTGGCAGTACTTGACTACTATTCTTGTATCCTACGTGGGTCTAGCAGTATTTGACTCTGTACTTGTATCCTACGTGGGTCCGGTAGAGTAGCTGGTCTTGTATCCTTTGTGGGTCCGACAGCTTAGCTGGTCTTGTATCCTATGTGGGTCTGACATCTTAGATGAATCAGTGGCTACATCTGATCATCTATATCGCCATATGAAGAGTATACCTGTGTGAGATGAGTCTTGACTTTCAATCATTATCTTTGATATGATTTTTTTGATATCTTGTGTGGATTGGGTTGTGTTATCCTGTGTGGATTGGATTATGCTATCCTGTGTGGACTATATCGAACTTGGACTTGGATGTTCGAGCCGAACTGGAATTTATGACTTAGGTATATGTATGGGCATATACCTAAGTAGAGTTGGTTGTTACTTTGTGTTGTATCATTCCTTTGTGGTTTATCCTTCGTGGATTCTGGGAGACCTTCGGGGGTCTCGGGGTCCCTACTGAGTTGCGTATACTCACCCCTACATGGGCTATGCTCGCACTACGTTGTGTTAGATGCAGATGACGGACAACACTGATCGAGGTAGGAGCTCGTGGAGCTAAACGGTACCTGGAGGTGGATCACTGGACGAGACGTACACGGAGCGGATGGCTGGAGTCGAGGAGCTGAGGAGACTATCTGTACCCACCCTTCAGGTGGGATTTCCAGAGGACAGCTCGGTGTTTCTGCTTTACTTTTCTGCTATTGTAATCTCTTTTCAGTTGTACTTTACTTTTAGTTGGGTTTGTATACTGGCTCATTTACTTTCCATCACTCACTATTGTACTCAGTTTTCATAGTGTTTACTTATTCTTGCATGCTCTGTGGTGTTTGTTTTCTTACATAAATGCAATGCCTTCCCTTATAACGGGATTTAAAACTTTGGTGCTAGTCGCCAGCCCCTGGCCTATGGAAGGCGGGCTTGGGGTAGTCACGACACGGGTCCCGAGGATGGGTCATGACAAATTGGTATCAGAGGAGTTCGGTTCTACCGCATAACTCAGGACTATGATTGTTCTTCTATGTGAAGAAATAGTGTTAAGGGTATTGAGTGTGGTTATCAGTCCAGGGAGTCCAGTGTTGGTGCAGCGGCCGACGTATCCATACACCAGGACCCTGACTTCTGATTTCTGACTCAATTCACGAAAACATTGATTGTGTGTGTGTTTCAAAAGTTTTATTTGTGATTACTTGTGTCAGCTCACCAGGCATACTGTATTGACCATGTCGCACCTGTCTCTTTTTAGGATGGCCCCACGATAGCAGCCAGCTAGGGTTCCGAGCTTTGTGTCAGACGACAGCCCACTGAGCGACGAGGCCTCGGTGCGGGGCCCTATTACAGTAGAGGTCTAGGCGGTACCTCTACCCGCCGAGCCACCGATGCCACCAGCCCCAGCCGTTGAGAGTGCACGTTGACTTAGTGCACTATACGAGTTTCAGCATCAAAGACTGCCCAGGTTATGTGAGAAGATGGACCCTCAGGTAGCCGAGGATTGGTTGGAGGATATTGTATGAGTTTTCAGGTTATTAGGGACACCAGCAGACCTAATGGTGATCCTTGCAGCGAGTCTCCTGCACACGGAAGTAGGTAGATGGTGGAGCCTAATGCTCCAGGTGCACGATGAGGCATCTCTCCTTTGGATAGATTTTGAGAGCCTCTTCCGCTCAGAGTTCATTCCAGCCACCCTCCATGCGGTGAGCATTCAGGAGTTACTACAGCTGCGGTAGGGCAGCATGTTGGTAGCCCAGTACTCGGCGAGATTTATAGATCTCTCACGTTATTCCACAGAAATGGTACGGGACCCATTCTTCTGGGCTTGGACCTTCGAGCAGGGACTGAGGCATGAGATCAGGGCATCGATGATCTCCCTCAGCATTCTGACGCAGGCAGGAGTACTAGAGAAAGCCCTTCTCGTAGAGAGATTTCTTGCTGAGCCTACACCAGTAGCGAGACCTACCGCAGGGCGACATGTAGTTGAGTCTTCTGCAGCTGGTAGTCGACGAATGTCACAGGGGTCCAAGCGGACCAGACCATCAGGCGGATGACCACAGGACACTGGATCAGAGGTGTGAGGCACACGACACAGATCCAGCCTTATGAGGAGCAGACAGTGCTATGCATGCGGCGGGCAGGGCCACATGGCTCGTGACTACCCGACCCTCCATGCCGAGGAGCAGAAGACGGTTGAGGGACCACCCAGGCAGAGGCAAAGGTTCGACCGTGGCGGTCTGCAGGGAGCAGGCAGACTAGGCAGAGGTGCTGGCCGAGTAGCAGGTGGTGGGCGATGCTTTGAGGCTCTACCACTACCACCACCAGGAGGTCCACCCCGACCACAGGGAGCTGGCGGACAGAGGAAGGCTCAGCTTCAGGCAGCAGAGGCCTACAACCACGACGCACCAGAGATTATTCAAGGTACTATCTGTGTCTACTCCACCCTTGCTGCAGTTCTTATAGACACAGGAGCGAGTCATTCTTTCATTTCTGCTTCCCTTGATCGGATCTTGGAGATTCTGATGGAGCCGTTGGCTCGATCCTTACGACTAGAGACTCCTACGGGAGCAGACTCGATAGCTACGCATGGGTGCCGACAGAGTGATCTTACTCTATGAGGCGAGAGCTTCGGCTGGGATCTTCTTCTAGTGGCGTCGAGACCTTACGACGTCATCTTGGGCATGGATTGGTTATCTACATTCCATGCTCAGATCGACTGTATTAGGCGCAAGGTGCGGTGTGTTTGCACCGATGGGAGCATGTTCACCTTCACCAGCCAGAAGGGAGCCTTTACAGCACAAGATGGACTCACGTAGAGGAGAGGACATACGATCACTCATCAGTTGGCTAGCCTCATCCTAGGAGCAGTTGACGTGCGGAGTTCGAGTTTCCCTGTAGTGCTGGATCAGTATACAGACGTTTTTCCTGATGATGTTCCAGGACTACCTCCTCGCAGAGAGGTAGACTTCTATATTGACCTGTACCTCAGGAAAACCCTGATATCCACTCCAGCATATCGGATGGCTCCCGCTGATCTTAGAGAGCTACGGGTACAGCTGGAGGACTTGCAGGGCAAGAGATTCGTTCTACCCAGTGTTTCACCCTGGGCTTCCCCAATATTGTTCGCCAAGAAAGCATATGGGAGCTTGCGATTGTGTGTCGATTATCGTCACCTGAACCAGGTGACCGTGAGGAACAAGTATCCGCTTCTGAGGATTGACAACCTCTTCGATCAGATCAAGGGAGCATGGCGTTTCTCGAAGATAGACCTCAGGTTAGGCTATCATCAGCTCAGAGTTCGAGACGAGGATGTACAGAAGACGACTTTTAGATGTCGGTATGGCCACTATGAGTTCTTGGTTATGACATTCGGCATAACCAATTCTCCAGAAGTGTTCATGAGTCTCATTAACTGGATCTTCCAACTATACCTCAATCGATTTTTCGTAGTCTTCATCGAAAAAATATTGATATACTCGACTACTGAGGAGGAGCATGCCTACCACTTGCGGGTTGTACTGGACACACTCCGAGAGCACCAACTTTATGGTAAGCTCTCGAAGTTTCAGTTCTGGATACGTGAGTTCCACTTCTTGGGACATGTCATCTCTGAGGCGGGAGTTGCAGTGGATCTTGTGAAGATCGAGGCAGTGCTAGCTTGGGAGCCACCCAGGATCGTGACGGAGATGCGGAGTTTCCTAAGTTTGGCTTGGTACTACTGAAGATTTGTGCCAGACTTCTCCAGAGTTGCAACACCACTTTTAGATTTGACGAATAAGGGGAGACCCTTCATATGGTCAGATAGATGTCAGCAGAGCTTCCAGGAGCTGAGACAGAGATTGACCAGTGCACCCATATTGAGGCTACCAGAGGGGAGAGTAGGGTACGTAGTCTACTGTGATGCATCAAGGACTGGAATCTGGTGTGCTTCATGTAGGAGCGGGTATTGATCGCCTATGGATCATGACAGTTGAGGTATAATTAGCAAAACTACACTACCCATGACCTGGAGTTAGCAGTAGTGGTCTACGCTCTGAAGATGTGGTGGCATTATCTGATGGTCAGGCACTTTACAGTCTACTCTGACCACCAGAGTCTTAGGTACATCTTCTCGCAGAAGGACTTGAACCTAAGAAAATGGTGATGGCTCGAGTTCCTCCAGGACTATGAATTTGATATAGTCTATACTCCTGGGAAGGGGAACGTAGTAGCCAATGTTCTCAGCAGGACGACGGGCATCCAGCTACTTAGAGAGGCGACAGAGCAGCTATTCGCTTTGCATATATCCTTCATGGATAGAGATGGAGCAGACTTTCTTCAGTCACTCATAGCCACTCCTCCACTTCATCAGCAGGTCAGAGAGACACAGCGTGGGGACATTGAATGTGAGACACGGCGTGCACAGATTTCCTCAGGACAGGCACCTGATGGACTCCCTATAGGAGGAGAGCACGTCGTTATTTTCAAAGGACGTACCTTGGTACCATCTGCTTTGCAGGAGGAGGTACTGAGAGAGTTTCACACTTCCCCTTTAGCGGTACATCCAGGAGTAGCGAAGATATACCAGGATCTCAGACGGCAGCACTGGTGGCCGGGTATGAAGAAGGTTGTGGCGGAGTTCGTTTCTTGATGTCTCACCTTCCAGCAGGTGAAGGCGGGGCACCAGGTACCAGCAGGCTTGGTACATCCCTTGGAGGTCCTGGAGTGGAAGTGTGATGGGATATCTATGGATTTAATGACTGGAATTCCACGTACTTCCAGAGGACATGACTCCATTTGGGTGATTATAGACCGACTCACCAAGTTGGCTCACTTCTTACCTATCAGAGAGCAGGGCTCCGTGGAGAGCTTGGGACGCCTCTATGTTCAGGAGATCATACGGCTTCATGGTGTGCCATCATCTATCATCTCTGATCGAGATGCTCGCTTTACTTCCCAGATTTGGAAGGGGTTTCATGAGGCATTTGGGATGTAGCTACGCCTGAGCACCACCTTTCACCCTCAGACGGATGGTCAGACAGAGAGGACCATTCAGACTCTTGAGGACATGCTTTGTGTGTAACACCCCGAGATTTTATGAAAAATATTCTTTTTAATTTCATTAATGTCTTGTGTTATACGCTACACCAAAAAGAGTTTTCACAACACACATCTCTGACCTGGCTTGAATTACACGCAATCGCGACCTTCCACGATAGCGTGTGTTGTACGCAACACCAAGTTTCGCTAAACAACGATATGCTATTAAGATATTATTAAAACTAGCCGTTATGAATAGTAATAAACACTTTTTGAAATTTTGTAAATTTTATTTTTCAAAATGGACTTCATTTATGGATTCGGAGTATCGAATTTAGCCTAAGGTGAAATTTTGGTACTTTTCGGATAACTTTCATATTCTAATGAATAGTGAAAATTACTAAATTTTAATTAAAAACAACTTTTTCAATCGAAATAATTAATAGTGATAAATTATTAATTTGAGTGGTTTTAAAGTATATTTAGAATATATTTTTACAATTCAATACAATTTTGGTCATTGGATGTAATTTCACATTTAAACCAGTTATAAACAAGTGTCAATCTTTTGATAGTTATTATCTCTTAAAAACACGCCTTTTGTTTAGACGACGGGAATTAATTTTTAAATTAATTAATGAAACTGATATGTTTTGAATTTGGTAAAATAGAAATCATTTTTGAGTTCATAATATCAAATATAGCTTAGGCCTAATTTTTGGTATTTTTCTGAAAACTTTCAATTTTTGATGAATAGTGAAACCACTAAGTGGTAGGTTAAAAACTGAATTTTGCATAAAACTTAATTTTACTGCTTTTGTGAATGGAATTTTGAAAATTCGATAGACACAGTTAATATCAAGGACTAAAATCTGATTCAATGATATGAAAATAATTTTTGGTGAATAATAACTTTTGACCTTTTTTTACCACGGTTAATAGTAAATAGGGTAACTAAGGGTAAATATGATATTACTATTACCCTAACACATGTCCTAATTCTATTGGATAAGTGTAATTCGACCAAAAACAACCTTATGAATATAATATGACCATTTAGGTCCACTTGGATTAGATTATGACATTTAATATTATTTTATTTAATGAATAGTTAAAACAGTTAAAATCAAAGGTTAATAACAAAAACATTTTTAATATGGGGTTATACATAAGATAAATTCGACTATAAATATTCATTAGAAAGCTAAAAATATTTCCTACATAATGATATTTTATTTTTAATTTTTAGACTTTAAATAAATTAATTTATTTATGACACAACGATGATGCAGTAATTACCCTTTTAAGGAAATGTTAACATAATTGATGTTATAAATGCTCAAATAAATGTAATTTTAGACTTTTTATGAATTCCAATAATTTTATAGGTTACTAGGATATATTAGTGTTGATTTAATCAACTTGGTTTGAACATATAATTCTGTTATGACTTTCACAAAAATCATATATCAAATAGTGTCAAAATTGACACAAAATAGTTTTTAAATCAAATATTATATTATTAATTGTTATTTTATTCCTAAAAATCTAAGGTTAGGCCAAATGACTTAGATAAGGATATATATATTAATAATAAACAATTTGGGGTTCGGTTGGCATGTTATAGTAAGTGTATTAACCATATAGTGTAAGAAAACAAAAGACACGGTAAAAGTTAAATTATTTAACTTAGAGTTAAATCTAATTGATAAGGTTAAAATAATAACCTAAACTTGTCTAAATCCTATTGGTTGATTGTATTTAGACCCATCCCCACTTTAGCTTCTAAATAAGACCCTTTGGAACCATTATAAACCGATTTTGACTTTAATATAAAATAATATTTTGAGGTATTCCTAAGGTGCCCCTCTCCTCCCTTATAAAAGGACACTTCCTCCCCCTCCTCCTCACACCAATTTTAGCACTCAAGCTCGGCCAACCCCTGCAAAAATCTCTTCTCCACTTCCCTAGAAACATCCTAGATGTTCTGGTCTTCCTCAAAGACCAATTTTAGTGCCCTA
This sequence comes from Viscum album, assembly GCA_963277665.1. Lineage (NCBI taxonomy): Eukaryota > Viridiplantae > Streptophyta > Magnoliopsida > Santalales > Viscaceae > Viscum > Viscum album. The sequence goes on from OY728156.1 coordinate 1,804,430,485, forward strand.
AGAGGAGGTCTCAAAGAGGCGCTTCAAAGAAGAGGTAATTACCGTTACCAATTCTTTCATCTTTATTTCTTCTTACACTTCTTCTTCTTAGGTTGTTTCATTATGAAGTAATAACATCAGTATCACTCATATACTGATATGTTATTATAAGTATGAAACAACCCTATTTCACCATCTATCCATCCTACGGAAAAAGAAATCACCGCGCGTGCGTACGTACGGAATACCGTCTCCACGCCGTGGTGTAATCTATTTTCCACCACCACCTTACATGGATGGGTATAATGGTGTAAAGAATAACTATACATAGTTATTACAACATAATATTGATTCTGATATATTGTATAATCCACTCCAATTCAATTCAATATTTATGGAAATGATATCATCGCTCGTGCGTACGTACGGACTACCGTCTCCACGACGCGATGAGATTCATTCTCCATGTTAACCATTTAAGAATGATTATAAAGTATATATAAGAAATAATAATGAAATATATGACATTATAAAGCTACTGGATTTATGTATATATATATATGTATGTCATCTACTTACTTCCATTCAAGACAATAAGGAAAAGAAAACAACGTTCATGCGTACGTACGGACTACCGTCTCCATGAACGGTGTTTTTCATTTCATTTATCTATCTATTATATATATATATATATATATATATACTGAATATATATGATATATAAATCATATTTTATATTCTGGAAGTAAGTAAATCATGATATAAGTAATAATAATGTCAAGAACAATAAGTCAAAACACCTACGATAAATGAAACGATTTTACCCAAAACGCTTCTTTAACATGGAATTTACAAAAGAACGGGTAATATAAAGTCATAAGTGAACCATATATGATATCATAACAATGAATATGATTCTGTAATAAGTCAATGACATTATTTAAATCATTATACAGGAGGTTCGGACACATACGAAGCAAATCGGACCTAAGGTAAGGGAAATATCACAATCTCATTTTTATCCGAGATTGTTTATTCGTAAGTATTTACTGGGGTGTATTTTATCATCCACATCCATGTTCCCTCAATATGTAATATTGTTTCCATCCACTTACAATAGTTTAAATCCAATTTTACCCTTCGGTGAGTTTTTAGTAAAGAATATGAAAGGAATCTTTTGTCATTTTTTCGTACGAGGTACTTTTTGACTTTTATGAAAAAGGTATGAAGAATGTTTTTTTAACTTATACAGCATGATTGGATTTTTAAAACATTATTTCCAAGAAGCTTCCTTTACAAGTTTTCAAGTTTATTTTTAATCAACTTCTTTTAGTTTATAATTTTACGACATGTTAATAAAGGAAAAGTGTTTTTGAAGTAGAAAGGATGTTTTCCTCAAGAATGAAGTTCAAGTGTTTTATCAAAATTATTTTCCATCTAAGATAATAAAGGGTTATGTTTTTATCCCTATTATTACATTGATTTGATCATGTTGTGATGGAATTATTTTTATGAATTCCTTTATCTTGTATGAATTGTTTTATGATGTCATGATGTTTAAGATTCCCATTTTTATTACATGTGTTATGCGATGATGTATGATTTATGATTTATGTGGCACACATAAGAAAGGATTAATTATAAGATGGGTGGGACCTATATCTCCCTCCAATTCATTGGGTAAAGATTTTATATCTCATGAGATAGACATGGCTGGAATGGTAGGTTATACCGGTTCAGTGAAACATGACTGAAACGAGGGTTACTCGATTCCGAAAGGGACTTTGTCCACTAAGATAGTCTTGGAAATGAGTCTTGACTAACAAGAAATGATTCTCTATGATTATGTGTGAATGCCACAAAGTTTCATGTTTTAAGTTATGATTATTGTGATTACATTTCACTTCCATGATTTATCCCATGATTATGAAATTATGCTCTCTTTTGCAGGTTATGATTTCCAAAATGTTATGTTCTTATGAATATGATGTGATTGATATTTCTTTTGTTTACCCTTACTGAGAATTTGAGCTCACCCTTTTATGTTTTATTTTCCCCAGGATATAAAGAAAGGTTTTAGGTAAAAAAAGGAAGATCTTTATGGGAGATATTAAAGATCTTTCACCACGATTAGAAGATTACATTCCGAGTTTCCAAAGACACTAAACTATTACGATCCTTGTGTGTGTGTTTTTGTTATGTACTAAGTATTCCGCAAATGTAATGTAATGTCAATATACGTCAGGCTCTGGGTCTCTACAGTTGGTATGAGAGGAAAGGTTTAGTCAACCTTTGGAAACTAGGATGCAAGAACTTTAGTGAGATCCCTAGAGATATTTATAAGTTTTGTCTAGGGATGTCCCTAAGGATAAGTATACATATAGGATACAGTCCTATAACTATGGTAACGATCTTAGAATTTAACCTAAGAAGTTAGATATTTAGGATACTCCCCCTTTATTATGTTGTTTTCCTTAGCATGATTTTTGCCTCTCACACTATTCTTTTTGGGTTTTAGACGATGGTTGGAAACCGAAGGAACCGTGTTGATCAATGCAATGGACAATGCAATAATTTCCCTCCTGAACAAACAAATGTTATGGGAGATGGAGTGAAAAATCTTATTTCTATACTTACACAAGCTATGAATCATTCTGGACTTCCAAATGAGAAGAGAAGGGAACAATATTCTATTGAGTCCTTCATGAGGCAACGTCCACCTTCTTTCAGTGGGACTTCTGATCCACTTGTTGCTGAACAATGGATCAGTACCACTGAAAAGATATTTTCAGTTCTTCACTGTTCTAAACATGATAAAGTCATCTTAGCAGTATATCGTTTGGAAGGTGAAGCTGATCAATGGTGGAATCTTATCAAGAATACGAGGCCAAGAGATGAAATTGAGTCCATGGAATGGGACGAGTTCAAGAACTTGTTTTTCAGTAAGTACTTCCCTCGTATTCTTCGAACAAAGATGGAAAAGGAGTTTCTTGAGCTGAAGCAGAAGGATGATGAATCTGTTGGTATATACGAAGCGAATTTTACAAGACTTGCAAGGTATGCATCTGGCATTATCATCCAACCTGAAAGTAAAGTTGATCGATTTTTCAGTGGCTTAAAACCAAGTCTTCGAAGGGCATTGGCTATAAGAGACTTCAGTAGCTATGAAGAAATTGTGCGTTGTGCTATCAAGGTAGAAATGGAAGTTGGTGTTACATATCCACTTCAAGGTTTTGACAAGAAACGAAAGATGGAGTTCAAGGAGAAATCTCAGAATAATGGTGAAAATAAGATGAATGTTTCCTTATGCTCAAAGTGTGGAAAGAAGCATGGTGGAGATTGTCTTAAAGGGACTAGAAAATGTTTTAAGTGTGGAAAAGAAGGTCATCAAGCAGCTGAATGTCGAAGTAGTGGGAAAAGAATTTCTAATAATGTGAATAAAGAAAAGACTGCAGAGAACGCACCACCAACACTTCAATGTTTCAAGTGCAAGGAAATGGGGCATTATGCTAATAAATGCCCTAATCTAAGGGTTAGTGATGATCAACATGAGAAACCACTGAAGGCAAAGGACAAAGGGAAGTCACATGCGATCACTATTGGTAATGTTGAATATGACAACGATGTGGTGGAATGATTAAGTGTTTATGTAATGGGATTCCAAAATAATGTTGCATCATTGAGTATTGCAATATTTATTGATGTGGTATTCAAAGTGATTGAGATATTTTTTGGAAATAAGATGATATGAGCATAATGAAGGGAAAACGAGAAAATGAAATGTTTAATAGTATTCATGAGATCATGATTGATATAAGGACTAAGTGATATCATGGTTTGAGTATATAGAATTTTGAGGATTTTAGTATGTGGAAAGTGTTAACTTTAAACTGCATTCATGTTTTCACTAAGGTATTCAAGAGAATACATGATTAAGGACTTTGAATGTTTGGAATGTGACAAAAAAAACATATCTTATGATATATGGGGATCAACGATGGTATTAAATCTCTGGTAATCGTTTTCACTATGTTATGAGAGTGGACTGCAGTATTATGGATAAGCCTAAAGATTGAAATGGATTATGTTGGACATAAGTGAGTATTGTTTAAGGATAGAAGTTTTTTTTCGATATTATTGATGGGATGTTATAGTAATGTAGTTTTAGAAAAAGGACAACCTGCAGGACGGGCGACAGCCCATCGCTTCGGACAAGGCTGTGGGAATCGAACCCACAACCGAAGTGCGATTGGCCTTTATCGCCTACCACTGGCCTACATGAAGTCCCTGTTTAGTAGAAACTAGTTTTATTATATTAAGCAGTATGATATATGAAGTATAAGTCCATTTTAGGAACCATATATGATTAATTCCACTATAGAATGACTTATGTATATTTAATAACTTTTGATAACCTTTTGTTTGAGACAGATGGAATGACCCGTCAATCTATCACATGATCTGCTAACACTTCACGAATAACAAATTCAACTTCATTTATTTAAGAGATGAAGTGGAAATTGTTCAAGGCACGAACAACAGTGAGATTGTACCAAAATAAAGTATGTATTTATTCTAATTCTAATTCTTCAACTTTAGGGAAATGATCTTGAAAACAAAAAATGTTGTCCTAGTGCTCTTATATCTGATTAATCAGATGGTACCTTAGATCGTCACAAATTTATGGATTTGTGATTGCTAGCTTTTCTATAGCCATGTTCTCTACCACTCTCCATCAGAACATGATGGTTAGATTTCTCTTCCATATTCATATTTTCATCTATGTGGAAACCCAGTAATTAGTTTATTTGGGTAACCGTTACGTTTCATACTTTTGTTTTTAAAGATTGGTTTTGGTATTCCTTTTTACGATGTGGGTTTCGATTAAAGAAACTTTAGAATAGTAAACCATTTATAACCCCGACGAATTTTGAGGGTGAAATTCATTTTAAGGGGGGTAGAATGTAACACCCCGAGATTTTATGAAAAATATTCTTTTTAATTTCATTAATGTCTTGTGTTATACGCTACACCAAAAAGAGTTTTCACAACACACATATCTGACCTGGCTTGAATTACACGCAATCGCGACCTTCCACGATAGCGTGTGTTGTACGCAACACCAAGTTTCGCTAAACAACGATATGCTATTAAGATATTATTAAAACTAGCCGTTATGAATAGTAATAAACACTTTTTGAAATTTTGTAAATTTTATTTTTCAAAATGGACTTCATTTATGGATTCGGAGTATCGAATTTAGCCTAAGGTGAAATTTTGGTACTTTTCGGATAACTTTCATATTCTAATGAATAGTGAAAATTACTAAATTTTAATTAAAAACAACTTTTTTCAATCGAAATAATTAATACTGATAAATTATTAATTTGAGTGGTTTTAAAGTATATTTAGAATATATTTTTACAATTCAATACAATTTTGGTCATTGGATGTAATTTCACATTTAAACCAGTTATAAACAAGTGTCAATCTTTTGATAGTTATTATCTCTTAAAAACACGCCTTTTGTTTAGACGACGGGAATTAATTTTTAAATTAATTAATGCAACTGATATGTTTTGAATTTGGTAAAATAGAAATCATTTTTGAGTTCATAATATCAAATATAGCTTAGGCCTAATTTTTGGTATTTTTCTGAAAACTTTCAATTTTTGATGAATAGTGAAACCACTAAGTGGTAGGTTAAAAACTGAATTTTGCATAAAACTTAATTTTACCGCTTTTGTGAATGGAATTTTGAAAATCCGACAGACACAGTTAATATCAAGGACTAAAATCTGGTTCAATGAGATGAAAATAATTTTTGGTGAATAGTAACTTTTGACCTTTTTTTACCACGGTTAATAGTAAATAGGGTAACTAAGGGTAAATATGATATTACTATTACCCTAACACATGTCCTAATTCTATTGGATAAGTGTAATTCGACCAAAAACAACCTTATGAATATAATATGACCATTTAGGTCCACTTGGATTAGATTATGACATTTAATATTATTTTATTTAATGAATAGTTAAAACAGTTAAAATCAAAGGTTAATAACAAAAACATTTTTAATATGGGGTTATACATAAGATAAATTCGACTATAAATATTCATTAGAAAGCTAAAAATATTTCCTACATAATGATATTTTATTTTTAATTTTTAGACTTTAAATAAATTAATTTATTTATGACACAACGATGATGCAGTAATTACCATTTTAAGGAAATGTTAACATAATTGATGTTATAAATGCTCAAATAAATGTAATTTTAGACTTTTTATGAATTACACTAATTTTCTAGGTTACTAGGATATATTAGTGTTGATTTAATCAACTTGGTTTGAACATATAATTCTGTTATGACTTTCACAAAAATCATATATCAAATAGTGTCAAAAATGACACAAAATAGTTTTTAAATCAAATATTATATTATTAATTGTTATTTTATTCCTAAAAATCTAAGGTTCGGCCAAATGACTTAGATAAGGATATATATATTAATAATAAACAATTTGGGGTTCGTTTGGCATGTTATAGTAATTGTATTAACCATATAGTGTAAGAAAACAAAAGACACGGTAAAAGTTAAATTATTTAACTTAGAGTTAAATCTAATTGATAAGGTTAAAATAATAACCTAAACTTGTCTAAATCCTATTGGTTGATATTATTTAGACCCATACCCACTTTAGATTCGAAATAAGACCCTTTGGAACCATTATAAACCGATTTTGACTTTAATATAAAATAATATTTTGAGGTATTCCTAAGGTGCCCCTCTCCTCCCTTATAAAAGGACACCTCCTCCCCCTCCTCCTCACACCAATTTGAGCACTCAAGCTCGGCCAACCCCTGACAAAATCTATTCTCCACTTCCCTAGAAACATCCTAGAGGTTCTGTTATTCCTCAAAGACCAATTTTAGTGCCCTAAGAGGAGGTCTCAAAGAGGCGCTTCAAAGAAGAGGTAATTACCGTTACCAATTCTTTCATCTTTATTTCTTCTTCCACTTCTTCTTCTTAGGTTATTTCATTATGAAGTAATAACATCAGTATCACTCATATACTGATATGTTATTATAAGTATGAAACAACCCTATTTCACCATCTATCCATCCTACGGAAAAAGAAATCATCGCGCGTGCGTACGTACGGAATACCGTCTCCACGCCGTGGTGTAATCTATTTTCCACCACCACCTTACATGGATGGGTATAATGGTGTAAAGAATAAATTTACATAGTTATTAAAACATAATATTGATTCTGATATATTGTATAATCCACTCCAATTCAATTCAATATTTATGGAAATGATATTATCGCTCGTGCGTACGTACGGACTACCGTCTCCACGACGCGATGAGATTCATTCTCCATGTTAACCATTTAAGAATGATTATAAAGTATATATAAGAAATAATAATGAAATATATGACATTATAAATCTACTGGATTTGTGTATATATATATATATGTATGTCATCTACTTACTTCCATTCAAGACAATAAGGAAAGGAAAACAACGTTCATGCGTACGTACGGACTACCGTCTCCATGAACGGTGTTTTTCATTTCATTTATCTATCTATTATATATATATATATATATATAATGAATATATATGATATATAAATCATATTTTATATTCTTTAAGTAAGTAAATCATGATATAAGTAATAATAATGTCAAGAACAACAAGTCAAAACACCTACGATAAATGAAACGATTTTACCCATAACGCTTCTTTAACATGGAATTTACAAAAGAACGGGTAATATAAAGTCATAATTGAAACATATATGATATCATAACAATGAATATGATTCTGTAATAAGTCAATGACATTATTTAAATCATTATACAGGAGGTTCGGACACATACAAAGCAAATCGGACCTAAGGTAAGGGAAATATCACAATCTCATTTTTATCCGAGATTGTTTATTCGTAAGTATTTACTGGGGTGTATTTTATCATCCACATCCATGTTCCCTTAATATGTAATATTGTTTCCATCCACTTACAATAGTTTAAATCCAATTTTACCCTTCGGTGAGTTTTTAGTAAAGAATATGAAAGGAATCTTTTGTCATTTTTTCGTACGAGGTACTTTTTGACTTTTACGAAAAAGGTATGAAGAATGTTTTTTTTAACTTATACAGCATGAATGGATTTTTAAAACATTATTTCCAAGAATCTTCCTTTACAAGTTTTCAAGTTTATTTTTAATCAACTTCTTTTAGTTTATAATTTTACGACATGTTAAGAAAGGAAAAGTGTTTTTGAAGTTGAAAGGATATTTTCCTCAAGAATGAAGTTCAAGTGTTTTATCAAAATTATTTTCCATCTAAGATAATAAAGGGTTATGTTTTTATCCCTATTATTACATTGATTTGATCATGTTGTGATGGAATTATTTTTATGAATTCCTTTATCTTGTATGAATTGTTTTATGATGTCATGATGTTTAAGATTCCCATTTTTATTACATGTGTTATGCGATGATGTATGATTTATGATTTATGTGGCACACATAAGAAAGGATTCATTATAAGATGGGTGGGACCTATATCTCCCTCCAATGCATTGGGTAAAGATTTTATATCTCATGAGATAGACATGGCTGGAATGGTAGGTTATACCGGTTCAGTGAAACAGGACTGAAACGAGGGTTACTCGATTCAGAAAGGGACTTTGTCCACTAAGATAGTCTTGGCAATGAGTCTTGACTAACAAGAAATGATTCTCTATGATTATGTGTGAATGCCACAAAGTTTCATGTTTTAAGTTATGATTATTGTGATTACATTTCACTTCCATGATTTATCCCATGATTATGAAATTATGCTCTCTTTTGCAGGTTATGATTTCCAAAATGTTATGTTCTTATGAATATGATGTGATTGATATTTCTTTTGTTTACCCTTACTGAGCATTTGATCTCACCCTTTTATGTTTTATTTTCCCTAGGATATAAAGAAAGGTTTTAGGTAAAAAAAGGAAGATCTTTATGGGAGATATTGAAGATATTTCACCACGATTAGAAGATTACATTCCGAGTTTCCAAAGACACTAAACTATTACGATCATTGTGTGTGTGTTTTTGTTATGTACTAAGTATTTCGAAAATGTAATGTAATGTCAATATACTTCTGGCTCTGGGTCTCTACATTGTGCATTTGTCCTCAACTTTGGTCACAACTGGGAGGATCACCTACCTTTGGTGTAGTTTGCGTACAACAATAGCTACCACTCCACCATTGGGATGGCACCATACGAGGCATTGTACGGCCGACCTTGCAGATCACCTCTGTGCTGGACAGACCCTGGGGAGTTAGCACTTGTGGGACCAGAGATGGTCCATGACACAATAGAGGAGGTCTAGGTCATCCATGAGTGGATGAGGACAGCTCAGATCTGACAAAAGTCTTATTCTGATAGGAGGCAGAGACCACTAGAGTTCGAGGATGGCGACCATGTTTTCTTGCGGGACTCACATCGACGTGGATTACGGAGATTTGGCCGGGGAGGCAAGTTATATCCGTGCTTCATCGAACCATTCCAGGTTCTCAGCAGGATAGGAGAGGTGGCTTATCGCCTGGCTCTACCACCTCAGTTGCACCAAGTGCACGACGTCTTCCATGTATCTCAGCTGAGGAGATACGTGCACGAACCAACACATATCATCGACCATTGGGAGCAGGACATTGATGACGGGGTGACTTTTGCAGAGGTCTCGGTGGAGATCGAGGATCGACAGGAGCGGGTCCTACGTGGGTGGTCGATTCCTCTAGCGCATCAGGTGGAAGCACGAGAACCTCCAGGAGAGCACTTGGGAGCGGGAGGCTCAGATTTGTGCTCAGTACCCCCATTTGATCCCCTAATTTGTGATATATCTTTATGGGGACGTAAATCCCTGAGGTGGGAGTAATGTAAAGACCCATAAATTTTAAGGAAATTATTTTTCTTAAATTCTTTGAGATTTTACAAGTACGTAGTTTCTAACGGCACCTGATTCTGAGGCCCGGTGTGCCTAGAATAAATTTCCGAAGTTTAGCATGGGTACGTTCAGTGAATGAACGAGTGGGTTTTTCTAACTTTTGAACTGGTGCTCGGAATCGAAATCTGAGGGCACCAATGAAACCGCAGCACCGGTAATCGCTTAAAAAGACTTTCACTGGAGTTGCGTTTGCTCGGGAGGTGTTATTAAAAATGAAGAGGTTTAATTAAAGAGTGAAATAAAATACGTGTTATAATTTTATTTCTACTCTAAGTAATTATAACCTACGTGTGGAAGTTGAGGTGGGACCCACTAAATCCTAACTACCCTTGATATGGTATTAGTGAGGTGGGCCCCACATGAGCCCCACCTTTTCAAAATCCTCTAACCTCTCTTAAAGTTAGAAACCCCCCCCCATTAATTTGTAACTCACCCACTCTCCCTATTTAATTGCATGTCAACTCTCGCATTAAATTGATTGATTAAAGTTATTCAATTAATTTAATTTGAGTTTGAGTTTTTTTGATGATTTGAAAATGCATGTCATGTGTTAATAAAATAAGGAATTCCATATTTTATTTGGGGGTTGTTTAGTTGTGGGAGGATCTTGGAAGAGAATACTCAAAGTCTTGAGGATCGTCATCTTCTTCATTGGAGAACACGAAGAACATCAAGACCTCGATGAAGAACGCCATCACCGCAAGGAGAGATTGATGTGTCATCTCTTCTCCTCTCCGCAGCCGGTGTGTGACACCTTTTTCTGAAGAATGACAATGCACCCTCTTTTAATCTTCTCCCCACGTCAAAGGAAGGGAGATGTCATTTCCTCCTCGGATATTCTCCATCAACATATAAGGATCTTCACCTCACGACGCCGTTTCCCGCGACAATCATCATTCAACAAATTCTTCGAGGTAGGGGACTGTTTTTCCTTCGTAATTATTTTGGCATTCATCGTCAAATAATTAGCCACTTGTTATTGTATTAATGGGAGGAGGCCGGACCGCAAAAACACCTCTGACCCTCCTTCTTTTTGTTGTTGTACTTCATTTTGGATTGGAACGGAGGCGACGCGGTGCAGTCACACCGCGCGGGAACACGGAAAACGAGGCGAAAGAGCGCAGTGCCATCACGCCACGCTGCTGAGGCCGAAAGTGGTCGCGGCTGGAGTTGGGTCGCGACGGAGGTTCATAGCGCCATCGCGCCGTGCCGGAGCACCATGGAGGGCCGCGGTGGTGCAGTGGAGGGCGGCTGGATCCGTCGGTCACCGGCGCTTCGGAAGGCGGGATCGCGGGGGTCCCGTGGTGGCTCACCGGCCGGCCAAAGAGGTCGGCCGAGTTTGGGAAGTCCGGGGGTTTGTAACCCCTGACGGCCAGCTAGGGCGGACCCCACAGGGGTCCGCAGTTTTGGGAAAACAGGGGGGCGGCTCCCCCCTTCCGTGTCCGCTCAGCGCACAGGCACCCGCACTGCACCGGACCGACCGTGCCGGGCCGGACCGCCCGCACCGGGCCAGGTCACCCGCGCTGGACCGGACCCCCGCGCCGGGTCGGGCCTTGCCGAACCAGGCTGAACCCGGACCCGAGTTGGGTCGACCCGGTTCGGGTCGACCTAGGGGGGTATTGGGCTGGGTCGGACCGGGCCCAAACCCCCTATTTTCAGATAGATCCGTTCAAACGCCCATAAATTGGGCTATGAACCTCCGATAAACGCACCTCTAGTTGCGTAGCAATCCTTGGATCGATATGGTCGTTTTGGTATATTACACTCAAGTTTTTGGAGAACTTTGGGTATTACTAGGTTGGTTCAAACACGAAACCAACCAGGCCCTCGGAGCGAAAATGCTTATAACTTGAGCTCCGGACGTCCGATTGACGTGTCGTCGACTTTGTTGGATTACACATAGTGAGACGGTTCTTTTGGATTACTCCGCTTGAGGTTTGGATGCAGTTGGAGTATGGTCGGTTGGTTTTGACTTAAAAACCAACCGGGCCCCTGGGACGAAAAAGCCAATAACTCTCAGACCAGGTGTCCGATTGACGCGTCGTCTGTCGCGTTGAGTTTCTATCAACGAGACAGAACTTTTGGATATGTAAACTCTGGACTATGTGTCAGTTGATGTATCGACCCCCTTGGCTCGTGGAGCAGACCCTCCCAGAATCGAGCATGTTGTGTGCGGGAACCTTAGAGCTGGCTGCGACTGCGACGACGATGACGACTGTACTGGGATCCTCTGTGGGTTTGGCAGCGACGAAGACCGTACTGGAATCCTTCGTGGGTTAGACGAATATGACTACTGTTCTTGTATCCTATGTGGGCCCGGAAGTACTTGACTACTGTTCTTGTATCCTACGTGGGTCTGGCAGTATTTGACTCTGTACTTGTATCCTACGTGGGTCTGGTAGAGTAGCTGGTCTTGTATCCTCTGTGGGTCTGACAGCTTAGTTGGTCTTGTATCCTATGTGGTTCCGACAGCTTAGATGAATCAGTGGCTACATCTGATCATCTCTATTGACTTACGAAGAGTATACCTGTGAGAGCTAAGTCTTGAATTTCAATCATTATCATTGATATGATTGTTTTACTATCCAGTGTGGATTGGGTTGTGTTATCCTGTGTGGATTGGATTGTGCTATCCTGTGTGGACTATATCGAACTTGGGCTTGGATGTTGGAGCTAAACTGGAATTGATGACTTAGGTATATGTATGGTCATATACCTAATTAGAGTTGGTTGTTACTTAGGGATTGTATCATTCCTTTGTGGTTTATCCTTCGTGGATTCTGGGAGACCTTCGGGGGTCTCAGGGTCCCTACTGAGTAGCGTATACTCACCCCTGCACGGGATATGCCCGCACTACATTGTGTTGGATGCAGACGACAGACAACGCTGATCAAGGTAGGATCTCGTGGAGCTCGACAGTACCTGGAGGTGGATCACTGGAGGAGACGTACACGGAGCGGACGACTGGAGCTGAGGAGCTGAGGAGACTATCTGTACCCACCCTTCAGGTGGGATTTTCATAGGACAGATCGGTGTTTCTGCTTTACTTTTCTATTATTGTACTCTCTTTTCAATTGTACTTTACTTTCAGTTGGTTTTGTATACTGGCTCATTTACTTTCCAGCACTTACTATTGTACTCAATTTTCTTAGTGTCTACTTCTGCTTGCATGCTCTGTGGTGTTTGTTTTCTTACATAAAGGCAATGTCTTCCCTTATAATGGGATTTACGCCTTTGGTGCTAGTCTCCAGCCCATGGCCTATGGAAGGCGGGCTTGGGGTAGTCACGGAATGGGTCCCGAGGATGGGTTGTGACAGTTGTAGGGGAGAGGGGTGTCCAGATGGGGGGGTAGGGGGCAGGGGGTGTGTTGGGGGCAGGGGGTGGGGTGTGTGCAGGTGGGGTGGCAGGGTGCAGGGGGGCAGGGAGAGGGGGTGTGCAAGTGGGGGTTGGGGGTGTGTTGTGGCAGGGGGAGGGGTGTGTGCAGGTGGGGGCAGGTGGGTTGGCAGGGGAGGGGGGTGTGCAGGTGGGGGGCAGTGGAGGGGGCAGGGGGGTGTAGAGGTGGGGGGCAGGGGGCAGGGAGAGGGGGGTTGCTGGGGGGAGGGATGTGCAGGTGGGGGGCAGGGGAGGGGGCAGGGGGGTGTGCAGGTGGTTTTTTTATTACAGATCATTAGACTCCTCTCATTTGAATTTGGTATGATTTATTGGTTTCAATTTATTGTCTTCTTTATTGTCATATTTTCCTTGGTTATGGTTTAGTTGTTTTGACTTATTGAATATGATACAGTTTATTTGATTTGTTATTTATTCTAATTTTATACATTATATTTCTAATTTTTAAATTATTATGTATATATATTGTTCAATGTGTCGGATGAACATCAGTACAAAGGTACAATGTTATTATCATTTATGTTTTCTACTATTTTAACTGTCTCCATATTTAATCCACTTTTATTGAAATATTTTGTACCACTAATTTATTCATCCAATATATTCAATATAATCAATATAATCAATATTAATGCAATGTTTAGATCCAGCATACAAGGGGACATTGTGGAGTAACATAATATTTTAGAGAAATACACCATCGTGGAAGGTACAACGTGATTATCATTTAATAAACTGCAGCTTTTGTAACCTCACACACCCTTCTTTTCACAATTAATTTTTTTTCTCTATAGATTTTGTTATATTTGATTGGTTTCCAAACTATCTTCATTATGTTGAAATTCACAATTACAGTGTTCCAATTTCAATGTTCATTACTATTAGTTATTATTTGAACATTACGTTACATCATATATTTGATTTCTCAATGGTACAAATAAATCTTTATTCCTTTTCATATAAAATTAATGTTTACTAATATTGTGACGATGTCTTAGAAACTTCTAAAACTATTAGTTATTATTTGAATAGTCTGTTCATTTATATGTTATTTGTTTTGATGAAAATTTAAAATTTGCACATATGATTAGAGAATTACAACTGCTTTAGAATGAGAATGGGTGATGAATCATTAGTAAACATTAACTGTGTTGGGATGTTCTTGATCCTACATACAGGGTCACAGGGTGGAGTCACACTACAATTTAGAGAAATACACCATCATGGAAAGGGGAGTAGTGACTCATTTTGGAGCTGTGTATCTTTACAAATTAGTTTCAGCACTGATGTTGGGTAAGTTTTTATTATTTCATCATGTTTCAAACAGATTTTTATTTTAGCATATCTGTTACATCTCCACTATGAACATATTAGTTTAACTAGTTATTTCCAAAAAAAAATTGTACATTCAACATAAAAATCATCAGCAAGGGGGGCTGCTGTCCAGCAGGGGGGCTGTCCAGGGGGCTCCAGTAGGGGGGGCTGTCCGGGGGGGTACAGCAGGGGGGATGATGTCCAACAGGGGGGCTATCCAGGGGGCTCCAGCAGGGTGGGGGGGGGGGGGTTCTGTCCAGGGGGGCTTCTATCCAGGGGGGCTGTCCAGGGGGGCTACTGTCCAGGGGGGTCCAACAGGGGGGGGGCTTCTGTCTAGGGGGTCCAATAGGGGGGGCTGATGTCCAACAGGGGGGGCTGTCTAGGGGGGTCCAG
The DNA here is from genome assembly GCA_963277665.1 of Viscum album. Classification (NCBI taxonomy): domain Eukaryota; kingdom Viridiplantae; phylum Streptophyta; class Magnoliopsida; order Santalales; family Viscaceae; genus Viscum; species Viscum album. The sequence goes on from OY728156.1 coordinate 1,804,445,576, forward strand.
TAGGGGGGGGATTCTGTCCAAGGGGGATGCTGTCCAAGGGGGGTCCAGCAGGGGGGGCTGCTGTCCAGGGGGGTCTAGTAGGGGGGGCTTCTGTCCGAGGGGGGGGGGGGGCTTCTGTAAATTATCCTTTTAGATTTCTTTCATATTTTTATTTTCTTTTATTGAGTCCACTTTTGTCTTTTCTTAATCTATTATGTTAGATGGTTCCTATTCAATTGAATATTATTTTATAATGATTTGTTTCACATACAGGGATCTCTCATACAACTCAATGACGGGGAACTTACCTCACAGTTTTGGGTCGCTTTCAATCCTTGGTACATTGTAATAAACTGAGACTTTAGTTAAGATAATTATCATTTTTTAATGTATTTATGGATTTATTCAGGGATTTATAGATAAATCAATTCACTGGTCTAATTGATGCCCTTGCTGGTGTTCCCCTTGATGATTTGTAAGTTGATGGTATGTTTAAACAACACTTACTTGAATTGAAATCTTTCTAGATTACATAGTTTTTGTTACCATGTAATTAATCATATTTCACTGCTTTAGTTTGTATGAATTATGAGCATCCTTAGTGCAGAGTCTTTAATCTTTTCTTGCTTTTACTGATGCTATCAGGAATGTTTCAAACAACCAATTTATTAGAGCTTATTTGTGTATCGTTGTGACATTGTTAGCACTTGGTGGACCACCCTTGTTATCTTTATATAGATTGTTACTATTTTATTTATTTTACTTTATATTCACTAATCCAACATATTATGGGATATATTAAAGTAATTATTTTTAGTGAACAACTTAATTTTATGCTTGTTGCCCACACATTATAGATTATTACTATTTTATTTATTTTACAGGTCTTGCGTTTTTTTATTTTCAAGAGAATGATTTTTTTTCTACTTTTGTATTTGAATGTTTGCATTTTTTCAAGTTTTCTAGTTGCAGGTTTATAGGTTGTATGGTTTGGAGGCTTGTAATCTAGTAGGTTTGGAAGTTATAAGTTGATAGTTTGTGCATTACACATTTACTTGTTACTAATTTTCTAGTTTTTTGGTTGTTAGGTTTGTGGGTTTTATTTTCTAGGTTTATAGGATGAAGGTATTCTAGTTTGTAAGGTATGCATGATGGAGATTCAAAGGTTTCCATGTTTATAGATTTTAATGTTTTTAGGTTATAAGATTACATGTTTACAGATCATTTTACAGATTCACTAGTGGAATCTCCACCTATAGCAACACCTCTATACCAATGGTTTGAAAAACCCATTGGATTAAGTAATCTATAGCAACGGTTCAATGAAACCATTGGTGAAGGGGGAAAATGCTTATTTTTTCGAACGAGTTGCAAAACCCATTGTATATTAGGGTTAATTGTACCAACGGTTTAACAAAACCGTTGGTAATAGCAGGTTTTCCAATATTCCTCTACGGTTTTTAAGAACCGTTGGGAAAAAACCCCAAATACCCCCTGCCCACGAACATAATCTCTCCTCCATTGAACCCATCATTGAATAAGTGTCTCTGCAAACCTGTGAATAGATCTCTCCTCCGTCAAACAGAATCTCTCCTCCGTCGAACCCTTCTTCCCGAGCATGAACCCGTGAGCCCATTTCCTCTGTTGAATAGAATCTCTCCTCCTCGAATAGATATCTCCGCTCTATGAGATCTACTCCTCCAACGATATCTCTCCTCCAACCCTACTTCCCGAGCATGAACCCTACTTGGTGAGCTCACTTCCTCCATCATGAGATCACTTTCTCTGGAATGGATCTCTCCAGGATGCCAACCCTAATTCCTAAGCGCACTTCCTTCAGAACCCATCTCTAAGATTTGTCCCTAAATGAGATTTCTCCGAACTGTGAACCCCACTTCCCAGCCGGCGATTGATTCAAGTAATTTTTGTTCTTCCACTTCAAATCGGTACGTTTTGATTGAATTATCTCTTCTGCCTCCATTTATTTTTAGCTTTTTTCATTCGATTTTGCTACAATATTCTTTGTTTTACCCACTCTATATTAGGATCCCATCACAAGCCATATATCATTTTAGGTTGCGGTTTTGTTTTGATTTATCTTTATAGAATAATTTTAATTGATATTGAAGACTTAAATATGATAATGAGTTATTTTATCCTTGGTTTATATTAAATTTAAGGTTTACTGACATTATTTAGTTGGTCAGACATAAATACAAGGGGAGGGTTAGGACTAGGGGCAGGGGCTTTGCCATGGGAGGGTTAGGATTAGAGGCAGGGGAAAGGGCTAGGGCTGGGGGGTTTAGGATGGGTTGGGGGTGGTTAGGGCCAAGGGGACTGGTAGGGGTTTGGGATAAGGGGTTGGTGTTGGGTTTATGGGGGATAGGGTCAGGGTTATGTTTAGGGTTTTAGGGTTAGGTTAGGTTTAGGTCGGGGTGGGGGGTAGGTTTAGGTTGGGGTTTAGGTCTGGGGGGTGGGTTTAGGCTGGGATTGGGGGGTTAGTGGTAAAGGTGTTGGATAGGGCCAAGGGATGAGGTTTAAGGTAGTGGTCGTGGGGGTTATTTTAGTGTAGGGGGTGGGGTAGGTTTACTATGTTAAACCATCATTGGAGTAAGTAGGATACCAAAAAGAGGCTACCTCATCAGTAACACAAAATTCTGAATGATGGTCATAATAAAGAGTAGGCTAGGATAGTTCATATTTGTATGGATACAATGACCCTCAAAACCAAATGATCTTGGGATGAGCAGTATTGACTGCCTTTCATGTACCTCATGAAATGGATTCACATGAAATAATTTTGGAATTTCTCATGAAGACTAATTAAATTTTGGACATGATTATGGAAAAACATGAGGAAGTTCTTAAAGAGAAAGAATATTTTACCAGTAACCTATCCCAATCTATTATGAGTTTAGCTTCCCTTGTGATTAATTTGTGGTTACATTCTGATGTATGGAATGAAAAAGAGGATGAAACAAAGGAGGTTTATGAAGTGAAGGTTCTGGGTTAAAATAAGATTGATGAGGATGAAAATTGTTGCACATTTGAAATTTCTAGAAAAGATGAACCTTTGAATCCTAAAGAAGAAAATGAACCCTCCCTTCAATACTCATCTGAAGAAAAATAAATGGAATATCTCAAGTGCTAACAAGAACAATAAGAATGGACCATGACAAATTTAATTAATGAAATGGTGTTTGAGAATGGAGAAAATTACAATGATGAAGATATATGTGTATTTAAATAGGTTCAAAAGGATGGATAAGTGGATAGGGAGTTGGACACCAATGGACTAACTGAATTCTTCAAGGAAGATTATTGTCCAACAATTGAAAAAGAAATAGTTTCTGAAATACAATAAACTATCAAAACAATAAAAAAGGAGAAGGGGGGTGAAGCAATGGATGATAAATCACTAAAAATAACGATACCATCATGAAAATATATTTTACAAGTTTTTAAAAAGTGGAGAAAAAGGATGATGCAATTAAAGAAGTTAGTACCGAATTTAAACGTAAGGAGAAGGAATAAAAAGTAGGGGAGGAGGAGAAATGTATGGGGAATGCTGAAATTTTTAAAGAAGGACCTCTAACACTAAAAGATGAAGTTATTGTATTAGAATTCATAGGTCTATCACAAAATTTGAAGTCCATGAGAAACAGGAAGAGGTGGTGGAAAAATCCTTCAAAAAAATATGGTCAGACTTTGAATTCTTGTTTCCTATATTAAATAACTCCAAAAAACTATAAGTCACAACAAATCAGTGTCATAGAGATGGAAATAAGAAGAAAGAGACCATGCATCCTGATCTAGTAGAATTTAAAATCAGCATCAATACTGAGCCAGATAAATTTTCTTCATTCTCCAATTATGTGACACCAAGGTAAATGTTCTAGATTAATAACCTTAATGAAAGAACATCCAATAGGAAATTAACTTCTGAATTCTGAATTGAATTTTGTGAGACATTTTTGTGCAGGGTAATTGACTTCTGAATTCTGAATTGAATTCTGAATTCAATTCTGTATGTATTTAATTAACTTCGGAATTATGTGTTATACTAGCAGGTAATTGCTAAATTCTGCATGTGGGTTGGGGGTGTAGTGGGATGGGGGGGAAGTGCAGTGGGCAGAGGGTGTGTACAGGGGGGCAGGGGGGTGTGCAGTGGGCTTGGGGGGAAGTGCAGTGGGCAGGGGGGTGTGCAGTGGGCTGGTGGGGAAGTGCAGTGGGCAGGAGGGAAGTGCAGGGGGCATGGGGTGTGCTGGGGAAGGGGGTAGGGGAAGGGGGTCTGTTTTTTTTTATGGAATGGGGGGACATATAGCCACGATTTTAAACCATCGCCATAGGGATATATCCAAGGTTTAATGCCGTGGAAAAAGGCCTATAGCCACAGTTTACAATCGGGGCTATATATATTTCCTGGATTAGGATTTTGCAATAGTTTCAAACCGTGGCTATAGGGCTATATCCACGGTTTGAAACCGTGGCTATAGGTTTTTCCCTATAGCCACGCCAATACCAGCCACAGTTTATGAAACCGCAGCTATAACCTATAGCCACGGTTTTGGGGCCTATAGACACGGTTCCAAACCGTGGATATAGCCTTATTTTGTAGTAGTGCAGGTCAACTACATAAAGGTATCCCCTCCTTAGGATTTACCTACCCCTATCTCATCCCAACACAAAACACAAACAAAATCAATGGTCCATCAACCATCTGTGGACTCAAAGTCCTCTTGTGCCTCATAATCACTCCTACACCTCATTAGGTGATCTTGTGTCCTAACCAACACCCATCATGTCCCACATATCATTAGATTTCCACCTTGTGTCCATTTCACACATGACCTCTATGAGGTCCCGGATCACATCAGATGCTCAAAATCAGTCCGGGTTCCTTTCACCTCAAACAAGTCCAGCACCATATCGATACCCAAATTCCAACGCACCTCACAAGCCATGTATCCAATGATGCTCATAGAATATCCCTCTTCAACACACCCCATATATATATATAAAAATAATGGATCTGATCTGATTCCAAACTAATAACTAGAACCTGGTTAGTCTATATATACATCTTGTTCACCTCGTGCAACCAAAACAAACATACCTTCAAAGGGTTCATGCCAAAATAAAAAAAAAGTAATCATGTTAACACCCATGATGTGACTCTAACTATAATTGTGTCCCCAGCCTACTCTTTACCTATTAGCTCCATAACATGCATATGGTCTGAAGCTAGACTACCTGAGAACTAACCACCATATGGTGGTGCACCAACCACCAGACACTGATCCCACTGTTAGGTATTAATGTCTCCTTCATGAACTTCATGTACACTTAACTCTTGGTTATCATAACTTAGTATCGCTCCTAGTTTGACCTCAAAAACTTGAGTCTAGATCGATCCCTGAATACCAGCTATCCGAGAAGTCTTCCTAGAGAACCTCTCAAGATTCCTACCCTGACTGCTTGCTCTTCCATCCTTTGGAGCTTGATCTCACTATGTCTACACATGTCTAGGCTTCCCGTAATAGAATCACACCATCAACAGCCTAATCCATGGAAGTATGCTTGAGTATCTCTCCTGACCTCCCTACTAATAATCCTCTCATACCCAATTCCTACCATTTAAATCATCACCACTAAAATCACCTTACTCCATCACCTGGATTGAGTATAAAAATTTGATTAATTTTCCTTTACTATGAGTTCCTGGTTCACCACCTCCAAGAATGGGGCTAACCTGAAGATGTTTACTTGTACCTTAATGGTGTGTCATAAACCATCCTCAAAACTCCTCACACTCAAGGTGTCATCTCCCACCATTCTATGTGTTAAATGATACAACTTGGTGAACAAAATTTTATAGTCTATGATGGACTTGTCACCCTGCAGAAGGCTCGAGAACTCCCAAGATCTCTCTACCCTCTGCGTATATGGGAAGAATTACTCAAATAAACTAGCCTAAAAATCCATAATTTATTTTCCCTTGTGTCTACTTTCCTAGACCTACACATCCCACCACTTCTTTCTAGTCATATGATCATGTAAGTATCCAACTTCACCCTCCACCCTGGGGGTGTCTCAAGCTGCTCAAAGATCATCTACATCAAGTTGATCCATTTCCCAACCGCCTTTGGTCCACCCTCAACCTAAAATAGAAGTGGTTTTTAAAACTAGAACTCCTTATTCAAGTGCTCCATGGAAGTATCTACTCCCTGAACTCTCTTATCAATTCCATGGATGACATGAACTAGGCTCACTCTGAGCTTCTCATCAAGCCATGACCAAAAATCTGTCAAATCCAGCATCTAACCTTCCTACACCTAAGCCTATACATGTGTCTCTACCTAAATCTCATGCTCATCCAGAACCTAAGGAGCCTCATCCTAACCCTCAGGGGTATCAACCTGTGCACACCCCTATGACACTAAATCACCACCTTCCTGACGATCCATCAAAAGTCATCTACGTGGCAACCCACTGAATACCAATACATTGGTCAGAAAACTATAATAACATATATAACTCAGATAGGGAAATTTTTAATAGGAATCATAGTTTCACTACCCTTACCCTCACTCATCACAACCATGTCTCTTTACATCCAGTCTCTAGGCCACTCGGTACATACCCATCCTAACAAACCATCTCGCCTCAAACCGATAACCACATCGCTCAACCTGATGATAAACATCCCCCAATATCATCATCCTTATCTTCTCATATAGTATCCAGGACCATACATATATTTATTCACATATCACAAACATATTTTATTGGGTCCACTTGCCTGGTCTTGTTAAGTAAGATGACACTAAATAGAGGCTAGGTAGGAAAAAACTTCTTAGCTTCATTTGTTGAGAATTTAAACAACTCCACCCCTCTTAGTGGAATCCTGGTCTCAAACGAAAATCAAAATCATTTTATCATAGGCACATGAATATATATATATATTTAAAATATCATATGTGACTTATCAAAAAGCATAACCAAGCCTCCCTTTCCATACTAGGATAAGGGTCAAATAATGCCTCCCTTACCATACCAAGATAAGGGTCACATATCTTAATAGGTAACAGGAAATACAAGTTCACCACTCATGGTGGAAATTATATAAACTATAAAACTAGCAAAGCATAACAGTAATTCCTACCCCTAGTAACTCAGTCTGTCCCTCATGCGTGGGGCTAAAATCACCCAAACATGAGTTCTAATACTAGTTCTTACAAAATCCAAATCTCTAGTCTACCATAGCCCAAATAGTAAGACCAAAAAAATCATGTGATATCACTAGTAGTCATCTGAATTCTTCTACTAATTCTTGATCAAGAACAGCTCAGATACCATTTGTAGCACCTTGTCCTATTTATCCATCTAAACAGTGATACAGGTTGAGTGCCACTTGGCATTAAGCGCACCTCCCCAAACACCAAAGGATACCGAGTAGAAAAAGGGGTTTAAATAGGTGATAGTAGGGAGACTATACCCTTTGGTTAGGATATAATAATGGTATATATAAATATAAAGTATTGGAAAATAAATAACAATAGAAACTGGACCAGTAACCCGCCCATGAAGGAAGCACAAGAAATATCATAAAATAGCGAAAGCATATCAACAATAGTAGTGAAATAAATAAAAAAATCAATCATTCCATTTTTAGATACTAAAACATAAAATGAATACAAAATAAGTTATATATATAGTAAGTAAAAGGGTTCACCCATGTACGAACTCAATATGTATATATAATAGCATGATGATACAGACAGAAAACAAAGAGGAAACTTCTATTGAGGCAAGAACCCATAGTCTCTTTCTATCCATCTAATTCTAACCCAATCACTAATATTCATCCCCAGAGATTGAAAATTTACCTAAATTCAAAGACATAATGTTTACATGTGTATTAAAGGGACCGTGTAGGGTGTGAGAAAGAATCTTGGTAGGCCACCACCAATGTGTGCCTACCCTACATCTGTGATTTGTTAGGTGTATCTAAAAATTAAAATAAAACAATACTTCACACATGCATAATGATTACTCACTCCCCTTGTGCTTAGCATCCATAAGGGAGAAATCACCTCCTTCTTATAATATTGTTATACCATAGTGGATATGATCCTTAACCTAAGCCCAAGGAATCCTCTAATGTAAATCAGTCCAAGTGTACCCTTAGGTTCCACCTCCAATAAAGTTGTTGAGAACCTCATTCCAACTAACTCCTTGGGTCCAAACAATATCTGAAATCCCAAATTCATTACCCAGTAATCAATATCTTATCGCTCGGGCCCCTGCTCGAAAGATCTCATCAGCTCACAGCCTAAAATCCCAAGGAATGTCAATGTTCATCCTCATAAATAATCCCCAACCTATCAGCCTCAAGTACAGTGAGCCTCATCCCCCAACCAACAATCACAACACTATCAAATAATGGATCCTCACAATTCCCAGGTATTTATACAACAAGAACCTCTAACCATCAACCTAATAGGCAACTAATGGAGGCCTATAGACACATGAGTAGTCAATACCACATAAACTTTTGAGTCATACTATGTGCATACGACTCCAAACAATGCATTGACCAACATAAATGAGTCGTAATCTCCAAATAAATCCCTAAGACACATCATTTGGCACCTCGTTCCTCTGTAGCCATGACACTTAATATGATGGTCATCACCATCATAAATCATTTGGGCCACTCCCCAATCCAGAGGACATCATCACCTCATTTGGTTACCTTGTCACCCAATTAGTTATCAACATCATTCAAGGAATATATATATATATATATATATCTATATATATATATATATATATATATATATATATATATATCGGGCCACACCTAGCCTGGAAATCACATCGCCTCCACATCGATAGACAATTCCATCTCAGTTATTGGTTTGATACCATCACATTCCCATGGAACTCAGAAATCAACATAATTAATTTAAAATAATTCAATTTAGTAATGGAAATAACCCCAACCTAACCTTCCCAAGGTATCAAGTCACTCACTATGCGAAACCCATTTTTAGAATTGAGAAGCATTCCCATAGGAATCTCTAATTATCTTTTTAATTAATTTATAAGACAACCATTTGTTAAAAAGGGTCTCATTTGGGAAACAAAATGGTGTGCTCAAAGTCGCACCACCAAAAACACTTTCTGAATCAAAAATAAAGATAATCACCACCTACCTAATCTTGGTAGACGTCCACTCGTACGATCTTAACCTCTAACTCACACCGATTTGGAAGAAATATTCATTTTAGATGAACACCCTAAAAATAGGGTAAAACAAATTGCATAGATTTATGTTCTATATGGAGAGATAAAAGGAAAATATAGGATTGAAGATATTATCAATGAAGTTCCAACACACCCAATGAATCAAGAAATGGAGCTCAAATGTGATGATCAGCCTAAAAACAAGGAGAGGGGGGAAATGGAGAGCCTACCCTTTTGTTTGTATGGCTTAAAGGAGAAGATAGGAGAAAATAACCTAAATCGTGGTAGGGAAAAATAGTTGTTTCACCTATTTAAATGAGATGTGTAGTTGTCACACATGGTTTGGATAACTGTGTTCCAATAGTGTGACACCCACTACCCAAAAGGGTACCTCGCACAATTGACCCACACTGTTTGATAAACTGTGTGGAAACTGTTCAAATCACCTCTTATAAAAACCATAGGGGTACTGCATGGTCTTTCTCTCCCTCAATAATAGTTTAAAAAAATAATTTCAATAGACCTAAAGGGCCACACAGTTTCTCTTAAGAGGCTTCACGGTTTTTCCAAACCGTGCACCCTAGTTTACGCACCCCAAAAACTTGGTTTTTTGGCCTTTGATGCACCCAAAAACCAACAAAAACCCCAATACACTTACCAATAATTAATAATCATCTAAAATAAATTCCTTAGATAAAATAAACTATTGAAATTAAATTCTAATAAACATGAAAAGATTTTCTCTACCCACTAAACTCTAAAAATTCAAAACTGGTGAGGAAATTTATCCACTCCAAAAACTCAGGGTGTTGTATCATCAATAAGAATAACCTTCAAGGAGAATAGGTTTGGGTTTTCACAATATAAATGGTTGGATTGTAAAATCAAATAATGATTTCTATAACCAATGATTATACAAAGTGGTTTGTGGAATGAGGTTAATGAAATAGACTTGGAGTATTCCATTACTATGGGATCAAATGGATAGTAATGGAATGATGATAAACACATGAGTACATAATAAATTGATAATCAAAAAACTTAGTATAAGTAATTACATGAAAGAAAATATGAAATAGAGAGATAATCATTACTTGTAAAGTGTCTTCCTAAAGATTTAAAGAGGATTAACAGAACCTCAAGAACTCCTTAGAAAAGATATAGAGAGAAAAAATGAGGATAACTTATTTCTATGAGGATTTTAATTGAATATTAATGGTAGAATGGGTGGTTTTTTTAGAAAAAAAGGTGTAATTATTTATTAATATATATATTTAGTCCTTAGACATCTAGTTATTAAAAAAAGAAAAAATATTAGCCTTCCCATTAGTTATTCCAATGTAACTTTCCAAGGGGAATTTGTTTTAATATTTTTACATCTTAAGGACTAAAATTATTTATTTCATAATATTTTGAAGGTTTAATTTATTCCTTTTCATAAATAATTATTTTTAAAACCTATAAAATATGCTTTAGGTTTTGAAATATTCGTTATAAGTTTGGAAAAATAATCTTATCACTTTAAAATACCTTATAATAATGAATAATACTATTTTTGGTTGATAAAGGAATTATATTATATCAATTGTAAGATTTTATGATGTCATAAAACTTTATGTAAATTTATATATTATTTTATCCTTTACCCAAAAATTTCATTATCTCATAAAATTATGAAAAAATTCACTATTAGATAATTTCAATGTGTTGATTTAGGAAATGGTATCAATTTTATCAAAATAATTTTTATAAATATGAGAAATTTAATTTTTATAAAAATATCCTTATTTGTTAATAAATGATAGTTTTTATGATATGATCCAATTTCTAATCCTTAAAGAATTACATGGGACTTCATTAAATTATATTATCATTTATATTCTAATAAATATTGTTTTATAAAAAAACTATGGAAATAAATTTTATTTAAAATCTTTAATTTTATTATTAAAATATATCATAACAAAAAATATATATTTACCCAAAAAATATTATTATGTATTAATTTTGTTAGAAATTTAATTTATTATGTTGAAGGATTTTATTTAATTATATTATGATATAAATTCCTTGATATTTTATTTAGTAAGGTGCCCAAAAATTCTAAACTTCATCCTTATAAAAAATCTCCCACAAATCTTAAAAAAAATTTTATATCAAAGTGAACAGAATTTCATTTATAGATAATTTACACTTTATTAATAATTATCCCCTAGATACATAAACCCTTATTACCTGAACATAATCTATATAGATAAGGTGTGTGATGATGGTGAATTTAAGGAATTCTTCTACTGACATTGATCATTTGGTGATCCCTAATAACTTTAACTTATCATGTGGTTGATTCTACTCAAACCTCAATTATTGAACCTCTACATGGGCTTGGTCAAGTTTGAACCCTAGTGAATCTACCTCACTCCCAATATATAATAAGTGATCTTCATAAGGAATGATCCTACTATTTGGGTTCATCATTTCCAACACCTACATCAATTATCTCTCGTAATTACCCTTTATATACACTAATTATAATAGTAACATTATTACAAATGATCACAATTCCCAATAGTCATAATTACCAACATGCAAATTGACCAATGGTCAGTAATGCTTAGATCCTAATGGTCACTTTTCCCATCACAAAATCTATATATTTCACTATTCATTCTCTTTATTATTCCATACGTCACTTAAAATGGTTCTACAATTATCTTGATAATTCCAAATGATTCTCTTTCTTTTTACTTATTTTATATCAGGAGTGATCTCCATGGGAGAATTAAATCCTATAGAGTTCACCATTATTCATAAATTATAGTTTCGTTTTACGTGATGTGAAATGATCCTATGAAATATAAGAATATTTTTATGTGATCTTAACATAATAAATTAGTCACTATGAAACATGAGTTATTTTACTAATAATGCATGGAAATTTTGGGCAGTTGTAGAAGATTTCAGGATAGTGTCATGATAAATTGATTAGGATGGGATCTTTCTTGATTGTTTTGTTTATTTCTTAATTTTTATTCCTAATTCAATTTGGGTATTCGTCCAAAGAGTAGGTATGTTACACCCCAAGATTTTAATATAATATTACCTTTAAATAAGTCAATTGTTTTATAGATTTCTCTATACGCAACACTGAACTTAAATGAAACCATAATATATTTAGATAAAATATAAATGTATAAGTATAACCATTAAAATCTAGTCATTCAATTAGAGGTAATGGATAGGAGTAACTTCTCTATGATATATATATATTTATAAAGAAAATAAATGTTTCTTCTAATATAAATGAAATTCAATTAGTTAACATAAAATGACTAATAAGATCATTTATTTTTTATAAAAGTATTTTTCTAATAAATTTCCTTTAATGGGATGTGCATTTCTATTTAAATAAACATGTGAATAATTAGGATAAATTATGTTTAATATTAATTATTTTTTAACAAAAATTTAATTTATAAATGATATGAAATAAGAATAATAATTGTCAATATTTGAAAAAGTCATTTTCCAATAAAGATGGATTTTCATTATATTAAATGGTTTTATCCAGAAATTTAATTATAAAATTTTAGGAATTTAATTTGAAAAAATTAATATCATTTTTGGATTAATTATCATTAATATAATATTAAGATTAATTTTGGGTATTTTTTTAAAATAGAGTCATTTTTAGGTGAATAGTGAAAAATATTGTTTTTATAATAACATGAATTTTATGAATTTATTAATATATAAGTGTGAATTAGAAATTCATGAAACATTTTTCAAATAACAAATATGTATTTTATAAGTGACTATATAATTTTAAAAAAAATATTTTTAATTTACAAACCCATATTTAATATTATAGAATGTAGCGACCCCGAACCTAATAGCATGAAGTTTGTGTCCTACTTTATTGCATTTTCATAATATGAAAGGATTCACATCTTGAATGACCAGATAGTTTAGTATTTTTGGTATAATATATACATACATAATTCCCATATTAAATATGAAAAAACACATTACAACATGATTTTTTTTGAGAATAACATTATTCCATCTAGAATATCATTGTATATCAATCATAGTGCACTTCATGGATTCCCAATAAAGGGAAAAATAAGGAAGAGCTAAAATGCTCAGTAATGTTTAAGTATAGTGGAAGCTATCATGAATAAATAATAACAGTGCTATAAAGTTAAATACTTGAACACACGTGCCATTTAATTAATTTTACTATCATAACCAATATAGCAAGGTAAATAACTGAAAACACATGTCATTTAACTAATAAACTGACAATGAAATTCATCCAGATATAATATCATTGAGAAAATCACATGGATAATAATAAATAATTTTTTGATATGGAAATTCTTAATTATTGGAGTTAATGTTCTCAGGCACATGATATCTCTTCCATTAATAATTTTAACTAGAAAATTTAAAACTATAGGTAGAAATCCAATTAATTTAGACAACTGATTTTTACCATGAGACCTACTAATGCATCTAGGGACTATATAATTCCAGGAACCACTCATAATAGTAGTTCTAAATCATTACTCACATATAAAATGATCTATTTAATTCATTAATCAATATTCCTTATCATCAAATGTCATTATTGAGTAAAGGATAAAGATTTATCAATATTTCCTCAGTTAATCAAATAACATTCGATGTAAAAACTATACATAAAACTGGTATACAGTTTATTAAATAAACATATTTATCTTTCAAGAATATGGAAATGTAATATAAATTTAATTTCCAATGAAATATGATCATAATACAGTAATTATTTCAATAGAAAGTTAACAATCACAAAATAAAGTGAGATTGTACAGTAACTTTTACCACTTGGTAATTTTCAAGTAAAATCACAATGGATGAGATAATTCAAATTGAAACTTAAAATACCATAAATTATTAATGAATAGTGATATTACATTTCAAGGTCCATTATATACACCATAAAAAATAATTTAGGTGCATAAAATTAAAATATGCCTCAATGAAGGAGATGAAGTCCCTTACCTCATGCTTACTTTTGGTTGAACTTGCTTTAACCTCATATATAGTGGTTTTAAACATGTTATTAACTTATACCAGAGCCATATTAATATTTATAATATCATATATGGTATTTTTATAACATATTATCACATATTCGTTAATAATAATTAATTATTTTCATTGTTTCGGGTGTTGATTTTCTTGTTTTCTCAAGAGTGTTTTGTCATGAAAGATTTGGTTCTTACACATATTATATAGTTCAACCATATAAATAATGATATTAATGTTATAAATATAATTTTTATTATTATGCGTGTTTTTAGAATCATTATTTAAATTTTAACATCGAGAATGGATCGCATCGCTTCGTGCAGACGGTAGGTCGTACATACACATGAGAGACATTATCATTTCCTTAATGGGTGAAAGGGTAAGGAAGTTGGTGATATATTAATTTTATATAATCAATATAATTTCATATATGTCATATATTTTCAATTAATTTTATCCTAATTACATTTCATGTAAATATTAGGTGAAAAATGAATCACATCTCTTATTGAGGTGGTAGTCTGCCATACACACGAGCTATGTTATCATAATTTAAAAGGAATGGAAAGTAAGATTGTATATGTGATATTATAATTCTTAAATTATAATAATATCATAAATATTATATAAATGTTTCAAATAAATCATTATATAAATCCTTTAAAGGTGGTTCTGGATGAAAAACTACATCGGCTTGCGAGGCGGTAGTCCACGATACACACTATCAATGGTTTTTCTTCCAATTTAATGGAGGGGGATACGTATAAATATTATGGAATCAAAATTAAAAAATATAAGTATATTTTAGATACTAGTTCTATTATATTGGAAGTTTTAATGAATAATTGATGGTTTAAAATTAATAAATAAAATTAAAGAACTTTATTATGACAATTGCCTTATCTAAGAGAAACCTTCTTTGGTACTCCTCTCAAGGACCCTAGGGAAGGTATTTTGGGAGGACCAACAACTCTAGAATGTGAATAAGGAAGTTTGAGAAATAATTTTTCAGGGTTTAATTAATCCCAAGGGATATTATTTTTTGAATAAGTGAGGGAAGAAATTTCCCTTTT
The DNA here is from genome assembly GCA_963277665.1 of Viscum album. Taxonomy (NCBI): domain Eukaryota; kingdom Viridiplantae; phylum Streptophyta; class Magnoliopsida; order Santalales; family Viscaceae; genus Viscum; species Viscum album. The sequence goes on from OY728156.1 coordinate 1,804,460,956, forward strand.
ATAAGTGGGGAATGGGAACCCTCTTGGAAATTACTTACAAATTTAACAAAACATTTAAAATGATAAAGTAATTCACATGAAAAAAAACATATAAATGACCCTATATTTGAAATTGGTAATTATAATGTGTAAATATTTCCATAAAATAATATTTTAACAATTTTTTGGGTTATTCTTAACCCATATCTTCTTAGTTTACCCCCAGTAAACCCATTTTTACCTTAACCACGGTAATTAATGTTTACTGTTTTCACTATTAACTTTTCCAAAAATTGTGTTAAAATTATTATATAATATAAATTATTATTATTCCAAATATGGAATTCATTTTTCCAAATTCCATTCCCGTAATTGGAAAATCTTAATTTAAAATTAATCCCACAGGCGCGACGAGAAAGCAGGTTTTCAAAGAGAAAGTGTCAAAAAGTTTACAAAGTTTTTATATCAAAATTAAATATTAAAATTATTGAAATGAAATAAATTAGTTAAATTTTAATATAATTTTTTTTAAACACGTTAAAATATAATTTAACTTTTAAAATAATTTAAATTAAAATGTATTTTTTAGTAAAAATATGAATTTTTAGTATTCATCAAAAATGAAACATTTAAGAAAAATGCCAAAAAATTAAACCTAAGATAATTTTGATATAAATATTTAAAAAAATAATTTCATATTGTAATATAAATTTTATATAATTCATAAAAATTAAATAAAAATTATGTGTGAAAAGAGTGATTAAACACCTTTTAGGAAAAATACATTTTTTTCAGGAAACGTTTCTTTTTCTTTTAAATGCTTCTAATTTTATCTCTAATAAATAAATATCTATTTTATTTGTTTAATAAATGTGTAAACCATATAATTTTAATAATTTATTTAGTATTATACATACCCATCAATATAATGGATAGTTTTTAATTTTCATTCTTAAATAATAAGTTTTTAATAGAGTATTATGTTTCATTTAAACCCTGTGTTGTGTACATCACAGGCTATAAAATAGAGTTAATTTATTTAAAAGGAAATAAATTTTAATGTGTCGGGGTGTTACATTCATCCATCCTAAAAACTTCAATCCTTGAAATTTTTATATATTACCTCATAAATATATGAGAGTATTTCTTCTTCATACATCCTATGGTTCACACATTACTTCCCCTATTTTTTGATTTCTCCAAAGTAACTTTACGAGATAAGTCATCTGATTCGTCAATAATTTATCTTTAGTATCAATAATGTATATGGGTTCTTCAAATTAATATATATTAGGTTCCAATTATATTTCATTATATATGAGAACATGTGTTGGGTCTGGTATATACTTCCTTAATAGTGATATATAGAGCACATCATGTACTTTAGAGATACTTGTTAGAATTTCAAAATGATAAGTCACGTGTCCAATTATTTCCAAAATTTCAAAATGTATAATTTACCTAGGTCTTATATTTCCCTTCTTGATGAACCTTATAACACCCTTCCATAACTTTTAGTAAAACAAAATACCCCCCTTAGAATTCCAAATCCTTCCTTCGATTATCAACATAAATTTTTTTCCTACTTTGAGCTTCATTAATATGAGTCTTAATAACCTTTAAATTTATTATTGCCTTTTCAACGTGATATTTTCCTACAAGTTTTTTTTCACCAAATTCATCGGAACTATTTGGATTATGACATCTATTTCCATATAATTCTTCATATAGTGCCATTTTAATACTCTAATAGAAACTATTATTATATGAAAAATCTACCAAAGGTAAATACTAATATCACATACCTTAAAAGTCAATTTATAATATCCTCAACATGTATTTAGTTTTTTGAATGGTTATTTTGTATTTCCCATCAGTTTAAGGGTGGTAAGTAGTTCTCAAATGAATCTAAGTATCAAGTTCCTTTTAAAGCCTCTTCCATAGTTTCATTTAAAAATAGGGATCATGATCAGACACTATCAAAAGTGGTGTTCCATAAAGTCTTATAAATTAATTAATATATATCCATGTAAGTTTCTCAAGAGGTAAATCTTCTCTTATAGTGAGTAAATGTGCAGATATTGTTAGGTGATCATCTAAAACCCCTATTGCATCATTTTTACTAGGATTCTTTGGTAGTCCTATGAAAAAATCATTAATAATTTAAACCCATTTCCATGCAGGAATATGAATAGGTTACATGAATCCTCTAGGATTATTCCTCTTAACTTTAACTTGATGAAAAACCAAACATTTGGAAAAATAATTTGTAATTTCCTACTTCATGTTATACCACAAAAAATATTCCTGCCAATCCCTATACATATTTTTTCTACCATGGTGTATAGAGAAATTTGAGCTATAAGAATCATAAAAAAATTCCACTTTTAGCTCAGATATATATGGAACACATAATTTCATTTCAAATTTCAAAAATACCATCTTCACAAATGAAGTGTTCTAATTTTCCATCATTCATAGCTTTAATTTTCTTCTGAAAGTTATCATAATAAAATAGATAGTTTTTTATATTTTTTTTCATAAATGTGGATTTGAAATCATTTGAAAAATGAGTGATGTATCCTCTTACTTAATAATTCCTATATACATATTTACTTGATCAAGGAACATAGGATCTCTCTTAATCATCATTTGGGTTATAACTCTATGATCTTTTCTACTCAATGCATCCACTGCCTTATTTTCATTCCCTAGGTTGTAGTGTATCAAGAAATAATAATCCTTTAGTAACTAGAGATGACTCCTTTTCCTCATGTTGAACTATTTCTATGAAAATATTTATTTTATTCTTTTATGATCTATGTTTAGCGCATATATTTCCCCATAGAGATAATGTCTCCATATCTTCAAAGAAAATATTACCACTTCCAACTCAAGATCACGTGTTGGATAGTTTTATTCATGGGTCTTTAATTTCCTTGATAAATGTACAACAACTTTATTATTTTTTTAAATAAGACACAAACAATTCCCTTATTTGATGCATCACTATATATCAAAAACCCATCATTTTCAGATGGTAGAGCCAAAATCGAAGCATTGACCAATCTCCTAATTAGTTTATTAAAACATTCTTCACATTCCTTAGTCTAAAAAAACTTAATCCATTTATGTGTAATCTTGTTAAATGGGTTATAAAATCATGAAATATTTTGAAATACCAAATCAATAAAATTATACACCATGGTTATATTTGTCGGTGTTGGCCATTCTACGACTGCCTTTGTATTTTCAAGATCAACTAAGATTCCATTCTTAGAGAAAATATGGTCAAGAAAATAATCTTATTGAATCTTGAAATTACACTTACTAAATTTACCATATTAAACTTTCCTTATAAGATCCCAAGAATGGTACTCAAGTGATTCTCATGGTCCTCATAGCTTTTAGAATACACCAAAATATCAACAGTGAATACAAAAACATGATCATCATGATAGACCTTGAATACACTATTAGTTATATACATAAAAATAGAAGGTTCATTAGTTAATCCAAATGAAATTAATATTAACTCATAATATCCTTACCTCATTCAAAAATCTATCTTTGAAAATTCATCCTTATTTACTTGAAAATTTTGATACCTAGAATGAAGATTAATTTTGAAAAATATTGGGCCCCATGAAGTTGATCAAATAAGTCATCAATGTGAGACATATGGTACTTTTTCTTTATCATAATATAATTGGTTTCAATATAATCAATGCATAGTATCATGGATCCATCTATATTTATAATGAAGAGAATAGGGGCATGTCATAGTGAAACACAAGGGAGAATAAAACCCTTAACACGCAGCTCCTCTGGTTGGTTTTCAACTTTGTGAATTCCACAGTGGCCATTCTATAGGGATCATTTGATATGGTCTTGAATCAAGGGTTAAATCAATGGAAAACTCAACTTGATTCTATGGATTATGTCTTGGTAATTCATCAGTAAATTCATAAATGTATTCTTGTACAACAGGTATATCCCAAATTTGAAAATTACCTTATCCATCTATATATTTTTTGTCTATTCTTCTCCAATAATCTCATTCAGTGGAGCTACCGGGGGTGGATCTAAACATGTACTAGATGATGATGGATCTTCTCTAAAGATAATAAAATCTATATATTCATAACTAATCATAATTTCCATATTCTTGAAAAATAATTTTGCATCATATTTTTTAATTTATTCCATACCAAGGATTATATCAAAGTAAACCATATGTGTGATAATAATTTCCTCAAATAAAGCATGTTTTTGTGTCAGAATAGGGACTTCCTAACACATACTTGTTGCAATGAGAATTCCCCTAAGAGTTTTTACTGACAACTCCATTCTTAAATTAAAATGGAAATGTCTAATTTTCTTAAAAGACTTAGTAGATATAAATGAGTGTGAGGATATAAAATAAGATAAATAATTTGAATTTTTAAAATAAATGATTAAATTACCTTCCACCACATCATTATGAACATCCACCTCAGTTGTAGTGATCATGTAAGCTTAGTCTTATCCCCTTGGCCTCTTCCATAGTAGATTCCCTTCATCCTTGGGAAATTTTGGTGAATAATACCCCATTTATTTACAACTAAATAACTAGAAATAATTGGTTTGTTTCTTCCCCTTACATTCATGATCCATATGACCTTTATCTATACACTTATAACAAACTCTCATGCCCTTCGGGAATTTCCCAAGATTATTATTTCCAAAGTTTTCACAGCGTGAAAATTAATTCATTCTCTTCTTCTTATTCAACATATTCCCTTTTTCATGGTGCTCATTCGACCTATTATTTTCTTGATTTCCCTTAGACAAGTGGAATCTAGAGAAGTCCTTCTCCAGATTTATGGAACATAAAACTATTTCATCATGTGATGAAAACATTTGAGAGACCAGATCCCTTTTGAGACTTGGATTGAGCCTTTAAATTAAATGATCAATCATGCACTCTGTGTTTTGTATGTAATCTGTTACATTCGTGTATAAACATGTAAAGGTATCCTCATACTCAAAAACAATTTCTTATTCCTTTTTATTTAATCTAGGAAAATTTATTTTCATTTTAGTTTATTTATCATGCGGGAAATATTTTTCAATTAATGTATCATTAAAAACATTCCATTCCATGAGTTCTATTTCTATTTACTCCTTGTATTTTGGATCAGAGGCCACTATTAATCAGCATCACCTTTGAGAAAATGAACTAAAAGTGTAACCTTTTCTTTTTCATTCCATCCCAATTCCATAAATATCCTCTCTAGATACTTAATACATTGTCTAGATACCATTAGATTATTAGTACCACCAAATTATGGTTCCCTTCATCACATTAAGTGATCCAACATAGGAGAATCATGTTATATAATAGGTTCCTCCATCTGAGAAAGGTTTTTTTTAATAACCTGATTAAGCTACCCTAATATAACCATAATTCTCTTAGTTCCAATGCTAGTTGTATTGGCTTCCTCAATAGGGAAAAATCTACATTTTTTATGAGTATTGATACCCTTATTCCATCCAAGAACCATTTTTAAACAATGGAATATAATGGATTAGCTCATAAAATTATCAATTTTAAATCATAATTTATAACTCCAAATATGGTGTATCTTTTAACATAAATTAAAAAAAATACACATTATTAATCTCAGCTTCGTAAAATTGGTTTCTTTAGGGACGTATTTATTTTCAAATCCTTCATAATTGTTTATAAAGAAAATGTGAATTATTTGAATCATATTCTCTATTAGTGTCAAAATATATATATAATTAGGACCATTTTTATACACCAGGTAATGATCAGGTCAATCCCAATGCACTCTTTTTAGAATTATTACCCCTAGGTACCACTGTATCACAACAACACCCACTTTTAGTATCCATATAGGAATGTATAGTTAGTAATAACCACATAATCTCTTCCTTACTAAAACTTTAGGATGTTTTTAATACTTATCATCAAATTATATCATAGTTTTATGTTCCCTGATATATATTTTCCTTAACCTAGTTCTCAAGGTTTCTATTAAAATTACTATGATACCAACTATAGAGACCCCGACCCTAGTATCCTAGAGTCGGGGACTTCATTTATTACATTTTCATAAGTTAAAAGGATTTATATCCCAAACTATGGAATATTTTAGTAGTCTTATTAAAATAAATACATACATGATTCCCATATTACATTTGTAAACAAAAGTTATAACATATTTTGTTCGAGAATAACATTATTACCTCTATAATATCCTTACATATCATTCATAGTACACTTCATGAATTCTTAGGAAAGGAAACAAAATAATGAAATAATCAAATTCTATTTAATGGATAAGTATAGTTAAATCTATCATGAATCAATAAGAATAATCATGTCATGTTAAATAACTGAAAACACATTCAATTTAATCAATAAAATGAGAATTAAATTCATCCAGAGATTATATCTTTTTAAAAATATCAGGGATAATAATAACTAAATTCTTGATTAAGTAAATTCTTAATTATTATATGAGGTTATCCTAGGCACATGATACCTCTATCGTGAATACCTTTAATAAGAAGGTTTAAAACTATAAGTAGAAACTCATTTAATTTGTCCAACTATTTTTTCTCATGATACCTACAATTGCATCTAGGGTATGTATAATTTTGGGACCCACCTATCACTATAGGTACAAATAATTCCTTACATATATAATGATTGATTTAATTCTTGAATCAATGTGCCTTATCATCAAATATATATATTGATTAAGGATACAAATTTATCAATATTTCCCTTGTTAATCAAGTAAATTTAAAAGTAAAAACATATATAAAAATGGTATGTGGTATAAGAAATAATCATATCCATAATAAAATAATATTTATGTTTAATATAAATGTAATTGATCATAATAAAGTTATTGTTCCGAGATAAAGTCAACAATCACAAAAGAAAGTGAGATTGTACAATAACTTTTTCTCCTTGATTATTTTCAAGTCAAATAAACATGGGTAAAATAATTAAAATTGAAACTTAAAATACCATAAATTAATAATTAATCATTATATTACAATTATGGGATAATTGTATACACCAAAAAAAATAATTTAGGTTCATAAAAATTAAATATGCCTCAATTAAGTGAAGTTGAGATGAAGTCCCTTACCTCCCGATTCCTTTTGGTTAAACATGATTTAAACTCTTTTATAGTGGTTTTAAACATGTTATTAACTTATAATAGAACTTTATAATATTTATAATACCATATAAGTTTCTTTTATAACATCTTATCACTTGTTCGTTAATAATCATTCATTATTTTCATTATTTTGGGTGTTGGTTTCCTTGTTTTCTCATATGTGTTTTGCCATGAATGATACAGTTATTGCACATATTATATAGTTACATAATATCCATAATGATATTAAAGTTATAAATAATGTTTTTAATTATATATATTTTTATAATCACTATTGAAATTTAAACATGGATAATGGATCACATCACTTTGTGTAGACGGTTGGTCATACGTACGCACCAGTGACATTAAAATTTCCTTAATGGGTTAAAGGGTGAGTAAGTGGGTGATAAAATAATTTTAAAGAATCAATATAATTTCATATATATCACATATATTCACTTAATTGAATCCTTATTACATTCCATGTAAAGTTTAAGTGAAAAATAAATCCCATCACTCAGTGACGTGGTAGTCCGTTGTACACACAAGCGATGTTGTCATAATTTAAAAAGCATGGAAAGAAAGAAGGTATATGTGATATTATAATTATAAAAGTATAATAATATCATAAATATCATAATTTTTTTTAAAATATTTCATTATATCTATACATTAATGGTGGTAATGGAAAACGAACTACATCGGTTCGCAAGGCGAAATTTTACCATACACATGATCAATGATTTCATTTCCCATTTAATGGAGGAGGATATGCATGAATACTGTGTATTAAAAATAATAAAATATTATATAGGATATAATATTTTTATTATATTTTAAGTTTTAATGAATAATTTAAGGTGTAAAATGAATAAAGAAGATGAAAGAGCTTCGATAAGACACTTACCATCTCTAAGAGAAACCTCATTTGGATCTCCTCTCAATGACCCTAGGGATTATCTTTTGGGAGGTTCAAAAGATATATAATGTGACTAAGGATGTTTATGAGAGAATTTTTCAGGGTATGGCTAATCCATAAGTCTTTTTAGGGTTGAATAAGTGAGGGTAGGAAGTTCTCTTTTATAAGTGGGGAAACGGAACCCTCTTGGAAATTATGTGGAAATTTCCCAAAAGAATCCCAAATGATAATTTCATTAACATGCCAAAAAGATTCTAAATAAACATAGATTAGAAATTGGGAAGTATAAGGTGAAACTATTTCCATATAGTAATATTTTTAAAATTTTATAGTTCATTTCTAACCCATATATTTTTAGTTTAACCCCCGGCAAACCCATTTTTACCATAACTGCAGTAATTATTTTTTATTATTTTCACTACCAGTTTTCATATAAACATAATTTGACCATGTTAGATAATATAAATTATTATTATTCCAAATATTTAATCCATTTTTCAAAATTTTATTCACATAAGTGGCAAAATTTAATTTAAAATTAATCTCACATATGTGACAAGAAAACCATTTTTCAAAGAGAAAATGTTCAAAAGTTTACAAAAATTTTATCTAAAAATTAGATATGAAAATGATTCCAATTAAATTAATTAGTTAAATTGTAATATAATTTAACTAATTTTATTTTAAATCCAATTTAAAATATAATTTATCTTTGTAAATAATTTAAACAGAAATTCATTTTTTAGTAAAAATCAGTTTTTTACTATTCATCGAAAAATGAAAAAAAAAATTAAAAACCAAAAAATTAAACCTAAGATAATTTTTATATTATTATTTATAAAATAAATTTTATTTTTTCAAATATAATTTCCAAAAAAACATTAAAAAAATTATAAATTATGTGTCAAATGTGTGACTAAACCACCATTAAAAAAATACAATTTTTCATAAAATAATTATTTTTCATTCAAATGAATCTTATTTTATCTATAATAAATAGATATAAATTTTATTTATTTTATACATTTTAAACATTATAATATTAATAATTTATTTAGTACTATTCATATCCACCAATTTAATGGCTAGGTTATAATAGTCATGTTTAAATAATAAATTTTTAATAGAGTATCATGTTTCATTTAAACCCAGTGTTTCATGAATCAAAATCTTTCAAAGTGATTTTATTTATTTAAATGTATGTAAATTTCAAAGTCCTAGTGTGTTACATAGAACATAAGAAATATTTTGCTAAAAAAATTCATACATTATACATTTTTATTTTAAAATTAACTTTCATCACTTTTATAAATTGAATAAAATTAAATAGATTAGAATTTTAGAATTATTAGGTCCAAATTATAAAATAGATACCATTTTATGTTTAGGCATAAATACTAAGAAACATTTCATAAAAACTAATTGTCTTGGTAAAAAAAAGTGTAAAATTAATAATTCATTTGGTAAATGGATTGAAACATGATAAAAAATTAATATAATTGAGTGGATAATGTTGGTATTAGCCTTATATATTCTTCAATAAATTATTTATCAATTTGGGAGACACTTGACATGTTTATAATGTGCTCCCATTATATAAAGATGAAATTTTTACAAAAATGTCTTTCTCACCACTTATAAAAGGAGCCTCTCACCACCCCTTCAGGGCACTCAAAAAAATCATTTTACCCTTGAAACCCTACCCTTTTTTCTTCCTATAGAATAATATTTCACTATCTTGGGTTTATTATCACAATATATTAGCCTATTCCAACCATTTCCAATGGATCTTCCAAGTAAATTTCAAAGTGATCAATGTAAGTATTATTTTTTACTAATTTTTTTTTATTTTACAATTATAATTTTAAAATAAATATATTATTAAATTAGTATTATATATATAAATTAATTATTATATTGGAATAACAATTAATCATCTTTCCCCTTTTCTATGATGAAAAATAAAACCATAATTCATGTGTTGAGTAGGCTACCGCCTCCATGACCCAATGTGTTTTGTTTTCCTTCACCACCTTATAAGGCTGGTATAAAAGTGGAATTTAATAAATTATTACGATATTTATATCATTTTTATGATGTTTAAATAATAAAAAATATTACTCCTTTATCCTATTCTATGGAATAGAAAATCATCAACCATGAGTATGTATGGACTACCGCCTCCATGGAATGATTGATTTTCATTTTTATTTTTATCAATGCCTTATATAGAAGGTCGTTAGTATATGATTAAAGGAAAAATATGATATTTATGATGACATTAAGTTTATGGTTTGTAAAATTTTATATCCTATTAATGATATGATCAAAAAATTATTATCATTAATTCAGCCGTTTAAAACGACTGAACAAAGAAGAAAATGATCGCTTAATTCTATGTGATGACTTTATATAAAATATAGTATATTTATAATCCTTTAAAATTATAATATATCACACTAATATGAACCAAATAAGATCATTATTCTTCTAGTATAATGATATTACAAATAAACCACCGCATAATCACCTATTAATCATGGTAGGTTCATGTTCAGGTCAGTTTAACCTTTTAATTAAACAATACTTCATATTTATATCATGATGAATATGAGAACATATTTACTATTATAATATGTTATAAATATGTAAATAATTTTTTTTTGATATTTTATATCAATATTTAACTCATTAATTTAGAAAATACTTTTTTTATTAAGAATCATTTAAACATGATCATCGACAATTTTATCTTCACATTTTGTAAGAAAAACAACCATGGAAGGAAATTATAGATTTATCAAATACATTTTAACCTCTATTATAGTAAATTTAATTATATTTTAATGATTACATTTGTAACAAGAATGAATTCCAACACTATTTTTACAAAACTAGTTCAAAGCGATAAATATTAGTTTCACCCGATGTTGAAAAATTGGTAAAAAATAAAAAAAACATTATATGTATATAATGATTTTAAATGAGGATTATAAATGATTATCATTATGAATTGTGTTCTTGAGTATATATTTAATGAAATTAATTTAATTATTCAGAAAATTTTCTGCCAGTTCCAAATGGATTTTCACCAAGGTAAGGGTTTTCTTCTCAAATTCTTCTCTGTGAGGCAAGACTGAAATTATGAAACTAATTCCATTTTTTTGGTTTATATAATACCTATTTTAGATATCAATTCATGAATTATATTTTAATCATGGTATTTTAAGTTTTACTACAAGACCACTCTTTCAAGGGGTTTTGATTAAAGAGAAACTCAATTCACAATGGTTCTCTAGGTCTCAATTATGATTCTTTAAGACATGTTATGAGTTATGAACCATGTTTCCTTTATATAGTGTTTTTTTGATTTACTATATGATGAATTATATATAAATTATTTCTTTGAAATTAATTTTATAAACTACTCCATATCATGTTCTTATCTTTATATTTCTTTTTACTAAAGTGTTACCCTATTCATAAAAGATTTTGGTAACTCAATTTTTTTCATTAAGATATTATCATTTTATTCATTGAGATATTATCATTCACTAGAACATATATCATATAAGTTGGGTAAATCATACCTTTTTATTTTATTATGTGGTATTTTATCATTTTTTATATTGTTACCACGTAAAACCCATTTTAAATGATTCATGATTCCTAGAATATGTTTCCCTTGAAGGACATTGATAACTCAAGTCTTATTTCCTTGAGTTATATTGTTTCATTGTGAAATTTTTCCTTCTATACTTGGGTTATCCAATAATAATATTTTATTTTATGCTATTTAATCATCATATTTTTGAAAATTATGTTTTAATACAAATTAATGTTTTTTACTCTTCTTACAATTTTATTTTTAAACAAAAGTATTTTTAAAATGATAAAAAGTGGGTTTCCTTTCACATAAACTTGTTTTTACTTTCAATACTAATTTATCCAAGATAAAATTTATGTCTTTTTATTTGATATTGTTTTAAAATTAAATTATTTCAAATTATTTCAAATCAAATTTTCAAAATATACCTTGGAAAGCGATATGTAAATTTTTATTTTAATTCATTGTTAAAAATGTTTTCTAAAAGAACTTTAATGTTTTCTCTTCCATTTACCATATCATTTTTAAATAGGTTTTATGTTTGATGATTTATCCTTTAATATATATATATATATATTATCATTTGGTTTGTTAAACTCAAAATATCAAACAATTCGATTCTTGATCCCTTCTTTTGTGATACCTTTCACAGCATTATTTTTTGGGGGGTGTTTTTCATTTTTGTCAACACCCACCTATGTTTCCTTTATTTTATTGGGGATATTTTATTTTTTAACCACCATATTTTTTTATCTATTTTTATTTTGATCATTTTATTCTATCATTGACTTAACTGTATACTAATTACCTAATATGGTGTGAACATCTCATTTTAAAAATTCATATCAGAGGATGTTAACCTAGAAAGAATATTTATTTATTGACATGGAAAAAGTATTGGTTTTCCATATGTTATTATTCCAATCTGGATGATTATTGGAAATTTGACTATTTATTATTTTACCATACACCTTCTTTCACTATATGAGTTATAATAATGTTATCCATATTATTGATATAGGGAAAAGTGTTAATATTCTTAATAATTATTTATTGTTAATATAGGTTGATTATGTATTGAAATTCTGTATTTTCATTATATGGATAACCATGTTTTTAATTAGTAATAGGTTCCTTAGGAAATGGTATGGAAATTTTTATCTACTCCTATGGTGAATGAATAAGATTTAATTAGTTAAAGGGTGGGGTATGAAATTATATAGCCTATTGATGAATTGATGGGTCTCATGAGGAAAAACAGGTTTGGTTATTTCTTGTATTTATGCCCAATTTATCAAGATTTATTAACTATAGTCCCGAAGATAAGTAAATTTTTAGTAATAAGGTCGTGACATTATGTTTTTGATGTCCAACATTATGCATTACATCAGTATGAGATCAGTATTATCGATATACATGTTTTCATTTATTTTCATGGGTACAGTATGTTTGCAGTTTCAAGTTGATTATGGATTCATATTTTTTACCTATTCTCCGAATAATATTTATTCCATAATGATTTCATTATTACTTAAGATGTATGTTTTCCCATAATAATCAACTGAGATCTCCCATTTTTATGTTTTAATTTCCCCATGTTATAAAGAGAATTATCAAATGTGAAATATTTAGAATAATAGAACATGTGGGATAATTTATAGGAGATTTTGAGGTCTCATTATGGATTAAGTAGATTTATATATAATGAAAAAGAATGTACACTTGATAAAAAGAATAAGAGATTTATAGTTTATGATATATACTAATTCTATAAATATCTAAACCTGAAAAGATACTTGAGATGTAAGAGATTAAATAATCATTGTATATTTTGTAATTATAGATTTTTATATACATGTTTTTACTGCTGATTTCAAAGAAATTATATAAAGTATGTGTCTATGGCACCAAATTTAGGAGAACATGTCCAAGGTTTCATTGTTTGTATGAAAGGAAAGGATTATACAACTTTAGAGGTTAAGATATTTTTTTAGGATAGTTTAAGGGTTTATAAGTTAAGTTAAATCACAATTTCAAGGGTATATATAACACTTTTTGATAGTATATGATTTAATGTTATGGAAATAATGCACATTTTATTTGGGGATCAGGATTAGATAATTTTAGTGAAAACCCTAGGGATAAGTCTAAGATATAATTTCAAGTATAAAATAACATTATTATGTTTTTTATAGTAGATATTGTGTAGTTTTAATAGAAATTATATCCCAATATATATACTACAAGTGAATTCAGGCTCTAAAAAAGATGCACTTAGGGGGAGTAACCCTGAAAAGGGTGGGTTGGGTATTAACCCAATCGTCACCTAATGCATGACAAAGAGGCCCAACTATATACCTAGTTTGACACTACTAAGGGATATGATATTTCTTATTGAAATTCTTTCCAATGAACCATTATGACAGATTATGGTGTGATTTAAACTTATTAGGTTAGATAACATATTAGAAAAATGACCATGGATAACTAAGGATTGAACAACGAGAGTCATAGGTTGATCTGAAAGTATCATATATTAAAAAAATGATTCATAATGTAAGAAATATTCATATTTATGTTTTCATATTCATATTTTGGATATTATCATAACTATTTTGGATTTTAGTATTTGGTTGAAATAGGATCATGAAAATGATGTTGCTAAAGGTATGTTCCTCAAAACCACTATGTCTTATAACTAAATTAGGAATCATACTCAAATGGATGAGGACCATATTATTTTCCTATTATGATATAAAATGGAGTTTACAAGTCTTACATAAGGTAGTGATATTTATATTTTAATACAAATTAAATCTATAAACTCTTAGTTACTCTCATTAGTGAATGATATTTATCGATGGAATTCATGTATTTCATAAATTTTTTTAGCATTATATGAAACATCATAGGATTTTTCTTCAATGGTTTTACATTAAATGTATATAAAATATATATTAAATGGTATAAATAACCTTGAAAAGTGATTTTATAACAAGGTTATATTTTTTTTGATAACTATTGTAGAACACATGATTGGGGTATGGATAACTCTTAGGTTTAATATAAGTTTCATTTTAAAATAATAAAGGATGGTTTGATTTTGAAGAAATAAGTTAGAAGGTATTGGTAACATTTGGAGTGATAATTTATTCATGATATTTTTATTGAATTTCATCAAATTTTTAGGTTTAAGATATATATATACTAGTGTGAATCTTTATAAACTAGTGGTTGAATATAATAGTTAATTTCTGAAAGAATAAATGATCTCATTATAGTGTAATGTCTTAGTTATTCAAATGGTTTTGGGAAATTTATATTACAGAGAATATATTATTAGGGTATATATACTTGGGTATATGATTATATAAATTATTAATGTTTTTTGAGAAATTATTAGTAACTTGATATAACCTTAAAGAGTAAGGTAACTGACATATTATAGTTTGTATCCTGAATGATGAATATGTTAAGAATACCATCACCTTCTTTTGTCAGTGAGTAATAATTTAAATTTAAAGAACACAATTTAATTAAATATTGAGAATATAACACCCCAATATTTTAATATAATATTTCCTTTAAATATGTAAGTTTGTTCGATATCTTTATTCACACACAACAATGGCCATAAACAAAACCATGATATATTTATATAATTATTAGTGTTAAGTCATATCCATTGAATAAACAAGAATTAATATGAGTGAACACTTTGTGAAATATATATATAAATAAAATAACAACTACCTTTAATATAAATTAAATTCTATTAGTTTATCCAAAATGACTAATAAATTCATTTATTTTTTAGAAAAGTGATTTTCTAACAAATGACCTTCAATGTGATATGAATTTATATTTAAAGAAATATATGATAAATTATTATAAATTATTTTTTATATTAATAATTTTTTTACACGAATTTAGTTAATAAATGATATGAAATAAGAGTAATAACAGTTAATATTTTAAATTTTCATTTTCTAATGAAAATGGTTTTTCAATATATTATATGATTTTATTCAAAAATTGAATTATTTTTTTAAAATTTAATTAGAAAAAATGAACATAATTTTTTTTATTAATCATAATAATATAATATTGATATGAATTTTATGGTTATTTTCTAAAAATAATTATTTTTAGTTAAATAATGAAAAATTCTATTTTTAGAATAACATAACTTTATTAGTATATAAGTATGAATTGTAAATTTATAAAAAAATTAGAAGAACAAATATTTTTTTATAATTGAATATATAATTTTAAAAATTTTGGTTTTAATTTACAAACTCATATTTGATATTTTAGAACATAAGTAATATTTTCTCAAAAATTATTTTTCAAACATTATAATTTTTTATTTTTAAATTAATTTTTATAACTTCTATAAATTGAATCAAATATAATGGATTCATAATTTATAATAATTAGGTTAAAATTATGTAATAAGTACCACTTTATTTTTTAAAATAATTATTAAGTTACCTTATATAAAAACTAGCTACCATGATAAAAGAGAAAAAGGTAAAAACTACCCCTTGAATTATTATGTTACCTTATATAAAAACTAGCTAGTCATGAGATTGGTATTAAAGAATAAATATTATTATTATTATATAATTAATCTTCTAGTATGAAATGTTTTATAACCCATTAATAATATGATCAACAAATGGTTACCGTTAATTCAATCATTTAAAACAAGAAAACTAATAAATAAAAGATCTCTTATTTATAAGTAATTACCTAATATATATTACATTATATATATAATAATTTTAAATTTTTATTTATAAAACTAAAAAATCACAAAATAATATCATTATTCTTCAATTATAATTATATTACAACTAAACCACCACATAATCACCTATTATTCATGGTAGGTTCATGTTTGAGTCGGTTTAACCATGCACTTAAAAAATATTATGTAAAATATCATGGATGGATATGAGAACTTTTTTACTAATATAATATGATATAAATATATAAATAATATTTTTTAAGGGTTATATCAACATTTTACTCATCAATTAATAAAACACCTTTTGTTCATTAAGAATCGTCAAACCATGATGATCGTTGATTTCATCTTCATGGTTAATAACCAAAAATAACATGGAATAAAATTACAGATTAATAAAATATCATGGAATATTTATTATAGTTATTTTAATTAACTTGGAATTATTAACTTTATAAAACAAAATAATACCAACACTGTTTTATGGAACTAGTTCAATGTGATAAATATTACTTACACCTGATGTTAAAAATAGGTAAAAACTAAATAATATTTATATGTATAGAATGATATTAAATTATTGGTATAAATGATCATAATTATGAACAAGTTTATTTAGTATGTATTTAATGAACTTAATTTAATTATTTAGGACATTTGGTGCAATTACAGAATGGATTGGGACCAATGTAAGGGTTTTCATCTGAAATTCCTCTCTTTGAGACATGTTTGGTATTATGCACCTAATTTCATTAATGTGGTGTATATAATTCCAATTTGAGACATAATATCAAGAATTATATTTTAATCATGGTGTTTTAATTTCAATTACACTACGAATATTTCAATTGGTTTTAATTAAAGTGTTAGTCGTAAGGGTTTTCCTAGCCTCAATTATGATTCTTTGAGACATTTTACAAGTTATACGTCAAGTTTCCTTTGTATTTTCATGTATTAATTTAATATCCCATGAATTTTATATGCATTATTTACTTGTAATTCATTGGATAAACTAATTCGAATCATGTTCGTTTCTTTATATGTCTTTTGACTCAAGTGATACTCCATTCGTAAGAGTTTTTGGTAACATAATTTTCATTCATTGAGATATTATTGATCACTTGAAATTATTTCATATAAGGTGGGTAAATTATACACTTTGATTGTATTATGTGGTATTATATCAGTGTTTACATTTTTACCACATAATCTCTTTTTCAAATGATTCATGTTTCGTGGAATATGTTTCCCATTAGGGATATTGATAATTCAAGTCTTATTTCCTTAGGTTATATTGTTTCTTCATTTACTTCTTCCTTTCATTATTATGTTATCCCGCCCTAATATTTTATTATACTGTATTTCATAATACACTATGTGAAAATTAATTTTTAATAAAAATGAATGTTTTTTACTCTCCTTACAGTGTGAGTTTTGAACAAAGATATTTTTAAAATATTAAAAAGAGTTTTTCCCTTTAATATTCACATGTTTTGTATTACTCTACTCATATCTCCAAGATAAATTTTATATATTTTCAAGGATCCATTATTAGAGTTTCTTTTTAAAACTAAAGGTCTTAAAATTATTTCACCTCACCTTTTCCAAATTTACCTTGGAAAATTTTATGTACATTTTTATTTTACATTAATGTTAGAAAAAAAATTTAAAATATTTTTTATGTCTTTGCTTCCATTTAATTTATAATTTTCAAAATGATTTACCCTAAAGGGGTTTATGTTTCATGATTTATATTTTAATATATATATATATATATATTATCAATTGGGGGATTAAACACATGATATCAATCAATTCAATTCTTGATACTTTATTGTGTGATACCATTTCAATCATTCCTATAACACCCTAACCCAAATCACACAGTCTGGTTTGGGGTGGTTTGTGACCTCATGCATAGCTCCCCATATGAAAGAGCATACTGAATAGAATCAAGTCCCCGAGAAGGAATGTGGGAATATTATTCCCTAGATTACAGGTAGCTAAATCAGAGTACGCAATTACAGAAACAATAATCAAATTAAACTATAGAACTAAAGTTTGGAAACAATAATAATAGTAACCCATGAAATAACAGATGTCATAGATGTCATAAAATGTCCAAAGGAGACCCCCACATGTAGAAGGTCTATAAAAATAAACAAGGGTAAAAATAAATAAATAACATCTCAACCAAGATCCTAGATTATTTGCTGGAATAGCCTCAACAACCCTACACCACCCACACAACTTCCTTAAATAGGATCTCTACCCCCATTTGAATACCAAAACAACAAAGGCAACACACACACTGAGATGCTCATGTAGGGTGTGAGTATAAATCCAGTAGGTAACCACTAATAAATCCTTTTCATAAATGCATTAGGTAATATAAAAGAGTATGTGATGATGAAAAAAATACATAACTACATATACAGGTAGGCTGGTTATCATGCACTAACCAAGCCACCAAAAACCCTGAATATACTATCTAACATCTATAAGGAATGTCTGGAAAAACCCATGAGAACATGTAAACCATATCTCATTCATGATCATAGTTTATAGACTCATCAATTACCCCAACCCATCCTTGAAGACTCTTGGGAGGACAATCAAGAACATCAGCCCATCCTCATTAGTTCTTGGGAGGCTAACTAAACACACTTTCTCATCTTGAAGGTTCTTGGGAGGCCTATCATCGCACCCTCCCATCCCAAGGGTTATTTTGTGGACCAACATACACACTAACCCATCTCAAGGATTCTTAGAAGGCTGAAAATACACACTGAACCATCTTGATGGGTCACGAGAGGCCCAACATACACAATGACCCTCCTCACATAGGCGATGGAGGCTACACACCTACACAAACATAAGTTTTAAAAAAATAAAGGGGAAACACCCTGTTATTACACAGTCCCAACATCTCACTCATGAAGGTCATCTTCACTACTAGACCAAACTACCTCACCCTAGGTCATCCTCATATCACACTTCAAGAAATGAAAAACATATTCAAAGGCCCCATGTAACTTACCCAAGTTACCCTAACTCATCCTGATCCCCACTGAAGCTTTCCATACTCATTAACCCAAATGGATAGACCCTCTATTATACCCCATTAAAAAACCTCTTAATCACTGGTTCAAGCCACATGTATAATGAAATTCACCACCTTAACCCCTATGTCATATATCCTAGACATTATAGCCTCAACTGATCTTGAATGGATCATTCCAATACCAAGAACCTATGTAGATAGCCCTACACATATTCTTAGTATGATGCTCATTTACACTAATTATACGAAATAAAACTCATAATCCCCCTTTAAGGATCCAACTACGTCAATATGAACCTCATGAACTCACATGAACTTCAAAACTAAAGTTATCTTAGGGTTACACACATACACACATACAATTCAAGGAATTATATTTTACAAAAATATCATACAGTGGGAAGGACTTCCTACCTTAATCATAAAAAACTAAATCACTAAGAATATATACTTCAATCGAGCATGGTGCACCGGTTCTGTGATGGAAGCCCAAAATTAGCTGGATTGGGGTTCTAGAAAAAGGAAACAAGAATAAATGGGAAAAAGGACTAGAATAGACCTAGAATTACTAAGGGGATATAATTACATAAAATTAGACTTCAAACAGAAAATAAATGATGGTTAGGAATCCAATATTTTCATGGTAGGATCCCCCTTCATGACCTCATTTGAGCAAGGTCAAGGTAGAATGTGGGAGGGGGTTTGGGGGGTTGGGGGGAAAGAAGATACCCCCCACTCCTAAAATTTCCTAGCAACCCCATCGGCTAGCTACTAAACACCACTATCTTTTAAATGGCTCACCAGCTAGCCAATGGAGGTCCATCGGTAGGCTAGTGGGATTAGGTGGGCTATTGGGCTATTTCTCATCCCACCATATAGCTTGAAATTTATCTATCAATTCTCCTAAAGCCTTGGATGAGCACCTGAGCCTTGATTCCTATGGAAAAAATCCTCTTATAGATGTTCAAAAATTCAAACCCCCAATTAAATCTTCGGACCTCAAAATAAACCATCCACAAAATGAAATCTCAAATTCCCATAGGAATTTCCCAACCTGTTATGGTGTTGTTCATTAAAAAAATCCCACTCTAGTAACTTATCGACCTCTCAACCCAACATATAACTCCCATATCAAGCCTAATTTCCAAAGACATCCATGTAGTCACACATTTGAATGAGAGGTTCCACATTTACTCATAGACCTTCTTTTATCTCGATCTAAAACACATGTTGGATTCTCTTCACAAGACATACCCACCTAAAAACATCTATCTTTTTAACAACCCCACACACACTAACCCTACTTGCATCCACAAGTCAAATAAACATTACTGAATCTCATCATTGAGGTTTACAAAGGTCCAAGTCTGGATCCACTTTCTAATACCATCATCTTACACCCATGTTCCACTGTCAATTCCCACACATTGACATCTCTCATGTATTGGAGAAACTCATTCATTTACATGCACTGGACACCATAACTGTTCTTTACACACGAGATAGGTCTACCAACATGCCACTCCCAACATACACAAAGAAAATCCATCACCACCAAACTTCAAACATAGCACACCTCAATTCCCATATAACACTAGCACCCTTGTGCAGGGTTAACACTTCACACATAGGTTCCCATCCTTAAATCCCAATGGATTCAACATAAGGTCTAAACCTTTTACAATTTCCAGACTGGATGACTACTCCACCAAGGCCCCTAAAAATCCCACAACTAATAGACTCACTGGTCTCCTTCACCTGCAATATCAAAACCATCAGTCACTACATGCTCCTAGAACTAAGAAACCAACACTGATCCTTTACTCGAACTCAGAATCATATATTCTAGTGTCAATTCCCATACCTAAACTCTTCTAAAACACAGTTTTTTGTCTCCAAAAACCTAACATGATGCCTCTATGCTACTCCAAACACCAAATCTGAACATTCTATTTTTCCAAAAAACCCCATTTCAATCCCCAAACCACATCAATAATGCTCTAGACAACATTCTTAATGTGGTTTCTATATCACCTTATCCATTTATATGAAAAATAACAACTCAATCCTTTGCTTGGTGACTTTAATAGAAGGCACTTGACCTCACCTATCGATGTGCTACAACCACCCAATCATGATGAATTCAAACCTAAGCATCATGAAAATAGTCAACACCAACACATGAGTCAAAACCTGAATCCATGTTCACTATGGTCATATCCTTGACCAACTCATTTAACAACCATGTTCCACTCACAAGCACTAATGTGTCCCTGATATGACACATATTTGGATAAAACCACCATATTCCTCTACCAGAATACACCACAGAGAGA
This sequence comes from Viscum album, assembly GCA_963277665.1. Lineage (NCBI taxonomy): Eukaryota > Viridiplantae > Streptophyta > Magnoliopsida > Santalales > Viscaceae > Viscum > Viscum album. Next base: position 1,804,482,801 of record OY728156.1, read on the forward strand.
TATAGTAATTGATTAAATGCTCTATACCAAGGTATTTCACCATGGAACCTCCCATTGAAGACACTTCCATTTGCTCCCAATGCTCTTAGAGAAACTTCCCAGCAGCATTTCAAACCAATACCAACTATTGAACCATAGTTCATTCCCCAATGACTACTCTGAAAACCCAATGTTCCTCATACCTTTCTACCCTAATACCTAAAGGTTTTACAAAATTCTTCTCCATGCATTATACCTTTTATTATAGTCTCATACCATCATGAAACGCACGATCTCTACTTCTCGAAGGAGAAACAATGGTCTCACCTCACTCCAAGGCCCGACCTTGGTTCCTATCTAAAAACACATGCCACGCTTTGTGACTTCCATACCAACCCTTTTAAACATTTTACCAAATATCCCTTCTCTAACAAGGGAACTTGGTTTGAACCATGTACCACTAAAAACTATAGCACCTCAACTATTGTCCTATCAATTTCCCCAAAAATTTCCCCTGATATACTCCCAAAACACTAGAACTCTCACTATTCTCATGCTCTATAAAACTAAATCATCACCCAAAAACCCAATGATCAATATCATACAGATCAATAATCGCTAATTAAGGTATAGAAACCTATGCTATGAACTACCACACACATAGAATCATAAATTCGCCACTCACTCATCGATTAAGGGAGGAGAACAACCCACTTTCACACCTTTTGAGGCCTGTGAAATTGATCTTCCCACTAACCAATATAGAAACAATGGCTGCTAAACATATCCATTATCATACATTTTTACTATCCCAACTCTTACATCTTGATCCACATATTATACACCTAGGGAGACAACCCTTGATATCCCATCTAACTCATGAGTGTCTACCCAGAACAACACCCACTAGCCCAACCACTGGAGGGTCTATGAAAATATTATGGCTCAAAAAACCACCATTATCACAAAACCCTTCCCAAATAACTCTAGTAATAGACGAGCAGTCATCACATGATACATCATAATTCAAATCTCCCCATTCAAGGGTCCATAATTTTTCAATTACATCATTCCCAAATCAACCCACCACCTCTGAGTGCATCCCCTTAGGGAGGATAGTCATCAAACCACACATATGAAACACTATCATTCAAGCTAAGAAAAAAACAAAAAAAACATTCCCCTCAATTTAATAAAAAAATTAAAGGCCCCCAAAGGGTCTCACATGAACATCATAAGAAACCCAGTTCAATAGTTCCCAACAGGACTCACAAAACTCCTGGATTGATGAGCTATACCATTTTCACCCTTTTGAAATCCCATTCCAAACCACATTTTAACAAAAAAATTGGAAACCATTTCTGATCCATTTAAAAACCATTCAAATCCAAATACCATTTTTATTAAAAACTACTTGAGAAAAAATAACAATCCTTCCCACTTAAAACCATTCTATAAAAATCAATATTTTACCTAAAGCATGACCCAAACAAGCTAATTCCCCTTTAAAATAAAAATTTTCATTTAAAAAATGCCAATAAAAATTCCCAGAATGGATTTACATTCAAAAATCTATTTTATAATCAAAATACATTGAAATAAATTTAAAACATCTTATGGAAATTGAATTTCCCATTTTCAAAACATTTAAAAACTCAAACAAAAAACTCCATGGGAAAACATGTGCATAAAATTATCTTTCTAGTTAAGACCTAAGTTCATGTCATCCATACCTACATATTAGTCATAGTTATGAATAAATAAATAACATTATTAGGATAAATTAATTAAATATCGCCAACAATGTATTTGGGAAAACGTCAAATATTTTATGGTTTTTTTTTAATTTAAGTCTTTTTCAGTCATAGACTACCAAGAACATGAAATTTGAACCTACGTCCTATCCATGATGAAAAAACTCACCCACTCTTATCAAATGATCCATGAGATAATCCCATAAATCATAACCATAAAATCATCATGACCAAAAATCATGTGTATCGCTCAAGGAGAAATTAGTCAATGGTAATAGTGAAAAATAAGAATATCAATAAAATACCTAGAAAATTAGTATTTTACTCATATGTGGGTTAACTACTCCCAGAAATGAGTTTATTATTAAGTTTTGACAATGTCACATCCCTTATATACCTTTCCCAAATAGTCAGAAAAAAGAAAAATTACTTTGATACCATTTTATAACACCCAACCTAAATCACCCAGTCCAGACTAGGGTGGTATGTAACCTAATTTGCACCACTCCATACACAAGAGGTTGTTAAATAATGGTGAGGGCCTAATCAAGAATGTGGGGAGAATATTCCCTTAGTAATTCATAGTGTGAAACCATAGAAAAAATAATAAAATTAAACCATAGAAATAAATTGTGAAAATAATAATATCAACAACTCATGTTCTAACAGATGGAATATAAGTCATAAACTACTAAAGGAGACCCCCACATATGGGAGGTCTATCAAAATAAACAAGGGGAGAAAAAAATAAAATACAACACCACTAGGATATCAAATTCTATCTTGACATCACCTCTACCAACCTACTCATCCTACACAACTACCCTAAATAGGGACCCTTCCCTTGTTAGAATACTTGGCCAACAAAGGTTAAATGCACACCGAGATTCTCCTGTGGGGTTTTAGTATAAACATAGTAAGACACCACTAATGTGTTTTTGTATTAGTCTATAAATTCCTTATTTTAATAATCGAAAATCATTTTTATGGTATTTCTAATCCATTTTATGTTTTATGAGTGTTAAATCATGTTCTGAAAAATAATGGAAATATGGCTAATTCTTGAATCAAGCACATGGAAAATAAATTGACCACACAAACACCTGATCAACTGTGTAGAATTTATGGAAAAGGAACCAAGTGACCGTAAGATAAAAATGAGCGACCATGTGTTATACATCAGGTGACCGCATTGATAATGGTTTTTTAAAAAGGAATAGATTGACTAAGTGTCTAGTAGTTCAACCACACAAAAAAATATATCGACCATAATGCCATAATTAAGTGATTGTGAGTCTATAAGATATCTACACATAATGGATCGATCCCACAATAATTTCCTATCAATTGAATGTTGAAGGAAGCAACTGTATATGAGATATGGACATCTGACAAAGTATATAATCCACCACAATTTTAAATGTTGAAATTGTTATCAAGTCAAATTTTGGTAAAGTATTGGATCGACCATAAATGTATCTAATTGACCATAAGTTCATCTAATCGATCATAATAATAAGATTTCAACTGTACAACCAATCAAGAGATCCATCCAGAAATCCCATAAAGTATAGAAGTTATCATAGATGCTGACATGGAAACTTTAAAGTGACCATGGATTCTAATGTAGTGAACCTTAAATAAATGATTCCAAAAGGTAAGTATTATATTATTATATTATTAAATGTATTAATCCAACCACTTTTCTATATAGAATTAAATTCCAATCAGAAGAATTTATTGAGCATAGATTTCCTTCCATAGTATGAGGATCTTTAATGATGATTTTTTAATGGCCATTTATATAGAGTGCTTCTTCTTAAAAAGAATACTGAATATAGAGAAAAATATTTATGATCTACGCATGACATAGAGACATTAAAATTCTCCCTGAATAAAAATGAAGAACATATACTCTGTTTTGAATGTTCGTGACACCCTTGTCTCACCAGAATATAAATAAATCATCTAAGAACATCTGAATGTATTCATGCATTAATTAAAAATCAAAATATTATAATAAGAAGAGAATAATCATCTACAAAACAGAAGAACAACACTCTTCTACACAAAATTCCTTGGATTTTATTAATCTGTTTTTTTTTGAGTTGCATGTGTTGTATGTTTATCTTTTAGCACTAATTATTACACTAAACTAGATATTTAAATACACTCTCTCTATAATGAAACAACACAAGGAAACTATAAAAGTCTCCCAAAGTGGTCTGCTACATGGTGAAGTACAATAAAGTAGAAGCAACATGTCTCATGACAAAACAGAATAAGGAAAACCAATAGGTTACAATGTGGAAGAAATAGAAACAAATCCATGAGACATACAATGTCAAGATAAATAGGATAAACTAGAAGATAAAACTTGACAACAATAGACATTCCCCCATGTGATGATTTTTTACCACAAAACCCTCATGTTATGAAGAAAATGATAATAAGAGAATCAGGTGTGCCATAGAATGCCCTTCCCTTTATTATATTCCTTTAAAAAACATCTATAACTGACCAAATGAAAAGTTATGGAGTGATAAAAAATCCCATAAATATTTCACCACGAAATCTATACAAGTTATAAAACAAGGAATTCCTGAGTTTAAGCTTTAAAAAAATCTAGTTTACAAAGAATTTATATAAAGTAAAACCAATTTTATAAAACATTCCTTTGGTTTTCACAAAATCTCATCATATTCACTAAATCCAGGAATATTTCACGTATGAAAGAAAACATGTAAGTAACCATGGATACACTATATAATAATCATGTGATAAAATAACCATGGAATATACCAACATGTGATAAACCAATCATAAATGAAAAAGTACACCGTTTGGGATCTAACCTATGGTTATTCATTATAGGAATAAAAAGGAAATCCCCAATCTATACCTAAGGTGGATCCAACCAATATAACCTCTTATTTCATAACACGCACTAAAGTGACATAAAACCTCTTATAGCATTATGCACATAAATAGTGAAAACTATATTTCATGATGCACCCAAGATAACCTAATATGATAAGTTTTTCAAAACCTTTTCAAAACCATGATCACATTTAATAAAATAAATCACATAAAATCCTTTCTGATTCTAGTCATAAAGAATCATTTCAAAACCAAAATCACCATTTAAATCATTTAATCAGACACTTAGTGTTCACAAATCTATTTTTAAATAAATCCCATTTAAAAACAATAATATAATCCAAAAAAACCATTTCAATATCAAATCATTCATTTTAATTTAATAACCAAAAGTAATTTACTATATGATGAGGCAATTGAATAATTAATTGCTTGTATAGAGAAACTTGCCTCAAGAATAGAAAAAACCTAATCATCTTAGACAATGAAGGATGGAAATAAGCATATGAGTCTTTGAAAGACAAGGCACAAGGAAAAAAATGCAGAGGATGGATCAAGATCCCATAATAGTTATTAGACCTTTGAAAAATGAAACACACCCCAATGTCAAACCAGGATCAATAATGCTAAATAGGGAGAGTGAGATTGTACATACCTAAATGAAGACAACCCACCACACTGGAGATAAACTGCTCTAATAAAAATGATCTGGAGGGAATGAAACACTCCAAATACATTGGGAGAGACCTAGGGAATGAGGGATATGTTTGCACCGTGAAAAATGATGGAGTAAAGTGATTTTAGAATAAAACCTATAGAGAATGGGGGAATAATAGCATAAATATTAGTATTACATCATAAATTTACCATAACCCATTTGTGCTAAAAAAACACATCACATTGGGTTAAATTTTCTTGAGAAATGATTTTACATCATAATAATGTCCTTTATAGTGAAAACTCATTTTATGTCATAAAATTTTTTACATCCTAAAGTATTTCCACAGCTTGTTCCCAACACTAAACTTAAATCGTAATCCATACATTTATGGTGTAAATATCTTCAACAGGTAGTAAAAAATAAATACCTCTATAGAAAACTCCAAACAACATCTTAGTATCCACCAAATATTTTTTTACATTTATACCCAGACTCCATTAATTAAAACAAAAATTAATCCCCAAACTTTAGGCCATTTTCCCCAAAACAATTATCACCATACCTGAAAGGCCCTAAATGAACCCTAAAAAAAGGGAATAAAAAAAGAGTCGATAAGTATTTAAAAGAAAGGAATAGAATTTTGCAATATCCCCACCATAAACACTTCCTATTCCCAAAAAGTCCTCAAGATCTTGGACTCACAAAAATTGATGGCCAATACTTCCTCATCAGTAATTACCACTCCCACATCTCATGGTTATCCCATATTCACTACCATAGTAAAAGGACCAAGGTGATTGTTTTACAATGTTTTATATTCACTCAGAAAACCATAATATGTACTAGTTGCTCAAATATAGTGTTTTTGGCCTCAATATCAACATCCTACCATTCAATCACATGGCAAATATCTTTTTTATACCTTTATAAATGGGAAACATGGAACACATCATGGATGGAAGACAAATGAGACAAAAATTATAACGGATACGTTGCCTTTGCAATATGCTCCACAATCTCAAGGGGACCAATAAACCTCAGTGGCAACTTGCCTTGTCTACCCAACTAATAGTTTCCCAAGAGAGGTGAAAATTTGAGAAAAACCTAATCCCCAACCTCAAAAAGTGGTCATCCTAATCTAGAAACGATAACTACTATAATAGAGAAACTCAACTAGAGGAAAAAAATTCTAAGAACCATTCAAACCACGAACACATGCCCAGAGTATGTCCTCAATAACTTGGATAACCCTCTCTATCTATCCATCCATCTATGGATGATATGTCATGCTCAATTTAAAATGGGAACTCATTGACTCTTGAAAACCTTTCCAAAACCCGGATGTGAACCTAGGGTACATGTAAGAAATAATAACATAGGTAACCTCTTGAATTCTCACAACCTCTTAGACATACAAGTCCCCAAGTTGTTCCACTTTCATCATCTTCTTAATGGGGAAGAAATACACAGATTTTGTGAGTCGATCAATGATATTCCAAATTTAATCATTCACAATAGGATTACATGGTAAACCAATGATAAATTTAATGGAATTATCTTCCCACTTACATATTTGAATGGTTAATGGATACAACAAACTATAATTTCTCTAGAGATCCTTATTGATTTTATAAAATTTAAGAAATCATGATACAAAATTTGAAATCGATTGTCTCGTCCTTAGCCACCAATACTGATGTATCAAGTCATGATACATCTTGGTAGTCCCAGGGTTCATGTACTCATAGGAATGATATCCAATTTCCAAAAACTCCTACCTTGGAGGAAAAGGAACAACCAACCTTATTCAGAAACACAAAGTACCACTGGGTGACTGAGACCACTCACCCAAGGACTCTCCACTATTTAGGATTATACTAAAACACTAGAACTCAGTGTCATGTACATTTTCAATATTAATTAACCCATAAAAAATTATTCAACCCTTATAGAATACAAGTACACATTCCCACCAATTTCTTCTAGTCCCAAACGCATCTTGGAAAAAATACTCATTAGAGACCACTCTTTGACCGATTCCTTCAAGGCTTGTATCGAAAAATTCCTGCGCAGTGAATCAGATACCACATTCCATTTATTAGGAGTATAAGAAATATCAAAATCAATAATTTTGAGTTACACAACCCAGTGTCTCTATCACAAGTTCATATATCTCTGAGTGAGGATATACTTTAGGATTTTATGATCATAATATATTGTAATCCTATCTCCATAGAGGTATTGGTTCCATGTTTTGAGTGCTTTCATAACTAATTCCAACTCAAGATCATGGTTAGGGTAGTCATTGTCAAGAGGAAATAACTAGTGAGAGATGTAGGCCACCACCTATCTCTCCTATATTAAGATACACCCTAAACCCATACCAGAAGCATCATAGAAAACATCATAACCTGAACCTAGTTTCAGAAGAATCAAAACTGGAGCTGAAGGAGATCACTTTTTTAGGTTCCTCAAAAATATCTCTGAAATTTTTTATTCTACTCAAAATTTACAACCTTATTGTTTAAAATTGTCATTAAAGATGAAATATTAGGGAGAACCTGAATGAACTACCTATAATAACCATACAACCCCAATAGGCTTTGAATCTCAAACATATTTCTATGCTACTCCAAGGACATAACTATTATTACATTTTCTATATCCATTTACATGATCCTCTCATATATGTAATTCTCTAAAAAGTTAACTTTTTTAATCTAGAACACACATTTAGAAATATTTCCATTCAAGCGATGTTCCTTAAAGGTTCTAAGAATGATATCCAAATGTCCCTTCTGCTCCTTCTCTGACTTAGAGTATACCAAAGTATCATAAATGAATACAATAATAAAAGATTCCAAGAATTGATGAAATATTTGGTTCATCAATTCCATAAATACTGCAACATAATTAGTGAGATCAAATAGAATAATTAGAAACTCAAAATTCCCATACTGGCTCCTAAACACTATCTTAGGTATATCCTCGTATCATACTCTTAACTAGTTGTACCCTAATTGAAGGTAAATCACTAAAAACTAACATTCCACCATGTGTTGATAAAAAATATCATCAATCTTGGGAAATAGATATTTGTTCTTAATGGCCACTTGATTTAACTTTTCATAATCTATGCAAATTCGGAGGCTCCTTTATGCCTTCTTATTAAAGAAAGAAGTTGAAGCCGATGGATACATGCAAGGATGAATAAATCCCTTAGCCTTGAGGTCCATATTCTAAACCATAAGTTCCACTAACTCAGTAGGTTCCATATGATAAGATATCTCGGAAATGGGAATCAAACCAAGTAGAATTCCAATAGTAAACTCGACCACTCTTTGTGGTAGTAAACCAGAAAAATCATCTGAAAATACCTCAGGGTACACACAAAAAACCATAGGAAGTGGAAAGCCTAAACTAGGGTCAACATCATCTAGAAACGTTACTAGAAACTAACATGAGATCACTACATCATATGGAATAATAGGCCCTTCTTTCCCAGACCTATAATCCCACGCACCCCAAAAGATATGATTTATTCCATCAGGAGATAAAAAGGGAAAATGGAGGTGATTATAGTTTATTTGCGCCAGAATGCTAATCACCCAGTCCATACCAATAATTAGGTTGAAGATATCAAGATCAAGAACCAAGAAGTCCAATTCCACCTCAAGGTTGGCTATCGTCACTTGACATGTGGGACACTTCAAACCTTGTTTGGACCTCTTTCCCAAAGGCACAGAAAGATCCAACAAGAATGGAATAAGCTCCTAATTTAATCCCAACACATCAACTAATTTTTATGATATAAAATAATAAGTAACACTGGTATCAATCAAATATGGAAACATAGAAGATGAAATAATATTTTTACCTCTAACAATGGTCATCCCTACTATGAATCCCTTTGGTACATTCTTCAGTACAAAAAGATGCCTGATCTTAGCTCCTACCTAAGATTTATTATCCACATAAACATCCTTCATGGCCTCAGGATAAGAATTACCACCCATGGAAGCATCAGAATAAACCTATGAACCCTTGGCGTGAGTGGATCTTACTGTACTACCTTGGTATATCCTTCCACAAAAATTCTTTAGATGACTAGACTATCCATAATGATGAAAAGTCTTGGGAGCCTCCGTACAGTTAGGCTTGGTATGACCATGACTTCCACACTAATATAAAATAAAATGATATGATCATGAATAATCCCTTAAAACTGGTCCTGAATAAAACTATCTACCTATGAACTTCCTTTTCTAGCCAAAAGATACACATTGGATAACGACAACACCAACTGAAGCTCCTCCCAAACATTTTTTTCAATATATGTCAGCCTCTTCCAAAGATTCATTATTGAATACCTTCAAAAAGGATGGATGGAACATGAGATTCATAATCAACTAAATATAAACCCTCAATATCATCTCAAATCTGTGATCCTTTAATTAATCATTGGTAACTAGATCTAGTGCCAAATTCACCAACTCTGTGAAATGGGTAGAATACTCTAGAATAGTACACTCCCCTTACTCCAATGTCAGAAACTATTGGGCCTTTTTCACACATAATATTATAGGATAAAAATTATGGATGATTTTTTTCTTGAAGGAATCCCAGGTAAGATCCTCATTCTATTTGGATTGAAAAATATATTTCCACAAACTCCTTCCCAACCCCTCAAGCATGTACATGGTAAAACCCGCCATGGAGTCCTTAGGAGTACTAAAAAATTTGAAGATCCTATCAATCCACTCAAGTCACTCCTCTGATCCCTAGGATCCTTTTCCACCATGTAATATGGGTGGATTATACATAGTAAATTCTGAGCCACGGTTCACCACTCATTCCAAGTTCTTGATATCCTCTTAACCTAGAGTATGAATAGTGCAGATTACAGCTTCAACCAAATAATGGACCATTGGAGGATTATCCTATGGAACCTTCCTTGTAGCTTCCTTTATCAGATTTGGAAGACCTATTAATGGAGGAATTTTATAATAATCACAAGACAAAAACCAGTCAGTCATAAGAAGATTCCAAAATTATAGGACCAACCTTAGGATTCCATGTCAATGCTTTTAAATGAAAATAATTTAAAGGAGTTATGTAATTTATAAAAAAAATAATTAACAAAAGAAGGAACATGCCCATTTAAATAAAACCTATATATGGTTCATTCAAATAACATCAGAAACTAAGTTACAATCTTGGAAAGAATACATGACTACTCATGGTAACTCAGATTTAGTCATGAAAATGAGTTGACTAGGCCCCATTTCTGTGCATAATATCCAAATTATGATTGTCCTAATTCTATTATACCAATACACTAAACCAAACCCAAGAAATTTCACAACACTTCAGGTTGTGTAATGTCTCTAATACCAATTCATAACAAATAAAACCAAGGTAACTAGACAAGCCATCAAAGTGGTCCACCACATGGTGAAGTACAACAAAGAGAAAGAAACATGTCTCATGATAAACTGGAATAAGGAAAACAAATGGGGTATAATGCATAAGAAAGAGAAACATATCCATGAGACATAAAATGTCAATAAAAATAGGATAAACCAAAAGATAAAACCATATGATATTGTACACATCCCCATGTGACCATCTATTACCACCAAACCCTCATTCTAGGAAGAAAATGATAATAAAAGAAGCTAGAAAGCTACAGAATTCCCTTCCCTTTTTCTGCATCCTAAAAAGAAACATATATAACCACCTAAAGGAAAAAATTAGGGTGTGAGAAAAAATCCTAGTAGGATTTCACCAAAGAATATATACAATTTATAATATTAGGAATGAACCAGTTCTAGCTTTAAAATAAGTCCATATTACGAAGAATTTTTATAATGTAAAATCATTTTTATAAAACATTACATTGTTTTTCAAAAAAATCATATCATATTTACCAAATCTAGGAATATGTCAAGTATGAAATAAAATATGTAAGAAACCATGGATACACTATATAGTAATCATGTGAGAAAATAACCATGAAATATACCATCATGTGATAAATCAATCATAAATAAAAAATCACACCATTTGGGATCAAAACTATTGGTATACATTCTAGACATAAAATAAATCCTCAATCCTGGCCTAAGGTGGTTCTAACTGTAACGTCCTGGTTTTGGGTGTCGTCCAAAGGTGTCTCGAACCCAGTTGGTCACATAACCTCAAGCACATTTCCCCAAACACTAGAGGCTGCCAAATAGCAGTAACAGCCAAGGTCTGATAATGGGGAAACTATGCCCTAATTGGCAGAGTATACATATCGGAATAATAATAGTAAGCAATAGTGGAAGTAGTAACACCATACAACAGAAGTAAACAGCAGAAGACTAATAGTAATAAAACAATTGGAGGATATATATAAATGATGCATGTCACATGTGTCTAGGAAAGAAACCAAACAATTTAAAAAGATGGAGATACAATACTAAACCAAATTATATAAAATTAGTAAACCCCAACAGCATGACAAGACTCATCTTGGTCCCATGCTCTCCATCTACAACAGCAATCAAGTTCCTGATGAAGAAGGACGCTTTACCTTATCTATATTCACAACCATATAAACTATTTGGGTCCAAAATCATGACCCAAACCGGGTGTGAGATGAATCCTAGTAGGTAACCACCAAAATATCTATGCCTAATAGTCAGTGAATATATATATATACTAGGAAATATGCAGAAAAAAAGTAATAAACTAGGAAGTACTCAAAAGTAAACAATCCTACAGTTTTCAATTACATTCATTTATATTTATTAATTATTCAAACCCTTGAATAATGAATCCTGGGATCTAGCCTAAGCTATATATCCCTCTGTGTAATAGTAACAACATATGTCTCAGAAGACCATCTAAACATCAAGTAATACTGAGTCCAAGATTGTTCTTTGGCTTTGCAGACTCGTCACAAACAAAAAATCAATCATTCATAACAACCCTCTAGGAAAGCTATCACGGTCTAACCCCTTTGGTTTAAAATAGCACTAATCAAAAGAAAATGGCCACTTGGGAATCTCTCACAGTCAATACCCTTGGGTCCACATGGCATCAATAATTTATACACGACCTCTAGGTAGCTCTCACGGTCAATACTCCCTAGTTTAATGTAGTATAAATAATCATAAACGACCTCTAGGTAGCTCTCATGGTCAATAACCCCTGGGTAAAAAACTACACCAAGTCTCTCATGGTCCTATGTAATAAACATGGAAAACCCCACAGTTTTCCTGGTACAAGGCTCTCACGGTCCATTGGAAGATCAATGTGCATATCATATCAAATTAGCACATGTAATATAAAACTACTACATGGATAACATTCACAAGAACAACACATGAAATTATTATAATCAATCAACTCCATCCTAAAAAAATCAAGGCATGGAAAACAAGGTATGAATCATAGGAAACCTAGGACAAATGGCCCTAAATAGTCAAACTAGGGAAATGCACCCATGGGGTGTCCCGTAAACAAGGAATCAAACCTTACGCATATACTATAACCCTTTTTCAATCAATTAAACCATTGAAGGTAGATAATAGTGCTAAAATCCAAAACACGCAATACCTCAAACATGGGTATTCATCACTTTAAGCACATATAATCCAAAGACAGTCAAATAAAGGCACAAAACACCTACCTTGATGTTGTAGGATGAACACTCTTGAACGTCGGACCTTGAATCAGCCTAGAACGGTGTAGGTCTATAAAAAGGGTAAAATTGTTCAACATTGATTAACCCATGAGAGAAGAGGGATCAGGAAGAGAGGATTAAGAATAAGGGAGAACTCACCGGTGTGATTCCAACGCACCCGTCGGAGTTCAGATCAGACCTTGGACAGAGAATCGGTGGCTCGAACTTTGATCGTCGCTCTCGATCGCTCATGGAAAAACCAAGGTTTGAAGAAGAGTGTTCTGTAAATCAGACATGGACCCACTCTAATATATCAATTAAAAAGAAAAGTACATGACATGTTCATTTAATGTACACATCGTGTAGTGGTATCAACTGGACCCCTCTTTAGGTGGTCTACCAGGTTGCCTACACGGCCATGTACTCAGTCGTTACACGGCCAGTACACGGCTACACATGGAAACCAAGTACACAACATGTACTTAGAAAATTTCCTTTTCTTACCTTCTCCTCAAAACAACTTGAAAAAAATATCCATACCTGAAATGAAGATTTGGGTTCTTACAAAATTCCCCCCCTTAAAGTTATTCATCCCCGAATTTCCCTTCCAAGGGTGGTGAGGAAGAAACTTCAATAAACTCTAACCACTATGATTAAACGTCGGCCTCCATCTCCCAAGTCTTGTCTTGTACTCGCTTATGCTGCCATAGCACCCATACCAGAGGAATAGACCAGTCATGGAGAACCTTCATGTTGTGATACACAATCCAAATAGGGTGCTTCTCGAAGGATGCATCCATATCCAACTCATCTCCTCGGGTTGAAAAATGTGAGACATGTCTAAAAAGTAACATTGTAGCTGAGAAAAATGAAAGATGTCATGCATAGTCTGGTACCTCTGAGGTGACTGAAACCAATAGAAAACCAGACTGACTCTCTCCAAAACCTCAAACGGTCTGATGTATCTTGGTGAAATCTTCCCCTATATCCTAATCCTCCTTTGTCCCAACCTTGGCGCGACATGTAAGAAAACCTGATCTCTAACCTCGAACTCCAGAGGGTGTCTCCATCGATTAGAATAAGATTTATGACAAGATTGTGTAGTATCCATCCTCTTCTGAATCAACTCCACCTACTCAATGGTCTCCTGGACAAGATGGGTTCCTAGCATAGCTGCCTCTCCTACCTCCAGCCAACATAGGTGTGATCAGCATGGCCTACCATACAAATCCTCATAAGGTGACATCTGAATCGTTGCCTGAAACTGTTATTGTAGGAAAACTTTACTATGGGTATGTGTCTCTCCCAAGAACCCTTGAAATATAAGACTCATGCTCGAAGCATGTCCTCCAACACCTGAATCATGCACTCGGACTAGCCATCTGTCTAAGGATGGTATGTTCTACTCAGAAGTACCTGTGTACCCAAAGCCCTATGTAGTCCCTGCCAAACACAAGAAGTAAACCGAGCATCCCTATCTGAAACAATAGAGTGTGGAAACCCATGAAAATGTACAATCTCTCAGATGTACAACCTTACAATCTCCTCAACACTGAAGGTCTTCTTGATCGGTAAGAAATGTGCGACCTTCGTGAGTCTATCAATAACAACCCAACCTGTATCATTTCCTCAAGGTGACCTCAATAAACCCATCACAAAATCCATTGCGACATCATTCCACTTCCTCTAGGGAATGGGTAACTGCTATAAAAGCCCTGCTGGTCGCTGATGCTCCTACATTCACCTGATGATAGGTGGAAAATCTCATAACAAAACAAATAACATCCCTCTTCATATCTGGCCACCAATACTAATGGTGTAGATCTTGATACATATTGGTGACACCAGGATGAACTGCCCAAACTGAGGAATGAAAATCTCACATCAACTCCTCACGTATGTCTACAGACACCCATACGCATCCATGAAAATGAAATACCTCATCATCACCTACAGTCCACCCAGGTGTAGGTTCCTCTCCTAACACACTCTTCCATAGGAATAGGCCTTTAGAATCTGCTAGCTACCTCATTTTCACTCGATCCAGTAGAGCAGAGGTAACAGTTATAGAATAAAGAAACATCTACCCTTGTCTATCATGAACCTCCAAATTCATCTCAAATAACAGAGCCACAAGGTGCCACTCATTGCTGGCCTCCTGAACTGCATTCATCTGATTCCTCCTACTCAACTCATCAACCACTGCATTGCCCTTCCCAGGTGTGTAGGTAAGCTCAAAGTCAAAAGACTGAAGGTACTCAACCCACCTTAGCTGTCTCAAATTCAGATCACACTAGGTAAAGATATACTTGAGACTTTTGTGGTCAGTTTAAGCCACAAAATTCTCTCCCAAAAGATAATTTCTCTAACAACGTAAAGCATTCACAACTTCAACTAACTCTAGATCATGTGTCGGATAGTTCCTCTCATGTGGCCTCAACTACCGAGACTCGTACGCACTGACTTATTCCCCTACATAAGCACTACTCTCAGCCTGATACCTCTAGCATCATAGTAAATAGTGTAACTATTTATTAACTCCATAAAAATCAGTATCAGTGCTGAATTCAATCTCCCTTTCGGCTCCTGAAAGGATGAATCGCAGGAATATTCCCACAAGTACTTTTCACCCTTCTTAGTCAGGCCCATCAGTGGCACTGCTAAGTGTGAAAAGTCCTGTATAAAGTGTATATAGTAACCAGCCAGTCCCAAAAAACTCCATACCTCAAATACATTCTTCGGTTTCTCCTAGGAAACTACCGCTCTCACTTTCTATGCGTCTACCGACACTCTTGTCTCTATGATAGCATGACCCAAGAAGTGAATTTATCCATCCAAAAGTGGAATTTTGAGAGGTTATCATATAAAGATGCTT
Organism: Viscum album; assembly: GCA_963277665.1. Lineage (NCBI taxonomy): Eukaryota > Viridiplantae > Streptophyta > Magnoliopsida > Santalales > Viscaceae > Viscum > Viscum album. The sequence continues at coordinate 1,804,498,622 of OY728156.1, forward strand.
TCTTAGTGTACTAAATACGATCTCAAGATGGATGGTATGGTCGTGTTGAGTGTGTGAGTACACTAAGATATCATCCACAAAGACTACCACAATAGAATCCAAGTAAGGATATAACACTCAGTTCATCAGTGCCATGAAAACTGCCAGTGAATTCGTAAGGACAAACGGCATAACCAAATACACATATAGACCATACCTGATATGAAAGGCTATAAGAGGTATATCTGATGGTCTAACACACAACTTATGATAACCGGATCTTAAGTAAATCTTCAAGAACACCTGAGCTCCTTGAAGATGGTCAAAGAGATCATCAATCCTCGGTAAGGGATATTAGTTATTGACTGTTAATTGGTTAAACTTCTGATAGTCCACACAATGTCTGAGGGTACCATCCGCATTCTTCACAAAAAGGGTAGGTGAACCCCAAGTAGAATTACTAGGTTAGATTAAACCCTTTTCGCAACTCCTCTAACTACTTCTTGAGCTCATGTAACTCTGGTGTAGCCATCTTATAAGGAGGAATGGACACCGGTGTTGCTCCTGGCACAATATCAATAGATAAATATACCTCTTTATCTGGAGGTAAACTTGAAAATTTATTTGGAAATACATCCCTGAAATGATACACCACTAGAGGAAATTCCATCTGTGAAGTCCCCTAGTCATCAAAATATAAACTAGAAATCTAGTTTGTAATTCCTCCCAGCCCATGATGCTTGGGTCCAGTTGTGCTCTCCTAGACATCCCATTCGCCCTTATGTAGAAAAGACTCACCCTATAGTGATGTGAAACTCACCCTATGAAGATAACAGTCAACAAAGACCTGAAAGGAGACTAACCAGTCCATTATGAGAATGAAATCGAATCATGTCATCTCTAAGACATAGAGGTCCCATAAGAAGTGAGACCCACCAACCTCAAGAGGGAACTCCTTGTAATAACATACACTAGCCATCCTAATCCCCAAAAAAATTTCTAGCATCATCCTCATAAGTAAAGATGCAGAGCCCAAGGATCTCCACAAGGTAAATAGATATAAAACTATGGTAAGACCGAGTATCAAAAAGAGTAAAAGCTAAAACTAAGGAAACTAGAATCGTACCTATAATTTTAGAGGGTCAGGGATCCTGCTCCTGTTGGGTCTACTCCACTACAAAAGTTTGACCTATATCGCAGCCTTGTGACCCTGTCTGACTACCCGGAGTTAATCCACCCTATTGTCATTAAAATATTATCGTTTGGCTACCACATCCACGATCGCCTCCTCGGACTGAACGGACTGATGAACTCCAGTTCCCTAACTAAGAAGAAACTGGTGGCCCTGCTTCTGAATGTAGAGTCATAACTAATCCCATATCAATAGATGCTGGTGGGAAAAAGTAGAAAAACCATTGAAGATGACCCATATTTCCACAATCTCAGCACTCAACTAGGTATCTCGGGCACTGAGGTCTCATGTGCCCACTCTTCCCGCACTAGTAGCACCTCACCAAGATACCTTTAGAGACATCCCTGCTACTAGAATCACCATGTGAAGGTTCCCTACAGTGTTTCCTACTATCAAAGGAAAAACTACCATCCCTAGATGCTGAACCACCCTGGATCATAGCTCCCAACTCCCTCATATTTCACTCAGTAATCAGTGCCTGGTTCACTATAGTAGTCACTGAAGTCATCCTGAAGACATTCACCTGTGATTAAATGTTATACATGAGACCATCCTCATACCTCCTAGCCAAAGATAAGTCGCCACCTCCCAGAATAGGTGCGAATCACTGAAGCTATATAAAACGAGAAGAGTTCTCCATCACTGAAAGAGCACCCTACTCCAAATGCATGAACTCTCAGGATCGATTGTCCCTCAACGTCTCAAGGTAGAACTAATCATAGAAGGTCCTATTAAACTATTATCAAGCCATATCCTGATGATGTCCCACCTGTGAGATAGCATCCCACCGTCTATTAGAGGAATCACGTAGCATGTACGTTATGAGTTTCACCCTCCTCTCCGGAGGCATCTCTAAATGCTCAAAGATAGCAAGCATGGCCTCCAAACATGACTCTGCATCATGTGGTCCTCCATCCCCTAAAAAAGTTGGAGGAGGATGCTGTTGGGACACCCACGTCAACTATACCATAGTTGGGGTAGGATGTGGTGCTCCCTAAAAGGTCTGTATCATCCTCATAAATCCATCATGGAACTGTGCATCAGCACATGTGTTCAGTATAACAGCTGGTGTCAAGACGAGCATGATGGGAGGATCTGTTGGTAGTCCATGCTCTACCATTTCCGATGTCTAACCCTTGACCTGTATCTAGCATACAACTGGAGGACGTCTTGGCGGCATGACTCTTCAAGGTCAAGAGCGTAACTTAGTTCAATATTATCAATGACAAAAAATTAAAAGTGCAAGAAAGGGACATGAGAAGAAACATTAAAGTTTTAAAAAATAGGGTTACAAAGCGTGTATAACACCTACACGGCATGTTCCCTTAAGCTTTTAACATGGAATGTACCTCTTCCAAACCTGGTCATGTAATACCCATACACACGGTGTTTCCCTCCTAAGACACAATGTATACTTGAATTTCCAATCCCACCCAAGTACTTCTACATGGATATAACTACACGGTTCTCTCCTGGGTAACACTATGTGACATGTTCACTACTTAAGTTCTAACCGCCCGTGTCGTTAGTCACATGGTCGGACACACGGTCGACTCTACATGGTGTTCATAAATGGGACACGGTGTTTAAAACCTTAGTTTTATTCACCTATGTCATTCATCACACTGATGAATACACAGTTCTTTACAACACAACATGTATAATCCAGACATGGCGTGTTCTACCAAAAGTTTCCCAAACCCGTGTCTCTTCTCAAACAGTCACATGGTTATGCACTACACAGGGTGTACTTCCAATACGTGGAATTTACTTTAGAAAATTTGTTTCTTATATAATATAAGAACACATGGAGTGTATCCATAACACCACACACCTTGTTGTCTATGTTTCCAAATATTAGGCCTTTGAAACTTCTTTGGAACCCTTAAAGACTTAAATTTTTTTCCAAGGCATGAAAAATTCTGACCCGTGAGGGCTCATACTCCCATGAATCAAAGTTTGGAATCTTTATTCATATCATAACTTGAAAAAATTCAATTAAAGTTCAAACATGATCCATAAAATTCTGATCCAAGAGGACCCATAACACCTTAGGGACCAAAGTTTGGCATCCATCCAAATGAAACTTTACATATTCCAATAACCTATCAAAATAACATTTATTTTATCATGGAATATATCACAATAGCATGCATATCTAGCATAACATCTATCACAACAGCATGAAATTAGTAATTCATCCTAAATAGAATGATAAGAATGCATGGCATGAGATCTCTATAAAGTTCCTATATGATGCATGAGATGGAATACCATCATCTTATCGGGTAAAAACTGAAATAGAACCTCATTAATATCAATTATAACAACACAATACATATGTATCACCCAACGGTAACTATAACAATTGCAAAATCAGAAAATCTCAATATTCGAGGTAACTTGGTTTTTCTCTGTACACGGGTTAGCTACTCCTGGGCACAACTTTTTACCAACTACTCATTCCTTCCTATACATATCTATAGGTTCCAAATAGTAATACAAAACAGAAAATAAACCTATGATACCTCTTTGTAACGTCTAGGTTCTAGGTTCCTCTCAAAGGTGCCCCGAACTCGGTCGGTCACATAACCTCATGCACATTTCCCCAAACACCAGAGGCTTACAACTAGAAGAAACGTCCAAGTTATGATAATGGGGAAACTATGTCCTCATTAGAAGAGTATACACAGTGAAATAATGATAGTAAACAATAACAGAAGCAGTAATTCCATACAACAGAAGTAAACAGAGGAAGACTGATAGTAATAAAACAACTTGATCATATATATAACTGATGCATGTCACATGTGTCTAGGAAAGTAGACAAACAAGCCACAATGCTGGAAATAAAATACTAAATCAAAGTATAGAAAAGCAGTAAACTCCAAAAACATCGCTAGCCTCAGCTTGGTCTCATGCTCTCCACCTCCAACGGCAATCAAATACATGATGAAGAAGGGCGGTTTCCATTATCTATACCTGTAATCATATAATATATTTGGGTCCAAAAGCATGACCCAAATAGGGTGTGAGATTAATCCCAGTAGGCAACCATCAAAATATTTGTGCCTAATAGTCATTTAATATATATAGTAGGAAATATGAATAAAAGAATCAATAAACTAGGAAGTACTCAAAAGTAAACAATCCTATAGTTTTCAATTACATTCATTTACATTTATTAATTATTCAAACCCTTGAATAATGAATCCTAGGATCTAGCCTAAGCTTTGCATCCCTTTGTGTAATAGTAACAACAGACGTCTTAGAAGACCATCTAAACAACCAAGTAAGGCTGAGTCCAAGCTTGTGTTTTGGCTTGGATGACTCATCACAAACAAACAATCAATCATTCACAATAACCCTATGGGAAATCTCTCACAATCTAACCAATTTGGCTTAACATACCACTGATCAAAAGAAAACAACCACCTGGTAAGCTCTCATGGTCCATACCCCTGGGTCCACATGGAATCAATAATTTATACCAAACCATGAGGTACCTCTCACGGTCAATACACCCTAGGTCAATGTAGTATAAATAATCATAAACGACCTCCAGGTAGCTCTCATAGTCAATACCCCCTGGGACAAAAACTACACCAAGTCTCTCACGGTCCTATTTAATAAACATGGAAACCCCTACAGTTTTTCTAGTCCAAGGATCTCATGGTCCATTGGAAGATCAACATGCATATCATATCAAAGTAGAACATGTAATCTAAAACTACTACATGGATAACATTAACAAGAACAAAACATGCAATACTTATAATCAATCAACTCCATCCTAAACAAATCAAGTCATGGAAAACAAGGTATGCCTCATAGGCAACCTAGGCCAAAAGGTCCTAAATAGTAAAACTAGGGAAACTTGCCTTTACGATGTCCCGTAAACAAGGAATCAAACCTTATACATATGATACAACCCCTTTTCAATCAATTAAACCATAGCAAGTAGATAATTGGGATAAAATCCAAAACACGTAATACCCCAAGCATGGGTATTCATCACTTTAAGCATATATAATCCAAAGACAATCAAAGAAAGACACAAACCACCTACCTTGATGTTGTACTATGAGCACTCTTGAACATCCGCCCTTGAATCAGCCTAGAATGATGCAGATCTACAAAATTGTTAAAATCATTCAACCTTTAATAACCCATGAGAGAAGAAGAATCAGGAAGGGAGGATCAAGAAGAAGGGAGAACTTATTGGTGTGATTCCAACGCACCCGTCAAAGTTTGGATTGAACCTTGGAAAGAGAATCAGTGGCTTGGACTTTGATCGTCGCTCCCGATCACTCCTAGATGAACCAAGTTTAGAAGAAGAATGTTCCGTAAACGAGATGTGGCCCTGCTCTGATATATCAATTAAAAAGAAAAGTACACAGTGTGTTCATTTAATGTACACATCGTGTACTAGCCTCAACTGGCCCCCGCTTTAGGTGGTCTTCTAGGTTGCCTACATGGCCTCGTACTCAGCCATTATATAGCCAGTACACATCTACACATGGAAACCGGGTAAACGGCGTGTACTCAAAAGTACATGGAGTGTACTTAGAAAATTTATATTTATTCCTTTTTCCTAAAAACAACCCAAAATAAATATCCATACCTGAAATTAAGATCCAGGTTTTTATGCTTTAATATAACCTCTAGTGGAATAACATGCACTAAAGTGACATAAAACCTCTTGTTTAATTACACATAGAAAGAGTGACAATTCTATTTCACGATGCACCAAAGTTCACTTAATGTGATAAGTTTTTAAAAATAATTTACACAACCATTCTCACATTTTATAAAACATTTTCACATCAAATCCTTTCCATTTTCGATCTTGAAGGCCCATTTCAAAACCAAAACCACCATTTAAATCATTTAAGAAAACTCTTGGTGTGCACAAATCAGTTTTTAAATAAAACCCATTTTGAACATGGATGTCATCCAAAAAACCATTATAATGTAAAATATTGAATTTTAATTTAATAAAAAAAGTAATTGACAATAACATAAGGAAATTCATGAATTGACCCCTTGTATAGAGACACCTACCTCAAAAATGAAGGAAGCCTAATCATCTTCAACAATGGATATTGGAAACAAGAAAATCAATATCTAAAAGATAAGTAATGAGGAAAAACTATAAAGGATTGATCAATATTGAATCCTGATTATTATAACTTTAAAAAACACATCACACATTACTACCAAACAAAGATAAACAAATCTAAACAAGGATGGGGAGATCGCACATACCCAATGGAAGACAACCCACCAAACTGGCGATCAACTGCTCAATGAAAAACAATCTAGTGGTAATGAAACAATCAAACATACAAAGAGAGGCATAGGGATCTAGAAATATGGTTTCACCACAATACAATATGGAGTTTCATGAGTGGAAAATAAAACTTACAGGGTATGGGGGATTTACGGCGTAAATCTCAGTCTTCTATCATAAATTTACCATAACTCTTTTTTATTGAAAAACACATCGTCTTAGGTAAAATTATTCTGAGTGATTATTTTCTTTTGTAAAAATGGGTTTTATGATGTAAACCCATTTTATGAAATAAAAAAGGTTTTACGACCCGATGAATTTACACAAATTCTCATTAGTGAACTTACATCATAATCCAGACATTTACAGAGAAAATATCTCCTGTAGGTAGTACCAAATAGATTACCCTACAGAAAACTCCCATAAACATTTTGATTTACTCCAAATATTTTTTCACATTTATTATCAGACTCCATTATTTCAAATAAACATACATCCTTGAAATTTAGGTCATTTTCCCTGACAAATACTCTCCATACATAAAATATGGTCACCAATATTTTTATTTCTTAGACCTTTAATTACATGGTACAACATTTAAAAATACAAAGGATCATTTTAGTTTTAGTGCCTTGGAAATAGGAACATTATAAATAAAAAAATAAACATTAAACTTGATTATAATCCACTTGGTATACTTATTCATAGGTTACTCCAAAGTTATTTTTACTACCTCTCATATCCTAGAGACATACATTAAAGAAAGGGGTGAGCAAAAATCTTAGAAATAGAATAAATCAAGGAAATACATGGCATGTGAGAAAGAGTCATAACAATAAAGCATGATCATATGAATATAAGTGATATTATAATATAAATAACATGAATTATAATAAGGAAATGTGTCTACAACATAAAAATGAGACATTCAAAAACATATCACCATAGGTTATCACTAAGGTGTTGTAAAACTTATTACCAATGCTTTTGACCAAGGTATTTTTACCCAATTCACTAGAGTGCTATTAGGTCATAACCTTTATATTACCAATATTGTCCACCAAGGTATCATAAATCATATTACCAAGGCATACTGCCCAAATATCATTTCCCAATAAACTAGAGAGTTATCAGGGTGCACCCTTCATATTACCAATGTTTTCCACCAAGGTATCATAAAACATATTACCAATGCATACTACAAAGATATCTATACTCAATTAATTGGAGTGCTAACAAGGAACACGCTTCATATTACCAAGGTTTTCCACTAAAGTATCATAAATTTTTTTACCAAGGCGTAGTTTCATGATATCTTTACCCAATGCATTGGAATTCTCTCAGGTAACACCATTCATATGTCTTAATTAATGTATTCCATGTATGGGAATATTACATAAATCCATCAATAATCATAGCATGAGCCCACAAAAAATAAAGTGGTATCCAATGAAATTAATAATCATTATAATTTTCATTCGATTAATGTAATGAATTATAGGGTATTTACACAGTATAAAATAAATGGTATATGGATTAGTGAGTAATTTTCCCTAGTTAATAGACGTGTGAATCTAGGTGAATGAACTTCAATAAGAAAAATAATGCAAGGGTATTCATATTTAAAATAATGATTACATGTAGATGATGAAAAGTAAATACAAAGGTAGTGATGGATTATTCTCTAGGGAGATCATATTTCCACTATACCACATGTACATAGGAACATTGACATGTATAAGAAAGGTAAAATACCTGAGAAATGTGGAGAGTGAAAGAGAACAAGAACATTGGTCACACATTTGTGGGAAAGAACCCATTTCAATGGATTCATGTGGTTCTCTAGATGAATATCCAACAATCATCATTGCAAACTATAGGATGTTCACAATGAAAAAAGGGTAGTGAACTAATTGAAGGAAAGATAGAAATAAGTGGTTAAGGGTACATTCATGGCATAGGGATATCAATTGAATTTAAATATGAATCAATATAATTTGATCCTTTATTATAGATCATAAAGTGAACATGAATTATTCAAATCAAATCCTCTGGGAGTGTCAAATCAAGAATGTATCAAGGCCCATTTTCATGCACTAGTTCCTGATCAGGTGTAGCTTGGTAGAGTTTTTTTTCACCCCTAGGTATATTTATTTAAAAATCACATCCACTTGTAGCATCCAGATAAAGATTTCATTTCTAGGAAAACCACATACACTATTATTTACTAAATTTATGATAGTTTTATGGCTATGGGAAACCATGAACGGTTTATGAAGGTAGTATAATGATAAGGAATAGTGATATCTCATTGATAAAGTAGTAAGGAAATTATTTCATTGACATGTATTAATATTTCATATTGAAATAAGAATGAATTTAACATTCCTTGAAAAGGTATTTGTAAAAGAGGGGTGAGGAACCCTTATTTCAACAGAGTAACGACTTAAGAAAAATCTATAATGAGATGGAAATGAAGAATATAATTAACAATGCATAATATTCAAAGTAATAGGGTTATTTTAAATCACTTTACAACATAATTAATTGAGAATAAAAGGATTATACAAATGAATAACATTGATCAAATGAAGTGGACGAAAATATCCCTTTCCTTGAGAGGATGCTTATTAAAGCTATAAAGGTACTACTTAAAACATTGGAACCAACTTGGAGAGACTCTTGAGTGGGTAATTTAGTGATAAATCATTATCAAAGGATTTGGTGTGGAAAGTGAGGTGGGAAATAGGGGTATTTATACTTGAGGAGTAGCGGTTTTAAGGGTTAAAATATAGGTTATTTTAATATACAAGCCAACCAATTGTGGGTTTAATCAATTCCAACCAATTCTCTAGATTATTAATGAGTGGGAGAAATTATTTGGACATTAAATACCTTCTTAAAATAGAAAAAAACTTCCAAACCACCCAATTAATTCACCCAATCCAAATATAATTTTTATCTTAAAATTCCCATTTTTTGTTCCAAAATGTAATGTATACATTTTTAAATTAAAATTAATTTTAATAAATTAATTTTTACACTTATAAAATGATATACTTTTTTAATAAAATGTTCCATAATTTTTTAGTCATGTTGACATAATAAAGATGTCATAAAATCATAGTGCTTTGTAAAGTGTCAATTTTCACTTTTTCCCCAAAAATGACCTTTTCCAGAAAAATCAAAAAAATAACCCTAACCTGATTTTGATATTTTGAGTCCAAAAATGAAGTTTATTTTACCAAAATAATTCTCTAAATATAATAATTTCAACTTTAAAATAAATATCCTTATTTATTTTAATTCAAAAATATTGTAGAAAAATAAACATTCTGACTATTATAAAAATTACTTAGGACTTCATTAAAATGTATTATAATTTAAAAAGTTTTTTATATTATTACTTGATGAAAATAAATTTTATCTACAAAATCTACATTTATCAAAAAAACTTTTTTAACTGAATATGTTTATAGTCTCCAAAAATAATATAATTTTGATTATATAATTAAATAATCCCATTGTTATTCCAAGTTATAGTTATCCATGATGAGTAACGTTATTGTGAAAGGGAGAAGTATTTTTATGTGCTTATAATAAAACATTCATTATAAAATAATAGTCATATTAATAACATAACATAATTTTTCAGGGCATTACATTCTTCCCCCTAAAAGAAATTACGTCCTTGAAATTTTACTCATTGAATCAAACTTATTTAACCCAAATGTTCATGTAAATATTAACTATATAAAAGACACATTGTGAGTATATTTGTGTAATTAATCCTATGGGGTAATACTATTTATACTTAAACCATTCCATGAGATAAAAATTTTATCAATCTAAGGCTCTATACCCAAATATTTTGAATCTTAATTTCCATAAATAACCAAATCGTCCTCTGATACCAACTATGGTGACCCGCGTTTTCATTTCTTAAAAATTTAGTTACCTGGTACAACATTTAATAATAAAAAGAATAATTTTAGGTTTAGTGTCTTGGAAGTATGAACATAATACATGAAAAACATTAAACTTTCTTCTAATCCACTTGATATACTTATTCATAGGTTCATCCTAAGTTAATTTTACTACATATTATATCTTGAGGACATATATCAAACAAAGGGGTGAGCATAAATCCTAAAAAGAGAATAAAAAAAAGGAATTACTTATCATGTGATCAAGAGGCATGTTAATAAGGCAGGATCGTATTAACATAAAGCATATCATAATAGAAAGAACATGAATCATAACATGGAAATGTGGATACAACATAAAAATGATACATTCATAAACATATCACCATATATTATCACTAAGGTGTTGTAAAACATATTACCAAGGATTTTGACCAAGGTAACATTACCTAATGCACGGGATCACTATCAGGGTGCACCCTTCATATTACCAAGGTTGTCCACCAAGGTATTGTAAATCATGTTACCAAGGCATGCTGCCAATATATCTTTTCACGATTCACTGGAGCGCTATCAGGGTGCACCATTCATATTACCAAGGTTGTAAACCAAGGTATCTTAAAACATATTACCAAGGTATACTGCAAAGATAACGTTACCCAATTCATTGTAGCACTATCAGGTTGCACCCTCCACATTACCAAGGTTGTCTACCAAGGTATCGTAAACATATTATCAAGTAATGTTCCAAGATATAGTTACCTTATGGATTAAAAAACTATCAAGGAACACCCTTAAAATGTATTAATTCATTAATTATAGATAAAGGAATCTTACATAAATCCATCAATAATCATAACATGAACCCATGGAAAATAAACAGGTATCTAATGAAAGTAAGAATCGTTGTAAATACCATTTGATTAAGGTAATGAATTATGGGGTATTTACACCGTATAGAATAAATGGTATACCTATTAGTAAATAATTTTCCCCAATAAATAGAATTTTGGAAATCTAGGTGAATAAACTTGAATCATAAAAATCATGAAAGGGTATTTATATTGAAATTAATGATTACACATAGCTGATGATATGGAGAGACAAAGACAGTGATGGGTCATTTTCTAGGGAGATCGTATTTCTACTATACCACATTTATATAGTAATATGAATAGGTAGAATAAAGGTAAAATCCATGAGAAAGATGGAATGTGAAAGAGAACATGAACATTGGTTACACATTGGGTGGGAAATAAACCCTTTCAATTGATTAATGTAGCTATCTTGATGAATATCTAACAATAAACTTTCAAAACTATAAGACATTCACAATGAAAAAAGGTTAGTTATCCAATTGAATGAATGATAACAAGAATTGTTTAAGGGCACATTCTTGGAATAGGGATATTAATTTAATGTAAATATGAACTATATATTCCAATCCTTTATTATGGATCATAAAGTACACATTAATTATCTAATGTAAATCCCCCAGGGGTGAAAAACCCGGTGTTCAGTGAGTCCTGTTGTTATGCACCAATTACTAATCGAGTCTAGATCAATGCAGTGTTTTAGAGTTATTACCCCTATGTACATCTATTCCAGATCCACATCCACTTGTAGTATCTAGATAGGGATGTCATTTCTTGGAAAATTGTACAAGCTTTTATTTACCAAATTTAGGATGGTTTTATGGTTATAGGAAACCATGAGAATTAAAACAGTTTATGAAGGTATTATAATGAGAGGGAATTATTATATCTCATTTATAAAGTACTAATTAAGTTATATCAATGAAACATATTAATATTTTATATTGAAATAATAATGAATTTAAATTTTCTTACAAAGGTAGTCATAAAATAGGGGTGAGGAACCCTTATTTCAACTGAATAATAAACTTAGGAAAAAGTAATAATGAGAGTTAAATGAATTATATAATTATAAATAAATTAAAAATAATAGGGGTATTTAAAATCACTTTATATCCTAATAAATTGAGAATAAAAGGCTTATACAGATGATGAACTTGAATCAGAAGAAGTGGAGGAAAAGATCCCTTACCTTCGGAGGACGATTTTTAAAGATAGAGAGGGACTCTATAGAACCTTGGAAACACTTTTTAGAGACTATTTAGAGGGTAATTGATAGATAAACCATGCTCAAAGGATCTGGTGTAGAAAGTTAGGATGGAAATAGGGGTATTTATACTTGAGGAGTGGTTTTAAGGGTTAAAATATATGTTATTTTAAAATATAAGTCAACCACTTGTGGGTTTAAAATTTTAAAACCAATTTTATGGATTATTAATGAGTGGTAGAAAGTTTTATAACATTAAATACCTTCCTAAACTGAAACTAACCTTCCAAACAACCTAATTAATTCACACAAGTGAAAAAATAATTTTTATCTTAAAATTCCCATTTTTAGTTACAAAATGTAATGTATACATTTATAAATTAAAATTAATATAAATTAATTAATTTTTATACTTATTAAATTATATTTTTATTAAAAAACATTTCAAAAAAAATGTTTATGATGACGTAATAGTGATTTCATAAAATCGCAATGCTTTGTAAAGTGAGAATTTTCACTTTTTATCCAACAAATAAACATTGTCAGAAAATTCACAAAAAAAATAACCCTAACCTAATTTTTATGTGATAAGTCCAAAAAATGATGTTTATATTACCAAAATAATAATCTATGTATGATAATTTTAACTTTTAAGTAAATATACTTATTTATTGAAATTCAACAATTTCATAGAAAAATAAAAGGCCATTATAAAAATTAAAAAGTCCTTCATTAAAATATATTATCATTTAAAAAGTGGTTTATAATATTATTTCATTAAAAAAATTAATTAAAACTTTTACATTTATCAAAAAAACACTTTGTTAATTGAATATGTTTGTAGTCTCCAAAAACAATACAATTTTGATTATATCATTAAATAATCACATTATTGTTCCAAGTTATAGATTTCCATGATGAGTAAACGAAAGGCCTAAAACACAACCTCAAAAAAAGGGAACAAAACAAGAGTCAAGAAGTACCTAAAAGAAGGTGATAGAACGTTACACTATTAATTATTTAACTATTCTCCCACAAATAACTATGAAAGAGGATGTATATCCTAGAACTCATGCATGGATCCATTAACTTTCTATTCTCCCATGTATAACTATGGAACATGATTTTTATAGCTTGGGAATCCCTGTGTGGTGGTCTGTAAAACATAATCTAGGTTTCTGATCAGTATATTTATAATAAAATGATTGGAATATTGTAAATTTAAAATAGAGGTTATTCAGTATGGTTTTGATACTCAACAACTTATTTATTCTTTTGTGTGTTTTATTTCTTTTTTACTCTATTTTTAAAATAAAAAAATATTGTTTCTATATTGTTATAACAAAACTTTTCATTGAAAGTTAACTTTAATTTGTGTTTTATATATGGTGTTTGATATAAGTAAATTAGTTTCAAATGATAAATTGTTTTAAAAATCATTTTATATTAGTTGTGATCAATATTTTGGGAATCTTTTCAAAATATCTAATTATATGTTTCTATAGTTTTATTTAGCTGGTTGTTTTTAAAAAATTGGGCAATTTAGTTTTTAAATCATTTTTATCATAAAGTTTTACTAGAAACACAATTCAACCCCCCCCCCCCTTGAGTTTTCCTCTTCAACCAACATTTGGTATTTGAGGATTTTCAAAATAATATTTACAATGATCTAGGTTTACCAAAAGATCAAATTTTTCTATTATTTATAAATTCCTTCCTTTAGGGATAATAATGGATAAGAGGGGATGAATACTAACTAAAATCCCTATTTTAATGAAACCAACTATACTCAATGGAAATTTAAAATGAAAATCCATATTGAGGGTATTGGATTTGATATTTGGAATGTTATCAAGGAAAAATATGAAAACCCCAAAGTTGTTAGCTGAATGGAGTGATGCCACTAAAGTCGTGTATGACTATAATTGTAAATATATTAATGCATTATATTGTGCATTATATGAAAATGAATTTAATAGAATATATGATTGTTTTAATTATTTTTAAATTTAGGATACACTAGTTATATCTTATGATGGAAAATAAAATTTTAAAGAAATGAATGTAAATACTAAAACCATTAAATAAAATACATTCTAGATGAAACTGGATGAAACCATTTATTATATTTATCTCTTATTTAATGAGATTTTTAACATAATGCATGCACTTGGGAAGAAAATTGTATATAGAGATCAAGTGATGTGACTTTTAATATGCCTACTTGATCAGTGGAGAAGAACCTATGTTTCTATCATAGAATCATGGAACATCATAAAAATACTTTTAAAAGAGCTTATTAGATTTAATATGATGTACAAGGATGAATTAAAATTGAACTTAGAAGGGTATATTGAACCTAAATGAAAATCAGGTGCCTTCAAAACATCCAACTCAAAGCTAAAATAAAAGTTCAAAGATGATAGTTTGAGTGATGATGAATTGCCTTCTGATGGTGATGAAGAAATAGAACACCTATCCATAAATTTAAGTAAATCTACAGGAATATGAAATTCATTAAAAATACAAATTATGGATGAAATTATGAATGAAATGGTAGTTGTAAAAAGGAAAATCAAACAATTGAAGTAACCTATTATGAGTGAAAAATAAAAGATCATATAAAGGATAAATTTCCTAAGATAAAATATAATAAAGGTATGTTGAAAATTGAAAAATACCAAATAAGGATATAAAATCCACATGTAGTGCCTCATAAGATAGTTCTAGTGACTCTTACTTGAGTTGAGAAGATAAAAACGACAAATATGACATGTATTTTATGAAAAACACATATGAGGTACAAACTAAAATTTATGCATCTCCACAACATATTTTTAATATATATAAGAATTAAAAAACTAATGAAAACATGATAATTGAGGATCTATTTGAGTATTTTAATTTACTATAGGATATATTTAATGATATAAAGTATAAATACAAAATTTTAAAGAAACAACATTCTCTATATGTTCATTTTAAGTTTAACTTTTCTATATAAAAGAAAAATGATCAATTATTAAAAGAAAACAATGAACTTAAAATGTTCAATGAGAAACTTAATAATGATTTGGAAAGATTTAAAAATTTTATAGAAATCCTTACAAGTATTCTTGATAAAAAAAACTACACAGAAATATACCATTGGGATTGGTTATCAACTTGGACATATGAATATTTATAAAAACAAATTTGTTCCTACTTCAAGTATTTCTATTTCTATAAATAAATCTTATTCTTACAGTCTGAATAAAGTTTTTATTTCAAAAATACTAAATTCATTTTATAGAAAACAAGTTAAACAACTTCTTATTCCTAAATATCTTATTAATAAAATTTTTGGACCTAAGAAAATATGGGTACCAAATCATTTATTGTTTAATTTTTCTATAGGATACTTTCTTGAAGAGTACCAGTAAGCACCTATTGTATTTAGATATTGGATATTCCAGTCACATGAATGGGGACTACTCTATCTTCATGAACCTTATCAAAGTTTATAGTGAACATGTTACTTTTGGTGACAATACCAAAGGAAAGATAATTAGACATGGTCAAATCGGTAATTCTAGTATTGTTTTTATTTCTAAAGTCTTATATTTATATGGATTAAATTATAATCTACTTATAATCTCATATTTATGTGATGATGGTTATTGTGTTAAATTTTAAAATGATACATTAAAAAATTCCAATCATGCTTTATTTTTTACTACCTTTTGTGATGATAATGTTTATGTTATTGATTTGAATTCATTATTTTCTCAAAATATTTATTATTTAAGTTTCTTTCATAAAGTTTCTTGGATTTTGAATAGGAAACTAGGACATTGTAATATACACTCACTTAGGAATCTAACTATGAAAGGTTTATTCAAATATCTTCCAGAACTTTAAAAAATATGTAGGAACTACTTCAAATGAGAATATATAAGATGGTTGTCGTAAAAAAATGGAAGATGAAAGGTAGAGTTTATTAGTGGCATGAAGCCTGGATACATGAATGAAGAGTTAGAGTTTGGAAAACATTGATTATGCACTTTGATTCTGTTATGTTCATTCGATAAAATTTCTCTGTATGAACTCATCTTCCATGAGAGATGCTTCTATCAAACCAAAGAAGAAGATGAGCATGACGTAATCATTTGTTGGGTTTGATCTCATAATATCAATTCATTCTAGATTTGTAAAAAAAATTGTGAAATGATACATGTTTAATAGTGGGTTGTGGATGATGAATTATTGAGAATTGTGATTACTGGAAGATTAAGGTTGAAGGAACTGAATATAAAAATAGCTCTTCTTGGGTATGTTGAACCTATAGAGCTCTATCAAAGGGAGGTTCACTTTCTACATTAACCCAACCCTCTATAATTCTCCAATGAGAATCCCCTCTAGAATATTTAACATCCTAAACATGGTATATAACATAAGAAACCTCTAAAAGAACATTGGGGTCATCAATGATTTCAATGATGGAGAATGATTATTTGAAGATATATGATGTGTCGCCGGAAGCTCAAAATGAGTAAGAAAAGAGGAGAAGCGTAATGTAGCCGTATCAACCAAGGCATAAAGTAAATGCCACCCGCCAAGGTTTCTTTACACTTAAAGACAAAGTCACTAGCACTGGAGTTGCACCACTAATTCCAAGCAAAGGTAAGAGGATAAAGGAATATTAAAGCATAAGAATATTTCAAAATACATCACATTCAATTATTCCCATTACAATGGTATGAAAATATATTATAAAGATAAAATAATGAGAGTAAAATGCCCCAAAATGAGTTACAAGGGATGGGTAACCCAAAAGTTACATAAAAAGAATAAAAAAACACTTTCTCATGCCATTTAATGACCCCACTAGATAAAGTAGTGGGATTTCCTCTTAATGATACTTTTCTCCGCATTCTCTCTCCACCCAAATTGCATGCCCCGAACTAAGATTGTGTGGACCATTGATAAACCTTAATTCCAGGTGGTCAGAATGAAGAACAAACTACTTTGGTCTCAAATAATGGGACCAATGATCTAGGGCTCTCACAACTACATAAAAGTCATTTTTATAGGTGCAGTAATTCCTCCTTTAATCATTAAATTTCTCACTATAATATGAAATAGGTCACTTTCTTTGGATGAGAACAGTGTCTATCCCAACTCCACTTGTATCACATTCCACTTCAAAGACATGATCAAAGTCAGGTAACGCCAAAACTTGTTCTTCACACAAATTTTTCTTAGTGATTTCAAATGCTTTATTTGATGCCTTTGACCACTCAAATTTCCCCCTTTTCAAGCATTTGGTGATTGGTGACATGATAGTGCTAGAATTAAAAACAAAGTGACAATAAAAAGATGCCAAACTATGGAAACTTCTTACTTAGGTGATGGATTTTGGTTGTGGACAGGACTAGTTTTCTTCCACTTTTGATTCATCCACCATGATGCCTTCTTTGGTTACAACATATCCCAAAAACACTTCTGTTGAAAATAAATTGCATTTTTTCAGCTTTTCATATAGCTTCTGTTTCTGTATAACGTTAAATACTCATCGAAGATGATCCACATGGCTCTCCACATCCATCCTGTATATCAAAATATCATCCAAATAAACAACAACAAATTTACCAAAAACACTTCTGTTGAAAATAAATTGCATTTTTTCAGCTTTCCATATAGCTTTTGTTTCCGTAGAACGTTAAATACTCATCGAAGATGATCCACATGGATCTCCACATCCATTCTGTATATCAAAATATCATCCAAATAAACAACAACAAATTTACCAATAAATGGTTTCAGAACTTCATCCATGAGTAGCATGAATTTTCTAGGAGAATTTGAGAGGTCGAATGGCATCACCTACCTCTCAAACAATCCATATTTAGTTTTGAAGGTTATTTTCCACTCATCCCCTTCCTTTATTAGAATCTGGTGGTATCCACTAGGAATATCAACCTTCAAAAAGATTGATGAACCATGTAATTTATCAAGCATATCATTGATTCATGGAATGGGATACCTATATTTGATGGTAATATTATTGATATCTCTACTATCAATGCAAATGTGATATGTACCAACTTTCTTTAGCACCAATAATTCTAGAACAGAACAAGGGCTCATGCTTGGCTTTATAAATTCTATATCAATCAACTCATCCACTTGCTTCTGCAATTCCCTTGATTCTCCAGGATTACACTGATATGCTAGTTTATTAGGCAATTTTGTACCTGGTACAAGATCAATCTGGTGTTCAATGCCTCTAAATAATGGTAATACTACTGGAAGATCATTAAGAAAAACATCATGATATTTCCCAATAAATGAATGAGCTAACAGATGGTGATGACTCTTCTCATGGCATGACTTTTCCATCATTAATAAATCAAAAACTGGATTTTTCCAATATATGGATTTCTCCACTTGTGCTTTATTGATAAAGATACTATCTTTGGAAACTTCTTAAACATGTTTTTCCTGAAGGGTTTGGGATGGATTCAAAGGAGTAAGTGTGATATTCCTTTCCCCAGATCGAAAATAATATGTGTTCTTCCTCCCATAATATTTCACGTCTCTGTCAAATAGTCAAGGCCTTCCCAACAACAAGTGACAAGAATCCATAGGAATAACATCACACAATACCTCATCAACATAGTTCTTACCAATGGATAATGAAATCAAAACCTAGTTTTTTACTTGGAGTGTTATCCCATTGTTCAACCATTGTAATTTATACAAGCAAGGATGATTCTGAGTTGGAAGTTTCAATTTATCCACTAGTGTTGTTTAATCCATATTTGTACAGCTCCCACTATCAATAATCACCATGCATACATACTGATTAATGGTGCAGTGAGTTTGGAACAAGTTTTATCTTTGATCTTCTTCTGGGTAGCTTTGAGCTTGCAAAACTCTTTATAGTACAAGCATGTTGCCCACATCATCTTCTTCCACAACATGTTCCTCATTTTCAAATTCTTCACCATCATGTTCATCCTCTTTGATTTCCTCTTCAATATTTTCGACATCCTTTATATTAATAATTCTATTGTTAGGATAATTGGCCTGAAAATGACCATACCCATGACATTTGAAACACTTTCAATTCCCACATTCAAAGGAGTTGGACTTCATTTTTTGTTATTCTATATCCTTCTCTTTCCCTTTATCCGGTACCTTTTTCCTTCCTAATTATGGTGTCTTTGAGGTCCACTTTTTCTTTTCCACCTTGATCACTAGCTTGCAAATATTATCAAGTGAGCAGAATGGTTAAAACTCTACTAAATGTTCAATTTCTTCATTTAACCCAACTGAAAACCTTACAATTGTTTTCTCTTTGTAATATGGAACATCACTTCGCATCAATAAATGATAAAACTCTTGAATTTACTCTTCAACAGATTTATCTCCTTGTCAGAGGCTATGCATTCAAAAATAAATCTCTTGGTTATAATTATCGGGCAGAAATCGTCTCCTCAAAAGTATTTTCAACTTCTCTCATAAGCGTATTTTGTCTTTCCCATCACGTTCCCGTTGTTTCTTCATATTTTCGCACCAAAAAGATGCATAATATTTAAATTTTAGAATGGATAACTTGCATGTTTTCTCATCATAACAATTCATAAATTCGAAGATTCGTTCGATTTCCCACATCTAATCTAGAAAATCATCTGGAATCATATTCCCAAAAAAATATTGAATGTTAATCTTCAACCCTCTTCATTATCCTCATCATATCTTCTTCTTCACATATCCGCCTCTGAATCTCTATAATCATCACCATTTGCATGATCTTCATAAAATGGTGTTGGATTGTGCCTATTATGTGGAGATGGACATTGAGGATACCATTATGGTGGAGGGGAGTTGGGTCACCATGATCTCAACAATTGTGCAAGTTTCTCACTGATTTGAGTAATTTGTGATTTTAATTGTGTGTTAAATATCTCCCATGGAGTAGGAGGAGTAGATGATCCACTCTTGTGAGACATGATGGAGAGTAACAAGAATAGTGTGATAGAACTTACTCGTTGGAACCGCGTCTCTAATACAAATGGATGCATCGCCGGAAGCTCAAAACAAGTTAGCGAAGATGAGCATAATAATGTAGCCAAATTGACCAAGGATTAAAGGAAATGCTACCCACCAAGGTTTCTTCATGCTTAAATACAAAGTCACCAACACTGGAGTTGCACCACCAATTTTGGGTAAAGGGAAGAGGCTAAAGCAAGAGGAAAGCACAAAAAGCTTCCAAAATCCATCCCATTAAAGTGTACCCATTACAATGGTATGAAAATACATTTTAAAGATAAAATAAATAGATTAAAATTCCCCAAAATTAGTTAAGGAATGGGGAACCCAAAAGGCACATAAAAAACATAAAACAACACTTTTCCATGCCATTTAATAACCCCACCAGCTAAAGTAGTGGGATTCCCTCTCAATGATGTTTTTCTCTACCTTATCTCTCATATTTAAGGTGGTTCTATAAATTTTCTTCCTTTTCTAAGTGGATAATTCACTTTGGGTCCCAAATAAGTGTGTTGTGGCCCACCATGGTGTTTGATGTCAAAAAGTGTGGGCTGGTCCAATTCAAATAACAATTCGTCTTGAAATTTTTATCAAGCTAAAAATTATCCTTGGGCTGAATCTAGTCAATATCAAGATACAACCAATTTATTTAATTGGATCAACCAATAATAGAATAAGATAATGTTTTTATCTTTAGAAATTTGAGATACACTTCCACATGTAGTCATAAAAGCAGATTCTGAAAAGAAATGGATGGAGAAGGATACCTAGTTATGGATAGACATGGTCGTTTTACCATGAATCATCTAGGTGGATTTGTCAAAATTCATAGAGAAACCAATTGAGTTCTGATGGAGAAAAATAGAAAAGAAAATTGATATTACTATTTTCTATCAATTTTGTTAGTGGGAGTTGACTTGAAATCTATTCAATGTTGCCATTGAAGGATGTAGGAGTTGTGACCTCAATATTGGGAAACTGGATATTAGAATATAATGAACTATCAGTAATTCATGGACTTAATAAATGAGTAAGATATCATCAATATCTATTTATAACAAAATAATAGTTTCAAATAGTATTATAGGAGATTTTATGGCATGAGAAATTAAATAAAAACATACTTGGAATAGTTTTTTTTCATACATAACATCTCATGCAGGTTTGCTTCCTTCACACATACAGTTTTTTTGGTAGTGAAAGTGGACAACAAAGTAATATTTTCTTACATGTATCTAAAATGAATCTCATATACATCAGGTGAAGGATTAAGAAGTCCTAATGCTCTTGAATTGATAGTGTTATTTTTCATGAGGAGAAAAATCTATTACTAATAGTTGTTAATGATATAACCAAATTCATCTAAATAATTTGAGAAAAAATAAATGGTCAAAAATATAATATTAGCCTACCATTTAGTGTAACTTCTGATAAAAGCTAGCACCATGCAACCACCATGTTATTGAAAACCCCAGTCATAGGGTTTAAGTGTGGACTGCAAGCAATATTAGGGCCTAAAATAAAGGAGAAATGTCACACCCCGACGGATGCTTTATTTTAAATTGACTGTTTTTATTATTATTATTTGGGTTATTTTGCGGGCATGCAACCATGCACAATGACCGTGCGCGCGACCATGCGGACGACCGTGTGTGCGACCGTGCGCGCGACCGTGCGCGTGATCGTGCGCGGTGTTCATCCTTAATAAATGATTTTATTATATTGGTTGATTTTATTATTTTAGTTTTATTATTAATATTAAATTTATATTTTAATAGAATATTAATTTATCCTTAATTTTATTTTTATTTTTGTTTTTATTTTCTTTTTTTCCCTATCTTTTTCTTTTCTCTATCTCTCTCTTTTTCCCTCCTCATTCTCTCCCCCTCTCTCGCACAGGCCTCTCCTCCACTAACCCTAGCTGTTGCTCCTCACCGGACCACTCGCTGCCCTACCCTCCTCCTCCCTCTCCTGGATCGGCGCTACCCTGCCCTCCTCCTCCCTCTTCGGCCGGCCGCGCCGCCCGCCTCACCTCGGGCTCCCCCGCGTCGCCCCCACTGGCTCGCATGGCCGGACCCACGCCGCCCCTCCCTTCCGGCTGATTTTTCTGGCACGACGCACCTCTGACCTTCCTTCCCCCCCCCCCCCGGTTTTCCATCTGCACCTTTGTTGCAGGTGCGTTTTCCCTTCATTGGGTTGTTTTGTTGATTCGGGGATTTCCGGGTTAGGGTTTGGTGTTGCGTTTAATTTTTTATGGTGTAATTGATTTGATTCTTTGATTTTAGGGTTTAGTTGTGTTATTTGAGGTGCCACTAACGTGAGGCAGGGGTTTTGCGCCAAAACTTTGAGGTTTTCCTACACCGAGGTAGGTGGTTCTGCGCATAAATTTTATCTGACAAATTAGTTTTTTTATTTAATTAATTTAGCATATTTATTAATTTGTTTGTGTGCTAAAAATATTGTTTAAAATCTGTTTCAGTGTGTGTATTATTTCAAAATGGAATTTTTGTGTGCTTAATTTGTTGTGCAGTTATTGTGTATTGTGTTTTAGTTTGGTGTTGCTGTTGCGTTCTGTGTTCTGGTTGGGTTTGTGTTTTGGTTTGGTGTTGATGTGCGGTGTATTGTATTATGGTATTGTGTAAAGTCTTGTGATACCTCTCAGGAGTTGTTTTATAAAATTTTTAAATGGTTTATTAAATTATATTAATGGTGTGAAACATGTCTAGAAGGTGGTTTAGTGTTGCGCCAAGGTGCGTTTGGTTTTAGAAGGATGTTTTGAGTGAAGTTTTTGGCATTTAATGTCATGAGAAATATTTTGAAAAGTGTTTAATAAATTTTCTAGTGTTTTGTTTATCCGTGGAAATGGTCTTTAAATTTTTATTTATAAAATTTTTAAAATGTTTTATGAAATAATTATTGAGGATGAAAATTGTTTTTTAATTGAATTGGGTAAAGGTTTTTGGCATTTAAAGTCTTGCGGTTGTTGCGGTGTGTCGTCAACGAAAGTTCACGACACTGTGGTTATCGTTTTGCGCGTGCTTATGCACAAGTGCGAAGCGAGTCGTGTCGTCACGATCGAGCGGTGAGTCGAGGTAGGTCTCCTACTGCACATGACTTTAAATTTAGAATTTATTAATTGCTTGATATTTTATAAATTTTAATAAATAAGAAATAGTATTAAATGATAAATTTTTAAATGATCACTCGATGTAAAAAGAGCCATTTATTTTATACACAACACTTGAAATGTTTTCTTGATGAGCGGACACCCAGTAGCGAAAGAATACCTATTTGGACTTTAAACATAATTCACAAAATTTTAAATGTAGTTTTGGTTATTGGAAAATTGCTTATTTTGAAGCGCAAACAAGTTTTTTGATTCACTTGAGAAATGAGGATTTTCCTTAAAATTGGTGAAGCGTTTGGCACTTTAATAAAATAAATTATTTTGGAAAACTCTATTTGGGGTGACTCGGATGTGATATTCGATGTACATTGACTGCATGATTTATGTGTGATGTTTATACTGATTGATTGACTTTGTTGACTTAGCCATCCCCCCCCCCCTCTTTTATTACACATGTTGACATGGGAACCTGTCATAGTAAGTGAATTTTTGTGAACGATGCTGCACTAGTTTAGATTATGCACTAGCTAGTGGCCCCATAGCAGGGGAATACTGTGTTATTGCTACTATGGGGATTGGGACCCTCGGTTAGGCCATGCAGGGCTATACCAGGTAGTAGTATGGGCGTTATGACGTCATCAAGTTAGGGCATGCCTTCAGGATGAGTCACATATATGGTATGTTCTAGATTGTTCACGAGCTCCTAGGTTTGACCAATGTCTATTCGGCTTTTGTTGCTTGCAGTAGTGATTGTGATGCTTATATGTATACCCACATTTCCCTTCCTATGTGATTTCTTTTGTGCATTTCTGGTGTATTTTTTTCCTTATAAATTGGTAAACGGATTTCAATTAGGTTTCAAAAAAATGGTTTTCAAATGAAAGTGTTTAATCCTCTTTGTAAAAATTTGAAAAAAAAATATAAACATCACTTTCCATTTCTAAAAAGTCATTGACACTAATGAGATGAATCTAGATTTAAAAATGGTTAAGGGAAATGGTTTTTACTTTGCTTTTGAGAAAAATACTTAGAAAAACTTACTTTTATAAATTGTAGTTCAAACTTGAAATTAGTGAATTCTTTATTTAATGGCTTGTGCGTTCGGAATAGAATTATTCGGGCCTACCTACTAAGTTTTAATACTCATTCCTATAGTGTTTTCTTGTTTTTAGTTTCTACTGCAGGTTGGCACGAGCTTGTTCGTCGTGGGTGAGACTTGGTCATGTTTTGGAGAGTGACTCTCGAGGTCACGAGGAGTTTTTGGTTGTGGCCAGGTTAGTATGTTGTTCTACCTTTTTTTTGCACTGCTTTATTTATTTTCATTGGGAAAAATCGTTCCCACTTGCCATGTTGATGCCCTGGCGCTTGTCGCCAGCCCGGAAGGATCGGGAACACCTCTCAGGCCTTGTTGTGGACTGGGTCGGGTGCCGGTTCGGATGACGACCAGGCCTGGTTCGTGACAAAATGGTATCAGAGGGAGGTTTTTGTTCTTGTTATTTGGGGTTTCAGGTAGATCAGAGATAGTATTGTCGGTACTCAAGGGATAGGTGTGAGAAGAGCATCGGGAACTCTCTCATTCTGATCCTCAAGTAACTAGGGGTAGTCCGGGATTTAAGTTTTTTGACTTTCTCTGTATGTATGGGGGATGACAATAGAAGTAAACCGGTACTGTGCGCGGTATCACATGGAGTAGCGACCCATGTGATGCCCGAGAGTACGGTTTGACACTCCTAGTGGTTGGTACTTGCCTAGGGCATGGTCTGCTAAACCATGTAGTCAGGTTAGACACGACCACTAGTCCTCCACCGAGGTGATTTAATGTTTGTGATATCTTGCTTCAATTTTGGAGTTGGCGTGAGATTGTTTTCCTTTAAAAAGGGACGCAGACTTTGGTGATGCTCTTATTTTATTTTGGTGTGCGGTTGACATGATATTTGGGGTTCGTTTCTCTTGGACCTTGTTTTTGGAATTTGACTTTTATTTTTCGAAGTTGAATTTATAAAAGGATGTCTTCAGTTATTTGAAATTGGAGTGGGTGGTTTTATAAATGGAAATCATTTTGGAAATTTGTCTTGAGTTTTTGAAATAGTTGGAAAAGGTATTTTGGAAAATTGGAATGTATTGTTTTTAAAGTGAAAGATCCTTGTTTCTTTTCCAATGGTATTTCTATGGGTGCTCGCATGTGCATGTGGAAGTGATTAACGGATAGTTGGTGGATTGTGTGGATGGGTTCCTGGGAGGCACAAAAATACAAATCTATGAGGCATCCAGAAATATCAGTGGTGAGTGATTGATTTTGAAAGCTATATCTTGTTTCCTGAAAAGTGGGGTTTCCTCTAAAATGAATTTTTGTGATTAAATGGTTTTGGAAAATGGAAAATGGTTTTGAGTCCGGAGTGAAAGCGATGAATTCAAAAGATTTGTTGGGTTTTGTTGTACTATGTCTGGTTTCTCAAGTGGGTGTTTTTCTTTAAGAATGAATTGATGTTTTAGATTGGAATTATTGGATTTGTGTTTGGAATATGGATGTTTGCATTGTGATGTGTTGGATTTGTGGAAGGTTGTTTTGTGTTCCTTGTTTGGGATATGCCCCTAGAAATGTCCCATGGGTTTCCAGCAGGTCTCTCGGTTCTTGGCTTAGCCCAGACTCCCAGTGGAGTGGCGGAGTTGGGTTCTACTTGATTGTGTTGACTGTTTGTAGACATCGAGGTCGATTGGATATCGTTGAATTCTTTGGTAAAGTCAGGATTGTCTCCGGTTTTGGAAGAACTCTAAAAGTTGTGTGGGTGTATGTTTTCTCGAGTACGCCTAGTGGAGCAGCACTAAACCATTGAACGGTGATCGCTTCGTTTTTGTTGAGAATAAGGATGTCTTGAGAGATCCTTAAGACTAACCTCATCCCACGGTTGTACCTAAGGAAGTGAAGGTTCCTCATCCGATGAGAAGTGTGAACCAAAGGGGCCTGTTCTTAGAGCGCTCCTTCCATCAGTTCGTGTTGCGTGTCAGATAGACCGATCAACTTCCTATCTCTAGTGTGGTCAGTCAGACACTTTAAGTCATTCATTGCAATTCTCAGTTGGTATGTTGATAGAGTGGTTGTGCGGGGAACAAGGAGAAGTATGCAGGTTGTTTTTCTAGCGGAGGAAGTTCCAGTCAGAGGTGGTCAACTTATGACTGTGAGGCGGTGGATGCTTCAAAAATTAGGTCCCCAGCAATAGGTCTCGGGGTGAAGCTTGCGCGTAGTCAAAACTCATCAGGCATGGGATGACCTTGGTCCGACTTAAGTCTGTAGTGACGGGATGAGGATGACTTAAATTTCCCCTATTGTAGTGTCATCTATGAAAGCCTTGTATCTTTGTTGTGGTCTTAATTTAGGGAAGTTTATATTGGGTCTTAAAGAGGTCTGAAGAATTAGTATTCTTGTAAAGTCGGTGGGTGTGCTCTGTTAACCTTCTCATGGTCGGTTATGGATCAAAATTGTACATGTTTCAGAGATGCTTGTCTTGTGGAATTGATGTGCGTCTGTCTAGTTCGTCTCTTTGTTAGGGGTTTCCACTTTCAAAACCCTCCAATGTGGTGGAGTATTAGTCAGTGTGAGAATTGTCTGTGTGGGTCAGCCTGTGTTGGCAGGTTCGTGATGAAGAGTTCAGTCTGTATCACTCAAAGTAAACTGGGAATGCCCGCGCGGGTGTCGTGGTGTTAGGAAAATTCTAAAATGGTGGGGATACCCAATGCGGATCTCGCCAGCATATCCTCTTGTGTCGGTTTGGTTCAACTTAGGGAGATTAGTGGGTCAAGCTAGTGTTAGAGGTTTTGTCCGGGTTTGTGAATCATTTTGGTTTGGAGAACCAATGTTTGACAAGGATCCTAATATGGTGGGGATACCACCATCAGATTAACTTGTGGAAAACTCTGTCTTTAAAGTGCACATGGCAGGACAATCCCTTGCTTCTGCTCCACCTGACCCTGATCATTATATTTGGTTAGCTCGGGCGGTGGGTCTCCTTACGAGTGATCTTGGAGATCTCGAGCGGCCCTGGTGATCCCTAAGTTAGGGGTCAGGGTAATCCATGTTGTGGTGGTGTTTGGAGGTGTATTCTTTTTTGTTGGTTATGTTGCTTGGTAAGTATGTTTTTGGAATATTGGGAGTTTCAGGTCATGGGTGTTTTGAATGCCCAATATTCAGGTGATTGAGTTTTGTTTTAGGTATCTTTGCAGTCTTGCTTGGAATCTTAGCTTGTTCATGTCTTTTGGGACTTTCTGGGGTCATAAAGTGTTATGGTGGGGAGAATTGTCACACCCCAACGGACGCTTTATTTTAAATTGATTATTATTATTATTATTATTGGGATCTTTTGCGGGCATGCAACCATGCGCGAAGACCGTGCGCGCGACCCTACGTGCGACCATGCGCGCGACCGTGCGCGGTGTTCATCCTAAATAAATGATTTTATTATATTGGTTGATTTTATTATTTTTGTTTTATTATTAATATTAAATTTATATTTTAATAAGATATTAATTTATCCTTGATTTATTTTTGTTTTTGTTTTTATTTTTTTTTCTCTCTTTTTCTTTTCTCTCTCTCTCACTCTCTCTCATTCTCTCCCTCTCATTCTCTCCCCCTCTCTCACGTGGGCCTCTCCTCCCCTAACCTTAGCCGCTGCTCCTTGCCGGACCGCTTGTCGCCCTGCCCTCCTCCTCCCTCTTCCAGATCAGCGCTGCCTTTCCCTCCTCCTCCCTCTCCAGTCTGCTACGTCGCCCGCCTCGCCTCGGGCTCCCCCATGTCGCCCCCGCTGCCTTTAATGGTCGGACCCACGCCTCCCCTTCCTTCCGGCTGATTTTACCAGTGCGATGCACCTCTGACCTTCCTTTCCCTCACCCGGTTTTCCATCCGCACCTTCATCGTAGGTGTGTTTGCCCTTTGTTGGGTTGTTTTGTTGATTTGGGGATTTTCGGGTTAGGGTTTGGTGTTGCGTTTGATTTTTTTATGGTGTAATTGATTTGATTATTTGATTTTAGGGTTTAGGGTTTAGTTGTGTTATTTGAGGTTTCACTAACGTGCGTCAGGGGTTTTGCGCCAAAACTTTGAGGTTTTCCTACACCGAGGTAGGTGGTTCCACGTATAAATTTTATCTAACAAATTAGTTTGTTTATTTAATTAATTTTTCATATTTATTAATTTTTTTGTGCGCCGCAAATCTTGTTTAAAATTTGTTTTGGTGTGTGTATTATTTTAAAATGGAATTTGTGTGTGCTTAATTAGATGTGCAGTTGTTGTGTATTGTGTTTTAGTTTGGTGGTGGTGTTGTGTTCTGTGTTTTGGTTGGGTTTGTGTTTTGGTTTGCTGTTGATGTGTGGTGTATTGTATTCTAGTATTGTGTAAAGTCTTGTGATACCTCTCAAGAGTTGTTTTATAAAAATTGTAAACGGTCTATTAAATTATATTAATGGTGTGAAACATGTCTGGAAGGTGGTTTGGTGTTGCGCCAAGGTGTGTTTGGTTTTAAAATTATGTTTTGAGTGAAGTTTTTGGCATTTAAAGTCATGCGAAATATTTTGAAAACTGTTTAATAAATTTTCAAGTGTTTTTTTATCCGTGGAAATGGTCTTTAAAATATTATTTATAAAAATTTTAAAATGTTTTATGAAATAATTATTGAGGATGAAAATTATTATTTAATCTAATCGGGTAAAGGTTTTTGGCATTAAAAGTCTTACGGTTGTTGTAGCTTGTCGTCAACGAAAGTCCACGACACTGCGATTATCAGTTTGTGTGGGCTTATGCACAAGTGTAAAGCAAGTCGTGTCGTCACGATCGAGCAGAGAGTCGAGGTAGGTCTCCCACTTCACTTGCATTTAAATTTAGAATTTATTAATTGCTTGATATTTTATAAATTTTAATAAATAAGAAATAGTTAAATAATAAATTTTTAAATGATCACTTGATGTAAAAGGAGCCGTTTATTTTATACATGACACTTGAAATGTTTTCTTGATAAGCGGGCACCCAGTAGTGAAAGAATGCATGTTTGGCCTTTAAACACAATTCACAAAATTTTAAATGTAGTTTTGGTTTATTGGTAAATGATTTATTTTGAAGCGCAAACAAGTTTTTTGGTTCACTTGAGAAATGAGGATTTTCCTTAAAATTGGTGAAGGCACATTTGGCACTTTAATAAAATAAATTATTTTGGAAAACTCTATTTGGGGTGACTCGGATGTGATATTCGATGTACATTGACTGCATGATTTTTGTGTGATGTTTGTACTGATTGATTGACTTTGTTGACTCACCCCCCCCCCTTCTTTTATTACATACGTTGACATGAGAACTTGGCATAGTAAGTGAATTTTTGTGAACGATGTTGCACTAATTTAGATTATGCACTGACTACTGGCCCCATAGCAGGGGAATACTGTGTTATTGCTGCTATGGGGATTGGGCCCCTCGGTTAGGCCATGTAGGGCTATACCGGTTAGTAGTATGGGCGTTATGACGTCATTGAGTTAGGGCATGCCTTCAGGATGAGTCACATGTATGGTACGTTCTAGATTGTTCACTAGCTCCTAGGTTCGACCTATATCTATTCGGCTTTTGTTGCTTGCAGTAGTGATTATGATGTTTATATGTATACCCACATTGCCTTTTCTGAGTGATTTCTTTTGTGCATTTCTGTTGTATTGTTCTCCTTGGAAATTGGTAAACGGATTTCAATTCGGTTTTAAAAAAATGGTTTTCAAATGAAAGTGTTTAATCCTCTTTGTACAAATTTGAAAAAAAATATAAACATCACTTTCCCTTTCTAAAAAGCTATTGACACTAATGAGATGAATCTAGATTTGAAATGGTTAAGGGAAATGGTTTGTACTTTTCTTTTGAGAAAAATACTTAGAAAAACTTACTTTTATAAATTGTAGTTCAAACTTGAAATTAGTGAGTTCTTTATTTAATGGCTTGTGGATTGGGAATAGAATTAGTCAGGCCTACCTACTAAGTTTTAATACTCATGTCTATAGTGTTTTCTTGTTTTTAGTTTCTGCTGCTGGTTGGCACGAGCTTGTTCGCCGTGGGTGATACTTGGTCGTGGTTTGGAGAGTGACTCTCGAGGTCATGAGGAGTTTTTGGTTGTGGTAAGGTTAGTATGTTGTTCTCCCTTTTTTTGAGCTGATTTATTTATTTTCATTTGGAGAAATCGTTCTCACTTTCCATGTTGATTCCCTGGCACTTGTCGCCAGCCCGGGAGGATCGAGAACGCCTCTCGGGCCTTGCCGCGGACCAGGTCGGGCGTCGGGTCAGATGATGACCCGACCTGGTTCATGAAAAGAAATTACCATAGAAAATATAGAAATTTGAAAATATTTTTATTAAAAATAGAATATCTGAATTAATATAATGATGAAATGAAGGAGTTAAAACCAAACTTGGATTATTGTTGTTCTCTTATGATCATATAAGTATATAAAATTGATGAACATAAGACATAGACAATTGATCATCAAATGAAAATTAGATATTGAATAACACAAAAAATAGAAATTGGAATTTGTTATTGGAAGTCATTAATTACGAATTGTGATATAGGAGTACAATTTAAATAATGGTAAATGTATGAACAAAATGATATATTCACAAAATTGAAGAAAAAAGTGAATGAAATAAGATATAATTCAAGGACTTGGAATTGTGGAAATTACATATTTGTATGGGAAAAAGAATCAATCCATCCCTTGAACATTTAAAACTATAATACATGCTTGGAAAAGTCTAATGTAAAGAAAATTTTGAACCGAATGAAATACAACATGAAAATTAAGAAACAAACATGTTTTATTAATAAAAATATAAATTAAAAAATAACCACCATTATAATCAACATAAAATGGTTTTAAAGAAAAAAGTGTTTGAAAACTCTATTATATACCACTAAGAATTGGAAACAATTAAACATTAAAAAAACTAAAAATTATGAACATAAAGATCCAATATTGAATTCATATAATGAAAATTTGAAAGGGAATAAAAATTAGAAAATCTAGCAAACATTCAATAGGGAATAATTAACAGCCATAAATATAAAACTGGTGCACTCCTTTGTACATAGAAATACCTATAAAATACGAAATTTCTGCCTGAAAAGTGAATGTGGTGGTGAAATACTCGTATAATCAAAGAAGATCCTTACTTGCTAGGCAATATGAATACGCCTCACTTATTTTCCACCAGAATAATGAATGTAGGAAGAATTTTTCATATTGTGAAATCTAACAAATTACTTGTCTATTCATGCTCTTTAAAACAACTTAGAAACTTTTATACTTGAAAAACACCACAACACATGTAATCCGCGTCAATAAACTCAGAGAATCAAGAAATAGAATAAAGGAATTGTAAAAAATATATATAAGTCGAATGCATTGAATCATGATCCATAGTATCAACCATAGTTTTTTTAGGTTGTGTGTTCTAAGGGTCTGTTTGATAATACTTACTGAAAACTGATTATAGTATCTAGGTTGTATTTGACACCGCATACTAAAAAGTGCTTACAATACTTACCTCCTATGATAAGAAATTTGAAACTATCTTACATTTGGAAAACATATTAAACCTTAATTCTAGAAGAAAAAATATGAATAGATACCACAAAATACATTTTGAATAAGCCTCTTATTGATTTTTTTTACTAAAATTGATTATAGCACTTATAATCTATAGAAATGAAAATACTCACCTAGTTGTATCAACATTGCAAACCCATTGTTGTCACTAATATTCACATCTAGCCTCATTCCTACATCCCAAGAATGTTCCTTCATTATCCCTGATATCATTGTTCCTCGGTCTTGAAAATTCACAACACACAAAAAATGCATAAAATACCACGCTTAAGTATAAGGCAGTTGGAACATCAAACAATGCACAAAAATGGCCTTCTAAGAAATGATGACATGAGAGTTGGTAAAAGTGTAGGAATATTTGAACTAAAGATTAAAAGTAAGAAAAATTAATGATTAAAAGTAGGATAATTTAAACTATATAGAGCAACAACAAAACCATAATTTAATTTCACCAGGTGTGGTTTCAATGAAATCTTCTAATCAATTAATCATTCATACATATATTGAAAATAACTAATTTGTAAGAAGACTATTGATTTCCTAGAAGGAAAATATAGTAACTAAAAGATACAATCAATTTTAAATTAACGCCTTCACGAAACACTTGGTAAATATCAGTGGGTGTTGAATAGAGGATAGTGTCTAGTGGGTATTTAAAATAGATAACATTACTAAAGAAAACATGGAGAGAGAAACTAAGCACCTATATATTTTCCTCAAGTGCTCCATTAGAAAGCTACATAATAGATATGTTGTTAAAAGATGTCTAAGATCAAAAAACAATACAAATTTAGAACATTGATAAAGTGGTCAATATAAAATATATCCATAAATGAACTATAGTGGGAAAATATCACACAAGAAACTTTGGAAAATGCTAGTTACTTGATTGATACAAAATATGTTGAACAAAAAGAGAAAAATAATGAAATATTACTCATGAAGCACATATGTAGAATCTATCCAAATCAGATTCACTTCAAGGTATGGGATCACGGGTGTTGCATTCATAATTTTAGCGCATCAAAAATATACATACAAAAATTAATTAGAATAAACACTTCAGGATAATGTTCAATATACTCCAAATTTTAATGTACATGGATTGCCTATGTTTTTTAATTTTGAATATTTTTGACAAGTATCATGAAACCATACTCGGACCAAGAAGCATCAACACAAAAGGTTTCTCAAAAATGAAAATCAAATACCTGGATCTGATCAATTGCATGAGAAGCAAGCATCTAGAGAAGAAAATCATCAAACAACTATGATTAAATTGTATTCTACATACAGAAACTCGAGTAATTTTTTAATATGAGTTTTACGGAAAAAAATTCAGGAAAGGGGATTAGGGTTTCAATATTTTTAAAAATGGGTCTGGGATGCATGAACGGCGTTCACTCATCCGTTTGCGGGAAAGGATGCGTGAACGTTATTCAGGCATCCGACCAGGAAAATTTATAAAAGGAGCCCCCCCCCTCAAAAACCATTGTTCTCCTCTGGTTTTTGTTGCGAAGCCCTGCATAAATTCTTTCTCAACAAATATTTACTGATTTTATTAAGGTAAAATTTCTATTTAACATTTTAATTTTTTTAATTATGTTTATTTATTTCATTTGTATGTTTAATTTTGTGTGTGAGTTATTTATTTAATATGTTATGCATGATGTGTAATGTTTTGTATGATTTAATTTTCTGGATGTAGAATGTCTGTATGATTTTATTTTTTGAATGTATGTTGTCTGAATATTGAATGTTTTATGTTATGTCTAAAATGTTGAATGTTTAGGAAATATAATTAATGTTAGAGAAGTTTATTTTAATGAATGGTTTTGATGTAAGTGTAAATTATATTACTTTTATTTACTAGTAATAATATTTTTAATCAATAAAGTGGAAAATATATTTACTTATATTTTGAAAAGTAGAAGAATGACCAAAAAACATCACAATTTCATAAAATTTAAAATAAAAAATTTGTTTATTATGTAAATCTCAATTATATCAGTTATAATAAAATTTATTAAATGTTATTAATAATTATATATATATAATAATTATACCAAAAAACATGGTATGAGTGATGACTGATCTTGAGATGATCGACCATGCATAATTGAAATTTCATGTTTTATTTTGTGTATGTTGTTATTCAATTTGTAATAATTGAATTTTTTCTGTATTGATGACCTGTGAGTCATCTCTCAGTAAGTGTAAGTACCTGCATGTCCTTTTAAAAAAAATTATGTATTTCATACCCCTAGACCCCCTCACATGCATGTGAGTAAATTTGTAATTAAAAGACAGAAGCCCCCG
Source organism: Viscum album (assembly GCA_963277665.1). Lineage (NCBI taxonomy): Eukaryota > Viridiplantae > Streptophyta > Magnoliopsida > Santalales > Viscaceae > Viscum > Viscum album. The sequence goes on from OY728156.1 coordinate 1,804,533,199, forward strand.
AAGAGGTGTCCCCGAACAGGATTCCCCGAAGAGGTGTCCACGAAGAGGAATTTGAGAACTCGTTCAAGAAGAGGCATTGTTGTTTGATAGGAGATTGGAGGTTGCTGAAATATTTGATAATATAGACAGAAGTCCACCCATAGGTTGTGGTTAGTTTATCAGATAATGATAAACTAATCATAAGTCTCAAGATCAAGTCATGATTATATATTCATAAGTAATTAAAATTTATGAAATATTATATTAAATTTTCTTTTGTGCTAATAACACAATCACTATACCTTAACAGTGATAAATCAATACATAAAAAAGTCTCAAGATAATCAATTATTCAAAACCAAATTAAGTAATTTAAAATTTTAATGTAGTATATAATAATTTTTAAATTATTTTTTTATAGGTAATTATGTCTACTCAAATATATTGCAACGGTGAGGTAATTTATACCGAGCAGGGTTTTAGCTACAGTGTGCCACCTTCCAAAGTGGTAAATCTCCATGGTTGTATGACATTGGATGTAGTTCGTAATAAGATTCATAGTCGGTTAAAACTGAGGGCTGAACAAGCAATCACTTCAATTAGATGCCGACATCTTCAATATCCTGAGCGTCTGTGGCACAGTGAGTACCCTATAGTCGATGATGATGATTGGATGGAGGCTTCTCAGTTATTCAGGCAACAGTGTATTAATGGTTTGATGTAATTATTTGTTGTCATTTCTGATATTGATTTGGTGCAATAGATTACTACAGAACCATGCTTTGTGAGATCTGTAGAAGCTGGTCCTTCACAACAGTCTTATTCATTACCTCCTCCTCATATGACTCCTGTGGAAGAATGTTATGTGGAAGATGATCAAAATTTGGAAGGAAATGTAGATGAAATCCCTTTGTGTGCTGATATAGTGCATGAAAGTTTATTTGAGGAAGAAGAATTTGGAGAGTAATTAGGAGATGATGTGGTTGGGAATGAACTTTCTGAGGTTCCTTTGAGAGATAGAAATCCCCTACATCCACCAGTTAGTGGTAATCATCCTTCAGTTTTGAGTTCCTTAGTTGGAGGAATGTCTCATGAACAACATTTTGATTGGGATGTCATTACACCAGCTTCTGAATTCCTTGGTATTATAGGGAATAGGCCTGCATCAAATGATAATGCCATATATGTTGGGCAGAAGTTCGAAAGTAAACAGACCATGAAAAATGTGATAAAGCAATACCACATTGTGCGACATTTCACATTTGTGGTTGATGAGTCAAAGAAGACCAAATATCTCATTCGTTGTGAAAAATATGGGTCAGAATGTAAATTTCAATTAAGAGCAATATTTGATAAATATTATGGATATTGGAAGATAACCAAATTAGAAGGCCCACACACTTTTCTACGTCCCATCTTGGCACAAGATCACTCTTCCCTTGATATAGAGTTTATATCTACTGTTATTTGTGAGATGATACGAACAAGTCAGGATGTTCTTGTTGCCCTTGTTCAGGAAAGAATTAAACAGTTGTATAACTATAAGATATCATACAACAAAGTTTGGACTGCAAAACAAAAACTCATTGTAAAAGTGTATGGTGATTGGGATGAGTCTTATGTGATGTTGCCACAGCTTATGGAATTGTTGTATCTCACTAATCATATTGTTTATAATTTGGACAGTGTTGAGTATGTATCCCAGAATCATCGAGTTGATCGGTCAAAGGTGAAGTTCAATAGGCTTTTTTGGGCATTCAGACCGTGCATTTATGTGTTTCCCTATTGTAAACAATTTATTCAGGTAGATAGCACATTCCTTTTTGCAAATTATAAAGGTGTTCTACTCATTGCTGCCACACAGGATGGTAATCGCGCTCCTCTGCCACTTGCTTTTTCCATTGATGAAAAAGAAAATTTTGAATACTGGAGATGGTTCTTGGCATGTGTATGTGTTCATGTCACACAAAAACAGGGCGTGTGTCTGATATCTGATCGTCATAGAGTGATTATAGAGGTCATGAGTAGTGATGGGGTTTCTTGGACTGAGCCGAATGTTTATCACCGTTATTGCATTAGACATATTGCAAGTAATGTGCATAAGCATTTTAGATATGAGGCCATAAAGAAGGTGATCCTCAAGTTGAGTATGGTTTTCTAAACTTGCTTCTTTTAACAAAATTTAATATTCATTTTAATACATTATTATCTTATGGTTTCAGCATATGAACCCCAACAAGAAAGGTTTGATCGACGTCTTGAAGAGATTCGAACAGTTAATGAGGAGGTATATGAATATATGATGCAAATTTCAAAGGAAAAATGGTCATTAGCATACGATGGTGGCATGCGATATGGGCATATGACCACTAATATAGTGTAGTGCATAAATGGGGTCCTCAAGGGTGTGCGTAAACTCCCAATCACAGGGTTAGTGCAAGAGAAATTTTTTAGATGTGTTCACTACTTTGTTGACCAGTCCCAAAAGTCCTACCAGAGGATGGAAAATGGAATGTTTTTTACTTAGCATTTTCAAAGTGATATTGACCGGATACGGAATGAGGCTTCAATATGGAATGTTATAGCCTTTGACAGGGAAAAGAGGAGCTTTCGGGTAAGACAATGCTACGACCAGGGTACATGAACTAATGGTGGAGTGTTTGTCGTGATGTTAGACAATAGGTACTGTGATTACGGCAGCTTTCAGGCATTGAGATATCCATGTGTATATGTTATCACAGCTTGCACTTCGGTAAATATATCATGGGATCCATATGTTGACCCGGTGTATCACATGAGCACTTCGGTTAACTGTTATAGTGCTGCTTGGATGCATGTTGGTGACTTCCATTCTATCACATTGCATGTTGATCAACCGACCATTGTCCCTGATATTTCCAAGTATTCATAAGTTGGTTTTGGTTTCATTTATGATTTTTTCAATGTCTGTCATTTTTAAAATTATTGGCTTCATGCTACCAGGTTGCGACCCCGAGGAAGACCGAAGTCAACTCGCATCAGAAATGAGATGGATTGGCCTCGGCAACGAGGAGGGAGAATACGATGCAGTATTTTTCACGCAGAAGGACATACTCATAAGAGATGTCCCCAAGTGGTAGGACATAGTTCTACATCTCATCATCCATGATTGAGTCTGTGTACCTGCTCCATTTTTTAGATGTTTGAATTTTGGTTTGTCTCATTTTTGGATTTTATCATAAAGAATTTTATGATACTAAAACTGAAGTTCTAAGGATCGAATAACAACTGAGAAGGGGGGGGTTGAATCAGTTCTTCACAAACTATTAAAAAAATAAACACCAAATGAAAATGAATATATCATGCTTCCACATCTTAAAAAAAAGATTAGTTGTCAACATATACAAAACTTTGTTAAAGAAAACACCACAAATGTTCTTCACAAACTATTAAAAAAATAAACACCAAACGAAAATGAATATATCATGCTTCCACATCTTAAAATAAAGATTAGTTGTCAACATATAAAAAACTTTGTTAAAGAAAACACCACAAAGGTTCTTCACAAACTATTAAAAAAATAAACACCAAACGAAAATGAATATATCATGCTTCCACATCTTCAATTCAGGTTTTTTATCACTACTGCTTTATTTTATACCTTATTTTTTTTGTTGTAGTTTTTTTTAAAATAAAAGTTTACAATTTTTATTCAATTCACTATTAAAAAGTAACGATGATATCATGTGTGCAGATGGCGGATTTTCCATTGCTTACATCTCAGGATACTCATGTATCATAGTTTCTTTTAGAGGGACATCTTGTGCCTCCCTTGAGTGTACGTAGATCTCACCATTTCCATCATACTGCACCACCTCCCGCTATCGTCCCCCATCTGCATCGAGCTGGATTCTATGGAGTAGCGATGTGCGACTTCACATTTCTTGATCATCAGCTCATTGCTGTACTTGTAGAGAGATGGAGGTCAGAGTCGCATACTTTCCATTTCAGTGAGGGGGAGATGACTATTACATTACAGGATGTGTCCATTATGTTGGGCCTCCCTATCGACGGACATGCTTTGACAGGCCGAGTTCCATCAGATTTGTCTGAGCTTGTTCATAGACTACTGGGCATAGAGGTCCAGGATGATGACAAGACCATCGTCGGTGGTAGATTGTGGATGCCTTGGTTAGACCAACACTTCACACATTTACCAGATGATGTTGATGACATCACCGTGCTGCAATTTGCATGCGCGTATATTTTGAGGTTGATCAGTGGCATGCTTTTTGTTAACCACTCTACTAATTTTGTGCACCTGATGTATTTATCTTTTTTGGAGGATTTGGATCAGGCAGGCCGATATAGCTGGGGGTCTGTCTGCTTAGCATATACATACAGGGCCCTATGCAGCACATGTCGTATTGATAAGATGTAGATCACAGGATGCATGGTTCTTCTGCAGATGTGGGTATGGGAGCACATCCCTCGTTTAGCTCCAAATGCCCGTGCGCCATTACCCGTTGAGATTGTAGCAGAGGCTCCACATAGACGTTGGTATGTTATTAATATCCTTTCTAATATCTAACTTAATTGTATAAGATTCTTATATGAAATATAAAAATAAAAATGTTATCTACAGGTGGAGTCAGGTGCATCGACATTCAGATTCTCCCAAACATGATGTTCACGCCTACAGACTTATGTTAGACTGCATTCGACCAGACGATGTAAGTGATTATTATTTATATTGTTAAATATTTACTCTTTACTGTACATCTATTCATTTATTAATTGATTATTAATTTTTTCTTTCAGATTACATGGATGCCATATACAGATGATATCCTTCAGAGTCTGCTGCCATACTGTATAGTGATGCTTGCTATCGGCTCCTGCAGGGTTCCACTGATTCATTTTCATATAGTCGAGTGGCATCAGACGGATAGGGTTATGAGGCAGTTTGGATTCCTTCAGCCAGTTCCTGACCCGCCTAGTCAGTTGGATTCATTGCATTCCCTGAAGATGTCAGGGAAGAGGTATTTTTATTGGAGGAGCTACCATGGAAGATATGTTGCGTTATGTGACAGACGACGGGAGTCCCAGTTGCGAGGGGCAGGGACAGTACGTTTACATTTGATGGATCAGATGGATTATGCAGGCTGGTACATCAGGTCCCCAGTCAGATTTCTGACACGGCACGGACGAGGATTTCATGACTTGGTATGCATTCTTCATTTCATTGTTCAATAGAATTTTTATTCATATTAGTTAAAAATGGAATTTGTTTTCACAGGATGCCCGTATTTATCATCTACTTCATATGTCTGATCCAGTGGAGAGAGCTGCCTTTGACCCAGCATATTTTCACACCCTTGTGCGACAGATGCTATCGTCGATGGATGCGATTTATCATGGCATTTCCTTTGATCCACCACCTACTGCGGAGGCTGCGGAGCCTCACATAAATGTATCTGGGGGTGAAGACCCTGTTATGGATGTTTTTGTTCCACAGGAGGAGGTTGCCCAGCTCGCTCGGTCACATGCTATTGTTCCACTGGAGAAGGGTGTTCAACATGATCAGTCAGATGTTCCTCCAGCTTCTCAGGCACATCCACAAGTACTTACAGACGATGACTGGATTGAGTTCGATGTTTTATTGCAGTCATCCGCAGCACAGCAGCCATATACTTCCTATGTTGGTGAGAGTTCCAGCCAGCTTCCACTATCCTTAGATGCGGGTCAGGGTACAGGCGGTGAGACTGTACATCCACCGCCTGTCACACAGGAGGATGTAGAGGTGGCTGTCGATGAGGATGCACAGCGTACGCCAGAGCACAGATATAGACAGACATGGCGTGGGCGCATCCAGTATACACCTGGCTGTGGAACAGAGGAGCATCCACGCCAGAGGCGTAGATTAGGTTGATATTTGACTTATGATACATTTTGTATGTGTCTTACTGTTATCAATTATAGACTTCTGTTCTTTTTTTAATAAGTGTCTTACTGTTATCAAATTATCTACCAATATATATATATATATATATAATAAATAATATGATTAAATTAAATAATAAATATTAATCATATTAACTATTTCGAAATCAAATAGATTCTGGATGAAAAGATGCACGAACTTGAAGAAATCTTGAAAAATATTATTGATCTCATTGATTTAAAATTAGATGTAAAATCCTAGAATATCATGGAACACGATTATTTGTTTACAAAAATTAAATTGCATGAAGAAAAATTTGAATGAATAATGGATATTTGTGAAGAGTAGATGATTATGATTGAAGATCAGAATAACTACAATATGAATTAGAAGTTCATTTGGCCAATTTTGAGAAAATACATATTTAGACTTTATAAAAGGAAACAATTTCTACTGGTACGCAATCTAAAGAGTGAGATTATTGAGTATGCATCTCAAAACTTAGGTTTACAGTAAGTAAAGGACGAATGAAAGAGGTAAAAGAGAATGATTAAACTATTACCCATTAAAATATAAAACATCACCATGTAATTCATCATAGGTCTTATAAAGACCTACATTATAAATAATTCCATTCAGTTTATAGTTGATCAACTTACAATGCTTTCTTACTTCATTACTATTGAGAGTATTTCACACTCTATCAACATACCAATATATAAATAAAGAGGTAAGTTTACATGGATTAAATCTTTATATCATATCTAAGAGAGACCCAAGGATCTCTATGATGTTTTTGGGAATTATTTAACAAGCATTGGATACAAAAAATGAGATTTGAACTACTTACCACACTTAAACTAATAGTAAGTCTAAAAGTATCATTCATAGGCTTGTAGACCAGCTAATATATTTCTTGATCCATTTCAAGAGATATTGTGATCGACAACATTTATTAGTGGAATTCATATATAATAACAGTTTCCACTTTAGAATACAAATGGAACCATATGAGGATCTTTATAGAAATAGATGTTTAACTACAACATGTTGAGATAATGTGAGTGAGTGAAAGATGCTAAGATTATATATTTCTCAATATATGTTAGAGAATACTCAAGCCATTCTATTAATAATTATTTAATGAAATATTTATTAATAATTATTAACATTATTTCAATATTTCCTATTATTTAATTGATATTTATTAATATTTCTTAATTTTTACATTAAGCATCTCCAGTGGGGGTGAAGATGTGTGAACACCGTTCACGCATCCTTCGCCGCGGAAGGATGATCCCAACCCATTTTTAAAAATATCGAAACCCTAATCTCCTTTCCCTTCGTAAAACCCATTATATAGCGGAATCATGTTTTACAAATTAAAGGTTAACAATCGACTGAAATTAAAAATGAACACAGAGCGAGGCGGACACGGCGGCAGAGAACGAGAGGCCGAGGCGGTAGTTGATACGGAGGCGGCCACTGCACCGGAGACCGAGGCGGCGGCGGCGGCGGAGGAGTCAGAGGTGGAGGACGCGGCGGAGACTGAGGTGGTGGAGGAGGCAGAGTCAGAGAAGGAGACGAAGGTTGAGACAGAGGCGTAGATTGAGTCGGAGGCGAAGGGGAACGGGCGAAGGACGGGGACGGGAGGCAGCGGAGGAGGGAAGGGGGGGTTTCCGCGAGGCGGATTGGTTGTGGGGGGGGGGGTGCGATCGAGAGGGAGTTTTTTTTTAATATACATTTTTTCAAAAAAAAAAATTTGAAAATACATCTAGGTTAAAAAAATTTATTTTTTTACCCCCCAAAGGCGGCACCTGGTGTGCCGCCTTTGGGGAATTTTCCGCCCAGGGCAAGGCGGCACATGGTGTGCCGCCTTTGCCCAAAAATAACCGCAAAGGAGGCACACCAGGTGCCGCCTTTGCCTAAATATTTTTTTTTAAATTTTTTTTTTATTTTTTGTTTTGTTTTGTTTTATATATATATATATATATATAAAACAAAACTTTTTAGCAGAATTTTTCTGCTATTTAATATCCAGCGGTTCTGCCATTACAGCAGTCTGGATTCTGACTGATACCCTCACCCAGGACTCCCTTTTATAAGGGGGTTTGCCCTGAAAACAATACTGCATTTCCGATGTGGGATTCTGGTTCTCCTTTTCCTGCACAGTACATTCTGCGTTTCCGATGTGTGATTCTGTTTCAAGTACGCGACTTTGAAAGACTATAAAAGTTAAACTATAAGACCAATACAAATGAAACTTTAAACACTGAGTAAACATATAAGAAATAGTTGAAAACAAAAATAATTTCATAAAAAATGTTGATACAGATTAATTTATAAGCTTTCAAAACCACCTACTTGAAACTTAAACATATTTGAAGTACGTGACTTTAAAAGCTTATAAAAGATAAATTATAAGACCAATACAAATGAAACTTTAAACATTGATTAAACATATAATAAATAGTTGAAAACAAAAATAATTTCATAAAAAATGTTCACCAAAAACAATTTATAAGCTTTCAAAACCATCAACATGAAACTTAAAAATGTTTCAAGTTCCCGACTTTGAAAGACTATAAAACATAAAATATAAGACCAATATAAATGAAACCTTAAACATTGATTAAACATATAAGAAATAGTTGAAAACAACAAAAACATCCTAAAAAATGTCCATAAAAATTAATTTATAATCTTTCAAAACAGTCTACTTGAAACTTAAAAATGTTTCAAGTACGCGAATTTCAAAGACTATAAATTGGCAAGAAGAACATATTGGATGACACTAGAGAACCCATAAATGTTCCCATGGTTGGGAAGATTCAACCAGGAAATCTAATCATAATATTCAGTATGTTCTACCTAACTAGGTTGGAACTTTATTCATGTACATGTCCACTTCCATGTAAGTTCATAGAGAAGAAAAAAATCCATAAATCCCCAAACCATAGATAGGATATAATACTAAACTAGAAAGAAATTTTTCACTAATATAGGTAGACTATAAGCTCCCCAGACCTAAAAAACACTATCCAACTAATAGAATATTTCATTATATAATTCTCAGAATTGATGCCAAATCTAATAATATCCCAAATGACTCCTCTCACATCTAGAACGTGAATAGAAATGACCAATAAAATCCAATTCAGATGCCACAAAGACATGATTTGAGAAAACTAAAACCCATCACCATTTTAATTGAAACCAGTACTATCCCTATAGGGGTGAAAATAATAGGGCACCCAAAATAGTTTTCAGAACCACATAAATAACATAAAAACCAATACAGTTCTACTCTACCACATGTAAAAATCCTTAATTCAAGACCATATAAATAGGACCTCATCCATCCTCTTGGAATAAAACCTATATCCAATCAATACCTCACACATTATAATATACTAAAAGGTCCATCAGACCTAATTAAAACTTTACTTAATAGAACTCATTTGTTCTTGACATCCCCATAGGGTCACCATATCATAATGTCTATAAAAAAATAAACTTTGAGAAACTGACTAATAAAACACAACCATGAGACTACACTATCCTTAATTATAGAAAAAATCAAAAAGAGCATAAAAAAATACACCATGGTAATTCTAAGTCATTCCAAGAAGAAATCCTACAGCCCCCACTTGGACCACACACCACACTTCCTTTAATAGGATTCTAAAATAAAAACCATGAAGGGGTCCTCCAAAAACCATTGTAAAAACCAAATATAAATATATAATATATCAATAATTTCCTCATATCACCACTTCATCCTCACACCTAAAATTCATAAGAAGTAAATGGTGTGTTCATCATGTATATAGAATGTTCCTCCTCAATCCTTACCTTCTCATAAAACTCTTCCCAACCTAACATGTACATCCAAATTATATGGAATGTCTCCCTTATACATAGCGTGCATATCAAATGGGGTACCTTACCATGTACCAAAATTTAATCTTTCCATGTTCCAACATGGAATCCTTCCATGTTCCAACATGGAATCTTTCAATGTTCCAACATGGAATCTTTCCATATTCCAACATGGAATCTTTCCATGTAACACATATAACTACTTTCTACATATAATAAATGGGATATGGTGATGTTACTTACATGTCAATATTCCCCCACATAGGGTATCCAAAAAACTAAAAATCCACACCCATATCTACTCTAAATTGAATTTCCCAAAAAAGAAAATAGTGTATCCACAAACCATTATTCACACGATTAATCAATCACATGTGTTGATAAATGCCAATGAGAGTCAAAGTTGAGGTAGATCAATGAGAAATCCCTATAATTTCAATCCATCGAAACAAGGATCCAATCCATCAGCAGCATATGAATTTTTCACTCTCAAAGATAGAGAGTAGAGAATAATGGTGGATTCCACAACAATAAGAGATATCCACATCGAAGGAAGAATAATAACATCCATTGTTACTTTGGTCTAAGAATATTACGGGTTAGAGTGGTCAAAATAATCTACTGAGAGCCTAAAAAAACCAAAGGTTCAAATTAGAGTTGATTAGGAGGAGTTAGTGTAACATCATATCCTGGGTGCCATAAAACCAGTGCCTCGGTTAGGAAAGGCCTTCAGTGGAAGCACTAAAGTGAGAAGGAAAGAGGCATTGTAGGTGTGCATGAATTATAAAATATTTTCATGAAAATTAAATAACACTTACATAAAATTATCATGGAATTTTTTATATTTGTCTTTTTTAAATAAAATTGAATTTATATTCCATTAATTTTATATACATAAATATTGAGACCGATCTAGGTAGTGTTTCAGAAGATATATAACCATGTTATGAGTTTTTTGAGATTAGTCCAGGAAATTTTATGTTCAATGGATAGTGATAAATATAAGGTCATTGAAAAACAGTTTCCTAATTTCATTAATATTGTACATGGGTAGATCAGGTGCTTTGGTTTGTTTTTTGAGAAAGACTATATACGAAGGTTTTCCAGAAATATAAAAATTTGATAGATATATTTAGGAAAAAGTTCATATATTGTGTGATTTAGGAATTTTGAAGTATTTTTTGGGACTCAGATGTAGAAGAGGTCACCAGTGGGACTCTCGAGTAGGCTTATGAGATTTTAGAATCACCATGGATATAGTATAAAGATCCACCTATGGGAGTTAAGAGTTGTTAGTGAAGGTGGGAGCTTGTAATTTATAGTGGGACTCTAGATATGAAGCACTATTGGACTTATTTTTTATGGGAATACAACTTTCCCATGTTGTAACCGACTAAAAAAAGTGAATAACCTTTATCAAGGTGTAATAAATGGTTATAGTAAGGAGTAGGCCTTTGTAATGAACCTAATAGAATCCCTGTGTTTTTCATTGGTTTTATTTTTTCATTCAGGCGGATTTTCAGAATTTAAGATAAGGGATAGATAGTTTAATCAGTCATAGATTTTAGATTACGGAATAGTGAATTTTTAAAACAATGTACTATGGATTCACCCCCCCCCCCTCATTAGAACCCAACTGATCCTTGGTTAAATCAAATGGTATCATAAAAAGATCCCCTCTCATGATAAGAAAACATTATGAGAAATGAAGGATCATAATTCAGTGAGAAACCATGGAATGCCTAATTTTAGGGAAATAACTACCATACATAGAGGAATATTATACTCTTTTCCTTCAATCGCTTTTCTTATAAATGAAAGACGTATCAACCATTAGATTACCACCTATTATTAAGTATTATTATTGTACTAAATCTAAAATGATAAATCTTGAAGTTGATGGAAAATATCATAATTATACCCTAATGGATTTATCAAAAATGTTATACACTAAAGCGATGGGTGTTGAAACTACCAACGATATTTTAGACAAACTAGGAAGTACTTATGAAGGAAATATTAATGTTAAGAGAGATAATATGAAAATACTAAGAATAAAGTTTGAGAATATTAAAATGGTCGATGATGAAATCATTGATGACTATTTCATTAGGTTCAATGAGATGGTATGTAATATCTATGGATTTGGTTAGAAGATATAAGATTCAAAAATTTTGAAAACACTTTTGATAAATTTCCCTACATGATTTGATGCCATGGTTTTAGACATGGAAGATAGGGAATATATTTCATTAGAGGAGTTATATTTTATTCTCATAGATTATGAAATGATAAAGGAAATGAGTTTCAAAAAGAAGATATAGATTATATATCCTTTGAGGCTATAAGAAAAAATAAGTTCAAATAATTGGAAATTGGGGAATCAATTGATTCTGATGATGATGAATTTGATGAATACATTAATGAAATTTATTCACCTATTTAAAGATGGATTATATAGGGTAAATGAATTTAAAACTAAATAAACCACTATGGTGATGAATCTATAATTTCATTGGAATCTTTTCCATGAATTTTATAATGAAAATGGATAATTTATAATTTGATAAAAAAAGTGAGAATCCTCTAAAATAGAAAAACGATATGAAGAAGACGTATCATTCTAGTAATAGACATAATAATTTGATAAGAAATTATTTAAAAGATAATTCATCAACTAGTAGTTCTTAAAAATATGAATTTAGTTTCATTAATCAAGTTGAGAAATTTTCAATTTATTCATATAGTAATGATAATGGTAAAGCTAGAAAATACAATAAATGGATATTAAAAGATGAGTTGGAATATTCTCTTGAGAAAACCACACAATGTTGTATCATTATGCCTATAATTTTTATTAGGATCATAAGAATATTATTCTAATAGATAAGTTAAAAGTGGGAATATTTTAGTATTAAATAATGTAGTTTAAAAGAAATAAACTAAAAAATAAAAAACTCTTACATTTTTTATTGGACATGGTTCTCAGTCCAATCAAATAATCGTAAATAGAAACAATTTGATTAAATCAGAATGTAAAAGATCAGAGTCTATATGAATCCGAGTAATCAGAGTACAAGAATCATAATCATGATAGATTTTATTAATTCAAAAGTTTTGTTATTATCAAAATCATATTAATATGGATAAAATCATAATAAAAATACTAATATGATGTTTTGAATTCAATTATATGTGTGGTGGAAATATAAAAACTTTTTACAAAAAAGAAATACAATTTCATACAAAACAAATAATGACTTTCAAATCCATTAAAAGAATAATGTCTTTTAACCTTAAGAGAATCGTATTCTATAACCAAAAAATAAAGGTGTCCCTTATTTTATAATTATAAGAAAGTCTATATTCTCTTAAAAAAGAAATACCTCGATATAATGAATGAAATGAATCTATCTTCCTATCCAAAAAATCCATAGATACAATGATCCGATTATCTATCTACCTAGCCCTGGTATCCCTCAAACTGATGGATCAGATTCCCTATTCAAGTAAATTGTTCTGAAATATTATAAATTAATTTTTATGGAAATTTTTTAGGAAGTTTTTGTTGTTTTCAACTATTTCTTATATTTTTAATCAATGTTTAATGTTTCATTTCTATTGGTCTTATAGTTTATGTTTTATAGTCTTTCAAAGTCGGGAACTTGAAACATTTTTAAGTTTCATGTTGATGGTTTTGAAAGCTTATAAATTGTTTTTGGTGAACATTTTTTATGAAATTATTTTTGTTTTCAACTATTTATTATATGTTTAATCAATGTTTAAAGTTTCATTTGTATTGGTCTTATAATTTATCTTTTATAAGCTTTCAAAGTCACGTACTTCAAATATGTTTAAGTTTCAAGTAGGTGGTTTTGAAAGCTTATAAATTAATCTGTATCAACATTTTTTATGAAATTATTTTTGTTTTCAACTATTTCTTATATGTTTAATCAGTGTTTAAAGTTTCATTTGTATTGGTCTTATAGTTTAACTTTTATAGTCTTTCAAAGTCGCGTACTTGAAACAGAATTACACATCGGAAACGCAGAATGTACTGTGCAGGAAAAGGAGAACCAGAATCCCACATCGAAAATGCAGTATTGTTTTCAGGGCAAACCCCCTTATAAAAGGGAGTCCTGGGTGAGGGTATCAGTCAGAATCCAGACTGCTGTAATGGCAGAACCGCTGGATATTAAATAGCAGAATTAGACTGCTGTAATGGCAGAACCGCTGGATATTAAATAGCAGAAAAATTCTGCTGAAAAGTTTTGTTTTATATATATATATATATATATATATATATATATATATATATATAAAACAAAACAAAACAAAATAAAAATAAAAATTTAAAAAAAAATTATTAGGCAAAGGCGGCACTTGGTGTGCCGCCTTTGCGGTTATTTTTTGGGCAAAGGCGGCACACCAGGTGCCGCCTTTAGGATGTAAAAAAAAATTATTTTAAACCTGGTGGTATTTTTAAGAATTTTTTTTTGAAAAAATGTAAAAAAAAAAATAACCCATCGAGAGGTGAGTTTTTTTAAAAAAAATCAAAAAAAAACAATAAAAAAAACCCCTTAGATATCCAAAAATAAAATATTAAACAGAGCAAAAATATTTCTTTTAAAAGATTGCATTAACCGCGCCGATCTTTGCTAGATCCTGGCGGGCGGGCAGTTATATAAGGGGCGACGGCGAGGGCTGGTTGCAGGCATGCTCTCCTATTGCGTTAGGAAAGTGTTGGCGGGAGATAGATACGATGACAAACGGTGGCGCCGTCGCGGCGGCTGCGAAACCCAGTGGGCGGAAGAGGACAGGGACGACCAAGATCGCCAGCAAATCCCACTGCCAGGTCACATTCTCAAAGCGCCGCAAGGGCCTCTTCAAGAAAGCCGATGACCTCATGAAACTGACCGGCGCCAGAATCTCCATCTTGGTCTTTTCCATCGGCGGCAGGCCTTACTTTCACGGCTGCCTGTCCTCTTTCAACGCCATTCTCGCCGACGGCCACCAAGGGGACGAAAATACGGAGGAGGAGCTGGTCGGAACGGCGCTGCCGGCGACAACTCAAATCCGGGGAAGGGTTGAAGCGAGAGGGACGTGGGGGCTCCTGACCCAGTCCATCCAAGAGATGGGGCCGCCGGAGCTTGACGAATACCGGCGTTCGCTCGAGAAGTTGGCCGCCGGGATCCGACCACGCGGTGAGATGCGTTTTTAGGGTTTTGTCTAAAATAAAGAATACTGTATGCAAAGCACGGGTTGCGGCATGCTTTTAACTTATTTTGTTTTAAATTTTACAGATGAGAATGATAACTATTTTTTTTGCAATTTGATGTTCGATGGTTGTATCACTACCAAGAAAAAGGTGCACCACTACAAATTTGATGTTGATCATCTATTTTAACTTTAACTTTAATAAAATATTATCAACATATAATGTAACTTTTCCAACGCTCACTTTTATTAGCGTTGAACATAAACGACTAATAAAAAAGTAATTTTTATCGGCGCTATCTAAAATCACTGATAAAATCTACTTTTATCAGTGCTAAAAAAGTGTTCATAAAGGTGTACCTTTTTGTTTTTTTATCGCTAATAAAATTATCATATTCAAAAAATAATGTTTATTTATATACATTAATTAAAAAGATGAATGTGTATAATTAGTATAAATATGATATATTAATATATATATATATACATATTAATAATTCAAATATATATTTATAAGATTTTTAAAAAGTATTTATATAATTACAATAAATATATTTAAATAATAAATATATTTATTATATTTATAATTATATATTTTTTTATATTAAAAAATATATACATAATTATAATATATATATAGTTATATAAATATATACAATTCTATAAATAAATTTATAATTACACACATATATTTATAAATATATTTATTTATAATTAGAATTATAAATAAATAAATATGAATTTAAATATTATAAAATTATAATAAATATATTTATTATAATTATAAATATATAAATATATTTATAATTACGTACAAATATTTATAAATATATTTATTTATAATTATAGTTGTAAATTAACGCGTGTGTGTGTGTGTGTGTGTGTGTGTATTTAAATAAGATTTATACTACAATAAGTATATATATGTAAATATAATATATAAATATGATCTATAAAACTTTTAATAAAAATGAATCTTATTTTCATATTTTTATATATAAAAAATTATCAAATTTATATTAGTCAAAATGTTCAATGGTTTATTTGCATACATTCATTACAAAATGTGTATATAATTGAAATTAATATAATATATTAATATTTTATTTAAACAATTATATAATATATAAATGAATATATTTATTTAGATATATATTTATATTGATATTAAATAATTTAAAATATGTGTAAATGTTTAACTGCGTGTATATATGTAATATTTTTTCAGTATGTGTGTAATTTATATGAATAATATTTACCTGTTTCTGTTTATTAAGTTATAACATTTAAAATATGTCTGAAATTTATATAATTAATCCATTTAAATGGATTTTTTAATAGTTTTGTAATTTAAATATTTAGTTATAAAATCATAAATATATATATTTTTTAAAAAACATCATTTATGAAATTATAAATATATATATATATATATATATTTAAATAATAAATATATTTATTATATTAATAACCATATATTAATAAATATATATATACAAATATATTTATATTATATTGTTAGATCCACTAGGCTAGATACCCTGAGAGGCGGGGTGAATCAGGATATGACAAATTAAAAACAAATGCCCTGTTTGATCTTATTTTGCTGTTAGACAAAACCATTTTCTCTCTCCTTCCCATTGCAGAGTATGAATAAACCTTAAAGCATGCACATGACACATCAATTTTTACTTGGTTCACCCTCACTTGGCTATGTCTAGGGAGCATACACAACAGTGTGCGGATGTACCAATTCCACTATAAGCACACTGCTGTTTACAAGTTCGAAGCGGACTCACTGTCTCTCCTAGTTTACAACTACTCACAATTTGAAAGTTCACTGCTCTCTCAACTGAAATGTGCTCATTGCTTCTTCAGAAGATCCACTCACAGTTTATAGACCTGTAGGTCTCTTCATTATCTCTAATGAAATCTGCATCCTTAACTGTTGATAGATGCTCTGTTGACGTCCAATTTTAACCCGCAGATGAACCTCTCTTTGCACTGGATGTACTGGGCAACCCCAATTTTTACGCGCAGCCCTTACTGCACCTTGCGCGAAATTCTCTGCTTTTGCGCGAAATTCACTTTTCACGCAACACCCCTTTTACGCGCAACACCTCTTTTCCGCGCAACAAATTATTTTTCACGCAACAACTTTTATGCGCAACCTCTACACTGTCTTGCGCGCAATTCTCGACTTTTTGGCTAAATTCACTTTTCACGCAACAATTTTCCTTTCGCGCAACTCTCTTGTGCACTCCAATTTCGCGCGCCAGATCTCGGATACTCTCCATGGCTTGAGCTTTTTTGAATGAGGGGGGATCACTTCATATTTATAGGCAAAATTGACCCCTGCGCGAAAAACCCTCCTTGAGCGTGTAATTCTCTTCGAGCACAAAAAACTCATCTTCCACGCAACACCGTTTTTCATGCACTTGCTCCAATATTTCGTGCACCTCATGTCTTTGCCAATTTTCGAGATTCTGATCTCGAAACACCTCGTGCATGAAAAACTTCATCCCTCTATTTTGCGCATCCCGCAAATATTTCGCGCACCGCTTTCCTTTTATGCGCACCACACAAATATTTCGCGCAACACTTTATTTTTCCGCGCATCGCGCTGATATTTTGCGCACCACGCTGATTTTTCACGCACCACTATATTTTTCACGCACCACGCTGATTTTTCGCGCAACACGTTATTTTTTCATGCACCACTCTGATTTTGCGCACTCCTCCCTTTTCCAAAAAAGCATATCTCCATTTTCCGATTTTTAGACCAAAATATTTGGCAAACATTGGAAAACAGTGCCACCTTGTATCAGCACTTTTTTGTACCGCCTCCAGATCGTCCATTCCATTGTCGAGGTTCTTCAATCAATCATGGATTGTTGAAAGCACCCCTTGAACCCGACAAATCACCATTTAATCACCTTTTGTCAACACACTCATACACCGTGGTCTGCTTTGTCGACAAACAAAACATGGATGCCCACTTTGTCAACAAACACAATCACCACTCTTTAAATAAATACTCTTTAAACATATTTATTTATAATTAAAATTATAAATAAATGAATATGTATTTAAATAAATATAAAATTATAATAAATATATTTATTATATTTATAATTATATATAAACACTCTTTAATTTTTTTATTTATAATTATAAATATAGATATATATATATATATTTTTATTTTTATTTATTTATTTAAATAATTATAAAATTATAAAAAATATATTTAAATAATAAATATAGTTATTATATTTATATATTGATATAAATATATATAATTATACACCAGTTGGGGCGGCACGTGAGTGGTAAATCCCCTGATCCTGCATAAAAAAGGCAAGTGATCGAATTATACCAAGTCCCTTGGGGGATTTACGATGCAGGAGGTGATGTAGATATGACGCGGGCAAGCGGTGACGCAAACATGACGCGAGATGATGCAGACAAGCGGGGACACAGGCAGTATAATGCAGGCATGATGCTGCATTGGGTCTTCGAGTCATGAACATGGGCCGCTTGGCTTTGGGCCTACGGGCTATATAATGGGTCTCCTTCTACAAAAAAATTTAAAGAGTTCTTTGGTTTTATAATAAAAAGAAGCTTCGACCCCAACTTTTTAAAAGAATATATAATTATATATAATTATATAAATATATTTATAATTATATTAAAATATTTTTAAATATTTTTATTTATTATTATAATTAGAAATAAATTAATATATATCTAAATAATTATAAAATTAAAATAAATATTTTTAAATAATAAATATATTTATTATAATTTTGTAAATATATATATTTGAATACTAAAATCATAAAATAGATAGAGGAACGAGAGAGGAATGTGCGTCGGCCATGGCCATCGACAGAGCTTAAACCTCTTCTCCTATGTTGACAACAACCACTTAGTGCGTCTCAGTGTGGGACCTCCAAGAAGCATGGTGGTGAAGCATCGGTTGGTCTTTCATCCTTTTTCGGTTTCTCAGGTGGCTCGTTTTCCCTAATCAAGGAGAGGGTTCCACAGTGAATCGTCCGAAAGGGCAACACCATGCATGTCTTGGCCTCGAACGATGCAATTTTTGAGAGAATGGAACTTTGTAAGTTTTCCTTCATTGCCCAAATCTCTCTCTCAAAAGGTATGAAACCCTGAAAACTCAGTGATCTTGTTGCGTGTTTAGAGTCAGTTTGGGGTTTCTGATTTCATGTGCGTTTCACTTGGTCAAATATTTTTTCATGTCCTTTTCCCTTCTGCGGAGTTGAAGGGAGGAGTTTGGAGAACAAGCTCTATCAATTTGAAGCTGGGGATTTTGAGAATTCACAATTGGAGCTTGAACTTTAACTTGAATGAATTTAAGGAAACCGGTGCCCAGGTTTGGGTTAAGATTTATGGTTTGAATTGGGTTTTTTGACACCCCAAAATTTTGTTCGATATAACCTCTACAATTGGAGTCCCAATTAGGATGGACAACGCTACGGAGGCGGTCAATTTTAGACACCTTTCTTGAGTTTTGGATGAAATTGATCTTAGTTCTTCTCTTATTGATTGTGTGGTTTTATCTACACATCAAGATGAGGAATGCTTGCAAATTGAGTATTAAAAGGTCCCAACCTCCTGCGATAATTAGTCACTCAATTGATGTTTGTAGGGCTAACCTTGTTTGTGTGGGGACCACTCCCATTTTGGGAGTCATCTTTGTCGGCAGCAGCCTGCAGCGGGTTCATCTTTGGTGGGCAGCATGGTGGGTAGCAACCATCGTTGAAGCTGCCAATATTGAAGCAGCCGGTGGGGAGGAAGTTTCAAGGGTAGATGAGCTACCCTCCAACAACTTGCTTTCCCTTCCTGTATTTAAACGGGATTGAATCCCTTGTGTAGTGTGTGGTGTAATTGGTGTAATCCTCCGTTGAGAACCGGAGAGACGTAAATAGAGGAAGAGCCCCTGTTTCTCCCGTGGATGTAGGCAACTCGCCGAACCACGTTAAAAATTCCCGCATTGATCCGTTTGATCCTCGTTTTGTGTGTTTGAGGTACCACGCACCTCCGTTGCGCCCCAACAAGTGGTATCAGAGGTGAGTTGGAGTGAACAGAGGTGAACCGACGGGGCGACGACAAATTTTCCGGTGACAAGAAAATTGAAAGTGGTCGGAAAATTTTTCCGAGGGCAGATTCGGGAAGAGGACGGCGAGACGATTCCAACAGCGCAAACGGAGAGGAAAACGGAGTTGAAACGAAGGAGATATGACCAGTCAAAGTTCGGTCAAACCCGCGGGTGAACAGTAACCCCGTGCCGGAGAAGACGGTACTGTTCACGCCGCCGGCAACAATTCCGGCAAATTCCGGATGATTTTCCGGCGTGCCACGTCATCGCCACGTCAGCGCCACGTCAGCGGGTGATCTGGACCGTTGAACGTGTTTTGACCATATCTCGGTCAATTTGTGTCCGATTTCAGCGATCCAGGAGTCGATGCCGACTATTTCGACCGTTCCGGACACATCCGTATGGTTAGTTTTTGAAAATTCGCACTCTATAAGGCGGTCATTAAGGGTGCGACATCGACGGTGGTGATCGCGTTTTGCGACAACGACGATGACGGGTGGCGGAACACTTCCAAGATTTGACATCGAGAAGTTCGATGGTCGAAATAATTTTGGCTTGTGGCAAAGCACAGTGAAGGATCTTTTGGTGCAGTAGGGCATGATCAGACCGTTGATCGGAGAAAAACCCGAGACAACCAGTGCCGATGATTGGGAAGAGCTCGAGATGCGGGTCGTCAGCAGAATTCGGCTATGTCTGGCGAATGAGGTAAAATACTCGGTGTTGGACGAGACCTCACCGAAGGAGATCTGAAAGAAGTTGGAACAACGGTATATGACGAAGTCGCTCACCAACAAGTTGTTCCTGAAGAAGAAATTGTACCAGTTGCGCATGGATGAGGGATCGAATTTGTTGGATCACACCAACGAATTCAACAAGATCCTGACGCAGTTATTGGGGCTCGGTGTGAAGGTTGGAGAGGAAGACAAAACACTTTTGCTTTTGTCATCACTACCAAGCTCATTTGATGGGCTTGTGACTGCATTGCTCATGGGGAAGAAGACATTGAAGTTGGACGATGTGATGACGTCACTTCAAGATTCAGAAGCTTTTCGAAGACCCACGACGCATTCAGGCGAGCAAATCATGGCGATGCGAGATGATCAGCGTGGGAGGAGCCGACATCGACAGTCAGGAGGTAAAGAATGGCGGCCAAAATCCAGGGGACGTGATCCGAGTGAAATCACGTGTTTTTGGTGCGAGAAGAAGGGTCACTATAAAAGTGATTGTGGAGAGCGCAAACGGTACGTTGCTGGGAAGAAGAAAGTTGAAGAGGAGGATGTGAACATCACATGATTATATGTAGATGATGAAATCTGCGTGACAACGGGAAGCGTGCACTCAGATGAGCGAGTTGAACGGGGAGAAGTGCAGTGTCATTACTGCAAAAGATTCGGGCACATAAAACGGGAATGCCGATTTCTTAAGAGGAAGAACGAGCGGGCTCAAGATCCAAAAGAAGACGGATGAGTTCTGGATTCGGGGAGCTCAGCACACATATGTACGACGAGAGGTACATTTGATACTTTTCAGCAGGTGCAAGACTCGGTGCGACTTGGTGATGGGTCAACATGCGAGGTTCGAGGAGTCGGGACAGTGAAATTGAAGACACCCGATGGAGGAGTTCGTAAACTGGCTGACGTGAAATTCGTTCCGAGGATGAGGCGGAACTTGATATCATTGAGTAGACTCGATGCGAGAGGGTTCAAGATTTCCATAGCAGGTGGAGTGTTGGAAGTCTCACGTGGGGATGCAGCGATATTTACTGGGAAGGAGTCCCAAGGGTTGTATCATTTGAGGGAGACTGCAGATCCAGCTTCTACCCCAAATTGGTCGTGAGGGGAAGATTTGTGGGGACCACTCCCATTTTGGGAGTCATCTTTGTCGGCAGCAACCTGCAGCGGGTTCATCTTTGGTGGGCAGCATGGTGGGTAGCAGCCATCGTTGAAGCTGCCAATATTGAAGCAGCCGGCGGGGAGGAAGTTTCAAGGGTAGATGAGCTACCCTCCAACAACTTGCTTTTCCTTCCTGTATTTAAACGGGATTGAATCCCTTGTGTAGTGTGTGGTGTAATGTGCTGTAATCCTCCGTTGAGAACCGGAGAGACGTGAATAGAGGAAGAGCCCCTGTTTCTCCCGTGGATGTAGGCAACTCGCCGAACCACGTTAAAAATTCCCGCGTTGATCCGTTTGATCCCCGTTTTGTGTGTTTGAGGTGCCACGCACCTCCGCTGCGCCCCAACAGTTTGTTCCAATTACCACATTAAAGGACATGAGCTCTCTCAATGCCGTAGAAGAAAAGATAAATGGACTGTTCTGCCTTCGGAGGAATTGCCAATGACCAAATTGCTGCTGCTCCCTCTTTGGCACAAACACACACTATTGCTGAAGTTCCTTTGCAGTTAGAGACAAAGAATGATTCTGAGAATTTAAATCAGAAGTTTAATCCAGATGGAATCTCAAACTTTGAGAACGCTTCCCTCGCACGGGTTGATTGCAGATTGCAGGACCCCCCTATGCATAAAAAGACTTTGGCTGAGTCCGTTGATGAGGATCATTGGCCTATTGATATTGTATCTTTCAAGGATTCCTTATATAATGGTTTAGTTAATGAACATGATGAAGTGGATTTTGATGACAGTCAGGTTGCAAAGGAAATTTCAGCTCAAACTGATGTGGATTTTAACATATGGCAGGAGTGTAAAATGATTGATGCCAAAGCTTGAAAGGCAAAATCAAAAGTTGTAACTGCCAACCTGGTAAAATCTACACCCATGGTGGAAAATACATTGTTTTCCCTTCTGCTTAGCAGGATCGTGGTGGATTTTATAAACCCATACAAGGCAGGGAAGTTTCCTATTCGACTGTTAATCGCCCCTTGGATTCTGTGGTTGAGCGGGCTGGTTGTGCTGCACTCAATACTAAAAAGTGTGTTGGCGAAAGGCCTTGACTTTGGCGGTATCGTGAGCTACGGTCTGCGGTAGCGACATAGTGGTCGGGTGTGATTGTGGCGGGCGTGTGCGACAATGAAGGATCTCGCCGGCACCTCGGGGACGGCGGTAGGACCGTAACGACATCAGGCGAGGTCGTCGGATGCTAGCGGGCCGAGGGCAGGAGCGGATCTCATCGGCACCCCGGGGGCGACGACAGGATCGCAGTGACGACCCCAGACGGGGTTATTGGACGGTGGTAGGCCGAGGGGAGGCAGGACCAAGTTATGGCGGTAGGCAGAGGCAGGGTCGTCAGACGCTGGCGGACGAGGGGCACTGGCGGGGGCTCTGATTAAAAAGGGATTATGGAGACGGTGGTAGCGGGGTTGTCAGAATGACATCCTAGACCTAGCTGGCCGCAAAAAAAGGTCGGTGCGGAACAAGCGAAGAAGTCCAACGATCCAAGGTCCATAAGGCCATATATAGATATTAAATAAGTGGAGCTGGATGGGTAGATTAAGAGTATTTTTTATGCATTTTTTTAAAAATTTTTTTTACAAAAAACCGTTAGGGCAATTTTTTTTTCAAAATACCCTTGAAAAGGCGGCATTGCCACTGCCGCCTTTCCACTGAGACTGAAAGGCGGCACCCGCAATGCCACCTTTCCCCTAACCAAAAAAAAATTCCATTTTTTTTTTTTATGTTTTGTTTGATTTATAAATTTATTTATATATATAATTCATATAAAATGTTTAGGAGGATGCCGCCTTTCACCTAACAAAAAAATTATTAGTTTTTAAAATTTTGTTTCAACTACGTGACTTTGGAATACTATAAAATATAAAACATAACACCAATATAAAAGAACCTTTAAATATTCATTAATCATATAAGCAATTGTTGAAAACCCAAATCATTTCATAAAAATTGTTCATAAAAAAATTTTATAAGCTTTCAAAACCGCCTACTTGAAACTTAGAAATGTTTCAAGTACGTGACTTTGAAATACTATACAATATAAACCATAAGACCAATATAAACGAAACTTTAAAAATTCGTTAATCATATAAGCAATTTTTGAAAACCCAAATCATTTCATAAAAATTGTTCATGAAAAAAAAATTATAAGCTTTCAAACCGCCTACTTGAAACTTAGAAATGTTTCAAGTACGTTACTTTGAAATAATACAAAATATAAACCATAAGGCTAATATAAACGAAACTTTAAACATTCGTTAAACATATAAATAATTGTTGAAAACACAAATCATTCCATAAAAATTGTTCATGAAAAATAATTTATAGGCTTTCAAAACCGCTTACTTGAAACTTTGAAATGTTTCAAGTACGTGACTTTGAAATACTATAAAATATAAACCATAAGACCAATATAAATGAAACTTTAAACATTTGTTAATCATATAAGCAATTATTGAAAACCCAAATGATTTCATAAAAATTGTTCGTGAAAAAAAATTATAAGCTTTCAAAACCGCCTACTTGAAACTTAGAAATGTTTCAAGTACGTTACTTTGAAATACTATAAAATATAAATCATTAGACCAATATAAACGAAACTTTAAAAATTCGTTAAACATATAAACAATTGTTGAAAACAAAAATCATTTCATAAAAATTGTTCATGAAAAATAATTTATACGCTTTC
The DNA here is from genome assembly GCA_963277665.1 of Viscum album. Taxonomy (NCBI): domain Eukaryota; kingdom Viridiplantae; phylum Streptophyta; class Magnoliopsida; order Santalales; family Viscaceae; genus Viscum; species Viscum album. The sequence continues at coordinate 1,804,557,914 of OY728156.1, forward strand.
AAAACCGCCTACTTGAAACTTAGAAATGTTTCAAGTACGTGACTTTGAAATACTATAAAATATAAACCATAAGACCAATATAAACGAAACTTTAAACATTTGCTAATCATATAGGAGGAAACCCCGCATCAATAGGATGCGCGGTGTCGCTAGTATCACATACATCTATAATATTTGATGCATGAAAACATGTTATATCTCCCTTCATGGGACAATGAAATCCATTCTTTCACCCTCCATGTCCATATCCATATCAACATCTGGCCGCATACGGGTATGCTGAAAGATATGCCACATGAAATTCTCATATGTTCCTATTCCTGCAAATATCAACCCATTCAACACCACCATGCATCCAACCATTATAATTTCTTCTATAATTGTCACCCCATTTCCCCATGCCCAGTTGATCAGATGAAAACACCAACGATTCCACATAGCCCATCGAACTCTTCATCACCAAATCTTTATCCTTTATCATCTTTAAAAGGCCACTGTAGGACCTCCTTGATCTATCAATTCCAAACACTCACATACAAGTATACTATAAACATAAAAACCTGAAAATTTGTTGGTTTTTATGTTTATAGTATACTTGTATGTGAGTGTTTGGAATGGATAGATCAAGGAGGTCCTACAGTGGCCTTTTGAAGATGATAAAGGATAAAGATTTGGTGATGAAGAGTTCGATGGGCTATGTGGAATTGTTGGTGTTTTCATATGATCAACTGAGCATGGGGAAATGGGGTGACAATTGTAGAAGAAATTATAATGGTTGGATGCATGGTGGTGTTGAAGGGGTTGATATTTGCAGGAATGAGAACATATGAGAATTTCATGTGGCATATCTTTCAACATACCCTTATGCGGTTGGATGTTGATATAGATATGGACATGGCGGGTGAAAGAATGGATTTCATTGTCCCATGAAGGTAGATAAAACATGTTTTCATGCATCAAATATTATTTTTCATGAACAATTTTTATAAAATGATTTGGGTTTTCAATAATTGCTTATATGATTAACGAATTTTTAAAGTTTCGTTTATATTGGTCTTATGGTTTATATTTTATAGTATTTCAAAGTCACGTACTTGAAACATTTCTAAGTTTCAAGTTGGCGGTTTTGAAAGCTTATAAATTATTTTTCATTTCTATAGACATAAAACATATAAATGAACATAAACAATCAATGTCTATGTCTACGGTTAGGAGATCTTGTCCCACATGGTGGTCTAACACAAATAATTTCATATTTTTTTTTCATTTCCATAGACATAAAACATATAAATGAGCATAAATAATCAATGTCTATGTCTACGATGAGGAGATCCTGTCCCACATGGTGGTCTTATAATAGGACGTCCGCGGCAAGATCTCTGGGGAGTCTGATGACATGGAGAGGGCTGGTACTCAGGTGCTGGAACATCGACTGTCATATCCTGCACCTCTGTGCTAGTGGGAGTAAATGTAAACTCCACCTCGTACGACCCTCCTGATCCTTCTCCCACCTCGATGGTAGAAGAACTCGGCATCATCGCAGTGGGGAACAAATCATATGCTGGTGCTATACCCCAACTCTGCGATGGGTCTGGACCCCAAGACTATGATGAATCTAGACCCAAAGGACGCACTCCATATGGACCCCATGATGGAGAAAACTGAGGATATCCTGTAAAAATGGATGGATCCCATGACGCCTGAGGCACATCCTGCATCGGCTCAGACTGAACTACTAGAGGGACGACCTCTGCTTGTGGAACTGGTGAGGCCTGACGTGCAGGACGATGCTGTCTACGTCGTCGTGGTCGTGGCTCCTCAGCACCAGCAGCTGGTGCAAGATCTTCCTCTGCGGCAGGAACCTGCTGTCTCCGTGCCGGACGCTCGAAGAGGGTCTCGGTAAACGCACAGACAGATGACCTCAGCTCCAACGCCTAAGCATGAACAGCTTCCCGAATGAAGACTCTATCCTCAGCGTCATCACTCATATGAATAAGTCTGTCTGTGTGACTCTCCTGTAAACAGATTAAAAATGAGTTAGAAAATAACTCAATAAACATAGTAATACAATTTAATTGACTTACAATCATATGCATCTCTCTGCCGTCTCGGGTAAGATACAATATAGACTCCAGTCTATACCATGAATCATACTCAAGCTGTACTGAAAGAGAGAACTGCATCGTAGGAACTCCCTGGATGTGAAACTCTGCGCGTCTGTACCAAAAGTCAAGAAATACAGCATGTACTCGACGCCAGTCGTCATCCTGCCTCCCTATCAACTTCATCCCATGAAGCTGATATGTCTACCTCGGCGGTAATGGAATCCGCTGAGTGAAGAGAAACTGGCTCATGACTCTGTCAGGCTGGTGCCACTCAACAATATGAAAGTGAATGAGTGGCACTATAGCCGTAACATCGTCAAGACCAACCGTGCAGTATGGAAGCAACTAGTCCATATTAGACCAGTATGGAACCCATAAAATCTGAAATAACAAATTACCCTTGTTATAAAAACTGTTAACTAAAAAAAGATGTTATTATTAAATTTTTTAGATAGTTATAGATTGTATATACATACCTGATGGGGTAAGGGGAAGTCCAAATCGAGCCGATTTACGACCAAATCATGTCTCGGAACCGCATTGAAATTGTGTCGCTGACACCACCTATAAAATACAACATCGATAATGATAAATGATGAGAAATTAAAGTCAATAACTTGTACTAGCATCAGAAACTGATAGAAATGAGTGATCATACCAACGTCCACGCAGAGCGTCATGCAGCATTGCCATCTCGACTGGCGGACCAGTAAGATCAGGACAGAATGTGGGGATGTGCTCCCATGCCCACATCTGAATAAGGATGACGCATCCCCCGAGACCTGTGCGCCACCTGTCGGATATCCTGCATAATGATCTATATGTGTATGCCAAGCAGGCAGATCCCCAACTGTATGTCCCAGCCCGATCAAAATCCTCTAGCAGGGGTAGATACATCATGTGCACGTGCATCCCTGAATGATCTGTACACATGGTCCCTCCAATAAGTCGTAAAATATATGCACGTGCATAACACATCACCGTATGCTTGTCAGCATCATTAGCTAAAAGTGGAATCTATGACTCTAGCCAAGGCATGGATATCGATACTCCATCGGTAGCACTACGATCAGACAAAATATCAACGCCTAACAAGCGCTGAGCAAGGTCGGTCCAAGCTGCCTGAGTGGATCCAATAACGGGTGTCCCCTGGATAGGAAGACCAAGAAGCACAACCACATCCTGGAGAGTGATGGTCATCTCTCCCTCAGGTAGGTGGAATGTGTGTGTCTCTGGTCTCCACCTCCCCATGAGTGCAGCTAGTAGATGATGGTTTACAAATGTAAAATCTGATACTGTAATACCATAGAAGCCAACACGACGCAAGTATGGTATAATGGCAGGAGGAGTCTCTGTGTGATGAAAATGATGTGCTCAACGCACCCTGATCAATCGATCTGGACCACCCTCTATCACAACCTGTGAACAATGGGTAGCCTGCTGACTCAGTAGTATGGTGTCATTCATCTGCATATAAATAAATCAAGTTTTATCAGGGATTCACATCATGGATCATTAAAAACCTATAAGTGGTTTCGTCTCTAATCTATGTTGGATGAACCATGATTTCACTTTGTTTTATAAATTTTTTTATAAAATAATTGGCATGAATTATTTATTTTCTGAGAATGGTATTTGAAAAAATATGGTTTCCGCTAATTTAGGTAAATAGAAGGGTGTTTTTAAAGAATTGTGAAATGGAGTCTGAACTATTTTTCAAAGAATGTTTTTATATTAAGAAATGGTTTTTTGTTATTTTTGAATGTTACAATGACCTTTAAAAATGATTTTATGAATATCTCACATGTAATCCTTGGGTATACAGGTGGAAGGTGTAGTACTAGGGTTCATATTTTGATATTGTAATGGAGTTCACTTTTTGAGGTGTTATTTTATATACAAAAGATGTTTGAGAGTTTACTGTTATGATTTTCAGTTTTGAGGGTTAGAAAAATGAAGTAAAAGGAAGAGATAATAATATAAAATTTACAATATGATAATCTCTCAATAACGAAAATACATCATTGTGGCTTAGAGTGTGAACTCGACCCAACAATGTTAGGGAATCGTTTTTGATTATGACCACTTTTATGACATATGGTGCATCTCAAACTCTATCTTTGTTCTTGAGGCCAGTCCATCTCATTTCGCATCCTGCTGGCCTTCGTTTCTCCCATGAGGACGCAACTGATTCATATCAGGTACCACTATCGGTTGACCTTCAGGCATTGGGAAATAACGAAACTCCCCAATAGGTGTCCATGGTGCAACATAACAGTTAGCAATGATGTTCATCCGGTACACTGGATCAACATATTCTTCCCATGATATGTTAACAGAGGCACATGCTGCGATGGCGTGTGAGCATGGAAACCGTAAGGCCTGAAAATTTCCACATTGACATTGCCTCGTTTCTAATAATACCACCATTTTTTCACCAACGCTATTTGTGATGGAGTTCATCTTCTCTTGAACTTCAAATCGATAGTCTTCTCGTCGAAATAGGCAGACATGATAACCAAAATCTTATTCAATATTCTTTTCAATCTCTCGTTGAAAATGTCTTCCGTACGTTAGCCCTTGATTTATTCCATCTGATGCTAGTTTTTGTCTATCAACAAATTACTTCACACAACGATATAATGTATCCTGAACTAGGGCAGTTATAGGTAGCTTGTGAATCCCTTTGAAGACACCATTGATGCACTCTACAATGTTGGTGGTCATGTGTCCATACCTCTTCCCCCCATCATTTTCCAATGTCCATTTTTCTTTTAAAATTCGCATCATATAATCGTAAACTTCTTCATTAACCTGACGAATTTGTTCGAAATGTTCTTCAAACTATCGTTGATCAGACTCATATGCTACACAGAATAGATGATATTTCACATATTTTGAATTTATCTTTACATTGATATACAAAAAATTAACAAATACAATGCGTACCAAGTATGGTGATTGCCTTCTTCATCGGTTCATTGCAAATTTTTTTATTCAAGTTGCTAGCAATGTGTCTAATACAGAACCGATGATGTGCATTTGGGTAACCCCATGTATTAGGATCCGCATTGATTGCCTCATTAATTGCCCGATGCCGATCAGATATCAGACAAACACTCCGAATGTTGGGGAAATGGGTGTTGATACATGCCAAAAACCAACTCCATGATTCATAGTTTTCTTTCTCTACAATGGAAAAAGCAAGCGGAAGAGGTGAAAAGTTTCCATCTTGGGTTGCCGTAATCAACAATACACCCTTGTATTTTCCATACAAAAATGTTCCATCAATCTGAATAAACTGTTTGCAGAAACGAAAGGCGGAGATACAGGGAAGGAATGCCTAGAACAACCGATGAAATTGAACACGAGATAGATCAAGTCGGTTATCATGAGACACATGTTCGTTTGTATCCAAATGGAAGACAACTTGGTTATGATGCCTCAGTATGGCTATAAATTGCGGCAACACCTAATATGAGTCATCCCAATCACCATAGACCATCACAATTGACTTCTGTTTCGCCTTCCATGCCTTATTATAGGATATCTTATAACCAAATGTCTGTTGTATCCTCTCTTGCACAAGGGCTATCAGAACCTCTTGACAAGTCCTAATCATCTCAACAATAATGGATGAAACAAATTCTGCATCCAATGAGGTATGATCTTGTGTCAGGCTTGGCTGAACGCAAATATGAACCGCCTCAATCCTCGAGATTCTCCAACCTCCAAATGAAATGTTTGGAATCGCCCTCAATCAAAATCTACAACTATCCCCATACTTTTCACACCATATGACATATTTTTTATGGTCTGATTCATTAACTACATAGCTACAGTGCCTCTCAATGTGAAATCTCTTTAGCATACTTTTTAATGCATCTTTACTTGGAAAATTCCTTCCAACATATAAAGTTTTTTCTATCTCACTAAACCTATCTCGTATAACTCCGGGAAACTCAGTTGCCGGTGTGAGAACATTATCTTCAAATTCAGGCACACGTTTCATTGGTTCTGACCAAGATGCAAAGAGCGGTGGATGATTTATTGTAGGTCAATCATGTTTTACAACTAATGCATCTCTCAAAACTTCCGTTGTTACTTCCTCATCAACACTACTATCATCATCTATTTCGTTATTACGAAACTCCTCATCTGATGTCGGGTTGACATGTATATCTGGGAGATCAAGTAGGTTTTCATCTTCTACATCATTTGTAATAGTCTCAACTTCATGGGGCGGAATATCTTCAATGACTCCTATAAGTCTACGTCTTCGAACAATTGGATGTTGTTGTTGTACAGTAGAAACATCAATATATAAATCCATCATGGTATCATCCGATCATTGAGAAAACAAACCAATAGTTTGGATCCATTGCGCATCATCAACCAATGGACAAGCTAGATGCCACAATGTTGACGGGAAATGAAAATGTCTATAACTCATTGACTTGATCTTTTGATCGGGTCCTAGATTTAATGATCCATAAATTCTATATTGAAGGTCACTTAGGGTTACACAATCAATTGTATTAACCACTGTTATTGGTTGTGTACTGTAAGAAGCTCCTTGCTCAGTTTGAATAACCTCCACATAGCAGTACACACAAGCAAACATTATGCTCTACGTAAAAAAGGTTTCTGATCAAGATTTTGATAATGTAAGTCAAATTCAGAATGATGGTTACCAATATAAGTTGGATTTTATACTTTAAAGATGTAATTAAACTACTTATTAAAAATAAGTTGGATTTTTCCTCATGTTCAAATAATAACTATTACTTCTAAACTATACAATCTGTATGATACTTAAATTTTAAAAGATCTTATATCCCAAACTAGGATATTTATTATGATACTTACTAAATTATTAATTAGTTATTCAATAACATAGTAGAGTTAAAATATAAATACCATATACATAAAAAAAATAACAGCAAGTTTCGAGCTACCAGCTTTTCTTGCAGTGAATTGGATATCAAAATTTCAGAAAACCCATTGTCACACGGGATTTCTGAAAATTTGATATTCAATTCACTGCAAGAAAATCTAGTAGCTCGAAACTTGCTGTTATTTAGTTTTTTTTATATATATGGTATTTATATTTTAACTCTACTATATTATTTATATTTTTAACTCTATGTTATTTATATTTTTAACTCTATGTTATTTATATTTTTAACTCTATGTTATTTATATTTTTAACTCTTATGTTATTTATATTTTTAACTCTTATGTTATTTATATTTTTAACTCTTATGTTATTTATATTTTTAAATCTTATGTTATTTATATTTTTAACTCTTATGTTATTTATATTTTTAACTATATGTTATTTATATTACTTTTAACTCTATGTTATTTATATTACTTTTAACTCTATGTTATTTATATTAATTTTAACTCTATGTTATTTTTATTACTTTTAACTCTATTTTATTTATATTACTTAACTCTATGTTATTTATATTATTTTAACTCTATGTTATTTATATTATATTAACTCTATGTTATTTATATTATTTTAACTCTATGCAATTTATATTATTTTAACTCTATGTTATTGTATTTTTAACTCTATATTATTTGTTAATTAATCATTACTAATAATAAGTATCAACATCATTACTAAATTATGAATTTATCATTTCTTTACTTAGATATTTTAGTATTTTATAAAGAAATATTCATATCTTAATCATATCCTCTGGGAGTGTCAAACCAGAATACAGCAAGGCCCATTGTCGTGCACCAGTTCCCGTTTGAGTCTAGCTCAAATCTGTGTTTTCGGGTTTTACCCCTAGGTACATCTATGCCAGACCCACATTCACTTGTTTGTATCCAGACAAGGATTTGATTGCTTAGATAACATAGTCTTTATGCTACCAAAATTTCATTAAAACAATATTATTCTTAAATATATATAACTAATTAAACAACCTAATAATAATTCCAAAATATATATAACTAATTAAACAATCTAATTAAACAATCTAATAAATGAAAAAAATTTAAAACTAAACTACTATAGACAATTCAACTAAATAAAAAACATTAAATTTATAAAAATATTAAACTAAAAACAATTATATAAAATAAACTAAAAACAATTCTACAAAATACAAAACATTAAATTAAACATCGTACCTCTAAAATCTTTCGAAATATTTCAAACTGGAAAAATCCGCCACAGTAGAGAAAAATTGAGAGGTAATGGAGGTTTGGAAATGAGGAAAAGGGGAGGGGGGTGCTACCCTTTTATAGGGCGCGGAGGGAAAGGCGGCACCGCGGGTGCCTCCTTTCACTCGAAATTGAAAGGCGGCATCCGCGATGCCGCCTTTCAGGGGTATTTTGAAAAAAAAATTCACCCTAACAATTTTTTGTAATTTTTTTTAAAAATGCATACAAAAACATGTAGATTAACCCTTGGAGGTTATGATTTTTCTGTTCCGCTCTGTCTGTTTGTGGAATGTGTTTGTTTCGTTCTAATTGTACCCCAAACATATATACTAATATTTATAATTATATAAAAATATTTTTAAATATTTTTATTTATTTGTAGTTGGGTTGGCTTAGTAGTAAGCACCCTGTAATACTAAATCAAAAACGGGGGATCAAAACCCATTGGACATATGTTACTATAACAGTACTATAGCATACTAAAGTAGTGATGGAATTGTTGACCAGTGATACTATAGTGGTGGCGGACACTATAGTAGGCGTGGTTGCGACAACAACACGGTAGAAACCCAGGTACTAGAAACACTATTCATTAGAGGGCCTTTGGGTAAAAAATATGGGCCTTCAGGGCCACGTAATGAGATTTCATGCCTACTAGGCCTACGGGCCATGTAATGGGCTTCATGACCACTAGGCCTATGAGCCATGTACTGAATAAATAAGACTTTATGGGTGGACTATCCCTTGGGGGGTATGGTCTGGCTTTCCTGCATGTGTGTCAAGTGTGTGTGTATTTAAATGTAAATTTACCCCCAAGAACATTATATATATATATATATATACATTTATAATTATAATTATAAATAAATAACTATATATTTAAATAACTATAAAATTATAATAAATATATTTATTATATTTTTAATTATATAAATATATATTCTAGGTGATTAGGGTACAAGTACAATGAAACACACACACGCCACACACCCACAAACTGAATGAGAAACTCATATCCCCCCCAAGGGATAACCTACTTATCAAACCCTAATTTATTAACTTATACAGTAGGTCCATAGACCCCATACATATCAGAAATCCTAGCCATAGGGAAAGCCTGTGAGCCCCCGAGCTAGGGCAACAAGCTGTGAAGGGGCAACCGATCACCCTCTCCATGATTACATCTACCCCATCTCCATTTATCTCCAATCGAAACCCTAGTATATCAGCATTGGCCACTCCTCACCTTGCCTCCACTATCAAGACTCACTGCCTCCCCTTCATCCTTGTCTTCTCTGTCGTTCACCTTCACACCTATTCGCCCCTGCATTTCACTGATTCCTTATTTACAACATATCCTCCCAATCCACCTTCCTTCCTTCTCGGACCACTTTCTTCCTACTGACACAACTGCTCATCGTGCCTCCCCTCCTCTCTTCCTACCTTCACTGATGTCATCCATCTACATCACTCCACCGATGCATCCCTTGTTGGGTGCCTCCCTGCCTCTCTGTCAATGTGATTCAAATGGGCTCATCAATCTGTAGGTAGATGGGGTGGTTAAAATTTAAATTTATTATTAGCATTATTGGTTTATATTTTATGTTAATATGCCTATGGTAAAGGGAAACATTTTGAAGATCTATCTTCGGCAATAACATTGCTCGGTCCAGCCCTGCATATCAAACCCAGAGGCCCATTACATAATATGCCCCATCTCCCCACACCCTCCATCTCCGTTGCCACTTACCAACCTTTCCTTCACCATAAACTTGTAGATTTGTAGCTTACCTTCATCAACCTGTAGCACCATTTTTGCAACAACTGAATGGGCCTCCCCTATAAACCAACGACGGACAGACCACATCCCACCATCGTCTCGCCAGATGCTATGGCAGTGCCACATACAACTGCCGGACCACCACCCATGCCATAGAGTGGGGGTTCACCAATCCCATTCAAACACCCGCTTCATTTCTACCTCCATCCCCACCATTAGGCATTGAGCATAGTCGCCACATATCCTACCTCCAGTACTACCACCACCACCACCGACCACCTGGTCCAACATCGCTGCAACACACGTCGTCGTCATTGCCATTTTTCACACCTTGCTTCGCTAGTACCTCCAGCCACATTAGGCATCATCATCAAGGCCCCTTGCATCCAAAATTAGATACCACACATCCTACCTCTATTCATCGTCGTACACCATTGATCAACCATTGGCCGATCATAACACTGATCCCTCACCATTGCACCGCTCATCTCGCCTCTGGTCACTGTCAAACGTTGTCGTCCAATCCACGCCGACCCTCACTAAGAATCCCACACCATTGCCCACTGTGGTAGTTAATCTCATCGAAGCAGAACCACTACCAACAAACACCTCAAAGATGAGGCCATTGAGGGCCAAACACGGTACCCTCGAAGAAATGATACTTCAGACAGGCTGTGGCCACCACTTTACCTCCACCCCATTGGCTAATTATATAAATATATATTAGTATATAAATATATATAATTATATATAAATATTTTTTATTATATTTATTTATAATATAATTATAAATAAATAAATATATATTTAAATAATTATAAAATTATAATAAATATATATAATTATATAAATATATTTCTAATTATATTCAAATATTTTTAAATATATATATTTAAAATTACATATATTTGCATTTATTTATAATTATATGCATTTTTTTTAATTGTGTTAATTATATAAATTTAAATTTTTAATTATATTTATTATATTATTAAAATTAGATCTTTATTAGTACTAAAAAAGCGTTGATGACAAGTATCTTTATCAGTGCAATAATTTTAACGCCGATAAAAAAATATCATTATCATCATTAAAAAGGTGTTGATAAAGAGTAGTTTTATCATCAGTTACTATTTTAGTGCTGATAAAACTACTCTTTATCAGTGCTTTTTTGAAAGCGCTAATAAAAGTCTTACCCGATCTTATAAAAATCACCCTAACAGAATCCCTACTCTCATGTAGTTCAATCTTTTGCGGAACCTGATTACTGCCGCCGCTCTCGCTTTTCATCGACTTTATTGATAGATCGATCCTCTCCAAATCTAAGGTATGTACCGATTTATTTTATTAGCACCTGAACATCCATTGCTCAGTGCTTGACACCACCCTAATACCATCACAACATGACCACGTTGACTTTTCCTCGATAATCCACAGTTAACTCTCAAAACACTCCCATATTTGTTGGTCTTCATAAGATGTATGAGGATGATCTATTGTAGCCCCTTATTCATTGCTCTTCTATAGTCAACTATTTTTTGTTTCTTCGAATCTATTCCCTGAATCACTTGGTTCGTACTTGGATGCTGTTTATCTTCAACCATTTTTTCTTTGATCTTGTATTTCCTGACGATCATTTCTATCTCAGGATAAAACTCATTAATTTCTTTACTACTTCCCATTGTAGATTATTTGTGTTAACTTGGACATGAGAACAAGGAATAATAAACCCATGAATAGAATAAATAAAGGAAATCAAAACAAAAAATAATGTAAAAATGTCATAAATATTCTACAAATTCAATATAACCATCCCTAGAAATGGTTCTATAAATTAATATCCCTTGAAGGGTGTCATTAATTCCAAAACTGTAGTCAAATTATGAAATTTATAAAATACTAAAACTAACTACTATCTAGTGAATGTATTACATGTAATTCCAGAGTTTCAAACCTTTAGAGATGGTTTTAAAAAAATATTTATAAATTAAGTGATTGATTGAAATTTTTTTTTTGAAAAATCAGATTCAGATGATGTTCTATGTTTTTTAGTTTCCATGTTTTTCATACTAGTGAATTAAATAATTGAAGGGCATTTGGAGTGGAACCTGAGTGGAAAACCCCATAATCTTGCATCTAAAAAACAAGAGTTTGAATCTTGGAAAGCCCCTTGGGGGATTTATAGTGCAGGTGGTGACCCAATGCTGGCAGGCGGTGATGTAGGCATGATGCAGTCTTGGTGACGCATGTAGAATGATGTAGGCATAACGCTGCACTGGGCCTTCGGTCCATTTTCACGGGCCACTTGGCATTGATCCAATAGGCTATGTCATGGGTCTCCATCTAAAAATATATAAATAGGTATTTACTTTCATAATAAAAAGAGGCTTTAGCCCCAACATTAAAAAAATAAATAATTGAAGTCATTATCGATATTTGTTTTCAGATTTTAGACTAAGAGAAACCTTTGTCTTCATATTCTCTATCTCTAACTTGATAATTCTTTATTCATTTGATCAACTACTTTCAGTGATTAATGAATTAGTTTTCTTAATACTGTATTTAAACATAATTAATTTAAATTACTCAATGAAGATGAATGATTCAAGGTAATTATTTGGTGCTTTAATATAATTTCATAATTCAGGTATACAATGATCATGAAACAAGAAAAAGAAAAATGATTAAAAATAAAATATTCAAGGAAAACAAAAAGTTGACCATAAATAAAAAATGTAATTCAATAACACACACTTACCTTCTTTTATATCACATTGAACATAGTGAAATTAACTCCTCAAGATTATTTGTGTTGTTTATAAATCTATTCATGTTTGGGGTGAAGTAGAAGTTGAACCAGTGAAATATAGTGAGCTGGTAGAGTTTGGTAAACCTTGTGGAGTTCCTGTACATAGTTCAGAGTGGCTCCTTATGACAACAATGTGATTGGCACATGACTCTCCAACCATGTGGCTGAATCGATTACAATCACTAATTATCCATGGATTTTGTGTTAGATTTTCATTGTTTCTAAACTATATTGATTATATAATGCTCATTATATTTATGTGATGCATGATTTTAAAATTTTGAAACATTAGTTTAAAATAGAAAGGGATTGGTTTTGAAAATAGTGTGTGATTTTTCTAAGGTATTTTGAAAATTAATTCAGTGTTTGATTTTCCATCAAATGTTTTTTTAATGGATAAACACTTTGTTAAAAATCAATTTTAAATAAAGGGTAACATGATTTTTAGTGGTGAAAATCATTTTTAAAAACTAATAAAAAGCGTCCCAATGAATTATTAGGACATGATTCATCAGTTTTTTGTAATTTAAATGTGATTTTAAGGGAAACTGATTGGTTTTAAAGTTAATAAATTGTATTTATATAATGTTTCAGAATGAGGATGATATTTTGGATTTCAATGATGATGTTAATAAAGGATATTTTAAAATTTTCAGACTTTAAAATAGAGTTTTGTGATTTTAAATTAGAGTGAATCGATTCAAATGGTTTAAAAAGGGTAATTTTGAATTGTTTGAAGCTTGTGAATGAATAATTATATTTGAATTAATATTTTTGAATAAATTTTATTTTGAATTAATAATAATTTTGAATTAATCATTTTCAATTAATAAATATTATATATATATTTTAAAAATATATATATAATAAATATATTTATTTATTTAAAAATAAAAAATAGAAATTAATTTTTTTATTTGGATTAATTAATTATTGGAAAACTATATTTTTAATAATCATTATTTTTTTCATATTTCCAAAACATTTCTTATCTTTTATTTTAAAAATGGTCACCAAACAAGATAAAGAGAAACTACGATAATTTATTTTTTGTTACTTAATTTCACATTGAAACAAAATGAAGGGAAATTAAAATTAAAGTCATTTATTTGTTTGAACATTTTTTAAAATTTTAAAATTTGTATTAAAATATTTGTCTTAGTTTAAATTTTATCTAATTTTATTATCTTGAAATTATATCAATTTATTAAAATCAAGGTATGTGATCACTTGTGATCCGTTTCCCCCCTAAAAAATCTTTGTTTGTTTTTAATTTTCCCAAATGGTTTAAACAAAATGCATGCAATATGTAACATAAAAAGTAAGTAAATAATAATATATTTTCATATATATGTCTATTTATGAATTAGATAGTGTTTTAGATGCTTAAAATGAGAATAAATCCAATCTTAAGCAAATAATACTCTAATATTTTCAAAAGATTGTTTTACTGCCTTTTGATGGAGAACCCTTTTTAAATATAATTTTTGAAAATTATATATTTTATATTTTAAAAAATAAAATCCTTATTTATAATCAAGACATCAAAATTTACTTTGTGTAAATTTTTGTTAAAGTTCATTTTTTAGTGAATAGTGAAAAAAATGCTGTATTTTAATTCAAAACCTAATTTTAATCTAATTTATTTATATGGTTAGATTATCTTTTTAATTGGGTTTAAAATGTAATTAAAATATATCTTTACCATTTAATCCAATGGTGTTCATTGGAATTAATTTCACTTTGAAATTGGACATAAACAAGTGTCAATCTTTTGATATATATTGTTTCTTAAAAACACGCTATTTGTTTCGATAGCGGTAATTAATTATAAAATTAATTAATGAAAATTAAATGTTTTGAATTTGGTAAAATGGAAATAATTTTTGAATTTTGAATATCAAATTTACTTTGAATAAATTTTTGGTATTTTTATGAAAAATGTTCATTTTTAAGGAATAGTGAAAAATACTGCATTTTACTTCAAAACTGTTTTTTCATATAATTTATTTATATAGTTATATTGTCAATTTAATTGGTTTTAAAGTGTAATTGAATTATTTTTTTATCACTTAATACACTTTTTTTCATTGGAAGTGATTTCACTTTCAAATTGGATGTAAAAATGAGTCAATCTTTTGATAAATTTTACTTCTTAAAAACCCATCTTTGGTTTTGACAACGAGAATTATTTTTAAATTAATTACTACAATTTATGTGTTTGTAATATGGTAAAATGGATTCCATATTTGGAATCATAATATCCAAATTATGTAATTAAGACTATTTTGTTTTTGACATGATGAATAGTAATTAGAGTAATTATTTTTAATTATTGTGATTAATTAGTAAATCGGGTAAAAAGGGGTAAACAAAATAATGTTATAATAATATAAAATTACCCATAAATGTTTCTTAATGCTATTTTTGAGTCATGGAAGACCATTATATGATTTTTTCCAACTTTGGGACCCCATGGAATCACTTTTGTGTGATAGTGACCTTTTATCATATTATTTTTAAAGAAAGGGAAATATAATAAAAGTATGTAATACATAAGTACAACAATTTTAATTTTGTTTATGTAAACGATATATTTGACTATAAATATTAATTTAAAAGTTAAAAATATTTCCTACATCATGGTAGTTTATTTAGAATTTTTAGACATTAAATAAATAAATTTATTTATGACACAATGATGATGCAGTTATTACCTCATTAATGAAAGATTTAAATATATGATATTTTAAGTGTTAAAATAATTTTGTTTTGAAACTTGGGATGCTATCCAAGAATTTTATAGATAAGTATGACATGTAAAATATATTTTAATGCTTTTATTTTGAAGGAATAAAGCTTTTATGCCTTTATCAAAAGTCAACTACCAAATAGTGTCGAAATTGGCATAAATGAGTTTTTAAAACAAATGTTATTTTATTAAATGGTATAAAAGTCAAAAAAAATATAATATTCTTCCAAATGACATATAATATATTACTAATATCATTATTGATACAATTATGGGACTATTGGTATTTTAAAGTAATTATTATGACCTTATAGTTTGAAAATAAAAAAAGACGTGGTAAGAATTATTAATTTTAACTAAGGGTTAAAATGAAGAGATGAGGTTAATTCTATGACCTCCACTTGTCTAAATCCTATTGTTTGAGTGTATTTCTACCCCTTATACTCTTATCCTAGAAATATATCCTTTTGGAACCATTCTCATTTGAAAAAAATTTTATAATAAATTAATATTTCATGACTTTCCAAGAGTGCCCCTCCTCCCTCTTATAAAAGTCCCCCACCTCTACCCCCTTACCCACACCTCTCAAGCCCTTGTCTCATCCAAACTCTACTAATAGTATCTCTCCACATACCTCTATTACTCCTAGAAGCCTAAATTTGGGCAGAATTCTTTTCAAGGAAGCCTTTGGCTCAAATCAAAAAGAGTTACCCGATTTAGAGGTAATGTCTTCTCTCGAGTTTCTTTATTTTATTTTCCTTTTTTCACTCACCACTATCTTATTATTATTTTAATCCCATAATAACACCATTATCCTCAATATACTAGGATATTTTTATTATAAGGATTTTATTTACACATACAGACACCTCCGTCTAATGGTTAAAGAGCACACTGTTTCTGTGGTTGGCGAATTACTGCCTCATGAAACGATGATTGTTCAATCTTCTCTTAACACCTTTCATGGTGACCATTATGATGGAACTATATTTATATATGATATATATGGCAATTATGTTTTATATATGCTTCTGTATTTTATGTTTAAATCATATCATTATGCTTTTCATGTCATGTAATTGCGATAATTTCATTTGACGAAGTGTGGACTACCACCCCCTCAAGTGATGTGACTTGTTCATGCAATACATGGAATGTATAAAGAATGAAATTAATAAAATTATGTGACCTATATAACTTATATATTATACTTTAATTATAATATATATATATATATATCTCATTTAGTTTTAATTCCATTAATATGACAAAGAAATGAAAGTAGCGTTCATGCGTACGTATGACCTACCGTCTCCATGAACGGTGCATTTCATTTTTTATCTCCAAATTTTATGGAATAGTATAAAATGAAAATATAATGGATTTATATGATATTTAAATAATTAATACTATTCTGGAGATGATTTACTTATAACAACATGGACAATTCTTTTCAAACAAGTTCATTTTTGACTCATGTACGGAACATCGACGAAAAAGTCTGATATGAACTAACATAATAATCTAATTATTATAACATGATAATATGTGATATTAATTGAATAATAAACTTTAAAGGATGTTATTAAGAAATTATAAATTGACTAAAGTTTATTATTAAGGAATATAAATAAACGAACAAGACAAGTCAGACTCAAGGTAAGGGATCCTACCTCTCTTTTTCTTTTTAAGTACTCTCTTTTATGTCATTTCTTTTAAGATCCTATTTATTATGTTGGGGGATGTTATTTTATATTACTCTTACTATAATTTTTATGTTAATATGATGAGAGACCCTATTTGATCTCATCAATCCATTTTTGAAGTTTTAAGTGGTGCCGTTAGGCTGCTGAATTTTCTTACGGGATTTCTTATCTCACTTTTAATTCTGTGAGATTTCCATTGGTCGCCACTTATTTATGGAATGTGGTGTATTGTGTACTTCAAATTGATATATATTATCATGATTATATTTATATTCATGGTGTTCTGTAATTAATTTGGTGGTTAGTATCTTTTGATCATACGACTCGATTGATTACAACGAGGAAAGGGGCTTTTATCTCACTTGTTATTCCTGTGAAATTCATGCTACATTTTCCACTATTTCTATTTTTTTGGTGTATGTACTGCCCATGATTGTATTATTCGTGTAATATAATTTAATTTATGGTTATTTACATCTTTATTGTATGACCCTTCTTTCATGGGGTGTATGTTTCGAAAGTTACCCAAATCGGTAAGGGAACCTTTCACCATCCTCTTTTTAAAAAAGACTTATTTTTTGTTAGGTCTTTTAATTTACATCTTATTATGTTGGGATATGTTATTATATATCCTTATTGATGTAAATTTTATGTCCAAGTGATGAGATACCCTTTTTATCTCTCATCAACTCATTTTCTAAATTTTAAAGTGACACCATTAGGTTGTCGAATTTCTGTAAGGGAACTTCTTAACCCAATTTCAATTCTTTGGGTTAAACCTGTACTTCTTGATTATGTCATGCTATGAATATGTGTGGATGACCTCTGATTATTTTACAGTTAATATCTACTTATATTGAGTGTATTTATATTTGTCACGCATAATTATGTAATTGATTTATCCTTAATCTAAGGATACCGTCTTTGTACGAGACTTCATCTCAATATCATTTCATTGAGGCATATTTTGATTTATGCATGAATTTATTTTATACGGTGTATAAAACCATTTTGACTTTATATTTCATTCAAAAGGAATCTTTTTACATGAAGCGTTTTACTAAAAGAAAAAAGGAATGTTTTTGTCTTATATATGCAGCGACAACGACTTCTCCACTGCCGTGACCATTATTTGAGTTTCAGCTTCCTCTACAAGCCATAAATTTTTTTAAATGAAAAATAAATACCATGTTTTACTTTTATTTTATTTTGGTATTGAAAATGGTTTTGATATTATTTTGATTATATCAATGTGTTGTATTGATATCTTGTGATGGAAATGTGGAAATGTTATGTTTTCTTTATGCATGTTTTATGTGATAAGATTATGTTATGGTTCTTGGGAATTGTTTATCAAGTCGAATGGTTCTGTGATAAACTAAGTTCATGTGAGCTCGAGATATCTCTCCAATGCACTGGGTAATGCAAAGGAGTTAAACGCTAAGTTTTCTCCAAAGAGATTTAGGGAATATACTATGATGGGTATTCCAAACGTAACCATGAGGGTTACTCCCTATGTAAGAATGTTATGAATGCCTCAAGTTAACTTTATGTATTATGATTTCTATGAGTTATTAATAAAACTTATGATTTCATGAGGTATGTTAAAGTACTTATGTTTTATGAGTAAAGTATGATTTCATTGATTCTTATGTATACATGGACTAATGTTTTCTCTCCGTATTTTTAAATCCCTTACTGAGATTTTTATGCTCATCCCAAGTTTTTGAAATGTTTTTCACAGGTCAAGGGAAAGGTACATGATGTGATGATAGTGTAGAGGAAGTGTCAAGAAATAATCCATGTTTTAATTTAAATATGTTTCCTTTGATGGAAAAAAATGAATACTATATTTGATGTAACCACCTTGTTTAAATGTGGAATTTAAAGCATGATTTATGATCTAATTCTCTAAAACTCTAAACCTGAAAAGATCCTCAATGTGTATTCTTGAAATAACTCAAGAATAATTAATGTTTAATGTTGGGGCCTTATAGTTGTTATCAAAGGTCGGTTTAGATAACTTTATAGGTTAGGTTATTCTTTAGGCATAAGTGACATTACCATAATGGTTAGAATTTTAGAAAGAGTAATAGTTTTAGATCAATTGAATGAGTTTAAGATAACATGAATAATTATATCTTAGTATTTAACTTACTCATAAGATATTACATGATGATTCTAATGATATACTCACACTGACCTTTTTGGTTTTAATAAATGGCTGTATCTAGCAGGCACCAAAGTAACAATGGATGTGAAGAAAACTGTGACGGTTTTATAAAAGAACAACTGAATGATATGGGAGCTACAATGAGAACTCTTGTGACTATTCTCAAACAACTATTAGGAGTCATGATTAACCACTCTAACCTTGTTGAGTTCTCTAATGCATCATGTACGAGAGAACCAACTCGATGTGGAAGTTCAGGTAATAATTATAAAGGTAACCATTAGGGTTTATATGATCCTTACTTTTGAGGTAATTATGGGTTACTATATGTTATGATGGAAGATGAAAGGCATGAGATAAACTTGAGGTTAAATTATGTTATGGTTATTTTTGAAGATTTTATCTCTTTTTGTGGAATGTTTTAAGAATTATATAGTTTTGGAAAAAGGACAACACACAGACCGTGTGACAACCCATTGCGCCAGATGAAGCTGCGGGAATCGAACCCACAACCAAAGTGCGACTGGGATTTATCACCTACCACTGGACTACGTGAAGTCCCTGGTTAGTATGACTAATTCTTTTTAGTTATATTATCTTATGAATTAGGAATAAGTTGATTTTTGGTTATTTATAGAAATTATTAACCTGTCATGGGGGATATGTGATTAGGTTAATTACTTTTCAGTATGAGACTTTAAGAGTAACTGGTGTTATTTGGAGATAAATTTTAAGATTTAACTTGGAAGACTATGTGATTAAATCATTCAGAGATTTGGGTTTTAATCTTAGTTTGGATTACTTTGAATAATTTTATGGATAGTTGTTTATTGAATGGTCTTTGATGAACTTTTGGTTTTGTTGGACAAATTTTGGAGATTAAGAGTAGTTTTTCTTTTTGTAAGAGATTGTCCTTTTAGGGGATTATCTGATCTTGTACTAACCATTTTGGTTTTGGTCTAAAGATATGGGAAATATATAGTTCTCTTTTGTGGATTAGGTGATTCTCTAGAAGTTTATTATAGTGCTCTTAATGTGAACATGTAATCCTAAATACTCATCTTTTGGAGAAAATATGAGTTTGTGTTAGAAATCTAGTAAGAGATGAAATTCTAAATGACAAGTAAGTATGTTTACTTATTTTTTAGTTAAGCCCATAAATAAATTACTCAATGAAAAGTAACTTAAAACAAAAATGTTTTCTGTTAACTTTTCCTACTGGGGAATCAAATACCGTTTAACCAATCACAATTTTGTGATTTTCTAGTGGTTAACTTTCTCCTAGACATGTTTTCTGTCACTCTCCATCAGAACTTGATGGTTTTTTTCTTCTCCATATCCATTTTTTCATGGAATCCTAGTATATTTTGTCTCGGGTGACCTTTGTACTTCTCTTTATTTCTTTTAAAGTGATAGTTTTATTGACTCCTTTTCCGATGTGGGGCTTTCAATGAAGTTTTCGATCCCAATTTTAAAATTACAAGGACATAATTCCCAAAAGTGGGGAAGGATGTAACATCCCAAGTAAGTAAAGAATAATATATTTTCATAACTATGTCTATTTATGAATTAGATAGTGTTTTAGAGTCTTAAAATGAGAAAAAATCCAATCTTAAGCATAGAATACTCTAATATTTTCAAAAGATTGTTTTACCGCCTTTTGATGGAGAACCCTTTTTAAATATACTTTTTGAAAATTTTATATGTTATATTTGACAAAATAAAATCCTTATTTAGAATCAAGACATCAAAATTTACTTTGTGTAAATTTTTTTAAAGTTCATTTTTTAGTGAATAGTGAAAAATGCTGTATTTTAATTAAAAACCTACTTTTAATCTAATTTATTTATATGGTTAGATTATATTTTTAATTGGGTTTAAAGTGTAATTAAAATAAATCTTTATCATTTAATCCAATGGTTGTCATTGAAATTAATTTCACTTTGAAATTGGACATAACTAAGTGTCAATCTTTTGATAGATATTGTTTATTAAAAACACGCTATTTGTTTCGACAGTGGGAATTTATTATAAAATTAATTAATGAAAATTATATGTTTTGAATTTGGTAAAATGGAAATAATTTTTTAATTTGGAATATCAAATTTACTTTGGATAAATTTTTGGTATTTTTCTAACAAATGCTCATTTTTAAGGAATAGTGAAAAATACTGCATTTTACTTCAAAAATGCTTTTTCATCTAATTTATTTATATATTTAGATTGTAAATTTAATTGGTTTTAAAGTTTAATTGAATTATTTTTTATCAATTAATTCAATTTGTTTCATTGGAAGTGACTTCACATTAAAATTTGATGTAAAAATGAGTCAATCTTTTGATAAATTTTACTTCTTAAAAAACCGTCTTTGGTTTTGACAACGAGAATTATTTTTAAATTAATTACTGAAATTTATGTGTTTGGAATTTGGTAAAATGGATTCCATATTTAGAATCATAAGGTCCAAATTATGTAATTAAGACTCTTTTGTTTTTGACATGATGAATAGTAATTACAATAATTATTTTTAATTACAGTGATTAATTAGTAAATCGTGTAAAAAGGGGTAAACAAAATAATGTTATAATAATATAAAATTACCCATCCATGTGTCTTAATACTATTTGTTAAGTCATGGCCGACCATGGGATGCCTTGTTACAACTTTGGGACCCCATGGAATCACTTTTGTGTGATAGTAACCTTTTATCATATTATTTTTAAAGAAAGGGAAATATAATAAAAGTATGTAACACCTAAGTAATTTTTTTTTAATTTTGTTTATATAAACGATATCTTTGACTATAAATAGTAATTTTAAACATAAAAATATTTCCTACATCATGATATTTTATTTAGAATTTTTAGACATTAAATAAATAAATTTATTTATGACACAATGATGATGCAGTTATTACCTCATTAATGAAAGATTTAAATATATGATATTATAAGTGATAAAATAATTTAGTTTTGAAACTTGGGATGATATAAACGAATTTTATAGATAATTATTACATGTAAAATATATGGTAATTCTTTTATTTCGAAGTAATAAATCTTTTATGCCTTTATCAAAAGTCAGCTAACAAATAGTGTCGAAATTGGAAAAAATAAGTTTTAAAACAAATGTTATTTTATTAAATAATATAAAAGTCCAAAAAAATATAATATTCTGAAAAATGACATATAATTTATTACTAATATCATTATTTATACAATTATGGGACTATTGGTATTTTAAATTCATTATTATGACCTTATAGTTTGAAAATAAAAAAAGACCTAGTAAGAATTATTAATTTTAACTAAGGGTTAAAATGAAAAGATAATGTGAATTATATGACCTCAACTTGTCTAAATCCTATTGGTTGAGTGTATTTATACCCATTATCCTATTATCCTAGAAATATATCATTTTGGAACCATTATAATTTGAAAAACATTTTATAATAAATTAATATTTCATGACTTTCCAAGAGTGCCCCTCCTCCCTCTTATAAAAGGCCCCCACCTCTACCCCCTTACCCACACATCTTAAGCCCTTGTATTGACCAAAAACTACTCATATTATCTCTACAAATCTTTATCTTACTCCTATAAGCCTCAATTTAGGCAGAAGTCTTTCCAAGGAAGCCTTTGGCTCAAATCCAAAAGAGTTACCCGATTTAGAGGTAATGTCTTCTCTCGAGTTTCTTTCTTTTATTTTCCTTCTTCACTCACCACTATATTCTTAATATTTTAATCCAATAATGACACCAGTATCCTCAATATACTAGGATTTTGTTATGAGAAGGATTTGATTTACACATACACACACCTCCGTCTAATGGTTAAAAAAACATACTGTTTCTGTGGGTGACAAATTACTGCCTCATGAAACGATGATTGTTCAATCTTCTCTTAACAACTTTCATGGTGGCCATTATGATAGAACTCTATTTATATATGATATATATGGTATTTATGTTTTCTATATTCTTCTGTATTTTATGTTTAAATCATATCATTATGCTTTTCATGTCGTGTAATTGTGATAATTTCATTTGAGGAAGTGTGGACTACCGCCCACTCAAATGATGTGACTCGTTCATGAAATACATGGAATGTATAAAGAATAAAATTAATGAAATTATGTGACCTATATAAAATATATATTATACTGTAATTATAATATATATATATATCTCATTTAGTTTTAATTCCATTAATATGACAAAGAAATGAAAGTAGCGTTCATGCGTATGTACGGCCTACCGTCTCCATGAACAGTGCATTTCATTTTTTATCTACAAATTTTATGGAATAGTATAAAATGAAAACATACTAGATATATATGATATTTAAATCATTAATACTATTCTGGAGATTATGTACTTATAACTACATGGAAAATTATTTTCAAACAAGTTCATTTTTGACTCATGTAACGAACATCGACGAAAACGTCTGATATGAAATAACATAATAATCTAATTATTATAACATAACAATATGTGATATTAATTGAATAATAAAATTTAAAGGATTTTATTATAAAATTATAAATTGACCAAATTTTATTATTCAGGAATATAAAAAAACGATCAAGACAAGTTGGACTCAAGGTAAGGGATCCTACTTCTCTCTTTCTTTTTAAGTACTATCTTTTATGTCATTTATTTTAAGATCATATTTCTTATGTTAGGGGATGTTCTTTTATATTACTCTTACTGTAATTTTTATGTTCATATAATTAGAGACCCTATTTTATCTCATCAAACCATTTTTGGAAGTTTTAAGTGGCGCCGTTAGGCTGCCAAATTTTCGTAAGGGATTTCTTATCTCACTTTTAATTCTGTGAGATTTCCATTGGTCACCACTTATTTATGGCATGTGGTTTATTGTGTAATTCCAATTGATATATATTATCATGATTATATTTATATTCATGGTGTTTTGTAATTCATTTGTTGGTTAGTATTTTTTGGTCATACGACTCAATTGATTACAACTATGTAAGGGGTTTTTATCTCACTTTTTATTCCCGTGAGATTCATACTACATTTGACACTATTTTCTTTTGTGCGGTGTATGTACTACCCATGATTGTATTATTAATGGAATATACTTTAATTTATGGGTATTTACATATTCATTGTATGACCCTTCTTTCATGGGGTGTACATTTCGAAAGTTACTCAAATCGGTAAGGGAACCTTTCTCCCTCCTCTTTTTAAAAAAGACTTCTTTTTGTTAGGTATTTTAATTTACATATTATTATGTTGGGATATGTTCTTATATATCCTTATTCCTGTAAATTTTATGTACAAGTTATGAGATACCCTTTTTATCTCTCATCAACTCATTTTATGAATTTTAAAGTGACGCCGTTAGGCTGTCGAATTTCTGTAAGGGAACTTCTTTACCCAATTTCAATTCTTCAGGTTAAACCTCTACTTCTTGATTATGTCGTGCTATGAATATGTGTGGATGAACTCTGAATGTTTTAAACTTAATATCCACTTATATTGAGTGTATTTATATTTTTCACACATAATTATGTAATTGATTTATCCTTAATATAAGGATACCGTCTTTGTGCGGGACTTCGTCTCAATCTCCTTTCATTGAGGCATCTTATGATTTCTGCACGACTTTGTTTTATACGTTGTATAAAACCCTTTTGACTTTTAATTTCATTCAAAATAATTCTTTTTACACGAATCATTTTACTAAACTACAAAAGGAATGTTTTTTTCTTACATATGCGGCGACAACGACTTCTCTGCCGCCATGACCATTATTTGAGTTTCAGCTTACTCTACAAGCCATAACTTTTTTTAAATGAAAAATAAATACCATGTTTTACTTTTATTTTATTTTGGTATTGAAAATGGTTTTGATAATGTTTTGATTATATCAATGTGTTGTATTGATATCTTGTTTTTGAAATGTGGAAATGTTATGTTTCCTTTATGCATGTTTTATGTGATATGATTATGTTATGGTTCTTGGGAATTGTTTATGAAGTCGGGTGGTTCCGTGATAAAATAAGGGCGAGTGAGCCCGAGATATCTCTCCAATGAATTGGGTAATGTGAAGGAGTTAAACGCTAAGGTTTCTCCGAAGATATTTAGGAAATATACTATGATGGGTATTCCAAACATAACCATGAAGGTTACTCCCTACGTAAGAATGTTATGAATG
The DNA here is from genome assembly GCA_963277665.1 of Viscum album. NCBI lineage: Eukaryota > Viridiplantae > Streptophyta > Magnoliopsida > Santalales > Viscaceae > Viscum > Viscum album. The sequence continues at coordinate 1,804,583,613 of OY728156.1, forward strand.
CCTCAAGTTACCTTTATGTCTTATGATTTCTATGAGTTATTCATAAAACTTATGATTTCATGAGGTATGTTAAAGTACTTATGTTTTATGAGTAAATTATGATTTCATTGATTCTTATGTATACATGGACTAATGTTTTCTCTCTGTATTTTTAAATCCCTTTCTGAGCTTTTTATGCTCATCCCAAGTTTTTGAAAATTTTTTCACAGGTCAAGGGAAAGGTACATGATGTGATGATAGTGTCAAGGAAGTGTCAAGAAAGAATACATGTTTTACTTTAAATATGTTTCCTTTTATGGAAAAAATGAATACTATCTTTGATGTAACCACCTTGTTTAAATGTGGAATGTAAAGCATGATTTATGATCTAATTCTCTAAAACTCTAAACTTGAAAAGATCCTCAATGTGTATTCTTGAAATTACTCAAGAATAAGTAATGTTTAAGGCTGGGACCTTATATAAGTGATCTTAGTTTTCCCCAATCTACAAATTTTCTTCCAAGTATACCTCCTACACCCATGGATTAAAACCAAAATTACTTTTTAAAAAATATCATATTAACTTTTATAGACCTCCTAGATAAGAAGAATATCACCTCCTACATAATATAGATTAAAAATAACACCATGGAAAGGGAAATTCACTGACCCCATCCAACCCATAGGATATCCATCATGATCCCACTCATGAAACCATGGCCTCATATGAAGCTGAGAACTACTGAAATTCAATCCTCATACCAAAATCCTTTTAATTTTCATGGAATAATTGAAGGATTTATTTGAATGTTGAAATTTCAATGGTTATCTCATCATGAGTGCGTTTAAGACCATCCCGCTGAGCCTTCTCACGGTTACACAAATCAAGGATACCCCTATAGGGATGATACTACTGATGATTTTTTTCAGCTTTAGATAGAAAAATAAGAAATGTTTTCCGGTGCTTCATCAAATCCCCAGCCTGGGAACATTTACATTTAAGGATACAAATTCCATCCTCATTAGTTTTATCTCCCAAACAATTATTATTGAATTTTTTCCCCTAAGACTCACCCCTATCTCTTATGGACATGCACATATGTTTCTTAAACTACTCTAAGTAGTAGACATCCTATACTAGGTACCAGTGATCATTGTGGATGAATTCTGAGGATAACACCAACCATTAGCAGAGTAATTATTTTCTTAAATTCAATTAACCATTTCCTTCAAAGCATATTGAAATGATTCCAATCATTAAAATGACGGGTTCCCCTTATTTGAAAGGCCCCTATTGGTGTATTTAATTATTTTGTGAAATATTTATATCACCAAATAAAATAGGATGGATATGAATCTAAAATGAATAGATGCCAATCATATGAAAAAAGAGTATGAACATGGGGTGAAAGAGTTCATAAAATTTGGTAAATATCATGCATATGACCCTTCTAAAATCCTTTTTCCATTTTTATGCTATTATTATCAAAGAATAATTAGTCTAGAGGAGTTGAATGAACACTTGATCTATCATGGAATAGATCAAAGTTATAAATACTAGACTAAACATGAGGAAAAAGTGAATGTGGATAGTAATTGGGATAACATTGAATTTTATGAATAATTTGTTATGATTACAAGTGTGGGAAATGAAGAAGTCCATATCAAAGATGTGGTTAAATGTGTGAATGATGATGGAGATCGTATTGAGTAAATAATAATGAAAGTTTAAGATGAACTTTGTGATTTTCAAAAATTATTTGAGAAGTTAAAGAGTTGTGAAAAGATACCTTCATATATTGGTTATACTAAATATACATCATTGTCATCCGTAGTGAAGATATATAATTTAAATAATGGAAATGGATTGAGTGAGGCTAGTTTTGTTGAACCATGTTTTCTCTTGAGTGATATGCTCCTAGAAGATAATGAGCTTCATATACAAAAATATAACACTAAATGAATGTTACATTCAATGGGTATGATCTCTTAAATAATAAATGCTTGTCCAAATGACCGTATACTATTTTTAGGGACCCAAAAGCACTTAAATAATTCCCAATGTGTGGTGTTTCTCAAAAGAAGAATGATAAATTGGGTGCTATGAAAGTTGTATGGTACTTTCTAGCCATTCCAAGGTTTAAGAACCTAAATAGAAGTGAGAAGAGTGTAAGGAAATTGATGTGGAACACATATAAAATAAATAAATATAGGAAACATCATCACCCAAAATACTCTATTTGGTGGAAGATAATTGATCATGAGTATCCTGAATTTTCAAATGATCCAAGCAACATTCATCTTGCGCTATATATATATGGAGTGAGTCCTTTTGGGATTAAAAGTATCACTCACAGTACATGGATGATTATGTTTTTAATTATAGATTTCCCCCGTGGTTATGCATAAAATGAAAATAAATTATTCCATCTCTTCTTATAACAGGACCAAAATAACTGGGTAATGATATTGATGTTTATTTGGCTGCATTGATTGAATATTTGAAATTATTGTGGGATTTAGGTGTTACATTTTATGGTTCTTAAAGAAATGAAGATTTCACATTGAGATCCATGTTATATGGATGATAAATGAATTTATATCTTATGGAAATTTCTTAGTATATAACATTAAAGGAACTCAAGGGTGTCCCATTTGTGAACAAGTTACACAATAAATTAGGTTTGAAACATTTATCAAAGGATATTTTTCTAGGACATCATAAATATCTACTTTGGAGACATAAGTACTGATCCTGGATAACATCATTTAATGAGACTTTAGAATAATGTATAAAAATATCTCCACTAACATTTGATCTACTATTTGAGAATATAAAACACATAGACACTGATTTTGGTAAACATTTTTTGAAAATCCTTATGAAATCGGGTAGGAAAAAGATATCATTTTTTTAATTACCATACTATAATTTTTTGTACGTTTGAAATTTTCTTGATGTTATGTATGTTGAAAAAATGTATGTGATAGTTTCATTGACATGTTAATAAATGCACCCAACAAAAAAAGGATGGAATTAAGGCTAGGTTGGAAATTATTGAAATGGGAATACGAGAAGAGTGGTGCTAGTGAATGGTGAAAAAATGGAATTTTCTTTGTCCAGCTGTTTACACTCTTTCCAGGAAAAAGCGATACTTTTTATGAAACTTCTTGAATGATGTAAAGGTTCTATAGGTGTATTCTTAGAATATCACTAATATCATGTTAATGTCTGATTTAAAGTTAAATGGTCTGAAATCACATGACTGTAATGTTATGGTATAAGATCTAATGCCTGTAACTTTACATTGAATTTTTCACAAGAATGTCTATCATAAATTAACCAAGATTTTATTCTTTTTCAAATTTATATATATAAAAGTTATAAAATTGAGAAAATTTCAAAATATAGAAAAAGACTTTTTTTATATTATTTGAATTGTAAATGTTCTTCCCACCAGCATTCTTTGATATTATGGTTTAATTGGTTAGAAAGATTTGACTGTGTTGTCCTTTACATTATAGATGTATTTACCCAATTGTATGGTATATAAATATTTTGAAAGTTTATATAAAAAATTTATGTTGGACAGAAGGTTTCATTATAGAGTAATATATTGTTGAGGAAGCCATTGAATTTTCTACCGACAACCTGTTCGGTGTAAAAAGCATTGGTCTATCAAAATATCATCACACTGGGTAGATTATGGGTGAAGGAATTTTTGGAATAGATGTTTTCACAATCAACATTAAAGATTAGGAGTAGGTGAATATATATGTTTTATATAATAGTTTAAAGGTTTCCCTATATGTTGAGACCCACGAAGAAATTTTTAGAAGTTTTAATCCTTCAAGGGATGAAATATGGATATCAAATAAACATAATCCAAAGTTTATAGGATGGTTTCGAGACCATATTTTTATGGAGTCAGATAAAAATATGAATTCAATTTCAGAATGACTTCTATGGCTATCCAAAGGACCAAGTGTATTTAGTTATGTAAGGAAATAAATCCAAGGACATAAATCCAATTTATGGGTGCGATTTATAGTGGAGTTACACTTGTGGATAAAGAGATGCATGTATCTGGTACCAATAAACATGATGAATGCAATACCATGAAAAATAGAGGAGTTACACTTATGGATAAAGTGATGCATATATCTGGTAACAAGGACATAAATACAATTTATGTGAATATGTAATACTTCAGCATATTCAAAAAAATATAGGAGTTGGATTATATAACATTCTAAGTGTTTATTTTTCAATACAAGTGTGTTGATAACATGAGTGATATTAAGATAGAATAATTGGGATTTGTGAAAGTGGATTTTAGTAAGGAAGAGTACATAGATTAATCATTTATAATTGCATCATGAGAAGTGAAAGTATTTTTTATTCCATACCCTACCAACTGAAAGTGGTCAATTGTACTATTATCGACCAAAGCCACTGAAGGGTTAAATGAAAATTCTACTGAGGATGCCCATTTCAATGGGATGTCTCAATCATTTCATAATGGTCCCAATGTAGATGGGGTATTTTATGTTAGATGAGACCACAATGAATGGATTTGGATACTTGATATAGGGGTCAAATCCCTTCAACCTTTAAAAAAGAGATTTCAATAATCAGGTTATATTTTTTTGTAATATACATTTAGTAACCTCATATTATTAAATGTTCAATGCTGAATTTACATAATCTAAATTAAATGTTTAACCACTTCTATATATAATTACTTTTTCATGTGCTGATGCTGTCAATCCAGATGAACAACAGGTTTCTCAACATGTTAGAGCTACCAATGTAGAGTAAAAACAACCTTCTATACATGATGATGCTACCAATATAGAGGAACAACATATTAATTATGTTGATTGAAAATAAATGGTAGATGGTGAACAACCAGGGTCCCTAAAAAATAGGAGTGTCACAGCATGATGGTGTTATAAAAAATTATTAAGGCGAGAAGAAAAGACAACAAATTAGAGGTTGGATGGAATGAATGTGACCAAGCTATTAACCCCAATAAGTCCATGTTCAGTAGTTACATTGGGATCACCACTTGAACACATGTTTTGATTGATATATATTCATGGAAAACTTTTGTTCCCATGATTAGGAAACAGATTTGGGAAGATATTAGGGCAACATTAGGATATAATTTATTTCTTTTACTAAAAAAATACTAATGAAACATTGAATTACTCTTCATTATCCATTGTAGAGTGAATTTATAGTCGATGAATCCTTAATGAAATTTGTATTCATGATTTTTAGAAAGTCTCACAGATGCTTTCACAAAATTCTTACAAAGTTTCATCTCAAAGACGTAGAAGGGAAAATAAACCTGAACCCATCACAGATGTATGCATACCTAAAAATCCAGAAAGCATGGGATGAATTTATTGGTCATCATGAGTAGAAATTTTTTTAGGTATATTGTGATTTTTAATACATTGTTTGAAAATATGTATATTAATCACTTTGATTAAGAATTATTAATTTATGAAATAAAAACTATGTGCTGAAAATAGGCAACGAGTAACAAAACCAACGTACCCCTATCGTAAATCAAGGATGAGTTACGATTCACTTGAAAAAATTGTATGTAGTTTAAATATACCATAATATGATTACGTGACATGAAACAACAACATAATTATGTTCTTCTATTTATATAAATATTGATGAATCGAAATCCGAATCCACTTCCATCATACACCATGTGCTACTGAAGGAGGCACATATAAATAAAGAAGGTATACTAATAGATAAAAACACACAAAAAGTGTGGGAGACATGTGTAAGTATGAAATAATAATTTTTTTATTTAAATTAGTATTACATAATAATGATTAATTATTTTCCTATATATTTTATATGACTTAGACACAAAAATCATCATCAAATGTACCCAATAAACAACTACTATTAGTGGCCTCAAAGTGATCTAAACAATATGGCCGCATTAGAGGTGCATGTCTTAGGGTGACAACCCAGACATATTTTGAGAAAATAAATGAACAGGGGGATATAGATAAGAAAACGGAAGAGCTTTAGGCCTGATTATATTCTCTTAAAGAAAAATTTTATTGGCATTCAAAGTTTCTAGAAAATGTTATGTGAAGGAATCAAAGTGAAGAAACACCATAAGAACAATCACTATATAAAGATCCCACCCACCCAACTATCTTTGAGGTAAACCATTCACCTCAAATAGTTGTATTAGATGAGGTAATCAATATTCTATTAATCATTTTTATGAAATATGAATTAGATACAAAATGATACTTTTACTATACTAATATTATATAGGGTGAAAATTATTGTGATTTATACCTATCAACATCCACCTATCACCTTTTTGTGAGGGATACCATGTTTAATATACAATAAGATATTATACACAATAGACAACTTCCAATAGGTCACGTGAGAGTGGGGATTAACATAGATCATGAGCTGAGCACCGAGCTACCTATTCCACTTGATGATGTAGATATTCATATGCTTGAGAAAGATATTTTAATATTCATAGCATGGATGTCAGATATTGTAAGAAAGCATGTTGATAAGGAGTTATTAATTTCCAATTTATTTTTCATGAAAAACATTTAATAATTAATGAAAAAAGGTCTAAACCGATTAATGTTATTACATTTGGAAAAGGGGAAGGGGCTAAAATGGAAGGTTAAATCAAAATGATCTAAAGGATCAACCAACCAATCAAAAATATATTAACAAAGTAACTTTAACCCACTATTTCAGCTTCCTCATTTACTAACATTAAAGTTTCATGTGGATAAAAGGTTACAAATTGGTAGTAATGTCATAGTTGATTTTGAAGAACAAATGTATGGAGAGGCCATTACAAACTATATTTCTCTTGAGAATGTAAATGAAATACTAATGTATGAATGGATAGGGGTATCAGTTGTAAATGTATACATGAGGTGTATTTTTCATGATTTTTTTTTCCAATTTACGATCTACTATGTTAATTATGACTTAATATAATTCATATTTTTTGCAGGTGTATAGATAAATACTATTTTAAGGGAAAACCCCATGAATATAAATATGGACTTATTAGTCCTCACATCATTTATACATGATAAATATCATTGAAGTCAAATCAAATTGATGTAATAGTGGAAAAACTAGGTGAAGTGTTTGAAAGAAAACTTATGGAAGACAGAATCTCCTTATTACCAATGATGTAAGGGGTAAAATATACATTTTAATCTTATCAAATATATTTTAATTAATTTTATTATTTATTCATTTTTATTTTTTAGTTATCATTGGTTACTCATTACAGTCAATTTGGATAAACCAAATATTTATTTTATGAATTCACTGCATGGATACCCAAAAAACTGACCACACATGATGACACATGTCAATTTGTAATACACTACATGAAACATTTTAGAACTAACCCTAAATTTATATATTTTATATTATTTTTTTAATGATAATTCTTTTATTATAGGGTGGTGTTTAAATATCATCAAAACTATAGCATGAGGATAGTCCATGATCACAAGGAGCCTATTGACATATACAATTGGATAATTATTAGGGTATATATAATAAGATTTCACTATAAAAACACATATCAAAACAAATTACTTATTTTTATCAATGTTTCAACAGTTTCTAAAACAAAGCAATGGAAAAGATTGTGGTTATTATGTTTTCCAATTTATGAAAGTTATCATATACTGTCAACAAACTAGCATCCCCAAAGAGTTATTTTAGAAGATAATTAAAATTTCATTTAAAATATTTGTTAATCCTTTATGTATTTATATTTTTATAGTATTACCAGGAATATTAAAAGTCCCCGTATGCACAAGTGGAAATATATTTTTTAAGAAATGAAGGGGTATCGTACCTGGTGTTATAATGTACACATATATCATGAAGATGTTACTTCATACAACTTATTTAGTTGATTTTATCATCATTTTATCGATTTTTTTAGTTAATTTCCTTATCATTTTTATCTGATAATTATTTTGTTAATTTTCATAGATATCATGAACAAATGAATTTATCAACAAGGTTTATTAACACATGTACTATGATGATACACTCAAAAATTATGATTCACTCATAATGATGTAATTTTCTTTTTATTCTCCAATACATTCAACGTCATGGGTAGAACACAACTACATTTTCATTTCTTCAAAAGTTACAATTAATAAAATAAATTTGGCCAAGTAACCTCATTAGATCACTTATAATTAGTAATTTCATGATAATTGAATAATCACACATGTAAAAGTGGTCTCATCTACTTATAGTTCGTTCCGAGTAGTCAACAAGTAGTACTGACTTATGATATTCATGTAAGTCCCTCAATTCATCCCAACAACATCTGATTTCTTATAGCAATATACACCTAGAAAATGATATATAATTAATAGTATAAGTTTATCTTACATTCCACTTAATGAATCTTATGCATCATCTCAATCTGATGCACGGTGTGACCAGTATGACTCCAAGTGTGTCTTTTTATTGAAAATTCACATTAATTTTAGTAAAAAGGACAAGTGACATACTCAAAACCAAGAAAATGAATTAAGATTATTTTAATACTTCAGGAAAATGGTACATAAGGAATTTTTTATGTTTAGGAATTAGATACACCTCAATGTGATACATGATGTGCCTGGTATGACTCAAAGTGGCCATTATCAGTTTAAAATTGACATTTTAGTTCATAAGATGTGTCACTCATTGAAAAATAAGAAAACATGCTCATATTGTCTTGATAATTTTATAAAAATTTTCATAAGTCACTTATGATATGTAAGAATTAGTATCACATCAAACTGACACATGATGTGACCGGTATGACTCAAAGTGCGTGTTTTTAGTTTGAACTGACATTTTCATATAAAAGAAAAGCGACATACTCAAAATTGAGAAAAACATTTAGATTGTTTTGATAATTTATTAAATTTATACATAAATAATTTTTGATATGTAGGAATCATTCACACCTCAACCCTATTCATGGTGTGACTGGTATGATTCAAAGCATGTATTTATATTTAAAATCAACATTTTAGTAAAAAAGTCAAGTGGGAAACTCAAAACTAAGAAAATAAATTCAGATTTTTTTGATACTTTATTAAAATGATCCATAAGTCATTTATGATGTGTATTAATTAGAAAAACCTCAATATAATACATGGTGTTCCCAATATGAATCAATGTTCCTGTTATCAGTGGAATTTTAGTTCAAAACTTGTGTCACTCACTAAAAACTATGAAAACACACTCATATTTTCTTGATAATTTAGGAAAAAAAATCATATGTAATTTTTGATGTATAGGAGTCAGTATCATGTCAAACCTACACATAATTTTACTAGTATGATTCAAAGTGTGTTTTTTCAATTTAAAATGACATTTTAGTAAAAACAAGTGACATACTCAAAAATAAGAATTTTTTTGGTTATTTTGATACTTTAGGAAAATAACCAACAACTGATTTTTGAGGTGTAAGAATCATTCACACCTCAATCCGATGCATGGTGTGACCAATATTATTATAAGTGTATTTTTTTATTTTAAATTGACATTTTAGTCAAATAGACAAGTGACATACTCAAAACTGAGAAAAAATATTTGAATTGATTTTATAATTTTTTAAAATGATCCATAAGTAATTTATTACATGTAGGAATTATCCTCACATCAATCTGATACATGGTATGCCTGATATGATTCAAAGTGTCTGTTATCATTTTAAAATTGAAATTTTAGTTCAAAATGTGTGTCACTGACTGAAAAACAAGAAAACATGATCCAGTTATGTTGATAATTTAGGAAAATGATTCATAAGTCAGTTTTGACATGTAGGAATTAGTCTCACATCAAATAGACACACAATGTGACCAGTATGACTCTAAGTGTCTGTTATTAGTTTAAAATTGATATTTTAGCTCAAAATGTGTGTCAATCATTGAAAACTGAGAAACTACACTCTGATTATGTTGATAATTTAGTAAAATTATTCCAAATTCATTTTTTATGTGTAAGAATCAGTCTCATGTCAAACTGACACATGATGTGATTAATATGACTCAAAGTGCGTGTTTTTAGTTTAAAATGAAATTTTAGTACAAAACATAAGTGAAAACTCAAAACCCAAAAAAAAATATCCGAATTGTTTTGATACTTTTGGAAAATGATCTATAAGTCATTTTTTACATTTATGAACCAACCACACCTTAATCTGATACACTGTGTTCTGGATATGACTCAAAGTGTCCGCAATCAGTTTAAAATCGACATTTTAGTTCAAAATTCATGCCATTCATTGAAAACTAAGAAAAAACGATCTAATTATCTTGATAATTTAGGAAAATGATTTATAAGTCATTTGTGACTTGTAGAAATCAATATCACATAAAACCAACACATGATGTGACCAGTATGACTTAAAGTGTGTATTTTCAATTTAGATTGATATTTTAGAAAAAAACACAAGCGACTTACTCAAAATCAAGAAAATGAATTTGTATTGTTTTAATACATTAGTAAAATTATCCATAAGTAATTTGTGACATGTATGAATAAGTTGATCCTCAATTTCATATACAATGTTCCCAATATGACTCAAAGTGTTAGTTATCAGATTAAAATTGATATTTTAGTTCAAAATGTATGTCACTCACTGAAAAATGAGAAAATGCACTCAAATTGTCTTGATAATTTATAAAAATAAATTATAAGACATTTTTTATGTGCATTAATCAGTCTCGTGTCAATCCTACAGATTATGTGACCAGTATGAATCACATTGTGTGCTTTCAATTTAAAAAGGCATTTTAGTAAAAAAACCAAGTGAGATACTCAAAACTGAGAAAATACATTCATATTGTTTTGATACTTTAGGAAAATGACCCACATTCCATTTTTGATGTATAGGAATCAACTACACCTCAATCATATGTATTATGTAACCGATATGAATCTAATTGTGTATTTTTATTTAAAAATGACATTTTAGTAAAAAAGGAAAGTGAAATACTCAAAACTTATAAAACCAATTCAGATTGTTTTTATACATTAATAAAATGATCCATAAGTAAATTTTTACTTTTAGGAATCATCTGCACCTCAATCCAATAAAGGGTGTGCCTGGTATAACTTAAAGTGTCTATTATCAGTCTAAAATTGACATTTTAGTTTAAAACATGTTTCACTCACTAAAAACTAATAAAAAATGATCAGATTGTATTGATAATTTAAAAAAATGACTCATAAGTCATTTGTGACATGTAAGAATCATTCTCATGTCAAACCAACACATGATGTGACCGGTATGACTCAAAGTGCATGTTTTCATTTTAAAATGTCATTTTAGTAAAAAAGACAAGTGACATACTCAAAATCGATCAAAAAAACTTTTATTATTTAGATACATTAGTAAAATGACCTAAAGTCATCTGTGATGTGTAGGAATCAGTCCCACCTCAATCAGACACACATTTTGACTAGTATGACTCTAAGTGTGTCCTTTTATTTAAAATTAACATTTTATTCACGTATTATTTCATATCATGTTTTATTTATTTATTTATAGTATTAATAACATAAGAATTCTATTTTTATATAATTGGATTATTTTACTTGATTTGTGGTGGTTTTATCGGCTCCTGAAACCATGATTGTGTTTTTTTGAGAGGAGGTCGGGCGCCAAAGACAATGAAACATTTATGTTTTTGAATTATTGTGATAGTAATTTCTAATGTAATTGTAAAAGAAATTGTTTGAAATGTCTATAATTTTTTAATTTATTTGGGATTTAATATTTATTTCAATTAAATTATGAATTTTCCATATACAGTTTGCTGCTGCAGTGTGCTGTAATTCAAACTGCACATTGTAGTAGTAGGGCCTTTATTAGTGCTAATAAAAGTGCTGATAAAGGGTTAACTTCATCAATGCTAATGAAAGAGCTGATAAAGGGGGCCCTTTATCATCACTGATAAAGGGGTCCCTACTTTTATAGTGCTTAGGAAAATAGCGCCTTTTTAGCACTGTTAAATCCCAAATTTTTACGTTGTTAAATGGTCAATCTATGATAGTGAATGTTAATTTCCAGTTTTCAATAAAAAAATCACTATGATTTCAAATATTAAATATAATTAATCAATTGAATTATTACAATTCCAAACAACAAATATGATTGATTAATGTTATAATAAATTCAAAAGACACAAAAATGAATTTGTTTATGTTCAATATTAACATCGATGCGAGGAAAAGAGGGGTTACATTATAAATAAAATCATGCAACACAAAAATGTAGGGAATAAATTGATGAAAATCAAAGTCGATACCTCATCGAGACCCATAGGGGAAGCTACCATTGAGTTACACCATGAGGGATTATTTATGTTCAATATAATACCACAAAATCATTGAATATGTTTAATAACTTTTATTAGTTGTCAGGAATCATTTCTTGGTGTTAAAGAAAAGTGTTGAGAAAAAGAAAACTTTTCTTGGCTCTCCTTTTTTTTGAATGAGAAAGAAAATAATGCATTAAAATAATATAAGTTTAAGTATTGAAGTACCATTGGAGTTTTTGATGAAGTGGTTTTTGGTTTGAATTTGTTTTCAACATACTTCAAGAGATATATAGAGGTATTTCATGTTTTTGAGATTCTATTGGTTTTTCTTGAAATGTTTTTGAGTAATTTTTAGGTGGATTGAAATGATTTTCAAGCAATTTTGGGCTTATTTGGAAAATTATGGAATCCTGGTTTTTGACCGAGCCTGGAAGTTAATGGTAACTTGAATGCCTTATAGTCGATCTTCATTCGATATATTTTCAACCTCATAGTCATAAGGTGGTATGTGAAGTTGATCCGAATGGTCACTTTATATGGTTATAAGTCTGTACATGCGGTCAATCCATAAGTTTGGTCCATTGTTATGGTCACTTGTCTGCTTCACAAGGCCCATCTTCACAATTGATAGTTTGTACATGCTATTAATCTAGATGGTCTCTTCAGACAGTCGCTTGACATGGTCAATCCAAATTTTTAATAAGGATGTACATGTAGTTATTCCAGATGGTTTCTTCACACAATCAATCTTTGTGGATGATTTTCATCCTCATGATTTGTCACGTACTTGAATATATTTTGATGAAATATTCTAGGTAAAAATATGATTTTCCAAAATGTTGGTGGGATGGAATCTTAGTGATACACCAATCTCTAAGTTAGGAGACAATGCCACATAGACCCAAATCACAACAAAAACACAAACAACAAGACCCAAGAAAAAATAATGAGATTAAAAAAATAAATAGGAATAAAATCTGAAGCAAAAAAACAATAAAATAGTAGCATGAAATAATACCAAAATGAGAATAATAAAAATAATAAAGGAAAGGGAAATAACATTGGATTTATGTGGTTTAGATCATTTAACCCTACTCTACAACAAGAACACAATCCACAACCCCTTTTCTTATAAATAAGATAAGAAACAAATTACATATTAAAATTAGAATATTGAAGAAGAATAACAATAATAGAATACACCAGAGGAACAAACCACTGTCACACGTGTAGGAAAAAGGATGATGAAATGGAAGCATCTGGTAAAACATGAACATGAAAACAAGAAACTGTGTTTTATCCCTCTTACCATGGTCAACCTGACCTGTAGAAAAAAAACCTATAAGATTTTTTTCAACCTAATGATCCACCATAATAAATAAAAAAACCATCAAGTTATTAACTGAATGAATTATCCTAGAACCAACTGCATATGACATCACTAATCACATGCCCCCAAAGAGATCTCTATATCTCAATCACTAGCTTAATTTTTTATTTCTCTCATCTTCACCTTATCTCTAAAATTTCGATTATGTATCTCTTATGGTAGGATGAGGGAGATCAAAAAATTAAATGCTTTCAAATAAACTCCAACAACCTTTGGACACATGTTCGACCAAGGAGTATGTAGAAGAAGCTATTACAACAAACCCCACAACTAGAAAACAAATTCTGTGTAGAGACCTTCAAATTAAACTACATAAGGGTCAATCCAAACTCCATAAGGGTCCTCATGGCATTGTGTTAGGGTACCATGAACCACTACATAAAGGTATCACCCATTATGTAGGGGTAGAATAATGATATTTAAGGGTCTTTCACACCGCGTAAGGGTACTGAGAACCACTAACCTTCTATATAAGGGTCACCAAGGTGATACATAGGGGTAGAAAAACCCTCAAGTAAATGTATCCTACTACAACGCACTATTATCATAGTGATAAACTATGAGTTACGTAAAGATAACCACTCCAAACCACTAGTTATGTAAGGGTAACTTACTCCCACTTATAGGCATCGCTCATAAAACTGAAGCTACTTAAGGATACAACCACCCTTATATAAAGGTAACTTACAAAGTACCAAGACTACTTAAGGGTTTGATAACCTCATGTAATGGTAACTCCTGCATTCAAAAGATTAACTAAAGGTAAAACCCACTTACGTAAGGGTAAATACACTTTATGTAAGGGTAACTAATAACTTATGTAAAGGTAACCATCCCTCACATAAGGGTAAAAAAATAACCAAAATACTTACAAACCTATTTTAAGGTTAATAAAACTAAAATAAAAGGGTAAAATATGGAAATGAATATTATTCATGCAACAAAAAATCAAAAACAAAACATTTTAATTTTTAACACAAATCATGCCAAATTTGACAAATATCCACCATAAAAAATAAAATATAAACAACACATGGATGGTGTTCTTGTAAGCCTATAATATACTTACCTATTTGTTGGTTTGGATAGTTTTCACTTACAAGAAAACCCTAAGTTCAAGCCTAATCAGCCTAGATTGACCAACTGCCTTATATATACCATAATGGAACATGTATGCCCATACCAACACATCTACTCCTAATAAATACTAAGAATGGTTAGAAAAAAATTATCTAAGAGAATATAATCACCAAAAATCATACCTTTACTTAACTGATCCCCTCATCCATATACCCACAACATGTTATACACATTCTATTATAGGTCTCAACCAGCTCTCTTATGCCTATAAGACACCAAAATAAACCATAGTTTTACCCAATTCCTAAAATAGAATGAAAAATTTAAAAAAATCTAATTATAAAATATCAATAATAAAATAGTTTTAAATTCTATCAGAATAAAATAGAAGAGCACAATATTCTAATAGGATAAAGTCTCCACCTGATCCTGAACAGCTGAGAAAAAACGACCTCACCTATACCCTCTCTTCCAACTAGGGGCCCCTATAAGTCACATGTAGAGAAAATACTAGGAATTTAGAAGAAATATAACCTATAGATAAACATAATATATAATATTATCTATCATATAGACTCAAATATCATCAACACTATTAAAAATCTGGTATACCACATTGTTCTGGGCCATACTATCCATAGAAGGATCCTTAGTGAAGAATTTCTAAATGTAGCTAAATTTTCCACACCATTAGTACTCAAACTTCTTAAACTGACTAACATCCTTATTATATTTTATTTTACCTTTATATTGACCCTTCACACTAATAAATTTAGGCCCATATAGAACCCCACTTCCCTTTACCTTCAAACTATAGATTTGAAGAATCCTTGACAAGAAAGCCGACTTCACTTACTATAAAGTTATGGAATCTATATTATTTGTAACAAAGTATCTAAAAGATTAAAATAATCATCTAATTAATTCAATAATAAGAAATATTTTTCCTCATCATTTATATCAACATCTATATTGGCTAAGTCAATGACCATATTATTAAAAATATCTAAATGATTCCATACAGAGGCTCCATTGACCATTTTGAAATTATAAAGATTCATTTTCTTTTGTATCGTTAATAAAAGATATATATTCATGTAAATATGGTGAAGCTTCATCCATATATCACTGGAAAATTTTTTGTGTACCACTTCTCTCAAAACCACGTCACTTAGAAGAAAAAGTGGTGATCTTTATTCTAGATCCCAACAATACTTCATTAAGTCTATTTTGGACAAGAAGAGCACTCATTTTTACTCTCCAAAAATTAAAATCATTCCATAAATTTTACTTATATACCTATAATAAAGTTGAGGACATATTTATAATCAAATAAACTAGATCAGATACCACTTGTTAATGGGAGGGAATCCTTGAAAACACACCAATATCGAAGGTAAGAGGTAGCTCCACATAGACACAACTCAAAGAAAAAACACAAATAGCAGGACCCAAGATAAAAAAATAAGATTTGAAAAATAAATGGGAATAAAAATAGAGTAAAAACATGGTGGTGCGGTAACATGAAATAATGACACAATAATAATAATAAAAACAATACAAAAAAGATAAATAACATGGGATTTACGTGATGTGGTTATTTTAATCCTACTCTATAATAAGAACTCCACTCACACCCCCTTTTATTATTAATAAGAAATAATGGAATATTACAATCAAAATATGAAAGATGAACAAGAAAAATATACTCTATGAGAGGAACAACCCACTATCACGCACATAGGAACAAATAATATGTAATAAAAGTACTAGGGAAAATATGAACAAGAACACGAGGAACCAGGCCTGAGCCCCCTTACCAGGGTCAACCCCACCTATAGAAATAAACCTCCTCATGATTCTTCACAGCTGAATGATCCACTATAAGAACTCAACAAAACATTGATCTCTCTATCGGAACAATGCTCCTGAAACCAACTGTGTACGATGTCGCCAATCAGAGCTACCAACTATCTCTCTATCTCAAGATTTTTATCTTCCTATTCAATTTATCCCAACTTCTCCTTCTCTCTAAGATTTTGATTTTTTATCTCTTATAATATGAAGAGGGAAATAAAACAATTAAAACAACTTTGAAAAATCTCCAAAAACCTTTTGACATTCGTTCGACCAAGGAGCGTGCTGAAAAAGATGTTATAGAAAACCCCACAACTAGAAAAAAAACTCTTCATAAAGGTCTTCAATGAACACTATGTAAAGGATGATAGATTCTATATAAGTATTCTCATGGAATTGCATTAGGGTATATCCAACCACTATGTAAAGGTCTCCCCCACTGCATAGGGGTAGGTTGATGCTATGTTAGGGTCTTCCACACCATTTAAGGGTATCAAGAACCAGTAACCTACACCATAAGTGTATTCAAGGCACTATGTAAGGGTAGAGCGACCCTTGTGTAAAGGTAATATAATCGATCACATTACCTATATAAGAAAAACCTCTAGTTTGTGTAAAGGTAGCCTTTCCATACCACTGCTTATCTAAGGGTAACCTGTTCCAACATAATGGTAGCCCATATAAAACCGAAGTTATATAAGGGCACAACAACTCTTGTGTAAAGGCAAATTACAAAGTATATAGGCTATTTAAGTGTATAGAAAACCCTATGCAAAGGAAAATCCTAAATTCAAAATCTTACATAAAGGTAACACCCACTTACATAAAGGTAAACAATACCTCATATAAAGGTAACCATCCATCACGTAAGGGTAAAAATAACCACAATAATTCTAAACCTATTATAAGATTAATAAAACTAAAATAAAATGGGAAAACATGTATAAGGAGATTATTCATGAAAACAAAAATTAAAAGACTATCATTTTAATTTATAACACAAATCATTCCAAATTTAACACATA
Organism: Viscum album; assembly: GCA_963277665.1. Taxonomy (NCBI): domain Eukaryota; kingdom Viridiplantae; phylum Streptophyta; class Magnoliopsida; order Santalales; family Viscaceae; genus Viscum; species Viscum album. The sequence goes on from OY728156.1 coordinate 1,804,601,340, forward strand.
ATTTATATATATTGAAGAAAATTATTGTGATGACGATTTGATGAGCATGTATATCTTGAATATCATTCAATTAGTCAAAACCATGATTCAATCCAAGATTTATGGGAGTTTGAATGAGATTAAGTGAGAAGGTTCATGTGTGATTTTCATGGTATTTATTATTTAATATTTTAAATCATTTCTCATAGTAAAAGATAATAATCTTTAGGGTTTATTAATGTAGTTAATAATCATGATTTCTTTGATAAATCATGATGTAAATATAATTTTCAAAATAATGATAATATAAAAGGGAAAATGAAGAAGAATTTTTTTTTATGAATTGAGATATACATGATACTCTATTTCAATTGAGAAAATCCTAGTTTTAGAGAAAACTGGGATTATGAAGATAAAGACAGTAAGATGAATCAGGTGCAGAGAATTTGGGTTCTTGCTACTAAAGAGGATGTTTTTTGATTCATGTGTTCATGATATCATGCTTTAATATATCATCTAGAAGAAGGTGAGAGGAAGATCGATCTTCTATTTCTACAATCATACATGTCTGGTGGCTGAACCTTATAAAATTCATGTGTGTAACTTGATGTTTATTTTTATTTCATATAATAGAATAAGTTATTTTTAGAGTGGATTGAGAGTCTAAAATTTCAAAGGGGTTTAATTCCTAAAATAAAAGTTTTTTAAAATTGTTCAAGTAGTTTTAGAGCCATGTTTCCCCTTAAGATTCTACTCTTTTTAGGGTTAGGTATGGAAGGTTAGAGATTTATAAATATAAAAGAGTTTTATTTTTTAATGGGACAAATTTTCATGGTATAAAATATAAATTTATGCCTTATTGGTCACAAAATATCTTGGGAAAACCTAACACGTCACCCAATCTGGCATGTAATAAGGCCTCAATCATTTCTCCATGTATGCCAGATACTATTGAATAGTAGTGAGGGTTTATATAGATATAATGAAGTGACTATAATTTCAAATCAGAGTGAAATAATATAAGAAATAACTAAACACACACACATCCATAATAATTATATTAAAAAATATAAATAACCGATATATAAGAATGTTTTAATCAATGGAATACAACATATAGACTCATGGTCATGCTAATACACACCAACTGATCTCCCACCAGAAATACCATATATACAGAATTAGCAAAAGGAATAAAAATACCCAAGGCACTACTTTTATCCCTGAGCTATACCTCAAACCTGATCTCTAAGAACCGTCATGCAACTCTATCCTAATCCCCAGACTACCCACAAGTTTTTCTTCTTGATCATGCAACATTATGCCTCTTCCTGATCCTCTATGTACGCTATGCTCAACTGCAAAGCGGATATAAGGGTTTTTTTTAAACCAAAGTAAATATACTGGGGGTGATAAATAAACCATAGCCGGCCACCCCCAATGGTGAACTTCTCATATAAGGCCATATGAAAGTGCATTCACAGGTGATATACCCATCCCATTCAAATAAAAAAGGTAGGAGGATAAAATAAACAAATCAATAAAAAGGATGAGAGAAAAAAATAGAACAAAACACCCACCATTAACCCTCAGTTTCCAACAAGACACCTGAGATAAAAAACCTTCTCTGACTAAAGAATAATGCCTCAAAAAACATTTATCATTGAGCCACACAAACCAATCATGTACACTAATCCTAACAGAACCTTCCATGAGTCTAACATAATAAAAATGAAGCCAGACCCTATTATTTCACCTTAGGCATACAAGAAAACAACACCCACCACTATCAAGATTTGGGAATTCAATAATATGATTTGAACTAGTTACAAGAACCTCTAGGTTGACACAACTAAAGAACCTATCAAAGTCCTAAGAGTCTTAAAGAACTATCCAGGATATAAATGAATCAACAGTGTACACTACCTTTCTGGAACCAAACATAGTCCATGTGCATGCAATCATATATAATCTATCCTGGGAGTTCAATAACATCAGTGGGCCCTAAAACCTGTATAGATAACTATACAAAACTAGGGGGTAAAGGTGAACTCATATATAATTTTCATTAGCTCCTTGGAATTGACTAACACTAGCCATCCTACAAATGAGAACATCAAATTAAAATTTTGGAAAATTTCCAAACTGATAATATCCCAAAGGCCTCCTATATCATCCAAAAACTAAATGGGAACAACCATAAAAATACCTATACCAATACATCAAATCATGAGGTCGACCAAACCCTAAAAACATCATTTGAAACCACTGAAATTAGCATTTACCCTATCTAGGTCAAAAAAATATGAGTCACTCTCAAGGGTCCCCTAAACCTCAATAAGAATATGACACCATACTCGGGGATCCTCATGTACATGAAAAACCTCATTCCAAGATCACCACAATAATGCTCAACCATCCACTTTGGCATACAACCTAAACCTCAACCAACACCCTACCCATAAGGGAATGCTCAAACATTACCACTCCTGCAAGGGAATCCTCTAGGATACCACACCTACAAGTGCATCATAAACAAGTACCTAAATCCCATATCAACCTCTAATCAGTTGCATCCGACCATACATGACACCCCATGGTGACACCCCAACCCAATGGATCTAAGAGAGTTGAAACTAAAGAAACCAACTAGGAAAAACTATCCAAGAAACCACTTAATCCTAACTTCCAAAACCTTATAAAAGAACCTCAAACTATACCCATTTTAATTCCCAATCCAAGTCACCTAAAATAGAACAATCCTCACTCTACTACACACTAGATTTTTTTTAGGATATTCCTTAATAAATAACATCAAAGGATTTCACACACCAAACCTCTCTTAAATAAAAAACTCACCAAATACAATAATCACCCCATTTTACTTACCATCAAATCCTACATGGGAAAACACCAATAATGGACTGCTAAATATTATGATTATAACTACAGGTCGAGAAACCCAGCAAAACACAACTATGAGGATAATATAGGGAATGTACCACAAGTACACAACACGATCCTTCAAATTAAATTTCTTTTAATGCACCTCAATACAACCTAATGTAAAATTCCCAAGTAAATGATGTTCATCAGACCTATAAAGTGTGTACTTAACATATGGTACCTATACATGTTCGCCATATGGGGTCTCGAAAAAAAACACTACACAACCTTTGGTCATGTACTACACAAGAGGTCTGGCCATGTTCCCTACATAGAAATCTTCCTTAATAAGGGATGTATGGATGATTATCTCAAACACACCCCAAGTTGTCTTACATGTTGTGTCCCTAACATACATTCCTTGTAACCCTCATCTTTTACCCTTCTTCCTGAAAGAACACAAATTGTTTTTTCTCTAAACCACACACCGTGTAGATAGGTTTCCCAAATGGAAATCCATTTCAATCACTCAAAACCCCTGTTTCTCCCCAAAAAACCTCATAATGGATATCATGGAACTCCAAAAAACACATATAAGGATTTAAAAACAAAAAATCTGTTCTATGGGAAAAATTATGGAAAAAAATAAATGGACTACCTCAAGGTGTATAACACTAAAGCATTGATAATAATTCTATACCACACAGCTACCAATATGATGGGTTTTAATGATATTATTAAGATCATTTTCAATGGAAGAATACCCAAAACACAGGTAAATATATCTTAAACAAATAATGCATAAATAATACTATAAACATAGTACTTGGTATTTGAAGTTTGTAGGATATTCTAACTTCATTTAGTGGAGAGTGTTCAAGGAAGTTAAAAAGGAGAAGTGAAAAAAAGCACCCCGAATCCGAGGGGGGGGGGACAAGCCAAAGGATCCAAGAATGATTTGTGAAAATATACATAACCTGAAGGGATGAAAGACCCTTCTCAATGAGATATTAAAAAAGTTTTTGGAGGAAGATAGCTTATAATATACAACATAACCAACAGAAGAGTATATTATTCTCTTATATAGGAAATTCCTGAAGAATATCAGATATATAATGCATATAATTTGTCACTACCCATTGGGTATTTATTTATTGAATTCATTTCAATAAATAAATACATAGAAATTAATCCATTTTAGTGGATTGTAATTGATAAGAAAACTATTTTGGAGAAACGAATAATATATATATATATATATATATATATATATTTATCTTATGCATCATATGAATATGTATATTCATCACATGCATGTATATTTTAGTTCAAATCCAAAAATATCCCCCTTTCACTAAAATTCTATAAGGACTTTATGGAAAACATAAAAAATATTTATGAATCCATCCAAACTATTTTGAATATGATTTTTCATCAAACTCTCATTATTTTGAATAGAAACTTTGTCCAAAATTTTATCCTTATCCAAGGTCCTGAATGTGTGACCCTACGGGCCTTAGTATCATTAAAAACCACTATAAAATACCAATTTCATATATGTAATAAAATAGAAGCTTCTAGAAAAACACCAGTATTATTCAAGATACTAAGGGGTATAGTTTGATCTCCATTAAACATATGCATATCTCTATATTAACTATTCCAAAAAAGATGAATCATATACATCATATGAATCCTATATAATACCTTTTTCTATGATATTGAGTGGTCACTATACATGGAACATGTCAATCTATTATTGGCCTCTCATCATTTATTGATTCTCTGAAAAAACTAACAAAGTGAATGAATATGTCACATTTTATTCGTATATCTAATATGAATAACACTTGCCACTTATCCAAGTAGTTATAAAAATAATATGTGAAATAACTAAACATGGCCATGCATTTCCTCAGTTCAATTCAATAAAGTTCTTTATTATTTTCTTGTCATAAAATTAGAAAAATTCTATCTTGGTTGTACTCTAACCGATGAAATGATCAATAATATATCCAACCACCCCTGATAAGATAAGTTCATATGATGAATTGTGTAAGTACGATATCATAGTATGGAGGTTTTCAAGCCAGGTAACTCACCCACCTCAGGTAGGAAGGATATATCTATATCCATATGACATTCCATGAGATATACTTTTGTATATAAATATAAGTAATAATTCTCTACTAATTACCTCAGGAATCTATTCTCTGTATCTTGTATACAACTCTTTGAAATGAAAAAATATTCTATTCATGTATTGAAGTCTTCCAAATGAACATAATAAAATTCAAAAATTAATAAATACTGGAATGTTGGTATTATTTTACCCGCATATAAAAGGAAGAAGAAGGTGGAAATAACTCACAAATTTCGTAAAACTCTAAAGGAAACGTGATCACATCACCATCAGAAGGTTATGAGGAAAAATCATGAAAAGTGCATAAACTACTAGAAGATCACGAATAACCCCTTTTAAAAGTCCTTATACTCTTGAAAAGGTGTCCAAGATACTCACTGGATCACACAGAGACTGCCAGATGAGCCCCCTGAGTCATGTGACTTGTCAGTCGGTGGGCTCCTCACATACCTTCAAGAAATACTTGTAAAAAAAAGAGGAAAATATTCAGAATACAGGAGCCTATTGCAGTCATAAAAATCATGTGATGTACCCATGTATCTCATGAGACACTACAAGCCCCTGATAATGTTTCTTCCTCACTACACGATAGCCCATGGATATGTCATCCCCATCATGTGAAATTCCTCAAACATATCCAAGTGGTCTTGTTATCCCCCTTTGGTTCAATAGAGAAACAAAAATGTTATCCATGATAATACTTACGCATCACCAAAAAACCCTTTGTTAGTCATGCGACACATCTCCAATGGGGAGAGTGATTATATTTGACAACACTTGTACAAACTTGTGAGATCCACAACCCTTGTACAATAAAAACAGAAATAAAAAGGGAAATGATAAGAACTTCTTATGAGGGGAATATATGTTGATCATCATTCATCATGAAAACCCCCTTGAAAATCTAGCAAGATCTCACAGCATCCCCATCGTTATCCAAATTTGTCTCATGAAAGACCCTGGATAAGACAACTTTGTCTTTTTAAAGGTCCCAGGGAGGTCACCTCAGATCACATAAAATCCTTTCAGCAGACATAATGACCTTTAAAATGTACTTAGACATGTTTTCCTAACCTTATTAAAGTCCCTTATAATATACACATGATTAAAAAAGGCATATTTTAATTGAAAAAAATCCAATAAATGATGCATTGATGGTATGGTTTTGTGATCACTAAAAGTCATGCGACACTTATGGTGGAATTTCACAAAACACATGACACCTAAATCCTCTAATGAATCCAACCTGAATATGTGAGATACACACTACACAAGGTGGTGTATAACTAGGGAGATAAGGCCTATAACCCTCTAGATAAAAAAAGAATCCATCAACACTCCATTGCATATGAGAGCTCAGGAGAGGATTTATCAGAGTGAAGGATCACATGATCGTTAAATTATTTTCCTAGTAAAATATGGAGAATGACTCCTAGGGTTATGTAGCATACATAGGCATTTCACATGATCACTTAAGATCATGCGAAGGACTATATAATGTTAGATAGATTATGGGAAGGACATATTGCATGTAAGATGGATCACATGAAACCTAGAACAAGCTAAAAATTGAACAAATCTAAGGCTCATATGCAATAAAATCTTGAATAAAGAATAAAGGATGTGAAATTATGTGAATAAAGGAACACTAAACCTCATGTGATTCACATGACTCATCCATATCATACCAACACTAGGTCTTGTCACCTGAGATATGATACATCCTCTTGATATACCATTTTGTTCATGTGATGTCCTCTGGAAACTCTAAGAAAGTAACACGACACCCTTTGGGCATGACAACCAAGTCTCCCTAAGCCCTAAAGTCTTTCCATTCAGATATTGAAATGTACTTTAGAAATATCTACCAAATATACGATGACATTAGTGTATGTCAGCTAGGTCTCACGAATCCCTCTGGGCTTTCCAACCAGATCACATGACGCCCACTAAGCATGTCATCCAGATCTTGAGATGACACCTAGACATGTCAGATTAAGTCATGAGACACCCTATGTACATTCCAACCTAGATCCAGTGATTCCCTCCATACAATTCATCCTGGTCTTGTGATGATACTTGGACAAGTCATCCGAGACATATGACACTCCCAGGACATGTCATCTCTGATTGTGCGACTATCTTTAGACATCCCCATCCAAGTCTTGAGGTATCCTCTGGATAAGACAAATAGATCATGTGATTGTCTTTGGACTAGTCTAATATGAAACTAGGACATTTCTATACATCCTTAGACATGTTAGGTAAACAACCAGTCCATGTCAAGCAGATGTCTCAGAACATGATGTCCTTATCCAGTGGGCATATTAGGGTAGCTCTAGTTTGTAAGTGTTTATTTAACGAACTATGAGAAATTTGATCCCTACTATAATCAGGATATGTAGGACACCTTTCTAAGGTTTGAGATCCATATCTAATATCTAAAAGAGAATTTCCCAGTACATAAGTTCCGTGTCCATAAGAAGTGAGTTCAATTACTTTCTATCCCTTATTTATCACATCAAGTATAGACCCTGTGTGATTAAAGAGTTGAAATGATAATATCATTCACTTAACAAGACTCTATCAAGACAAGGGAAACCTCAGTGTGTAAGCTCTAACCATTGGCATAATTTGATGTCCCACATACAAGGTAAACCTTAGAGTGTAATCCCTGACCAAACTGAACTATGAGAACACTGATTCCTGTTATAACTAGGATAATTAGGATGCCTTCCAAAAGTCTCGAGTTCATATTTGAAACCACCTTAGTATAATCCAGAATTTCTCCTACATTCCAACCACTAGGACCCAATCTCTCCCATGGGATGATCATCCTTCCTCATCCACCAGCGGATTGAGAAGTCAACTGAACTATGATAAATATGATTCCTGCCATAATCAGGATACATAGGATTCCTTCATAAGGCCCATGATCTATATTAATCTTCAAAAGGGACATCTCAAAACATAAGTTTTGCATCCATATATAGCGAGACTGATAAATTTCCATCCCTTTTTTCTCATACTGAGCATATCTCATGTGGGATTAGAGAGTTACAATGATCACATCATTTGTATCATGAATCTAAACCATCTTGGGAAACCTCAGTGCATAAGCTCCGATCAGTGGCATGATATAAATACAAACCGTACAAGGGTATCTACTTTTGGGAAATTCCTAAGGGTGTGGTTGAACTATGATAACTATGATAACTATGATTATTACCATAACCAAGATACATAGGACAACTCCTCAAGGTTCTAGCTCAAACACCTAGTTCCCAAGTGCCCACATGTATTTCCTTTCCATATGATGTTAAACTAAATGGGTTTAAAAAAATATGTGGGTTTTGATTCCTATTAAAAAATAGGATTCACAAGACACCTCATAATGGATCAATCCCATCCTTGAAATATTAACCACCTCCTTGGAATATAAGAAACATCAGAGTGCTTGGTTATATGGATTCAACATATAAGAAGCTACCTACCAATGGGAAATGGATGAAGACCTTTAGATATATATAGATGGATTCACTAATAATATCCCCCCTTTTCATATAATAGGACTTAACCTATGATCATTCTGTTAGGGTAATCGGTCTCGTATCGGGACTATGAAGTGATTCTTAAGCATATATTAAATCTATAAGAGAGTCCTTGAGTTGAAAAAAATCCCCCAAAAAGGGTGTCATGATCCTGATATCTCATCCTTTAAACCAATGTGAGATCCTAAGATTCATTGGGTATGAAACCTCAAAGGACCACATGCCTTTGGAAAGTAAGTTCATACCTAGTTATGGATGTGGGAGTTGTTGGGAGTTTCCATTTAGGATAAAAAATGGAAAGCTAGAATTGAATGATTTTACAAAGACATTAAACCCCCTACAAAAAAACTATTAGGCCAGGCCATCCATTTATTAAAAAAAGGTGAACCAAATGAGAAATCATTTAACTATGACATCTTCTTCTCAAGATAAAAAGGATAGACCGGTCAATTATCGTCATACCATTTAGAACCTATCGAATGGGTGGTTCTTTATACTCAAAATACGCGTGAAACAAAAATATTGAACCTGATGTGAATATCTCAAATACAAAAATGATCAGGTTATTATCTATTGGGCCATTTTTTATACATTTATTATGCTAACAAAAATGGTGAACCAGATGTGAAAATATCGAATAGAAAGATAATTGGTTAACCTTATGTCAGGCCATTTTGTTTGAAAATCACGTGAAAAAATGCAGAGGAATCTAACATAGATCTTATAGCTGATCCTATGTATCCATAGTTCTCATGAAATAAGTCCATCCTCGCTTTGAAAAGATCAAATGAGTAGAATGATAAAATTAGGAATAAAAGGAAAATTGTGTTACCCATGCATATCTGATTGAGAACATATCATGTATGTAATGGTGAACTAATTGGTGACATTGTTCCTTTTTTTCTTTGTGAATGTAGACACTTATCTTGTAAACAACACCCTAATTCAACATGTCTTCATCTAATCACTGTTATGGAAAATCAACTACAACTACAACACTTGAAAGCCTCAGAATGACCTCACCCATCTGACATATTTAGCGTAGGGTGGAGAATACTATAGACCAGGAATACCATCGACATGGTACGATCCTGACCATTGAGGCTTACCATGAGGGTATTCAAGTACTGAAACCGATGAGTACACACCATCCAAAGAAATCTACAGTGGACCTTGTTGGTACATCCAACCACATCAGAAGTTTATACCTAGATCATTAAAATCTTCACCTTTAGTATCCGATAAGGGTAGATTAACGATACAACTATGGATCTATTATAGTTTAGGGGCCACCAAGGAGGGATCCTGTCAACCGCCATCACTAACACCATCCCGCCGATTCCCTCCAGTTTACTACTGAGGGTACCACTCAACACACTGTCACCTCTGAATCCCATGCATGGGAAACAAGGAAGACACATTAGGTGTGGACGGATCTGGGTAATCGTGAGTGGGATCATATCCCCACTCCCACAGATTATTTCTTCTAGCATGTTCTGATGATAACCAGCAAGCAGGTTCACATCCCTTCTCACTTAGAACAATTTTGTGGGCATATTCCTATAGTAGGCATGGGGGAGGTTCATATCTCTACCCACAGGCATGAAGTCCATCATCATATTCCAGTATCAAAAGGATGATAGAAGTGAAATCATATCCTCTATTCAGTTGAATATATTTTCCAATATATAGTGGAGAAAGAAAATGTGTAGGCTTATATCCCTGCACACACTTTGCTAAAATGTCATTACATCTTAGAAACAGCTGAAAAACTCCATCTGTATATTCGAAAATGGGTACATATATAGAGACAAGAGAATATTCCTATCCCTATAGCATGGGAATCTTAACAATATGATCCTTATGAACAAGTGGTTTCTCAAAATAAAGAACACATTATTGCTCCCATCAAGGAGGATTATCAACATATTCCAATAAAGGATGAGGCACTTGAACAGGCTCATATTCCTATTCCAATCGGGGCTCACCAAGAGAGAGAATCACATGCCTCAGGATAGACTCATATCTCTATTGAAAATGCACAGTGTCATATTCTAAAGGCCCAGGATCGGGCTCATATCCCCATTCCGACTGGGGCTCACCAAGTTAGAGAAAAACAAGCATTGGGACAAGATCATATTCCTATCGAATAAAACTATTGACATACTACAAAGGCATAGGATATGAATTTTATCCCTATTTAATCTAGGGATCACCATGTGATAATGGCACATGTCTTTGGATATGATCATATTCTTGTCAGTGAATTTTACTAGAATATTTTAGTAGATCACAGAAGACAGGCTCATATCCCTACTTCCTCCAATGAATAATTGCATCATCATCCTTATTAGGATATATAAGAGGATTCTTATATCCAATCTCCCATTCTAGAGATTCATCGACATATTCCGATAAGGAATTCATTTTCAGTTCAGACTCATATTCCTATTCCAACCCAAGCTCACCAAGTGAGAGTGGAACATGCCTCTGGATAGGCTCATATCCCTATCAAAAAAGACCAGCGACATATTTCAAAGGCTCAAGATTGGTCTCATACCCCCATTTTGGTCGAGGCTCATCAAGTTAGAAAGAAACATGCCTCGGGACATGCTCATATTCCTACCAATAATGAATAATCTCATTAGAATACTCCATCAGCTTCTTAGTAGTGGGTTCATACCCCCATAAAACCAAACTATTATAAACAAGGTATTGAAACTATCATAAAGTAGGTTCATATCACTAAAAAATTCTAGAAGGTAGGTAGGAATATTCTAATGATGATGATGAATGAGGCTCATATCTAAATTTTATTAATTATGATGTCCTTGAGGTTATTCGAGACACATTCTCAAAAACTCGGGGGCCCGTCGAATCTTCAACTGAAGTAGAATATGATCATTACTATGATATTCCTCCTTGTGGTAGTGTAAAGATGGATCATAGGGAATATAATACTGACATTTGTCATGGTCAAACTCGCCATGGTTATATCTCCAATGTATAATGAAATAATCTACTTACCAATACACCTCCATATAGAGTGGTGTTCAAAAATTTGATGAGATCATAAAGAGTGGTGCTTGAAACATCAGGGTCAACCGTATATAGTTCCCCATAAAATTACAGCAACACTCCACTCTGGTTAGTAGGTGACCCTAAGAAACACATTATATGGTATGGATGGATGGAGGTGTGTAAGTCTGATGAGGAGGAATCCAACATTGATATATGGAGAGATTTATCTAGAAAAAAACCTCCCCACCATGTTCTATCCCCTTTCTACTTCTAACTATGAGATCCCATACTATCTAGTGAAGGAGTTAATTCCTTATCTATGCCAAAATATGTGGGAAAATCATTAGTGATTGAAGTCTAGAAACCTCCCTTAGCCAATATACAAGGATCACCTTCAGACCATTAAGATACTCTATTTTCAGTTATACCTGGGTACTATCTTTATGGCCTGAGATCCAGAATTATAAAATAACAATGAAAATCTACAACATGATTTCCTCCATTGAATTACATCTATTTAGAAATTCATATCTGAAGCCATGTCATGTATCCATAGTCAAATATGGGGAGCATTACACTTCAATGCACCCCAGGATCAACAGAACCCCTCAAATACAATGTCCTGTAATTCTATATCCTCTAATGAAATTAGGGACTAGTTAACACTTGGGATAGTTTTTCACTAAAAAAAAATGATCCCACTTAAACATTTCCAAGACATCATATAAATAGGAAGACAAAATCTAAAAATACTTTTAACTAGGCCCCAAAAAGCAATGATAATACATTTTATGAAAAAAATTCATGGTTAGAATCAACCTGATGTCATCCAGTAAAAAATGAATCTCTTGATGGGATTCCATTACAACCAACTCCTACATGAGAATAACCATGCCACATCAAACATTCCATAATAGCAGTCGCCATAGTAGCCATCCAGGAGATAACCCATCCTATTGGGTTGGAAGAATATCTACCACTGCCTTCACCCCTAAAATCATCAATTCCTGATAGGATTGAGGAAATTTTAGTAGCAGTAGTAAATAAACCCCATCCCATTGGGATAGTGGTATTTATATCTTAATCACCATAATTAGGTTCATCATTCCCTGAGAGGGTCCTCGTGAAATCAACAACGGTTCTAGATCAAACCTATCTCACTAGGATAGGGGAATTTATATCTCAATTCCCATCCCATGAATCATCAAATCCTTGACTATAAGTATCAGATCCTCAACAACAAGATCAATCAATGCCAATTTTGGCCCAGGATAACCCCATCCTACAGGGATGGGGTCATTTTCATCATCATCATCATCATCATCATAATCCCCACATATAGAATCATTCTTCTCTAGGTTGGGAGGTAAATATTGACGGTTGACATTCTATTTGTTCCTCCTACTATAAGAAAAATATCTAATATTCAAGTCCCATTCAGTAATCACGATCGAAAAATCCCTCAAGGTCACTAATCACAGACCAAGAGGAGTGAAGTTCATGATAAAGGCAATCAAACCCTACTAGGGTTGTAATCCAAAATGTCCTAATATGGATATGTGTATGAGAAATGATCCTAATGTAGGTGGTGTAGAGTCATCATGTTGCATTGAAAGTAATGGGACAACAACCATTGCCCGATACACCTTAGTGAATGTCGTCACCATAAACACAACAGAAAATGTGGATCAAGACATGGATGTATAGGGACACAAAATATAAAATGTACCATAAGAGGAAGGTGATATGGATGCACCAACTGAGGCATACACTCAGAACTAGAGGAGGCTCCAAAATCGGGAACTCCCAAATATCGAGTTTCATCCTCTATGGCGGAACACTACCAAACATAAAGGTGATGGTGTGGATACATATTATTCACTACCCTGAAGAGTCGAATTTCCTCCCATGAAGGAACAAATGACACAATATGAGGATGAGATACAAAATCTAAAATGATTCAATGAGGAGATAATTAGGGGAAATATCACCACTGGGTATCATATTCAGATAGAGGTGAATTAACTTCCTCCCATACATCTAGAATGAGATGATACTCCAGTAAGAGCAACATCTGAGTGTAAAATTGGCTCTGTATCTAGGTAGTTGGTCTACATAAATGAGGAAGTAAAAAATGATCATTACTTCACCCCATTATAGAGACAAACTCTCCCTCATTTGGGTAATCATTCGATCTTTGCATGAATTTAGAATCATTGGGATACAAAAATGGGGAAATATCATCAAAACCCACCCACTACCTATAGATTGGAGGAGGATAAAACAATAGTACATCTAGAATTTTTCAACCTCATTACATCCCTAGCTACTCAAATGAAATCCATGGAAGGGAGATGCGCACCTATACATCCTGAGAAAAATCCATATCCCATATGGATGGAAGAAAATTTTCCCCAAACAAATTTGAGAAATCCTATCTTCTCTACCTTTGATGGTGAGATAGACCTTGAACAACATCTCACTCACTTCGTATCCTGATGTGGTCTGATGATGGGCCCTTGAGGCCAGTAGGAGGTGACCAAGATAAGGTGTTTTGTGCAAAATATTATAGGGTCTGAATTGTTTTGGTACAATAGCCTTACAAAAGTAATCATTGCAGAATGGGAAGAACTTTATCATCAATTCCTTTTCCAGTTCATATCTACACTAAGTAAAAAAACAATCATTGACCTGAAAAACTATAAGAAACACAAAAATAAGAGGGTTTCTAACTTCATAGATAGATTGAAGGGTTTAATATATTCTATTAGAATCCCTATCTCATAGGAAAAATTGTTGGAAATCTGTACTAAAAATCTATAAGATGATATGTAGACACATCTGATTGTAATGAAGTATCTAGGCAGGTTTTGTGAGTTCACAAAAACAACCCAATTTTTGGAAGATTCCATTCGGTGGACCCGAGCTAAATATAAGATCATTCCTTCAGCACAAGGGAAAGTATTAGCAAGGTATAGAATTCTTCTGTTACTCTCAAACTTGTAATAGTTTTCATCCAAGCACCCACACAGGCCCCAAACCACCCAACACCTCCTGTCAAGCAACAATAACCACAAAATTTCCCTATAATAGAAGCATAGAGAAATCAAGGTCATCCAAAATTTGAGGAATGGATGAATAAATTATACTCCTTCCAAAATGAGCAAGTCACTTGTTATTTCCTTGAATCCATGAACAAAAAATTTCTCAATACACCGCAACCTAGAAAGAATAATGAGGTCAACCTCACCAACCATTCTTACTACTTCCCTTTCCACATGAGGCTGGGTCATAATATCCAAGATTGCTTCATCTTCAAAGACACACTTCAAAGGATGGTCGATTATGGATGTGGTGTTAGATAAATCCTCAGAGTAGGTGTCCTATATAACTTTTTCCCAGTTAGTAGAAGAGGGTGATTGGAAGAAATTTCAAGAAAGTCATGGATAGAAGTTCAAAAACTAGATGACTCGAAAAACTATTGACTGAGCTCAAGCCACCCTGAGATCACATCTGTGTAGACCCACAATATTTCTTCCACCCAAGAAGGTGAAATCTGATATGTATATCGAAGGTGGATGTGGCCATCATACATATGAATAGACAAAATAGGATGAGTCATATTCTGCTCCAGCACAAGCTTTTACTATCGTATATTTCTTCTCAGCAATATCTAAAGTACGTGCACCACCCCAACAAATGAAACTATCATTAGAAAAAGTGATCATATTTGGTTATATTAATTTGATACACTTGGAATAACAATTCTTTTATGATGAATATGACTCCAAGTATGAGTTACCTGCACCAAACAAGAGAATATGAGGTCGTATGTGTGCAAACCGAGGATACATGGGACAACATGAGTGTGGTAGACCCAATATTTTGGTCACATACCCACATAGAACATATATACAGCTAAGAACCATGGAAAATAACTATACAAATTTTATAAAAGACATGGATGTGTCTTAAAACCCTCTAGTGGTTGTCCGCATCTACTCATCTTGCATGAACTCCTAGAGGAGGTGAGATTATCTGATCAGCCTAGAAAATAGGGAAGGCCAACATGACCTACACTACTATAAGAAGATGCTCCCTCAACCTCTACACAAGCACCAAACATGTCCACTTAAAATTACTCATCTCCTAAGCCACATATTAAGGAGAATCCCCACCTTGAGAAGCTCTGACATATAGAAAAAAAATACAACATATTGAAATAGTTGGCAGTTATCCCAGCCAAGATCTCAATCCTAGATGCACTTTATCATTCAAAATAACTCAATTAAGAAACCATTTAATACCTCCAAATCCCATAGGTGTTGAAGATATAAGTCACTACAATCATGATCTATTGAGTGGATACCATGCAAAAAAAAATACATTTTTCCATTGTGTTCATAGGGAAAGATCTAGAAGAGGTCATCCAGGGACACATTATACCCTAAATGTTTCATTTATACTCTATAATGTCAACATACAAAGGGTTCTAATTGAAAATTGTTTTGGGATCAATCAAATACCGATTCAAATCCTCTAATTTTTGGGGTATAGAAAATGGAATTTGTCTCTAATAAACCTGACCATTCAAGGGTATGATAAGTGTGAGAAAAGTCCTATTAATAAGATTAAGATCAATAATCAGTTTGGGGACCTCACATATAATTCTGAATTTATGGTTATCCAGAAATACACCACATACAATGTCCTACTCAAAAGGTCTTGACTCCAAAGCCACATGATGGTACACTCAATATTCCATTAGTGTCTAAAATACCCCATTGATGGAAATGCTGGCATACTACATGGTGATAGTTCCCCCTTTGAGACTTGAGAATCCAAATATACAAAGGAAAATTTCTACAAAAGGTAAGGAAAAGAACCAATGGTGGATAATGATATATAAGTTTCACCCCCTAATGGCTTGGGTACCACCCCTATGAATCCTTGTAGTTTGCTCGATAGTGACTATGTGCTCCCCATAAATCTAGTTAAGGAAATA
The DNA here is from genome assembly GCA_963277665.1 of Viscum album. NCBI lineage: Eukaryota > Viridiplantae > Streptophyta > Magnoliopsida > Santalales > Viscaceae > Viscum > Viscum album. Next base: position 1,804,617,925 of record OY728156.1, read on the forward strand.
AGCTTGATCTTGGAGGATGAATCCCCCTTTCCTTCCCAATGACAATGTAAAAGACAATCAGCTCCGACATCTCTATGAAACAACTCTGACAGTAGTGGATGTTAATGTCTTCCATCATGGCCTTTATCACCCCAATAGTGAAAGAGAGGAACTTAGATTTATATGTTTATCTAAAAATTACTCCACAGAATCAAAGGTGGAAGAAGAGGACGGCTTCAGAAATGTACCTCCCACATTTGAGGAGGGTGTCTCCACCACCATTGATGATATCAAGCAGGTAAATTTGGGAGCATAAGAAGACTCAAGGTCTACACCAATTATCACCACCATGCATCTCGGGGAGAAAGAGATGTGAATATCATTTCTAAAGTAACATCGATATGTATTCACATAGAACTATATAGAAATGTCTAAACTGAATCTATATATGTCTATACAACATCTCAACTTACCCGATGACCATTGAGGCTTCAATCAGACATCCAAGAGGATGCACCCCTTTCATGATACCAATGTAGAGGAAGAAGTTGAAAATTTTATCTAAGAAATTTATTTATGATAAGTGAAATACCCAATATAGTTCACCTATATCGGCCTTGTCAAGAAAAAGAATAGGAATATTAGGGTCTACATTGATTTTAGAGACCTTAATCAACACCACCTAAAGGATGATTTCCCATTGCAGATCACAAAACTCTTGATCAATGAAACTACTGAATTCCAATCCATTTACTTCATGGATGGTTATTCTGGATATAATTAGATAAATAAGGACTTAAAGATGAATAATCCAATTCCTTCAGAGCACCATAATAGATATTTTTCTACTAGGTCACACCCTTTTCCTTAAAGAACATTGTCACTTCTTATCAATGCGCCGTGTATCATATCTTTAATCCATTCCTAGGATGAATAGTTCAATGTTATTTAGATGACCTGATGGTAAAATCTTGACAATGAGGTGATCACTAAATGGATATTCAAACAAACTTTGAAAAGTAGAAACAACACAGGTTGAATATTAATTATCTAAAATGAACTTTTAGAGTAACATCTGGGAAGTTCCTTGGATTTTTGGTGTGCCACCATGGAATAAAGGTCGATTCAGAGTAGAATTGTGGTATTTTAGAAATGTCACCCCCATAAATCTCAAAGAACCAAGGGGAATCCAAGGGAAACTCACTTACATTCAATATTTCATAGCCAACATGGTTAGAAAATCTCTCCCCTTTAACAGGATAATAATGAAGGGAATAACCTATCAATGAGATGAGGACTACCAAGAGGTCTTTGGAAGTCTCAAGAAGTACCTTCTTCACCCACCGGTTCTGATTCCACTGGTGGAAGGAAGGCCACTCATCTTATATGTGGCCACCATAAAATGCTCACTAGGTTCCCTCCTCGCATAGAAGAATAGTGTGAGGAGTGAGAACAGTCTCTACTACCTCATCCAAACAATACTAGGTACTAAAAACCAATACTCATATGTTGATAATAACTACTTTTCACTCATATTTTTAGTGTAGAAGGTGTGGAATTACTTTTAGAAACACAAAGTCCATCTGGTCACTTGTATTCATCTGATCAAGTACATACTTGGTCGTCCCATGCTTACTGGGTACTTGGACTGATGGGTAGTCATTCTACAATATCATGAAATCTAATTCATGTCACAGAAGGTAGTGAATGGGAAATCCATGGATAATTTCCTCATATAACATCCCACCCAAGAATTTACACTAGTGGACACCAAATACCAAATGCAGAGTTTTTCTTCGCACATGAAACTCCATGGACATGGGAGATGTATTTTGATGGGGCCTCAAGAAGTTGTATTGGTTAAAGGATGAAAAATAAAAAGCTTAATCAGGTTTTATTAGGGATTGTATTTGTTTCTCTATACAAATCAATTTTTCCATACTCTTTCTCACTATCCGAAGGATGCATGAATAATGAGGAATAATACTAAGCCCTCATCACCGGGTTAGAATTAGCACTATTACTATAGATAGCCTACCTGAATATCAAAGGGGATCCATAAATAGTGATGAATAAGATCAATGGAAAATATTACATAAAAAAGAAGAATTAGAACCTCTCACTGGATACGTTAGGGGATTAATGGAAAAATTCCCTTTTGATCCCACATTGCATCAAGTTCTCCAATCATAGAATTCTCTTGCAGATGGGTTGGATAATGTAGCCATAGTCCTAACCGACCCTATTTAGGAGGAATAAAACTTCTGTATCATTCACCAAAGAATGGAATCATCGATAATAATCTATGTTATAGAATAAATAAACTAGTTAAACACTTCCCCGGAGCATGATGAACTGATATCCACCCCTGGATGGATGGAGCCCATAATTGGTTATCTCCAAAATGGGATTCTATTGACTGACTGATCTAGAAGTGAAAAAATTCAACACCATGTATCAAAATTTTCCCTAGAGTATGTCCCAAATGATAAAAAATCCCTCTATAAGGAAGGATTCAATGAAATCATCCTTATATGCATAGTAGAAAGAGAGATTCCCACCATTATGGAAGAAGTACATGTGGGATCCTATGGTGCTCATTATTTTGGGACCAAGGTATCCTACCAAATTAGGAGTCTGGATTACTAATGGAAAACAATTATACAGGACTTTGTGGAATTCACTGGGAAATATTAGGCATTCCAAATCCATGTGAACATCATCCATCAACCCCCATAATTTCTACATACATCTAAATATTATTGGAAATTTGCCGCATGGGGAATGGATGTTGTGGGACCATATCCCCTAGCCAAAACTAAGAAGCTCAAGTGCATCTTTATTACTACCAAATTTTCCTCTAAATGGGATATAGAAATACCCATCATGGAATTCGAGATAAATAATACCATTAACTTCATAAAGTCCCATATCATCATTAGGCATAGGGTCCCTCACACAATATTTATGGAAAAAAACACCAACTTATGTTCTATGGAGTTGAAGAAATTGTACCTGGAGTATAATGTTGAGTCCAATCACTCATCATGATATCATGTAGTAGAAAATGGACAAATAGAGGACTTCAACAAGACCTTGTAAAACATAATCCAGAATATGGTGAATAAATATAATAAGTATTTGTCGCACAAGCTGCTTCATGCTTTATGGGATTACTGCACCACCATACATACTACTACATAAGAAACTCTATACTCATTGGTGTATGGTACTAAGGTAGTACTACCCATAAGATTCTAGTTTACCTTGCTTCAAATAGCCATTTTCATACAAATCTCAGATGACAAGAAATCAAAAAAGAGGCAAGATGAGCTAGAGTGGATCAATGAGAATAGGTTTCATACATTGTACAAACTTAGAGTCTATTAGATTTGGATCACATGAGAATTCAATAAAAAGGCTTGACTCCATTCATTCCTCCAAGGAGAACTGGTGTTGGATCTAAAAACCCCAATGATACTAGGTTAGAATCCTACAAAGCTAGAACCCAAACGGGAAGGCCCTTATATCAAACACAAGTTCTACCACAATGGATCATACTCATTGGACACAATGGATAGGGAATGTGTCACCCCACCACAAATGTGAGGTTTATCAAGAAATACTTTTAATAGATGTCATCAAGTGCCTATAATCATGGAATCAAGACTTTAAACTATATAGCATCTCACATCCTGACCATATGATATTAAACTGCACGAAAATAATCCAAATCACATGATGTTAAAATGTTCTAAAGAATTCCTAGAAGAAAGACTTTAAACTTCACATTATCTCACATACTAACCACATGATGTTAAAATGCATAGAGATCATTATAATCACATGATGTTGAACTATAAAAAATAAGTCCATGCAGTAAGACTTTAAACTGCACAACATCTAACAACTTGACCACATGAAGTTAAAATGTATGGATTTTATCCATACCGCATGATATTAGAAGTGCATAGAATATGTCATTACCACATTATGTTAAAATAAATGGAATATTTAATTACTAAATGATGTAAAACTTCATGGATCCACAACATTACTCATCTTTATCATTGATTCACCCATGTCCTTAACGTAAGATGTTAAACTGCATGGATGAATTCCTCACCACACAATACTAAACTGCATGGGTTCCTAGAACTATGTATGGATTCATTCTCATTTTAATGAGATACTTAGGGACACCTCAATATTATATTATAGTCCAGACACCACATGACACAAAATTACCCAATCCTATCCTTAATATCTTCTATATGGTGAGGGGAACCCTTTCCATTCCATGTTTCTCACACCGAGCACAAATCATGTGAGTTTAGGAATTTTAGCAAGGACTTCCCCGCATGAACAATGTATATCATCTCAAAAAATGGTTATCATGGTCCTGAATGAAATAACTTAAAAGTAACACCACGAGTCCTCACTTCATAACATTAAACTACATAGTTGATGCCCTTTTCATGACATAAAACTGCACATTCCTATAGATCTCACTTTGCACTGGTCAGGCTTGCATAAGAAGATCTTTTTTATGAACTGTGTGTGTATTGATTTCTATTACCATAGGATATATAGTTACACCTAGATTTTCATCCTTGGGCCTAGCCGCAATGCTCCCACTTCACATTGGGGGTCATATATTCTTACCACGTGATAGTAAACTGAAATTTTCCTCAAGAAATAAGTGTGGATTGATCCCTGTCATCACAGGATATGTAGTGACACCTGAATCTCCAATCCCAGGCCCATACACAATAATAAATGGAAATAATTCTTACCTCTACATACGATTCAGGCATTCATAGAGAGTTTCCCATTAAATAACTATGTGTAGTTTTATTCCTATTAATCACTAGATACGTTTTTATGCTTGGATCTCAAATCCTGGGCCCAACCACAAAAATCAATGAAAAAAATATGCACACCCCAAATGCATGAGAGATGGGTCATATGATCTCATTTTACATATATACGAGTCATATTTGGGTACAAATTTCATCAAAACATAATATATATTTCACATTTTTTCATGTCAATTCACACATCCTTAACGCATGATGTTAAACTACAAGGAAACAAATACGTCATTACCATATGATGTTAAACTACAAGGAAAACATCCTATTCTCATGACATTAAAACTAAAAAAAGGACAACCCCACTATATGAATTTAAAATGTATAGGACATCACCCATTTTAATCCATTATCAAAGGACCTAAGATCCTCACCTCAGTCAACTAGAGTATATGGTGCTTTCACCATATTTTAAGGAACCTCAATCCACAAATCACACTTCATTCCTTGAGTGACTCAGGTTTCCAAAAATCTTTCATGTCCCTTGTAAAAGAAAATATATCTATCTTCTTGACCATTCTATCGATGCATAAGGACTTATACCTATCAACTAGAGAAATATTGGCTCTGTAAGAGGGATTTCCGATCCTTGTGAGCCCTAACATAACCATGGAAGAACTCAGAACCTCAGTGTGTTTTGCACAATCCTCGGTATGATTGTTCCATATCATTACTCATAAACCGAGAACCTTGATCCATGATTTACATCATTTTCATCTCTCAACCAGAAGGATGTTGGAGTAATCCTGATCCTAGGTATCCTAATTAGGATCTTTTGTAACATCCCCCCATATTAGGTCCATGTGAGTTACAACCTTAAACTACCCACACTTTGGTCAAAGATATATAACCTTACAATCTACCCTACACTGGTACAAATCATAAGATCTTAAACTACTATAAAAATAGACACAAAACTTGTTAGGTTGAAAACCCACAAAGGGAGGCCTGAGAAAAACTAAAGTCTTCACTTGATGAACTCTTCATCTCCAGAGTTTAATAAAAAATTAGGGAATAAATTAAAAAGTCATAAAGCTCATATTGACTAATTTGTAGCCCTATTAAAAGACAAGATATGATCACTGGACCCCCTGGTCCATGAAAATGTTAGATTAATGATTTATCAGATCTCAAAATCATGGAAACATGTTCACTAGGTGATGAAACAACTTTTACGACACTCAAACCCTTCTTGGATATTGCACTTCACACAAATCACACTTCATGATTTTAGTGCCTTAGAAAACCATAAACATCCCATGGACCTTGGAAAGATACCCAGATTTAGGCGACCCTTTGTTTTACTATTAATGTATGCCTATTGATCCTACATATGTGCCTATGGTCTTCAACCAAATGTGTCATTTTCAAAAAAGGGCTTTCTGATCCTTATGATCCATGAAGTCACTGTGGTAGAACTCAACACCTTAGTGTGTTCTGGTCGATTCTCAATATTATTTTCCCATACCATCCCCATGGCCTGAGAACATTGGTCCATGTTTTACAATCCTCATAACTAGACTATCCAAGAAGATTCAACATCCTTGATGTTACATCACAATGTTTTGTACTATTTTTAAAAGCAGGAATGTGACACTCCAATAGTGAACCTCTTGATGGCCCAAACCTTATGATTTGAAACCACAAGGTGTGGGGAATGAGATTCACAAATTATGATATAAACAGACCTAGGGTTCTAGAACCCTTCCTAGATAATATCTCTTTTCATACCCAACTTCATCTTCTGGATGCTTGAGTCTTTGTGAGTCTTCCATGGACCTTAGAAAAGGGTGGGGAAACTTATGTTTGACCATGATATCGATGCATAAGGGATTTGACCTACCAATAAGTATCATATCCTCCTAGAAATAAAGGAACCCAATCCTTATGATCCTTGGTAACACTGTGGAAGAACCCACCACCTTTGGGAGTTATGGATCATCTCGAACATGTCTACCCCATCCCATGCTCATCGACTCAAATGGTTGGGTTATAAATTACATCATCCACATTACAACTATCTAGGAAGACTCGAAATCACTAGTATTTATCACTTAACCAATATTACCCCATAAATAATATATGTCCCCTAGAGAAGAGTGGAGATACCTCTGTTTGACCATGCCATCGATGGATAAGGGATTTGACCTACCAATTAGCAGCATCTACTCCTTGCAGAAAAAGAACTCCAATATTGACAAGCCCTTGAAACTATATGGAGGAAATCAGAACCTTAGGGTTTAATGGGTCATCCATAGCATGTGTGCCCCATATCCTATATTCAACAACAAAAGGTCTGAGGTAAAATACCTTAAACTACCGATATAGAAGTTCTGAGCTAAAAGACCATAAAATATGACAATAGAAGGTCAAAAATAAAAGACACTAAACTATAGAAATAGGAGGACTGAGTTAAAAAATTCTAAAATACAATGATAGAAGGTCCAAGATAAGTGACCCTAAACTATAAAAATAGAAGGTCCAAGCTAAAAAGACCTTAAAATGCAGTGATAGAAGGTCCGATCTAAAAACACCTTATACTACAGAAATAGAAGATCCATGATAAAAGAACCTAAACTACAACAATAGAAGGTCTGAGCTAAAATAACCTAAACTACAGTGATATAAGGTCTAATATAAAATAACCTAAAACTAAATTTATAGTAGGTATATGCTAAAAGTCTCTATACTACAAAACAATAGTAATTTAGTCTACAAGTATGGAAAAGATAAAAATATTATAAGGATCACCATATGGCCTTATAAAAAATCAATATATTCTTACCAAGTCCATAAAATTCGGAAAAAGATAGAGTAATCTCCCTACGTGACATATATTCTACCTAAATTATCCTCCTATGAGTTAGGAGATATCAAGATTACCAGAACATATGTATTAAAAAAGAATCTCATGTTGGAGGGAATTATTGATCATTTACCAAGAAGAATCTATTCAAATTCAAACATTAAAATCTAGTAATTCAGATTTAATTGATATTATAAAAAGGTTGGGTATCATTGATGATTTATGCAACATCAGATCAGTGAAATTTCATGCTCATCATGAATGAAATAAAACTAGAAAACAACATATAAAGTTTAACAGTTCAATTCATTAATAACATGAAAAAGTAGGAATTTCCACATTATAGAGTATATCCAAGAAGTCTATAAAAACAAAATAAAAATCAATGATTGAAATAAAATAACATTCAATCGAATGAGATGAAAAAGTCAGTAAGATTATTGTGAGAAACATCAATTGAATTCTAAATTACCCTTCACCCCACTTCTTCTGATTCCACCCCAGGGCGGGGGGTCTCAATTGAAGTAGAAATCTCTTTAACTCTTTTTATGTGGTGTCTATTGAAGATGATGATTTTTGAAATATAAAACAATGAGTGAGCTAAGAAATCCTCATATCACCACATATACACGGTCAAGACATCCATTTGGGCCTACATTTTAGATATGAACTAGAGAATTTGTTCCAAATACTCTGAAGCTTACTTCATCAACTTGGATGAGGAATTTTTTTCATCAAGGTCTCACAAGTCCCTCTCACTTATAGCCAATTCTTGTAACATCATGATAAATTGTCGTATGATTTCATACAATTACTAGCAGTCAAATATTCCCACCTTAAAATCATGAAATATCTGAAAAAGAAATTATTCTTGGTCACGAATCATTCCTAGATAAGTCTCAGTAATCAGGGCATGAATCTACTACCTGATAAACCTACACCATGTCTGAGATTTAGTGGATGATGGAGTGGTTACACAAAAAGTAAGAAAAATAGGTTGATCTATCAAGAAAATATAATAGGAGGACCCATATATTATCTCCTCAATAGAGGAATCAACTATTGCTTATGCTGGAGGGATAATTCCCTCGATAGATTCTTCCTGCTATTGGGATGGTCATCGCTAGGATGAGGACACTTCCTTGAATATTTTCCTGATTAATGAATCAATTAAATCATTTATATGGATGGGGGGGGGGGTCAGTGAGGTGAATGGTTCTTACACAAGGTGGAACAATTGTCTCATCACACCACCCATGTAATCTTGTACACAAGCCTAGGCATAATTTTAAGCAAGGAAGGAAGAGGTTCTAATAGGTGAAGTATGATCTAGGAATTAGTGTCTTCATGTTCTAATATCATTTAGAATTTAATTATGATCACTCAGTGTCACTATCCCCACACACTAGTTAGTGGAAGAGGGGAGACCCTTTGGATGTAGCTGAACTGGAAAGCAAACTGACAAGGTGTATATGGATCACAAACAATCAGCTCATCTATCTTGGCTACAAGAACCCCATCCCAAAGGGATATCTTGTATGAAATTTCATCAAGAGAGCCATTTAAATTATCAATAATTGGACATTCAATGTTGGATAAGGAATAAAATCAAAGAAACCAGATCAACTCCACACATTAGAAACCTCATCGGGGCCAGATGACATGGACTTAACCCTGGATATGTTCAGCAACTTAGTACAAAGTAAGGCACTAGGTATCCTAGAGGAATTTTATTATCCATAGAAGTGAAAATGATCCTATATATAACCAAATTATAAATTTAAATGACCACTAATACTATAGGGACTCCCTTCTAGATATGTCCTAGGAGTTGGTAAAGGCATGCAAGAGTCGGTACCATCGAATTGAGGCACAATCCCTCTGCTAGCTGTGCTTCCATCACAAGTGTACTAACTAAAATTCTTGAGGATGAATTCCCAACTAGAAAAATACACCCATTTAGGAACATGTACATGAAGCATACCAACCTAAGGCTTGGTTATATATCCATTTTCACTTGATATCCCCATGAAGTATGATCCTAATCATCCAAAATGGCCTAATACGAACTGACGTGTCACAAACCTACTAGGAAGGGAATCGATTGGGGGCATAGAGTATTCATCCTAGATCTACTATCATAATGGAAAATGTTTATCCAATGTTTGAAAGAGATGATAGAGAACATACTCATCTCTTTTATTAATTTTTCATTCATGATATTGAGTATATACCTTTCCAATGTTGGAGTTTGCAAAGGGTCTTCCCATACATCTGTAGTAGGAAGGAAGTCATCTTACATCTCTCTATGAGGGGGTATCCAACTATGTAGATAGATATCCTAGAGGATGATTCCTACCTTTCCATGGGACAGATGGAATGAGTTGGTGCCAGGACACCAATGGCTATCCAGTTCTCAAAGAAGATCATACTGATGATAAATAATGAACTTAGAAAACCATAGAACTTCATAAAGATGGAAAAAATATAGTTTGTTATAAAAAACTAATAAACTCTTCCTAAACCATAACAGACACACCCATTCATTAGAAAAGTTTCTTCCAGGTCTAAGATCCCATTGAGATCTACCCACTACCCGAGTTGTTCAAATAACAGACAAATATACTTGAGTAACTTTGAGAAATGGGCTGGTGGGTGAAATCAAAACCATCTAGAACCAAAGGGGAATTATCCATCATGTAGGATAACCCCTAGGACTATGCCACAACCAGTTGGATATCCTCTTAAATTATTGTCTAAATTAAGTCAAGGGAAGTTGAAATCTAGTAGGATAACATATTGTAGTCTGGAAAAGGAATGAAAACATCACCCAGAAAGACAAACCCATATAAGAGAAGCTAGTGAGATAAAAGGATAATTTTGGACCTCAGATAAAATAATCCTTTTCAGAACCTCATTGTCAGAATGTACAAAATAAAGAGAGTCATCATTATGATCCCTAGTAATTATATCTTTATAGTAAGCTATGATTGGGGAGGTATGATGAAACCCAAAATCTATTTGAACAAAAGTAAGTGGAATATGTTAGAGAGATGAAAACAAATCTTGTCAAAGGAAATACATAAATTCTGGTAGCATCATACACATCGCATGAATCACCAAAGGTATTAATGATCGCATAAATGAATTGTGAATTTCATAGCTTGTGAAGATATCACGATCTGCATAAACCTGAAAAACATCATGCGATTATAAAATCAATCACAAGACTCATGATCTCATGACCTTGACATGGTCCCGTGATTCACATAATAGTCAAGTGGATCATGTGGCCAAGCCAGAAGATCTTGAGAAAAATTATAAGACAACGACATACCCTTATCACAAGGTTAAAATAATTACTAAAAATGTATTTGTTGTTGGTTTTAATAAATTATTAGGTGACAAATATCTTGAAAAATAGTTCTTGAGGGAAGGTCTTGCGAATGGATATCATGATCAGTTATTACAGGAAGGTCTTGTGAAAGGGTCACATGGTAGAGGTAGTGTGTAATAGCTTTAAGAGTTGGGTATCTAGTTAATTAACCACTATCTTATTCCCTATTTAAAGGTCATTCCATAGAATTCCAAATGTCACCTAGAAGTCTAAGAGTTTCCCAAGACACCAATTAGCAGCAACCCCAAAGTCATAGGAAGACATTTACTTTTCTTAGAAGCGAGCCCTTGTATCCTCAGGAATCATTTCTGAGGGGGTGGGGGGAGAATTTGTTGAAAAACACCAAATGAGAATTAAAAAATACACAAAGGAAAAAAATAATATAATGTGGGTATTATTTTCCCCAAAAAGAAAGGGAAGAAGATGGTGTCTAGAGATCACTGATCACATAACCCTCCAAAGGACATGCAATCGCATGACCATCGGAAGGTCATATAGAAACTTCATGCACAAAATATAACCTACTAGAAGATCACATAGAGACCATTTGAAAAGTCCTTCTTCTATTTATAAGTCATTAAAGACACTTGTTAGATCATGTGGTGGCTTCCATATGATCCCATCGAGTCATGTGACTTATTAATCAGTGGGTGCCTGACAAACTTTCCAAAAATCCTTGTAAAATTAGGAGTAAAATATTAAAAAGGAGGGATCCATTTGAGGTCATAAAACTCATGTGATGCACACATGAATCATAAGAGATAACACAATCCCCCAAAAATGTGTATGCTTCACCATGAGAGAGCCTACAAACTTGTTATCCCCATCACATGAATGGTATTAGATATGTACTGGTGGTATTGCACTCCCCCATCAGCTACAAAGACAAATAGAAAGGTTGTCCATGATAATGATATCACATCACCACAAAACCCTTTGTTAGTAATGCGATGAATCACCAATGGGGAGAGTGATTTTCTTCAATAACACTTGTAGAAACTCATTATATACCTTTCCCATGTACAATAAACAAGGAAATAAAAATGGAAATGAAAGAATCTTATTATGAGGAGAAGATATACTAATCATTATTGATCATGAACTCTCCCCCACTCAACCATACAACACGATCTTGCATAATCCCCCTGGAGAGACTCCTTTATCTTATGAAAGACCCCGAACTAGCCACCTTTGTCTCGTGAAAGGTCCCAGAAAGGTCACCTCAGTCATGATAAATCTATTAAACAGGAATCCTGATATCAAAAAAGTCCTTAGACATGTTGGCCTAACCTGATGGGAGTCCCATGGAATATACACATGAATAAAAAATACCCATATTAATGGAAAAAATTCAATTAATGTGGTGTTTATGGGATGGAATTTTGTATCTCTGAAAGTCACGTGACCCCTATGGAAGGATTTCACAGAACACATGACACCTCAATCCTCCACCGAAACTATCCTGAGTTGTCAAGACATGTGTTTCAAAATGTGGAGTATAAATAGGGTGGTGAAGTATATACCCCCCATCTAAAAAAACATCCATTAATGATCCCTCTCATGAGAGAGCTCAAGAGAGGATTTCTCAGAGTGACAGATTATGTGATTGAAAAAGTCTTCTGCCAGGTAAAATCTAGGGAATGGATCCAAGGGTTATGAAACATGCATAGGTATGTTTCCTAATCACTTAAGATCACATGAAGAAATTTTGGTGTGTCACATGGATTATGTGAAGGACATCCCACATGTTGGATGGGTCAAGTGAAACTTAAAACAATTTAAACACAGAACAAATATAAGGCACATATGCAATAAAATATGGAATAAAGACTAAAGGAAAAGAACTTAGGCACCGATAGGTACACTGATCCTCATGATCTTCACATGAATAATCCATATCATATGATGATACCAGGACTTATCACCCAAGATATCTGATATCCTCTTGACATACCATTTGGATCACACGATGTCTTATGGACACTCCAAGAAATTTAGGCGACACGTTATGGGCATGCCACCCAAGTATTACGAAGCCCTATAGGATCACCATATAGATATTGTGATGTCCTATAGATATATATCCCAAATATATGTTGAAACCGGTGTATGTTAGCTAAGTCTCGCAAAGTCCTCTGGGCTTTCCAACCAGATCTTATGAGCCCTCTAAGAATGTTATCCAGATCTCGTGATGACACCCAAACATGTTATCCTAATTCACGTGACACCCTATAGACATGAAAAAATGGATTAGGTGATTCCCTCTGAAAAAGTCATATAGATATTGTGATGACTCCACAACAAGTTATCCAGGATATATGGAACTCCCCAGATAGGTCATCTCTGATCATATGACTGTCTTCAGACATCCCCATCCATGTATTGTAAAATCCTCTAGAAAAGTCAACTGGGTCATGATATTATCTTTAGATATGTCTACTATGATACTTGGATATTCTTATACATCCACATACATGTCAGGAAGAAAACCAGACCATGTTAAGTATATGTCTCAGGACATGATGACCTTATTCAGTGGACATATTAGGGAATAATTAGTGGATAATCCCCAACTTATAAAACTATGAGAACTCTTATTATTTCTATAACCATGATACATATGATGAATTTACATGGTTTGAGATCTATATCCAATATCCAAAAGGGACTATCCCAGCACATAAGTCCCACATCCATAAATAGTGATGCCGATTACTTACTATCCCTTATTTATCACATTGAGTGTAGATCACATGGGGTTAGGGAGTTTCAATTATCATATAATTTTCATCATAATAATCTATCAATAAAAGGGAAATATGAGAGTGTAAGCCTAGATAAATGGTATAATATGATATATAACACATATAAGGGAAACCTCAGAGTGTAATCCCTGACCAAATTGAACTATGAGAACTCTGATTCCTAATATAATCCAAATATGTATGATTAACTCATAAAGTCCTGAGCTCAAATAGGTAGCCACCTTAGTGTAATCCTTATCATGTCTCTGACATTCCAACCATCAGGACCCAATCTCTTCCATGGGATGTTCATCCTCCCTCATCCACCAACGAATTGAGAAGTTAACTGAAATAGGATAACTATGATTATTTCCATAACCAAGATATGTAGGACACATTCCTAAGACCCCAAATGGATATCCCAAAACATAATTCATGCATCTACATGAATTGATACTGATTACTTTCTATCCCTTATTTCTCACACCGAGCATATCTCATGTGCACTTAGGGAGTTGCGATGATCAAATCATTTGAATAATGAATCTTCACCAGCTCGAGAAACCACATTATAGAAGCCTCAATCAGTGGAATGAAATAACTACCCACCATAAAAGGGTATCTAACTTGGTGAAGGTCCCAAGGGAATGATTGAACTGTGATAATTTTTTACTCCTTCCATAACCAGGATATGTAGGACACCTCCATGAGATTCAAGCTCAAACTCCTAGTTCCAAATTTCCCAGATATATTTATTTTATATGTGATGTTAAACTTCATGATTTTAATGAACTATATGGGTTTTTATTCCTATTATAAAACATGATACATAGGATACCTCATAATGGATCAATCCCATCCCTGAAATATTGACCACCTCCCTAGATGATAACAAATCCTGGAATGCCTTATTATACGACTTCAACATACAATAATCTAACTAAAAATGGGAAACATATGAACAACCTTACATAAATATATATGGATCCACTAATAAGATCCCCTTTTTTATATAAGAGGACTTAACCTATGATCAATTTTCTAGGATAACCGGTCCTGTATCGGGATCAGGAAGAGATTCTAGAACTTATCTTAAATCTATATGAGTGTTCCAGAGTAGGAAAAACTTCCATCCAAAAGAGTTTGATGAGACCGAACTCCCATCCTCTAGACCAATAGGAGCTCCTAAGAATCATTGGGTCTAAAACCCCAATGGAACACCGGCCTTTGGAAACCAGGTTCATACCAATTTATAGACGTAGGAGCCAATGGGATTTTTTGTTAGGGGTAAAAAATGGTAATCCCAACTTGAGTGATTGTAAAAATACATTGAACCTCCTACAATAAAACCGTCTGTGCAAGCCATCCACATATTTTAGAAAAAAAGTGGAAAACCAGATGATAAATTATTTAAGCAGGACATACCCTTCGCAAGATATAAAGGATAGACTGCTCAATTCTCATCATAACATTTAGTTCCTATCACATGGGTGGTTCTTTATCCTCAAGAATATGCATGAATGATCATGACAACCTTATCATATAATCACAACCCATAATACCCCGTAATGATCATTGGTTAAAGATAACTAAAATTCATACATTGAGGGTATATTATCATTCAACTGTTCATATAATATAAAATTACGTCACACATGAATGAATAATAATTGGAGATTTAATTTATTATATTAACATGATGAATTTAACACCATTAAAACCAATATATCTTTTTTATAATACCTAGAGATTATACATGTCCCTAATGTTGTTGTTGTGATAATGGTTTCATCAACGTATCTGATACATTCTCCAATATATCCACCCAACTTATCTTTACATCACCACTCTCAATGATTTTCCATATGAGATGGTATTTGCAAAGGATGCGTTTATTACTTTTATGAGACCAAGGTTACTTATCCTAAAAAAACCATTCTTGTCACAATACATATCAATTTATCCTTGGATGATATGAAAAAATCCATGTTTAGAAATTAAAGTCTTGACCCAAAAAACTTCCTTCATAGTATTTGATGTAGAAATGTATTCTACATATATTGTAGAATCCTCTATGATGTCTTGTTTGGAACACTTATAACTAATTACTTAACTGTTTAGGAAAAACAAATTTCCATGCTGATATTTCATATCATCCTTTTCATTTTGGAAACAAACATTTTTTTAACCCTTTAAGTAGTGCTCATCCTCTTCTCCAAAGTCCAAGAACGTATCCTAAGTCATTATCAAGTACTTAAGGACATTATTCAATGTAATCAAGTGAATATCACTAAGATTAAATTGGTATATAGTTTTTATGATCAAATAATATGAGACATAAGGTTTCATACACAACATGGAATACATGTAGAACCTATGGTGGACGTATAAGTTATTCTATATCATTCTATCCAACTCTTTAGAAAGATCCCAAATATTCCTAAGATTCATGCCATGAAACACTATTAAAGAACCCATCATGGAGTTCTCTATGTTAAATTGCTTTAACAATTTACCAATATATGTGTTATGAAACAGTCCAAGAAACCTCTTAGATCTATATCTATAGATTCTCATATTGAGTATGTAAGCTAATTCACCCATGTCTTTCACTGAGAAACATTTACCCAGCCACATAATCACATGGTGATATGTTGGTTTTTCATTTCCAATAAGAAGTATTTAATCTACATATAGTATTATTAATACTATAATACCCACACTAAACTGCCTATATACACATGAATTATCCACATTCTTGATGAAACCAAACTCTTTTATTGCATTATAACACTAGATATTCCAACTTCGAGAAGATTTATTTAGTCTATAAATAGTCAGTTTAAACATTGAAACCATAAAATTCTCATTTGGATCATCAAAACCCTCAGGTTGTATCATATTCAAATCCTTGGACAAATTCCTATTATGGAAGTTGGTTTTTTACATCCATTTAATATAACTCATAATCATAATGAAATGAAATTGATATAAAAATATGAATGTACTTTATCATCGCAATAGGTGAAAAGTTATATTCATATTCAATACCAAAAACTTATTTGAAACCCTTTTCCACCATTAATTCTTTATAAATAGACAATATACCATCCATGTTATTTTTCCTACATAAAAACCACCCGAAACCTATGGGTATCACCCCTTTAGGTGCATTCACCAAGTTCCAAACTTGGTTAGTGTTCATGGAGTCAATCTCAAATTCAATGGATTTTAAAAATTCCTCAGAATCAATAATCTCAATGGCCTCTCAATAATAATTCAGTTAATATTCCATGAAAATTACTTCATCATCAATATCCATGACAAATCTATATCTCACAGTCTCCTGATGAATCTTACCAGACCTATAATGTTCTTGTGTATCTTTTGTTGATTATTATTCTATAACTACATGTTGAAAAATCTCAACTTCCACCTCATGAATAATACATATTAGTCAGTATTAAGATTATATAAGTTTAAATTTTCTTCCAATGACACCTAGAATCATGAGTTAATTCTCATGAAAAACACCTTATTGGGATAGAAACACTTTGTTCTTATTAGTATTATAAGAATTTGGGGTTACCAACAAATAAAAATTTGTCAGATTTAGGATCTATTTCATCAGAATTAAAAAATCATACATATTATTCAAAACCTAAAATATTCATAAAAGATCCATTAGGATGTTTTCTATACCATATCTCATATGCTGTCATTATGAATACCTTATATGGTACATGGTTTAGTAGTCAAAAAACAGTTTCTAGATACTGACCCCAAAATGAGATAGGAAGGTCACATAAACTCATAATTGATCAAACCATGCATAAAAAGGTACAATTATTCCTTTTATATACACAATTATATTGTTTCTTTCTAAGAGGAGTGAGATATGAAACAATTCCACAATCTCTCATATGATCTATGAATTCATGGATCAAGTATCCACCACCCTGATATCATCATTATCAACATCATTTTTATTTATTTCAGAATAAAGTGTAGAATAAAAAAAATAAAGAAACATCATGGGACTAAAGAATTAGGGGGTCTAAAATAGTGAAGTCTGTGAGTGTCCACTCTCACCAGGTTATCACCTCACGAGGCTAGGAGTTCATGCATGGGATACAAGTAATACTCTCCCCTTGAACCATGATGGTGGAAAGATAATCCAAAACCTTGATACCCTATCACCAAGTATGTAGGGAATTTATATGAATATTGATAATACCCCAATGAATTGTAATGATATAAGAGATTGAACTATGTAGGGAATCATAATGAGTTATAGAGTCCATTTACACCACCACCAGTCCGATTCTCTTTTTCCTTCATATGTGGAAACCTATTAGCATTGACATAGATTCATCCTAGATAGAGTTTCAATGGAAAAAGTGTCTAGTAAAATAAAAGATGACATAACCACTAGGGTCATGAACCACACCTCCTCCCCACATGGAACCCAAGCTAAATGATCCATAATTGTTGATTTTGTGACCTAGAAGGTGGTGGTACCAGCGAACCCAATGGCCGTAAGTTACTATATGGTTGGAATGGTTGGATGAGTTACCAGCTAGGAGTAGTATGAGAGTGAGGTCATATTCCTAGTTCTTGAAGAGACAAATCATATCTACCAAGAGGTTCTTGGTTTATATAACCAGATATTTCCTCAAGAAAATAACCTCATCAAAGAGGGCTGTGTTCCTCACCTTCCATACACACCAACATCCTT
This sequence comes from Viscum album, assembly GCA_963277665.1. Classification (NCBI taxonomy): domain Eukaryota; kingdom Viridiplantae; phylum Streptophyta; class Magnoliopsida; order Santalales; family Viscaceae; genus Viscum; species Viscum album. The sequence continues at coordinate 1,804,636,463 of OY728156.1, forward strand.
CTATAATCACCATGAATCTAGCCTTATTCTTATGTCCACAATATCCTACACCTTGGAACCAGTGCTCGAGAAAAGAGAGGTCCTGTAACTCATGGGAGGAAAATCCAGTAAAATCTACAAATAAGCTCCAAACCATACATTCCAATTCGCCTTAAAAGAATAGGTGATCCAAGGTCTCCTCTCAAAATTCTCTATATCCAAAACATCTAGAAACTAGGTTGATTCATGTTCATTTGATATTCTTATCAGTGGGAAATTCCATGTTCCTTATTATCCAAATGAAAAAGTTTTATTTCATAGGGATCTCCTTGCACCATAGTATATCTCGCCAGTTATCAGCATTTTTTGGGGTAATCATCAACCTATTAAAATCCTTTTTAGGGAAGGATCCCGATGTAGACTCGGTGAAAATACACTTATCTGGATCTATGTTCATTTCTATGAGGTCAAAAATATCATGTTGGTTCTTATCAATAATGGAATTGATGAAACTCAGGTTTATTCTTGCATGCCTGAAGGTTATATTTGAGCAAGAAAACAAGGGAATCCAAGATTGGATCTGACCCAATTGTGGTGCCAAAATGAAATATCACCCCTCCCCACAATCGATTGAGTGTGGTTTTGAAGAGTCTAGATATGAGGATAAATCGTAGACCATAAAGAAGAAGAGTTCCCTCATTCCATACCAATATCCCCACTAAATTTTAAACCATAAACCTACCCCATAGGGTCCATTCCTCAATATCCTCCAATACTAGATTTTCATGCATGTAATGCAATGTGTTCGGAATACTCCACACATTAACGACTCCATCCGTCATAGGTCTAGCCATCATTTAACATGAATCCTAGTGATACTGGTCATCCAATTGAGCATCCAAAATAAAATATTCTAGGATGTTATCAATATTGGATATAACCCATTTCAGGTCCTTGATAACAGATAGAGCATGAATCAGTATGGAGGAAAGTAAAATGTTAATCAGTAAAATTATACCACCAAAAGAGAGAAATCAGTTTTTTAGTTCAAGATGCGACCCATGATCCTTATAGAAATTTGATCAAAATGGTGAATTAATAGCCTTATTAAGGAGATTGGGGAACCTAGGTACTCCATAGGTAAGTTCATTTGTTGGATATCCATGATGCTACTCAGGGAACAAAAACGCCTTTCTGAGAGTCTTCTTGAGATATATAAGTTTATCTCCACCTAGTTAATGATTTGTCCACTCCATTTGTAGTAGTATTCAAGTACCTTATTAATACCACAAACTAATCTTTTACTGGAATTTATAATTAAGATAGTATCATCTACAAATATAATATGGGATATTAAATAAGAGTGTTATTTATAATGGTAAGGAATAATATTTCCCCTCAAAATGTTATTTTTAATAAGGTGGCTAAGAACATATTGGGTAAGGATGAAAATTCTTGGGGATAATGGGTCTCCCTATTTTATCCCATGATATGATTTGAAGAATCCATGATTTTACCCATGAATGTGATTGAAATCCATGAGGAACTAAAGCATCTAAAAATTAGATTAGATTCCCAAGAAGAGAATCCCATACTTTCCAAAACCTTGATGATAAAATTCCACTCGACTCTATGGTTGATAAAATTTTATCTGTGGGACATATGGTTGATATCACTAATGAATTCCTAGTCTAATTCTATAGCACCTTAGATCTTCCCCCCTTTAATGAAACTATGTTTCTCTTTAGAGATCTAACATGGAAGATAGATAGAGAGCCTTCTTTTGATTACATTGACCAACACCATATATGAAAAATTACACATGCTAACAAGTATATAGTGCTGTAGAGAAAAATGGTCCTTGATTTTAGGGATAACCACCAAGGTAGTGCTGAAAAGTAATTGACGGAGACTACCTCACCAAAAGAAATCATGCACAACCTTCACCATATCATTCATAATGAGATTACAAGACCCTTTGTAGAATTATCCTAGGAAACCATCTAGTATCGATGTGATATATGGGTTAAGACTGTGCATCAACTAATAAATTTCCTTCTCATCTAGATCATCTTTGAAGAATACATTTCCAGGACTCCAAAAATATCAAGGAACTGCATCCAAGAGTACACTGTGATCCACTAGATAACCATATTTCAAGCATGGGTTGGGACCTACAAGGATATATTCAAAGTAAGATTCAACCATTCCACCAAAACACCCCGATCATCAGTATAGGATCCATCATCTAGTAGTATATTAGGTCTAATAATACACCTTTTCTCCTTGATACAAGAATAGAATAAGGATGTATTATGATCTACTTTATAGAGCCATTTTATTCTTAACTATTCACTTGCCAACCGCTCATACCTAAGGATCATGTCTTCCAGGATATCCTTCTTGTCAATGAGATCAAGAATTATTGTATCATTCAAGTCCTCTTCCATAATAGATTCTAGAAACCCTATGTACATCATCACCGCATCCATATCTTGAAATCATGGAGGTTGGTTTCTAATCCATAACTGAATATCGTCTTTGAGTAGCCTTATCTTATTATAAATCCTGATCCATGAACTCCACTAAATTGGATTGTTCCACGAATACCTCACTGCTTGATGATATCCAAGAATATTGATCCATAAATGAGAGAAAGAGAAGTTCCGACCTCTCTCTTACCTATAGGATAAGGAAACTAGTATAGGGTAATGACCATTGAGACTTCAAATGAGATGAGTTACATTTATGTTTGGGTAGGCAGAGATATCATGATGATTAGAAAAGACATCAATCTATGTGTAACTAGGTGAGGAGGCCCCATTTTTGGTTATTTCACTAGGTAAAGTGATCCCCTATTAAAACTAAGTCTATAAGTCTAATACGTGCCATGAAATAGAAAAACTTTTCACTAGACTTATGAGGGAAGGATCCTCTCCCATTATTTTCATTCAAATGAAAAACAATATTGAAATATCCTCCCAAAATCCATATCAAATCCCCTAGATCAAAGGATCCTAGTTAATGAAATAGTTATTACCTTATCTAAGAATCAAAACTTCCATACTCAATTTAAATAAAATAATTATGAATTCTTGAATAATCCTTCATAGTGACGAATTGGTCTGATGAGTTTATTCATTCCACCGAGATATTGGGGTGCTAAAATATTCATATGTTCTTGTTTTGATGGTTTATAAAGAATCATTAAATTTTATTCTACACATAATTTTAATAATTTTGGAGGGACATTGATTAGGTTCAATCACTTCAATAAGGTAGGCCTTACTGTTCTGGAGTTTGGTTGTGATGAAGTCTGATTTTACTCGAGCCCCCAGTCCTTGGGAGTTACAAATAATGAATGAGATCATTGATTGGTTTGGTGTCTATATTTATCCCCATAAATATGGGAAACTTTAAGCTAATAAGGATAAGGAGAGCATTCTATTATATTTTTGGATTGATATTTCAGGAACACTCCATTAAGAAGAGGTGAATAAATCACCATAGGAGAACATGAGGGTTCGTGAACTTGAGATTTATCCCCCCTTGTCACCATAGATATAAATTGCATAAAAATTCCATATGTATAATTACTTAAAAATATAGTGAGAATACATGCTGGAAAGAGTACAAGGGGATCCTTAAATTTAAGAGTCTCTACTTGTGAGTACTATGTAGAAAAACAATCTGAGAAAACCTGAGCCTCCAGAACATATGATGAAACACTATAAAGGGATAATGGAAATGGAGGTGAATGTAGGGGGACCCGAATCTTGAGGTGGAAGTGTGTGAATTGGGGATTTATAAGAAATACACTTTCCTTGGGCCTTTTGATAAAAATAATCATACTCAACTGAAGATTCCCCACTAGTACATAAGATTGAGAATGGCAGCTTATAAGGCACCAAGGCCAAACAAGGGGTGACCTCGCTAGCTGGGAGACTAGGTCCAATCATATATGGGATTAAAAAAAACCCTAAACGTCTTATTCTGAATGTTAAAAACATGATTTTACATATAAATAATATATAAACCATTCATGATATTCCCAATTCCTTATAATATTTCTTTCTTGTATATAAAACAACTCTTGTTCTTAATAATGAATGAAAATCATATCTTGTTCAAATAAGATATATAAATAAAATTCATGTTTATGAAAGAAAAATAATTACAATTTTTCAATTCAGGGATTAATACACTTGGTAAAATCAAATCATAATTGTCAACCAATAATGAATCAAAATTTTCTCCATTATTGATAGGATGTTCTACCTCACCACTCATCAATTCCATCCTATATCTGAGTTTTTGTTCTTCAGTACAAGTGTGTGATGCAAACTCGTTATCTAATACCCATGTTTCAAAGCTATAGAAACTAATTTCAATAACATTCACATTTGGGTACTCTAAATGATTCTTCTTGAGAAAAATTCTCAATCCTTGATACCAGTCTCTCACTATTTTATAGTTCATACCTATTAATGATCTCAATATGATTAGTGTAAGGTATAACATAATATACAAAAAAGATATATCAATAAGTGATTATAATCTATTATATCTTTTCATAATGGGATTTAAATGAAATTTATACTCAAAAGATTATGACCCTATACAAAATATCCATTTAGTGATCCGATATCCATATTTCACCACAACTTACACCAGTTATCACATAAGAAATCCATGATTATTTAGGCACATAATCATCCCAATCATAATAGTTATGATTCTAGAATAGTTGAGTGGATATCCACTTATCCAAATCCATAATTTGGATTCATTCAACTCTATTTATCTTTTATCATAACCATTAGTGATCCCTATCTAGTGTAACACAAATCAAATTCCAAGGAAAATAAAAATAATGTCAATAAATGGATACTCATGCTAAGATTGACAATACCCAACATCAAAATACCAATTTACTTATAGATTTATTTCCTCACACATGATAATATATGGGAACTCATGATGAGATTAACAATAACTCATTTAATGATTGAGGTCTTGAAAAATATTTCTTTGGAAGGAATCTCACACATAGTATTGAAGTGATTTTTAGTCTCATCAATTTAATATACATTATATGAATATTAAATTCACAACTATTAAATGATATGAAATAATTATATTTTAATTTTCTATTTAATTTTGTGTAAGAATTATTTTATCAATTTAATTTTGGAAATCCTTATTCCAATGAACAAATTAATGTGTTCACACCACACTAATGTGTAACTCTTTACACAACCCACAAGTCTGTTTTAATCACAAAAAAAATCCAAGTATATTCATACATATCAAAATGAATCATATTAATAAGGTTTATGAATGATTTATGTAAAAGAATAGAGTTATATGATATTGAAAAACTCCACATGAGTAAGACCAAAGGGATAAATAGCTAACCCCATACAGTTTCCTAGCTAAGGAAAGCCTCCAGGAAAGTAGGTAGTCTGTCCCCAAGTCCCTATACCTGGGGAGAATTTACTCTAGAGAGAATTAAATTCATGAAAACTCTAACACATAATATGTACAAACTATTCCTAACAACTACTCTCAATCTCATAACTAAAAATACAATGGTGTTGAGTTTGGCTTGTTTCATGTTGATGTTGTGTGTGGGTTTTCTTCCATTTATCCATGGGCGGTCTATGATGGTGAAGAGATGTTTTTGGTGGTGTTGTGATGTGTTTTCCTTATCCGTGCTGGTGGTTTAGTTTACGATGTCGATGTTCAAATCCATATTATGGTTACCTCAAGTGATTTGGTGCAACATTTGGATTGTGATAATGAGGATGATCTAGAATGGTGATCACATCAAGGGTGATCATGATAATCATGGTTTGAGATGTGATTATGGAAGTGTTTTTGAATTTTTAAATTTTTATTTTGCTCCTATGATTTTGTTTCCCGTTGGAAATGATTTGGTTACCGCTCAATCCTCAAAGCGGATTTTTTGAAAATAAAAAAGGAATTTTTAGTCATAACTAAAAATCCAAACAGAGTTCAATGTAGACGAGAACCAAATTTTATGATATCAAACCTAGCATGATATACAAGGCTCTATCCTAGAAGAAAATTTTCATATAAATTGGAATAAACATTATTCATATTCCCTAAATTTTTTTCTAAACATGAATATCAAAGAAATATAACAAAAAAATAATCAATTTATTTATTTTCCAAAACACGAGACATTTATGAACTATTCATAAATAAATGATAATTATATATTTTTTTTATAAATTTTAAAGAATATAAATTTTTTATATTTATTTAAAAAAAACCCCATCATATTTTTTATTAAATGAAATTTATATGATATTTTATGGATTATTAATTTTTTATAATTCAAAATCTATAATATAAATATTTAATGTAATCTAAATATCACACATATATTTTTCTTAGGGATAAAGCCTCATTTTATTATGAATGTAAAGACCTCTATCAATCTGGGTAGAGGGAGACCCATTACACAGCCCAAAGGCCCAAGGCCAAGGGGCCCATAAACATAGATCAAACTCTTAGGGACATGAAAGCCCTAATACTAGGCTTGAAAGCCCATTTTTTCCCCAAAGGGCCCTTCAGTGAATAGTATTGATATAATAACTGGGTTGCTATAATACCCAATACAGTCCCATAACCACTAAAGTTCCTACTTCAATATCCTCCATTATTATAGTGTCACCACTTCTATAGTAATACTACAACACCTTGCTATAGATTTACTATAGTAACTCAGGGATTCACCCCAACTCAGATTTGATCTCGGGACTTCTAGATGCAAAGCTGGAGCCTTTACCACTTGGGAATAGGCTTGTTGGCACTAAATATCATATATATTGTAAATTATAATCATTTTCTAAATAATATATTATGATTTATAAATAAAAAATTTATTTCTATGTCAAAAGGTATGGCATTTAATAGGTCAAAAGGTATTTTAAAAAATTATCATTTAATATTTGGGGAAAATGTTTCATAATTTTTTTTAATTAATTATAAATAATTTATAAATAATTAAATAATTTATAAAATATAAATAAATTAAACATTCCCAAAATACCTTTTAAGATGATTTATAAACAGTTTACAAACCATCTAAAAAATTAAAATTTTAAATTTTTTTTAATAAATTTTTGTTTATCTTGATGAAACACCCCTTTTTTGTGTAAGGGTATCTACTTATTACCCTTATGAAGAAATTTTTCATAAGGGAATCTAATATTTTTAATAGTATACATAAAGGTTACTATTACCTTTACACAGCTCGATACCTATGTGTAAAGGTAATACAAAAATTACCTTTACATATCTCCCTTGCGTAAAGGTATTACCCTTATGCAACTTTTTTTCATAAGGGTATTTTGAATTTTTAATTTGTTGCATAAAGGTAAATATCAAAGACCTTTATGAAACTCTAATACCTTTATGTGTAAGGGTAAAAGTGTTGAAAAACCTTACGTAATCCCCTTACATAAGGGTTATACCTTTATGAAACACATTTTAATAAATGTAACACTAATGTTACCCTTACATGGACCATCTATGTAAGTGTATCATATAAGGGTACCATGACAATCTACCTTTACGCAATAACTTGCATAATGGTACTACATTTATGCAACTCATTTGCATAAAGGAAACACTGATGTTACCCTTACATAGACAATTTGTGTAAGGGAATTACCTTTACATATCTAGCTTATGTTAGGGTAATTAAAATTTATCTTTACACAATTCACGTAATGGTTTGTAATGATATTCTAGTTTTATGATTTTTTTTTCATTTTTCTTCAAAAACTAGAGACTCAAACATGTTAAAATCTTGAAGAAAATATCTTTTATACCATTGATGGGTTTTTTATGATCATGTTATAGTCATTTGTATTGGAATAAAACCCAAAACATATGAAGATATATCATCAAGAAATAAAACATAAATAATACTATATACAGAGTACCTTATATTCAAAGGATGTAGAATTTTCTATCTTCCTTTAGTGAAGAGTTATTTAAGAAGATCATGGGGAGAAGAAAACAAAATCACCCTGCCTTTAGGGGGGGGGTAAAACCAAAAAAAGTATCCATGAAAGCCTCATGAGGATACCCGTAATATGAAGGGGTTATAATGCCTTCTCAACGAGTCATAAATGGAGATTCGGGAGGAAGAGATCTTGCAATATACATTGCACCCAATAGAATAGTATCTCATCCTCTTATATATCCAGTACCCGCAACATCTCAAATTCATTACACATCTAATGAGTTACTACCCATTGAGTATTTATTTATTTAATTCATTTAAATAAATAAATTCATAGTAATTAATCTATTTATAGTGGATTATAACTAATAAGAAAACCATTTGAGATAAATTAATAATATATATATTATTCATTTATCGCATGGATGAATCATATACATACTAAAATGTACACTATATATATAATATCATGTATTATATATATATATTTATCTTATTCATCATATTCTTGTGTACATGCATCACATGCATGCATATTTTAGTGCAAATCTAACACAATCCTCGATCCAGGTTTGATCGGCCACCCAAGAACAATATTAATCTCTCTCTCCCTCTAAAATATCACTTGATAAAGGTTAATATACCACCAATATTATGCATGTATATAAATGAACAAAATGCATGGAGAAAGAAAAAAAATAAAAATAAAAATAAAAAGTAAAATAAAATAAAATAAAATGCCCGCTTAAACAGACCAACTCGATTCCAATAAGATGAATTGAGTTTACACCTAGCCTAGGAACCCCCCCATTATATACTCAACCATGAATTCAAAATTTTAATCTAAAACTCCATTCAAATGATATCATGAAACAAACCCATGAAACTAATTAATATTTAACAAATTAATATTTTATATTCAATGAAAATATGATCAACTCAAAACCCCACAAAACATAAGGCCTTGGGATGACACCATATTTAAAGACCAACAGATAAGTCAAAAAATTATTCTAGGATCCTCTAATAGGATAAATTACCATTTCCCCATTTAACCCACCTAAGATCAAATATTCAAATTTTCCATGATTTTCTCGCAAAAATGTAACAACATGGTTTCTTATAGACTTCCCATAAAAATGTTTATTTCCCTCTCAAAATCCTTAGTGTCCAAATAGATACTAAAAATTTAGATAATGACACCCACAAAAATCCTAGTGCAAAGGTCATTCAACCATGAAAAACGAGACACTCCCCACCCTAGGAGTATTTTTATCATCACCCCATGACCCAAACACTAACCTCCATACCCATGCTTCATACACTACCAAATGAAATGAATATAGATGAATGAATCACTCACACCCAAGAATCAACATGAAACACCAATTTAACACATTCATATATAATTTGAAACAACAACCCTTTTGCTAAATGATGCACTTATAACGAGGATCATGCCATTGAATAGTGAATGGTGTGTTCCTTACCATATGGTTTCCCTTACACTGTTCCTCGAGAACTGACTTCAATAGGTCCACCATGGCTACACCATTCATTATTCCCCAATACCCAAATGACATGGTCACATGATCCAGTAAAACTAAACTAAAAAACCATACTCTTACTCATACGAAGCTAAACTAAAACACCTAAAACAATGACCATACTCCTCTCGCATGTCAGTTCCAACAAGCCAAAGCACCCTAGATAATATTTTTCAAAACCAAAAAATATTACTTATTCTATAGCTAATAAAAAAAAACTCCCACCACTTGGGAATCAATTCACAACCATGATCACCTGAACACACTGCCACCATGCCACTAAAAACACAACAAAAACTAGACGAACCATTAGGGATAGGTATCCAACCAAACCTAATCACTCAACCCAACCATGAAAGTAGGATCACTCCCAATGATCTACATCTCAATCCTGAGGCATACACATGAAGAAATGTAAAAAACACTTTAGGGAAACCATAGCCTCATGGAAAATCAATCCCAACTGAAACACCTCTCTGGAATTCTTGGGATCATCGAGCCACCACGAGGGTTCCCAAATCTCGCACTGACCCACTACAGTATCAATATATACCTCAATAAAGGGATTACATTTTCATCACCAAAGAAAATATGATGATAAGTTTCCCATGGACCATCACCAAAATAAAATAATAAAGGTTTAGTTGAGTATAATAACACCTAGAAGCTATAGAGGACAACACCATATATGATGTTGATGTCAATTTAAACAACTGTACCTCCGTCATCTATGAAATCACACAGAAAGGGGCACATGTCATGCGAATCCCATGTGATTAGCATGATTCAGGTACACATGCCTCTTTTTAATGGACCAAGATCCAAGATCCAAAATCCAATAAATCATAAATTCACAAACCCAAGTGCATCATGCAAGGTGAAACCATACAATCATAACATCAAAAACCATGAACAATAATAATATACCCTAATAACCTAGAATTCCTATCGAAAAAGGTGTTCTTGATTCAACTTCTCGATATCCATCAAAAAATCTGACACATTTCTAAATAACCTATTTACCATCACCAAAATAATAAGATAAAAAGAAAAGGATATGGATCTAATATCATTTCATCAAAAACCTTCCCAAATCATCTTAACAAGTCACTAAATATGGATTATGACAAGGCCTTAAGTGTGCCTCTCTGTATGCTAGAGGCTGGAGACTAGTGGTGATGGTATAAATAGATACAATGGGGAGACTATACCATTAGATCAAAGTGAAATAACAATGGAAATAACCAAACACAAACATATATAATAACATTAGTGGATGTAAGATAAATAAATAAAATTGAAGCAAGCTATAATAAATGGAATACAACATATAAACTCATAGGCATGGTAATACACATAAATTGGTTGTGCACTGGTCCAACCACATATACAAAATAAAAAAATAAATTAAAATACCCAAGGATTGGATGCCATCCCATAACCTTAAATCAAAGATGGTCTCAAATTTTTTTCAATCTTCACTAGACCGATTCTCAAACTCCACATGAGTGGCTTCTTTAGATCATGCCACATTAGGCCACCTCCCAATCCACAATGTGTACTATTCTCAACCTAAAAGAATACATAAGGATCTGCATATACACCAGAGTGAACATACAAGGGTTGATAAATAAATCTCAGTAGGCCACCCCAAAAAGTGAACCTATAATCTGCTGCCATATGCAAGTGTGATCACATGTGATATGCCTAACCTAGTTGAGAAAAACTGAAAGGAGAAGAAAATAAAAAATTAAAAAAATACTAATAAAAATAAACAAAACAAAACACCCATTATAAATCCTTTGATTCCAAAATGCCTCCTAAGATTGACCAAACTCACTCCATCCAAGTCTGGAGGCCTCAGAACACACCATTCACAAAGCCACATAAAGTAAGAAAGTCTAATAGTCCTAATGGAATATCCCAGATTTTTAACTTAAAAGGAATAAATATGGACCCTAGGATATCACTCTAGGAATTGAATAAAGAAAAACAAAACACTAACCATCTCTAGGACTAAATTTTTTTTTATATAAACTAGACACTAGAACCTGTAAGTCGTCAAAACTAGAGAACCTATTAATTTCCAAGGTGTCTCACAAAACTATTCAGGATATAAATGACCTCTCAGCACTCAATTCCTAAATGGTACCAAAATCAATCCATGTTCATGTAATCTATCCTAGGAGCATAATAACTTCTAGTGGTCCCTAAACCCTAGCCAAATCATAATACTAAACTTGGGGGTAATGGTGAACTCATTTAAATCATCAATTAACTCCCCAAACCATCCTAACACCAACCAACTAAAATACAATTACATTCAATAAAACTAAGGCCCTGAAAAACATTGATAATATTTTAATGATGTCCTCACACATCATAAACCAAAACTAGAGCAACCTCAAATATTTATATCCTAATATATCAGAGAATGGGGTTGGCTTATGCCTAATCCTAACATATGATACCATTAAAACCAGTACCAACCATCTCTAGGTCAACAAAACATAGGTCAATAACAAGGGTCCCTTGAACCTCAATAAAAATAAGACACACTACCAGAGGATCATTTACCTCAAGAAAAACCTTAGTCTAAGCTCATCGCAATAAATCTCAATTAGCCTCTCTGAAATACAACCCAATCCTCAAGTAACACCCGAACCACTTAGGCATCCTCAAATATTAACATTCTTGTGTGGGCATACTCTATAATCACAATTATTAAAATGGAATTATAAAAAGGTCTTTTAAAACTATATAAACCTCTACTCAGTGTCACCCATCCAAACCTGACACCCACCCCACCACCCCACCTATGGATCTAAGAGAAATAAACTTCATAAAACTGACTAGTAAAACCATTCCAGAAAAAATATTAATCCTATAGTTCGGGAACCATCTAAAAAAGACTCAAACTAAAAAACATGGAATTTAAAAACTAATTCATTCAAAAAGTGCACAAACCTTACCTAACCTAACACCACACTTCCATCAAGAGTATCCTAAATAAAAAACCTCGAAGGAATCCTCTTTCGTAATCCCAATCAACTCCAAAATGACCGACCATGACCTATACTCCCACAAGGTTCTTACCACATCATACTACATGGAAAAAACCAATAATGGACTCGTCATGAGTCAAATTATTACTCCATGATGAGAAAAAAAGTGAAACAAAACTAAGGAATGAAAATATGTTGTATACCTTATGTACACAGTGTGTTCCCAAAAATTATATTTCTGGTTATTCCCCTTAGTCCAAACTAGAATGTAATACATGAAGTGAACTCTCCCACATGTATTGCACCTCAAATGGGGTATCTATCCATTCTCCCTAGATGGGGTCTTACCAAAAATTCCACATGATCACTGGTCGTGTACCACACATGGGGTTTGGCCATGTTCCTTACATGACCATGAGTCCCAACACAGGGTGTTTGGTTGAGTACCCCAAACACACCATGAGTCACTCTAAATAACATTTAACAAACACAGATTTCATGTTACCCTCATATTATACCCTTCTCCCCAAAATAATAACACACAATGTGAGTTATCTGAAATAAATATCATGTAGATGGGTTTCCTGAATGAAAATCCTTTATGATCACGCAAACCCCTTATTTCACCAAAAAACCTTAGGTATTCTCTCATGGAACTCCCAAAAAACATATAAGGATTTAAAAAATAATCTATATAGAAAATGTTGGGAAATAAAATAAATTAGCTACCATAGGGAATAAAATGATGAAGGTTCAAGATCATATCTATTCTACACAGCCATCCCTCTTTGATCCAAGTCTAAACATAATCCATGACTCGATATCCCACTTCCTCTCCCTATAATCCATAAAAAATGTGAAAATACCCCCTCTCACACATGAACTTTAAGGAACAAAAGGGTAGAGGAAGAAGAAAAGAAATCGCCCGCTTAAATGGCCTTACCTGAGTCCCGGAACCCGAAGTGAGTTTATAACTCTCCTAGGAAAAATCCCACATTATGAACTCAACTACAAAGTCATAACTTCAACAAAAGAATATGTTCAAAAGATATTATGGAACACACCCATGAAAATAATTAATATTTAATTAATTAAATATTAAATATTTTTTTGAAAATAAAACCAGCTCGGAACTCCACCAAACTCCATCCCCAAGGTAAACAATCTATTTAGGGACCAATAAAGCATTAAAAAAAATAATTATGAGATCTTATAATTGGAAAATATATAATTTTCTCCTTAAAAACACTGTGTAAAAAAATTCTAATTTCCCCTTATTTTATCAAAATGTAACAATGCAGTTAATTACATTATTTACTATCACATGGTTTGGAGGTTAGTGATGCTATAACTATGGGATTTACACCCATTTCAGAATAAGGATCCATATAATTTATTGAGAAGAGAAACCTTGATATTTATGGGAAATAAAATAATTCTATATTTTAATATTTTTCAAAAAAAAATTCATTAAATTAATGAGGTGAAAGAAAAAAAAGAAATATGAGACAAAATAGAGAATACGTGTAAAGGGAACATCAAGATCTAAGTATAAAAATTTTAAATTTGGAGGAACAAGTTTGAAGATGTTTTAATGGATAAGGATGAAGCTATTGATGACTATTTCACAAGGGTTAATGAAATTTTTAGTCATATTTATAAGGACCCAACCTTAAAATAACATACAATCTTGTGTTTTTAGATAATAATTATTTATATTTTATTCCAATAGGCCATTTTAGGTTTAAAATTTTAGATAATTATATAATAAACATTACATAAAAAATTCATATATTAAAAAGTGTCAACATTCACTAAGTGTCCATTTTACCCACAATATAAAACTTTTAAAAATAAACACATGGTGTTTTCATAAAAATTCTCAATGAATTTTAGCTTGACTTATTCATTGTTCATACTCATCCTCAAAACCAGTTAAAAATATTTGAAAACATGGAATAAGAAAAAAATATCCATAAGTGATATAAATGAAATAAATCTATTAGTCCAGTGAAAAACATGAAAACACATAAAATATTTAACTTCTTCCTATATCTGAATCATTTACTAAAACTACCAATAAAATTTATGATGAAAAGATATAAAAAAATATAATTCATTACCCAATGAATTATAAAGGTCTTTTGAAAAATTATATGTAAACATGAAGTCACATTCAGATACAATGGACATAATAACTCCATATAACCAAAATATCCCTTTAATATATAGTCAGGAAATCCAATCTAAAGACATATTACCATGAATATGAAGGAAATGTATAGATTTATTCAATTGATCAATAATAACCAAAATTAAATTACTGCCTTGAGATGTCTTTGACACTCCTACCACTAAATCCATAAATATATTTTCCCATTTCTAGTCCATTATCGAAATAGGATGAAGCATCTCCATTGGTAGTTGTCATTCGACTTTAACCTATTGAAAAGTCAAAAATTTCATGGTAAACTCAATAATATTATTCTTAATTCCACCCCACTTTTAATACTCTCTAAGGTATATGTACATCTTAATACTATCAGGATGAACAAAAAATGGTGATCTATATGCTTCACTCAATGATTACTTTTTTTAACTTGGAGATAGTTATCACACAAATGTTTTTCCCAAATCTCAAAACACATTTGATATCAACATTTAATTTAGGAATATTATCTTTATTTACTAATTTTAAATTTTCATGAAATTCACAAATCTTCCTTTTGATATTACTTAATCCTGTTTAATAATATGGCTACACGGACACCAGAAAAAAATAGAAGAAGTTCCCACATGCACGATTTATAGGCCTCCATTCATTAAATCATTAACTAAAGTATTACATTCCAAACATAGAATAATAGTTGATGCATTATCTTTTTGACTCAATGAATCAATTTTTTTGTTTTATTTTCCTATATGGTAGTGAATAATTCAGTCATAATCATTTATTAGTTCCATCCATCTTCTTTTCCACATGGTCAACTCTTTTTGTGTTAATATATACTTCATAAATTTATGTTTAGTATATATTTAAAATTTTAATCTATATAAATGATGTATCAATATTTTAAATAAAAAAACACCATTTAGTTCCATATCATGTGTAGGATAATTTATCTCATGAGGTTTCAAATTACATGAAGCAAAAGCAATTACATGATCATTTTGCATGAGAACATAATCGATTCCTTTTAAAGAAGCATAGAAATAGATGATAGATTCACCATTTTTAGAAGGAAAAAATATATATTATTTACAAACACTATTTTCAACTATTTTAAACATTCTTCAAAATTAATCAATACTGATTAATTTAATACCTTTTTTTAGTTAACTTAGTTAGCGGGATAAATAATCGAGTAATGTTTTAAAAAATCCTCTAGTAGTAAATCGCTAATCCATGAAAACTATGAGTCTATGTTACTTTTATATTTCTTTTTAATTCTTAATTTTTTTAGTAGAGTCTAAATTTATTCCATGTTTAAAAGAAATATTCACAAGGAATGATATATACAACAACCAAAATTCACACTTACTATTTTTTTCATATAAGTTATTTTCTTTCATGGTTTGAAAAACAATTCTTCGGTGTCTTTCATGATACCCATAAATTTTATAATATACCAAAATATAATCAATAAAAAATTGTAAAATTATCCAAATAGTCATACAAAACTATATTCATAAGATCCATGAATATAGCTGGGGTATTAGAAAACCCAAAGGGAGTAACCAAAAACTCATAATTCCCATTTCTAGTTCAAAACACCATATTTAGAATATATTCCTCCTTTACCTTAATCTGATGGTATCCTAACCTAATATAAATATTAAAAAAATGTTTTTTACCCATAGATGATAAAACAAATCCCCGAGATGATGAAAATGATACTTGTTCTTAACAGTGATGTTATTGAAGGCTATATAATAAATAGAATGACTTATCGAACAATATTTACTTCTAACATATAAAATAAAAGTACCCCATAGTGAAGTACTAGGATGAATATAACCTTTATTAAGAAAATCCTATAATTTATTTTTCAAATTTAAAAGTTCTACTTGATCTATTCAATAAATAGGTTTTGAAATTGGATTAGCATCGAGCCCCAAGTCAATAGTAAATTCAACCTCTCAATCATAAATATCACTGTGAAAGTATTCAGAAAATACATCCATGTATTCATTTACAATTTAAGCATCACGAATTTGAAAAATTTCCTTTTTCTCAATAACATGATCTTGGTAAATTTCATTTACACCTTTAATCAATTTCTCTTCCTCTTGATAGGTTATAAAAGGTATGAAATAATTAAATATAACTTTATTAGCTCTAAAATCTAACATAGCATGATAAAATGGAATCCAATCTGTACCCAGAATAATATCAAAATCTACCATGGTATGTTAAAAAATGTTATCAAGAAATAATATCTAACTCAAAAAATAGGAAGATTCATATAAATATTAATTTCTTTAATATTTACATCATGAGTTTTCACCAAAAGGTATTTCTTCTTTCATGAGGCTATATTCACATTTTACTTCAAAATTTCTCAAAAATGAAGGAATATATAGATCTAGAGTCAAATAAGGAATCACCACAATTTTAATAAATAATTATTGTACCTATAATCACTTCATTAGATTACCCTATATAAACCACAGTATTAACAAATGATTTCACCACACCACTTTGATTTTGATCATTGTAACGCCCCGACCCCAGCTATCCAGAGCCGGTGCATTACTTCGTAACATTGGCATGATCACAAAAGATCAAGTCTCGAAAGACCGATTAGTTTAGTAGCCTTGGAATCACTAGATACATTCATAAACGTTACATTACATCATAAAGTGAAAAACTACAATAACATAGTCTCCATAGTCCACACTTATATTCTCTTCGGACAATCCCTGTAGGTCATTCATAAAATACTTCTTCATATCCTGGAAAATATTAAAACATTGAAAGGGGTGAGCTCAGATTCTCAGTAAGGATAACAATATTGCGGAAGCTTTCATAAATAAACATAAACATTTAAGGCAATGTATAACTAAAACAAAAGCCTTTTTAAACTTTAACTTCAGCATAATATGGCAAAAATAAAATAATATAATGCCATTACTTACTCACATGGATATTCTACTGGTCGAATAATCACATGCAATATCAATAACCACTTTCATAATGAGGGAATGTATAATGCCAGACATTCTAAAACATTTTGTCAAGGCCTCGGCCAAGATGTCTAAAATGATTAAGGCCTCGGCCAAAACCATAAATCAAATTGGGAAAGGGCCTCGGCCAATTCCACGTCTAGTTGTCTCATGAGACCTACCGATGCATCGAGGAGCTATAGCGGGCTCCACCCGTCACTTATTAAGTCCAATACATTCCTCATATGAATAGGTTTAAACATATCATAAACCATAACATAATCGTATCACATAAAACATGCATAAAGGAAACATAAAATTTCCACATTCCAATCACAAGATATCAATACAACACATTGATATAATAAAAATGCTTTCAAAACCATTTTCAATACCAAAATAAAAGAAATTTAAAACTTTGTATTTATTTTTCATTAAAAAAATGATGGCTTGTAGAGGAATCCGAAACTCAAATAATGGTCACGGCGGCGGAGAAGTCATTGTCGCCGCATAAGTACGGAAAGAAAAACATTCCCTTTTGTCGTTTAGCAAAACTCTTCGTATAAAAAAGTTTCCTTTTGAATAAACGTAAAAGTCAAAGGGGTTTATACACCGTATAAAAGAAATTATGTATAAAACCAAATATGCCTCAATGAAAGGAGATTGAGACGAAGTCCTTAAAAAGATCATTTTTTTAAAATATAATAGATATATTATGTGTATTCACTATAAGTACACATAAAGAAAGTACAAATACAAGATAGGACATAATAATTTCATGATATAATTTGAAAGTATGAGATTAACCCAAAGAATGGAAGTTGGGTTAAGAAGTTCCCTTACCTAGTGTCTGACTTGACTCAACCGTTCTTTAACCTCATGAATAATAAACTAGAGTTAATATATACCTTATTAAGAACCATTTTCAATTTCATTATCCTTATTATATCACTTATTACAATGATATGAACATTATGTAATTATTTAAGTTAATAACGGTCGTTTTGTCGATCTTTGGTACTTGAGTCAACAATAAACTTCTTATAAATACAAGTTGTTTATGTGGTAGAATATCCATTATCTCCAGAATTATATTCATGATTTAGATGTCATATATATCATATATATCCAGTATATACATTCATTTATAATATTACGTAACATTTAGAGGTAAGAAATGAAATGCACCGTTCATGGAGACGGTAAGCCGTACGTACGCATGAACGCTACTTTCATTTCAATTTTATATTTAATGGAACAAAATCATAATGATATAAATGTATAATATAATTCCAGTATAATATAATGTATAATACCATTTACTCCATCATTTATACATCCCACATATGGCATTAACGATTCAAATCACTTTGAGGGGGAGGTAGTCCGCACTTCCTAAAATGAAATTATCGCGTTTTACTCATAATGGAAATCATAAAGTATGCCATAAATGAGAAATAAAGAAGCATAAGTAAAACATAAAAATATTATATATCATATATAAAAATAGTGACATCTTAATGGACACCTTTGAAGGTGTTATATGAGTGTTGAACAATCATCGTTTCGTGAGGCAGAAATTCGCCATCCACAGAAACCGTATGTTCTTTAACCATTAGATGTAGGTGTGTGTAAGTGTAGCTCGAATACTTCTTATAAAAACATCCTAGTATATTAGGCATACTGGTGTTGTCACAAAAGAAATGAATAAAAAGAGTTTAGGGGATTGGAGAAGAAAAATAAAACAAAACAACATTAGAGAAGACATTACCTCAAAATCGGGTAACTCTTTTTGATTTGAGCCAAAGGCTTCCTTGGGAAGAGTTCTGCCCAAAGTGAGGCTTCTAGGAGTAAGAGAGGGATGTTGGGGGAGTATTTGGGTAGAGGTTGGCTGAGCCAAATGGCTTGAAGGTGTGAATAAGGTGGGAGAGGTGGGGGCCTTTTATAAGTGGAGAGGAGGGGATCTTTTGGAAAGATTGAAATGTTACATTATTACACAATGCTTTTAGGATTCTAAATGTCCCACACTTATATAATTCTAGGCTAAGGTGATAAGGGTTCGAAATATCCTCATACAATTGTCTTTGGACAAGTGTAAGCCTTGGATTTTTCATTATCTTCCCATTTTATTTAAATCGTTAAATAATGAGGTCATCACTGCATCATCATGATGTCATAATTAATTTAATTTATTTAATGTCTAAAAATTATAAAAAAAATACTATGATGTAGGAAATATTTTTATCTTTCTAATGAATATTTATAATCAAAATTTGGACTTGTGTAACCCCACTTAAAAACTGTTTTAGTAAAACAACTCATGTTTGTGTCAATTTAATTTTAACATTAAATATATATATATTAATGTCATTTTCCAACCAAAGTGGCTCCATGGGGTCCCCAAGTTGACCCATGGGTTGTCTTGGTCGGCCATGACTCATCCAATAGGAGTAGGACAAGTGTCAATCTCATATCATATTATTAAAACATTGTTTTTACCTTAAACTACACTAATTACCTCTAATCGCGATTAAGAACTTAAAAGTTACTATTCACCAAAAAATTATTTTAATCTCATTGAACCACATTTTACTTCTTAATGACAACCATGTATGTCGGATTTTTGAAAATCAAATCAGAGAAGTGGTAATATTTCATTTAAACGAAAAATCAGTTATTTAACTACCACTTAGTGGTTTCACTATTCATCAAAAATTGATGTTTTTCAGAACAATGCCAAAATTTCACCCTAAGCTATAATTGATATTCCGAATTCAAAAATGATGTTCATTTTAAAAAATTCCCAACATATAAGTTTCATTAATTAATTTTATAATTAATTCCCGCTGTCACAACAAATAGCGTGTTTTAAGAAACAATTTATATCAAAAGATTGGCAATTGTTTATGTCCAATTTCAAAGTGAAATTAATTCTAATGAACACCATTGGATAAAATGGTAAAAATATATTCTAATTATACTTTAAAACCACTCAATAATATAACTTATCACTATAAATTATTTTGATTAAAAAAGTTGTTTTAATTATTTTTCACTACTCATAAAAATTCGGAAGTTCTCAGAAAATTACAAAAAATTCAACATAGGCTAATTTCAATATTAGGAATACAAAAATGAAGTCCATTTTGAAATATAAAATTTCTATAATTTTAAAAAGTCGTTATTACTATTTATAACGACTACTATGATTAGTCGTGGTGTTTTAGAACTCGAAGTTGCGTACAATGCAAGCTATTGCATTATTGAATGAGAAGCGTATCATGGAAGCTCGGGGTGTTACATTCTCCCCTCCTTCAATAAATTGCATCCTCGCAATTTGAAATTTTTTCTTTGAAAATAAGAGGTTGAAAATAGAAAATACCTTTGTGGAAAACCCACATCGGAAATAAGGTTAATAAAATTTAGCCTTAATAAGAGGGAAATGGAAATAAGAAAGTCACCACCAAATTTTGATCTCGATAAGGAGAACATTGGTGGCAATTAAAGACATATAATTGGAGGAAAAACGTAAATATTTGTAGGGAGTGATTGAGGTCATCAATCACAATCAACTGTCAAATTGAGGGCCTCAAAACCTTCAATCTATGTTGATTTAAAATATCATCAGTTCAATAAGACATAAGGTATTAGGATAACACATTTTTTTGTTTTAATATCCCTTTACTAAAGTTTAAGAATTAATTTATTCATTGAATAACAGATAGGTATATATATATTTATGCCTGACAATTGGAGTTTCAACCTTCAACTCACCTTTCACTCAAAGAGATAATAGAACCCAAAAATATTATACTTTTCCTAATTGTATAAGGTTCAAAATGTTAACACATACAATTTAGATTAGTAAAATTATTTTGTAATAACCAGGGACTTCCTGTAGGATAGTGGTAGGAAATAAAGGCCTATCGCACTATGGTTGTGGGTTCGATTCCTGCAGCTTTGTCCGATGCGACGGGTTATGCCCCACCCTGCAGGTTGTCCTTTTCCTAAAAATATAGTACTATACTATTCCAAAAATAATCTTCATAAATGTTTTAACCTTAAACAATACTATCCAAAGATTAACTTAATCCATTCCAAACTTTATAGTTATCCAAAATACCTCCGTCCAGACTTTCTCTAAAGGGTCGTTAAATTCCAAAATCAATTGTAACCTCAGATTCCCCAAACAAAGTAAAGTTTCTCTTAGTGTCACATACTAAAAATATGATTACCTTCATCATATTAAATCCTTAATGAAGACAACATGTACTGCAGTACAATCCTTATATATATATCACATTATTCTTATAACCATAATCTAGTTCTTGAGTCCAAAAACACAAATACAATAATTATTCCACTTCAACTGTAGTCACAGCATAAGATTGGCCTTGATCCCTTGGCCTTTTCTGAGGTAAGTTTCCTTGACGCTTAGGACATTCATTTGCATAATGACCCATTTATCTACAATTGTAGCATTCAACTTTGATAGCCTCTTTCTTTCCCTTGCAATCACGAGCCTGGTGACCCTTTTCTCCACATTTATAACAAACTCCCATTCCTTTTAGGCACGTACCAGGGTGATTCTTCCCACAATTATCACATAATGGAAAATCCTTCTTTCCCTTTTTCCCTTTATCTGTCTCTTGTTCCACCGTTCTCTTCTTCTCTTGCTTTACTTTGTTGTCATAAGACTTAGAGAATTCCTTTTCTGTCTTGATAGCACACGAGACAATATCTTCGTATGATGAGAAGGATTGTGATACTAAAGCTCGACGGAGAAATGGTTTCAACCCATCAAAGAAACGATCAGTCTTACTTCTTGGGTTACGTATGTAATCTACAGCATACCTTGCTAACCTTGTAAAGTTAGCCTCATACTTTGCGACATTCTCATCCTCCTTCTGCCTCAGACTCAGAAATTGACTTTCCATATCCGCTCGATGGTCTCGACGAAAGTATTTTTCTAAGAACAACTCTTTGAAATCCTGCCATTCCATGTTTGTTAATTCATCATCTTCCTTTGTGTTTTGAATTAGCGACCACCACTGATCGGCATCTCCAGTGAGGCAGTAAACTGCCATGACAACCTTCTCCCTTTCACTACTCCCCAAGGCATGGAATATTTTCTCTAAGGAATTTATCCATTGCTCAGCTACTATAGGATTTGTACTCCCATTGAAGGTTGGTGGTTGTTGCCTCATGAAACGGTCTAGAATTGATCCTCCACGTTGCAGATCAGGGTGCTCCATACGAGTAAGGTTATTATTCATAACCTGAGTGAGTTGTCCCAGTATGGTAGTAAGTTGATCAGCACCAGTTGTATCTCCAGATCCACAATAATTATCTTGAGCAGGAGGGCAATCCCTACATGGAGTGCGTGCATTGATACGGTTTCCATTCCTTCCACTAGGCGCCATTTCTAAACAATGGAATAAACTATATTAGTTTATAAATCAAAATACATAATTCCATACTTGTAAGATACTTAACATAAATTGAACTATTTATGGATATAATCCATGAATTTTTTTTTCTTTGAGGAAGTATATACTCATAACCCTTCATAGTGGTTTGTAAAGAGAATGGGAATTATCCTAAGCATATCCCCCGGGAGTGTCGTAACCAAGAGTGCAGCAAGGCCCGTTGTCGTGCACCAGTTCCCATTCGAGTCTAGCTCAAAGCGGTGTTTTCGGGTTTTACCCCTAGGTACATCTGTGCCAGAGCCGCCTCTACCTGCTCGTATCCAGACAGAGATGTATTGCTCGGAAAACTCACAAAATCTCTACAATACCAAAATTTTCAGGAAGTTCTTCTATACTAATCCTCAAAGTCTATCTTCGGGATATGTGCTCTAATCAGAGTTTATCTAAATCTAGCTTCCAAGGTTAGTACTAAAATGCCTCTGATACCAACTGTAACGCCCCGACCCCAGCTACCCAGAGCCGGTGCATTACTTCGTAACA
This sequence comes from Viscum album, assembly GCA_963277665.1. Lineage (NCBI taxonomy): Eukaryota > Viridiplantae > Streptophyta > Magnoliopsida > Santalales > Viscaceae > Viscum > Viscum album. The sequence goes on from OY728156.1 coordinate 1,804,660,131, forward strand.
TTTACATGATCACAAAAGATCAAGTCTCGAAAGACCGATTAGTTTAGTAGCCTTGGAATCACTAGATACATTCATAAATGTTACATTACATCATAAAGTGAAAAACTACAATAACATAGTCTCCATAGTCCACACTTCTATTCTCTTCGGACAATCCCTGCAGGTCATTCATAAAATACTTCTTCACATCCTGGAAAATATTAAAACATTGAAAGGGGTGAGCTCAGATGCTCAGTAAGGATAACAATATTGCGGAAGCTTTCATAAATAAACATAAACATTTAAGGCAATGTATAACTAAAACAAAAGCCTTTTTAAACTTTAACTTCAGCATAATATGGAAAAAATAAAATAATATAATGCCATTACTTACTCACATGGATATTCTACTGGTCGAATAATCACATGCAATATCAATAACCACTTTCATAATGAGGGAATGTATAATGCCAGATATTCTGAAACATTTTGTCAAGGCCTCGGCCAAGACGTCTAAAATGATTAAGGCCTCGGCCAAAACCATAAATCAAATTGGGAAAGGGCCTCAGACAATTCCACGTCTAGTTGTCTCATGAGACCTACCGATGCATCGAGGAGCTATAGCAGGCTCCACCCGTCACTTATTAAGTCCAATACATTCCTCATATGAATAGGTTTAAACATATCATAAAACATAACATAATCGTATCACATAAAACATGCATAAAGGAAACATAAAATTTCCACATTCCAATCACAAGATATCAATACAACACATTGATATAATAAAAATGCTTTCAAAACCATTTTCAATACCAAAATAAAAGAAAGTTAAAACTTTGTATTTATTTTTCATTAAAAAAATGATGGCTTGTAGAGGAAGCCGAAACTCAAATAATGGTCACGGCGGTGGAGAAGTCATTGTCGCCGCATAAGTACGGAAAGAAAAACATTCCCTTTTGTCGTTTAGCAAAAATCTTCGTATAAAAAAGATTCCTTTTGAATAAACGTAAAAGTCAAAGGGGTTTATACACCGTATAAAAGAAATTATGTATAAAACCAAATATGCCTCAATGAAAGGAGATTGAGACGAAGTCCTTAAAAAGATCATTTTTTTAAAATATAATAGATATATTATGTGTATTCACTATAAGTACACATAAAGAAAGTACAAATACAAGATAGGACATAATAATTTCATGATATAATTTGAAAGTATGAGATTAACCCAAAGAATGGAAGTTGGGTTAAGAAGTTCCCTTACCTCGTGTCTGACTTGACTCAACCGTTCTTTAACCTCCTGAATAATAAACTAGAGTTAATATATACCTTATTAAGAACCATTTTCAATTTCATTATCCTTATTATATCACTTATTACAATGATATGAACATTATGTAATTATTTTAGTTAATAACGGTCGTTTTGTCGATCTTTGGTACTTGAGTCAACAATAAACTTCTTATAAATACAAGTTGTTTATGTGGTAGAATATCCATTATCTCCAGAATTATATTCATGATTTAGATGTCATATATATCATATATATCCAGTATATACATTCATTTATAATATTACGTAACATTTAGAGGTAAGAAATGAAATGCACCGTTCATGGAGACGGTAAGCCGTACGTACGCATGAACGCTACTTTCATTTCAATTTTATATTTAATGGAACAAAATCATAATGATATAAATGTATAATATAATTCCAGTATAATATACTGTATAATACCATTTACTCCATCCTTTATACATCCCACATATGGAATTAACGATTCAAATCACTTTGAGGGGGCGGTAGTCCGCACTTCCTAAAATGAAATTATCGCGTTTTACCCATAATGGAAATCATAAAGTATGCCATAAATGTGAAATACAGAAGCATAAGTAAAACATAAAAATATTATATATCATATATAAAAATAGTGACATCTTAATGGCCACCTTTGAAGGTGTTATATGAGTGTTGAACAATCATCGTTTCGTGAGGCAGAAATTCGCCATCCACAGAAACCGTATGTTCTTTAACCATTAGATGTAGGTGTGTGTAAGTGTAGCTTGAATACTTCTTATAAAAACATCCTAGTATATTAGGGATACTGGTGTTGTCACAAAAGAAATGAATAAAAAGAGTTTATGGGGTTGGAGAAGAAAAATAAAACAAAACAACATTAGAGAAGACATTACCTCAAAATCGGGTAACTCTTTTTGATTTGAGACAAAGGCTTCCTTGGGAAGAGTTCTGCCCAAAGTGAGGCTTCTAGGAGTAAGAGAGGGATGTTGGGGGAGTATTTGGGTAGAGGTTGGCTGAGACAAATGGCTTGAAGGTGTGAATAAGGTGGGAGAGGTGGGGGCCTTTTATAAGTGGAGAGGAGGGGCTCTTTTGGAAAGATTGAAATGTTACATTATTACACAATGTGTTTCGGATTATAAAGGTCCCACACTTATATAATTAGAGTCTAAGCTGATAAGGGTTCGAAATATACTCATCCAATTGGCTTTGGACAAGTTTAAGCCTTGTATTTTGCATTATCTTTCCATTTTATTTAAATCGTTAAATAATGAGGTCATCACTGCATCATCATGATGTCATAATTAATTTAATTTATTTAATGTCTAAAAATTATAAAAAAAATACTATGATGTAGGAAATCTTTTTATCTTTCTAATTAATATTTATAATCAAAATTTGGACTTGTGTAACCCCACTTAAAAACTATTTTAGTAAAACAACTCATGTTTGTGTCAATTTAATTTTAACATTATATATATATATATTAATGTCATTTTCCAACCAAAGTGGCTCCATGGGGTCCCCAAGTTGACCCATGGGTTGTCTTGGTCGGACATGACTCATACAATAGGAGTAGGATAAGTGTCAAGCTCATATCATATTATTAAAACATTGTTTTTACCTTAAACTACACTAATTACCTCTAATCGCGATTAAGAACTTAAAAGTTACTATTCACCAAAAAATTATTTTAATCTCATTGAACCACATTTTACTTATTAATGACAACCATGTATGTCATATTTTTGAAAATCAAATCACAGAAGTGGTAATATTTCATTTAAACGAAAAATCAGTTATTTAACTACCACTTAGTGGTTTCACTATTCATCAAAAATTGATGTTTTTCAGAACAATGCCAAAATTTCACCCTAAGCTATAATTTATATTCCAAATTCAAAAATGATGTTCATTTCAAAAAATTCCCAACATATAAGTTGCATTAATTAATTTTATAATTAATTCCCGCTGTCACAACAAATAGCGTGTTTTAAGAAACAATTTATATCAAAAGTTTGGCAATTGTTTATGTCCAATTTCAAAGTGAAATTAATTCTAATGAACACCATTGGATAAAATGGTAAAAATATATTCTAATTATACTTTAAAACCACTCAATAATATAACTTATCACTATAAATTATTTTTATTAAAAAAGTTGTTTTAATTATTTTTCACTACTCATAAAAATTCGGAAGTTCTCAGAAAATTACAAAAAATTCAACATAGGCCAATTTCAATATTAGGAATACAAAAATGAAGTCCATTTTGAAATATAAAATTTCTATAATTTTAAAAAGTCTTTATTACTATTTATAACAGCAACTATGATTGTCGCGGTGTTTTAGAACTCGAAGTTGCGTACAATGCAAGCTATTGCATTATTGAATGAGAAGCGTATCATGGAAGCTCGGGGTGTTACAATCATGATGAATTCCACACTATACTACTAAATTTTGACACACGTTAGCATAATTTTTCAAATCATTGAAATTTAATCATCTCAAAGTTGGTTATCTATCTATTACCCCATTATTGGATTGGTTAAGACTATTTTACTTATAATAATGATCCATATAACCACAATTTTAGATCAAGAAAACATTATAGATACCGTCAAACATTACCTAAAATTCCTTTTAATACACCAATAAAATATTTAGGGATTATCTATGATTTAATAATTTAAAACTTATACATTTATTTCCAAATTTACCTATTATTAATATTGTCATCTTAAGGAACATAAGTGTCAGAAAACTCTATCTCAAACTTCTCAACACAAAGAACAAATTTATCATAACTTATTCATTCCAGTGAGTTTAATTCTCTTCATAAACTTGGTTTTATTCCTAATTAAAGTCTATTAATTTTAAAATCAAGGCCCAAAATATAATTATTTATGTACTTGTAAAATTTAGTAAGGAATACTTCATAGGAGGCTACTGAATCCTTCTCATTTTGCCTCAATTTCAAGAATTGTTTCTCCATTTAGAGTCTAATAACCATAGAGAAATATTTATCCAACAAAATATTATTAAATGTATCACATTCCATCTAATCAATATCTTTTATCTATTTTGTATTCCTAACTAATGACTACCATTGATAAAATTCTCCATCAACATGATAAATGAAAACAGTTAAATTTTGATGTTTTGAACATCCCATGAATTTTAATGTCTTTTCCAAAGCATTGATCATTCATTCAATTACCAATGGATCTGAGTTTCAACTAAAATTTGGAGAGTTTTGTTTCATAAAATGATCTATAATGAACATGTTCCTCTATAGTAAATATAGTTTCTCACAAACATGGATACCACCACCATTCATAGTATGCATCAATTGATCCATAACTATAACAAACTATTCAATTCTAATTCCAACCATTCCGGGTTGTTAATTTGGAAGGATATTTTCCTCTTAATAATTTCTTACTTTAGATTCCTTATTTCTTCTACAGAAAGCCATTATGAAGAGACAAAAAGTAGATGAAGAAGCATGATAATATTTAAGTTCTATATCATTTTAACACAGCTATAAATTAAAATCTCTCAAGGGTATTAATATTATCCTAATCTTCAAAGTTATCAAAACTATTACTATACAACCAACTATATGGACCCAGCTTTAAAAAATTACACAATATTTAGTTTTTACAAAACAATTAATTTTATTTCATTCCCAAAGACCATTTTAGGTTTATAATTTTAGATAATTAAGTGATAAATTATAAATAAAAAATACATACATGAAAAATTTGACACTTCCGCTTAGTTTCTATTTTTCCTAAAATATAAACTTTTAAACAGAATCATGTTTTCCTTTCATGAAAAATATCCATGATTTTCAACTTCACTTCTTCTTTGTTCCTAATCACCCTTAAACCTTGTAAAAAACATTTGAAAATGTGAGATGAGAAAAAAGCTCAATAATGGATACAAAGGTAAGAAATTAATTAGTTTAGTGAAAAAAATAAAAACCCATAAAACATTGACCTCTTTACTTTATTCTTTGAGAATATAAAATAAATCATATCCACATGGAGAAAACACTTTTTTTCTCAAAGAAGACATTTAAAACCCATAGTATGACAATAAAAACCCATGTAGTTCTCATAGTGAATTATATCCATAACCCATTTTCACTCATGACAAAAATAACTAGAGCCCAGTTAAATACATATGAGAAACCTCCATAGTTATCTTAGCCCTTCTCTCCTTTAAAGATAAGGAATATTACCCAATATAATGGATATATATATATATATCAAGATAACCTATAGTATAAGATGTGTTTCACTCACCCATCATCATTTATAATAATCAAGTACCATATCCTGAATTTTTTAAGCATACACCATATCATAATAAATCCCTTGAAGAACTCTTTTGAACCAATATGAAAAAAACTTTCAGATATCCAAATACCCTCACTATTTAAATCCCTATTTTTTTAAACAAAAAATTCTTAGAAAAAGGGAAAAGGGGTTTCATTAAAAAACCATGGAATATTTTAAGGAATATAAATAATTAATAATGGTCATAAAGATGTGAAAATATGATCAATCCATATATGTTAAAATAGATCATTTATTTGGTATTTTGTAAAGAAAGTCAAAACATTCCATACGAAATACTAAAAAAAATTTATTTTCAATTAAATTTTAAGAAATTCATGGATTGATAAAATGAAATTTTAAATTCACTTAAATAAGGATTTATAAATCCATAATAATTTTAAATATTTTGTACATAAATAAGAAATATTTGAAAAAAATTCTTTTAAGCATCTAAAATAAGGTTTTAAGTTAAAGTACCCCTTACATTGGGTCCAACTTTTCACATGCATTTTTTATCTTCTTGAATAATAAAATAATTATAATTATTTAATTTCTTTATAAAAATTTTCATCTTTATAACAACTTTTATTTATTTACTAACATGTTATATTTAATTACATAATCTATTAAGTTCATGTAGTATGTTTTCAGGACATTCGACTTATGTGTCCAAAATAACCATTTTAGGTTGACTATGGTCAAAATAGATCATGGATATATCATATATATAAGATTATTTTTTAAAAAATTATCTTATTTATACAATTATATCTTTTTTAGGACCAAACATTAATAGTGTACATTAAAAATTAAATATATCATATCATGGAGGTAGTAGTCCACACTTACGCATGAGTAATATTTTAATTTTTCAATGAAAATGAGAGAAAGAAGGAAAGTATAATATTTTAATTTCATAATGATTATTATATCATAAATACAATATTCATTCTTTAAATCCACTCATATATTCTATCCATTCAAGTTAGTGATGAAAACTAAAATACATCAGTTCTGAGGTAGTATTCTGTATATACCCAAAAATTGATATTTTTATTTTTAATTGATTGTAAAAGAATTAATTAAAATATTTATTTATCATTAAAATATTAAATTTATATCATATAAATAATATTATTTAATTTTTATCCATTATTATGACTATCCATAAGAGGCGATGATGAAAAATAAAATACACCATCTTATCAAGGTGGTAGTTCGCACGTACGCACGAGCGATGTTTTTTATTTTTCATTATGAGGATAATTAGATGAAAAATGGACATAAAATAAAAATAATAAAATTTAAGTATAAATGGGATAATGATGTTATTATATGATAATAGTTAATATAGTTTGAAATGCGGTAAAATATGAAATTAAATGAAAATATTTAGTTAATAAATATACCACTTCTTTTGAAAACTTCCATAGGTTTATACCTAAAGTCTTCCAATGATGGTATTATGATCAAACCATGGAATCTAAGATGTGGATATGGATGTTAGGAAATGATTTTTTAAGGTATTGGTAGATGTAATATGCTCTTGATGTATGGTGAAGAGAGGAGAGGTGGTGTCCTATATAAGCGAGGGAGAGAACACACTTGGAATTTTTCAAAAGACTAAAATATATTAATGTCTTACTGAAGAAAAATGACTAAAAAATGACACATATTCTAATTTTATATTTTATAGGTACAAAATATGTACAAGAAGCAGGGTTTATAATTTTTAAGTCTTTTTATCCCTTATCATTTTAGTTTTAACCCTTTTAACCCATTTTAACTCTTACCATGGTAACTAGATTTTTTTACCAAAGTTACTATTCATAATGATAAAAAATTAAACCAGAATCATTAAAAAATTTATACATGATGATTCAAAATATCTAGTTTATTTTATCAAATTAAATTTATATAAGTGTATGAAATTAAATAAAAAGAAACCCACAAATCACAGAGAAAAACCATTTTCCAGAAAAATTTCTTTTTAATTATAAAAACGTTTTTATAAAAAATAGTGTAATATTGATTCCAATTACATTTAGTGGATTATATTTAGTAAAAATATAATAATTATATTTTAAAACCTGTCTAAAATAAAATTTTACCTGGTTAATAAAAGAAAATACTTTATTTTTTTTGAAAATCTGTATTTTCTATTATTTTCCAAAAACTATCCTTTTTTATAAAATTACCAAAAAATAACACCAATATAATTTTGAATTTATGATTTCAAAAATAATATAATTTTTAAAAAATTTAAATTCTAAAATTTTGAAATTAAGGTTTTAAATAAAACTGTATAATGTATATAACCCAATTTAGTAATAATATGACTAATTTCTTTTTGACTGAGAAATTAACTATTAAAATTATAATGAATATGAATCTATGAAATATATTTCATAAACATTAATAAGGATTGAAATTTAATAATTATTACCTATTTTTTTCATAATGTTAGAGGATTTGGAGTTAATTAGTATGATTCAACTATGGTCAAAAAATGATGAGGAATTTTCCCAATAGATTTGACCCAAAAATCACTACTTTGGAAGAAATCATGATATATATCTTGATGTGTTGAAAAATAAAAATAAAAATAATGATATAATAAAGGATCAAATTTTTAAGAATAAGGCCAATGACAAGATGGATTTTAAATCAATGAATAAATTGAATATCAAAAGAAAGGAATATGATCTCTTGAGTGATTGAGATGAAAATAGTGAGAGTGATGAGAATCATAATAACCCCTATCATATCTAGAAGAATCAAGAAAAGAAAAGGTAAATATAAATGAAAGTTTCCTATTAAATCCTTTATATATAGAGGAATATGAAATTTTATAATATATTATCTAATAAATAATAAGAACATAGAATCCAAGGATGGAGAAGATGAAGAGAAAATTCAAATAAATTATAAAGGAAAATTTGGCAGAGTCTATAAGAAATATTATGAATGAAGAAGGAATGTATAAAAGGAATGGAAAATTATAATTCTAATTAAGGAGGAAAAATATCAATTTCCCACAAGAATTTAATTATATAAATATTTTCCCAGAAAGGAAATTAACTTTATGGAAATTATTGAAAGTAAAGGGGACAACATTGGTAGTGAATAATTAAAGGAAGTAGATGAAGCCTATATGATTCACATGTTAAAAGAAGAACTTTAAGTTTGTATTTGAAGGAACAATGGACTCAACAAGAAAGATAAAAACTTTAATAATGAAGTTTATTGGAAGAATAAATATGAAAATGAGATTCATAACAATGAAAATGCATACATATATGAGATTAATCCTTTCAAGTTGAAAGTTATTGAGAAAGAAAGAAGCGTACAAGAAATAGAGAAGAAGATGGAAACTCAAAAGAATGAAAATAAGTAGGCTAAATCAATATGTATTAAGGATTAAAATAACCACGTAAAAATGAATAATTATTATGATAAACCTATTAAAGAAAAGGGTTGGTCATCTATGAATGATTATAATAGTTGTTAGAATTGTCAGGTATTTTTTGAACTATTAAATCTAAAAAAATTAAATCTATACAATCTAATAATTCAAGCTCTAAATAAAATTTTATAATAAACTGGGTTTTGAAAGAACTCTATAGTAAGTGAACCTCAACTAAGGTAGTGAATAATTATTAGAAAATAAATATTACTCTAAAATAGTAAAAAAGTGGGTTGATATTTCTTCTAGACAACAAGTAGAATTTCTAGAATAAAATAAGTTGTTCTATGGTATATCCCATTTTAGGGGATAATGCTGCTGTTTTAGGACCTATAGTCTCAAGAAATATATTTTTTATTATATCATGTATCTTCATGGGAGTTATAGAAGACCAGAATTTAAGGGGAGATACACAGATGACAGAAGCAATAGAAATGTGACCTAGAAAATAGAAAATATAAACTCATATATGATTCATATCCGAAATAGGTTTGACTATATTGATGATATATATGGAATATGTTACCATATTTTTCACCATGATGAATAATGTTTGACCATGAATCTAGGTTAACAACATCATATAACTGAGGAGTGGAAGAAGCAATAGGAAATCAAGGATAATAGTTCACTCATTATTGAAGTGGTTCTCAATGCTAGTAAGGGGAGTAATCCATGGATCTTTGATATAGGATTATCATAATACATTCCCTAATATAATAATATACTTAAAAATATTGAAAGACAGGATGGTTGTGTAGTGAATTTTTTCAATTAGATCACTATAAAGATCAATGTTATTCAAACAACTGAAATTGAGGCCCAAAAATTTAAATCAAAAGATGTATTATTAGTTTATGGGTTCAAAAATAATATTCTAAGTGTAAGTATACTATGTTAAATGGTAATGTGTTTATTTTTCAGAGAAATATTTGTCTTATAAAAATAATCAAAGATGGAAAGTATGACAACCTTGCTATTTATTACAAACTTAAACATGATTTATTACATAAAATTCACTTGATAAAACATAGAAGATCAAGAGGTATAGTTTATTTGGGGCTTATGACCATTAAATAACAACTTAAACCATGAAATACAACATATTTATTGAAAACTTCCTTTACATGACCCATATATTTCCTCGTACTTTTTTTTTAAAAAGTGAGACATGGGAAGGTTTCCCAACCCATATCCCTGAATAATTTATTCAAAAATTAAAGAGTTATAATGTATTATCCAGGTGTAATGAAGCTACACCAACAATGAAAGGAACCAGATACAGGGGATAGGAAAAAAATTTAAAACAGGTACCGATTCAAAAAAGAGGAGCTGCATATCTTCAAGCTTGTTCACCATTCATCTGTCTCCACTCCACCTCAATCATATAGGGAAGTAGAATCTAAGCATCTCAACCAAGCAGCGAAGCCCAAAATTCCTAGTTTTTGAACATTCTAGCCAAATAAAACCTTCAAATCCAGAAACTGAAGCAGATGACCATAGAAACAGAACAAACTCAAAACTGAATTAATGAGGCAGATCCAAATCAGCCTTAATCAGATAGAGCAGATGAGAGGACAGTCCAAAAAAAGCAATATACAACATCTCAAATGTAGAACTAGCCCAAGTAAGCATGGACAACCAGGATTATAGCAACAACCAGGAGTGTTCTTCACCAGAGGAGATAGAGGCATCAACCAAAAACAAGCCAGAGCAAACAACCACCGATGTAATCAGAATGTCTCATAGCAGAAAAGAAGATTCAACAGCTTTCAAAACTTGCATGAAAGTGAAAAACTGCACTTACTCCAGCAATCAAAACAGCGAAACAGTAGCTTCACCCGAAAATAAAACAGCACATCAAGAGAACTGAAACCGAAAGGAGTAAAATATTCCAGAATTAGGATGATTTGATACTCATCTTTGATTTTTCATCTACGATGGATCTTTTAATACTAAGGTATTCAACAGCTGGAATCTTCTTTTCTTGAAGTTCTTGATGGGAAATTTCCTGTTTTCTATCCATATACTGAGTCCACACTTGTATATCTTGTTCATCAAAATCCCGTGAAAAGTAGTACAATAGAGTGCTAGAAGCAGCAACCTGGGTATTTTCTTGAGTTTCCTCTACAGGTTTAGGTTTGGAAGAATCAACAAAAGGTTTTTCTTGATGGACTTCAACAGGTTTAGACTTGGAATAATTCACTGATCTGGTCACAATTGTGCGTTTTGTGTTCGAGTAATCCTTACGTCTTCTAGATTTTCTTGATTGTGGGGTGATGAACCCATCCTCATCAACCAGGGATTTCTTACCTTTTTTTGCCATAGCATTTATAAATGTTTCTTCAATCTGTCCTGGTTTATCATTATAACCAGAGGGATCAAGATCTCCTTTATCTTCATTATTTTCTAGAGCTTGTGTGTTATCTTGATTCGAGAAAAGTCCTTCATTATTACTTGAGGTAGGGAAATTATCACACCCTTTTTCAATGACCACCTTAACAGGTTCCTGTAAAGTAGCCTGATTAGGATCAGGAGTCAGGGCTGTATCCTCTGAGACAGCCGTGACAGAAGCCTCAACTTGATTCTCATCAATGTGATTATCCTTCAAGCTATCTCTAGACACCATGTTAGAGGTTAAAGAATCAACAGAATCAACCATTACATCCTGAGAAACATTCTTGATAGAAACCGTTTGATTGTTTTGCAAACTTGGTTTTTGTTTTTCAAACCATGTTGGCTTAGAATGTATTTGAGTGACAACTTTCCCACAGTCTTTATAAGAGTGACCTGCTTTGAAGATTTTTTTACAAAAATGTGGTAGGTTCTCAAAAACTACATCCTGGACAAAGCTGCTCTCACCATTTTGGATCCATAAACAAGAGGGAAGATCTTTGGATAGGTCAATTTCAGTGCAAAATCTAGCAACAGAAGGCCGAGTGGGATTCAAAGTGGCATAATCTAATTTAATGGGAGTTTTGAATAGCATGGAAATTGAAAATAGGGCCCTCTTTTTATACAGGTGAATCGGAAAATCAGGAAAAGATAACCAGATGGGAGCAATGGGGGACTCAAAGCCCGAAACAAAATCTGGTTTCCTCGTACTTAGCATTGCATAGGATAACCTAAGGACATGAATAAGAAAAAGATGAGCTATAAATTTCAGTAAGGGAATAAACATGGAATAACATGAGGAATACAATATGTGTTAGACAATAGGCATATGAATGTACCACAAGAGAAACATAAAGGCATGATAAATCAAGATAATCATAACAAGGAAATGTGGCAATAACACTTAACATGGAATTAGCATGAGCCAAGGCTCATTGCACATGGAGAATGAGTAAAACTTTATTACACATGAATAATGAGTAAAAACTCATTGTAATTGAATTAAAATGATTAAAAACCCATTTCACATGATTTATCATGATACTATACTTTACCCAATGCATTGGAGCGCTATCAGGGCACACCCTTCTTAAACATTTCATTTCATGCATAAGTGTTCCACACGATCATAGAACATGAATTAATAAAACATCATAATTTATTCCACGATTAAGTAATGTGAAATTAATACATGAAACTCTAACATAAAAAGGTAAATTTGCATAAAGGTGAATACCCTTGATAGAGAAATGGGAATGGTATTTACTACACAATGATTTTGGATTGGAAAATTGCGGTGTAATTTCGGCTGCATAACGGCGTGACATAAGACTTCATAAAAATGGTTGAAGACAGAGAAATGGGTGTCTCATAATATTTAAATGAAATGAATAGTAAGGGGTTCATATAGATACATGTCCCAACAATTGTAATGGAATTTAGATTCATGATACAAAATAATTTCTTGAATGTAAATGAGGAGAGAGAATTTGTTTTCGGAATTTCGGCATAGAAACATGTGTACATGGGAGGCATTTTAGGAGATAGAAAGGGGTATCCCATCATTAAAACATAAAGATGGAAATATGGGGGAGGTGTGAAACCATACCCCAACATTTATAATTAAAATTAAAATGGCATAACAACTTAAAGAAAATTGGACAAAATGGGAAAGGAGGAAAACCCTTACTTGGAAGTGTGATCCCAAAGGCTTGAGAGAGGCTTGAGAGAGGATTATTGAGAGATTGGGGCACCTTGGGAGTATTATAGAGATAGGAGGGTAGATTTTGGATGAACTACAAAGGCTTTGAGTGAAGAAGAAGTGGGAGCTTGGGTGGGTTTATATAGGAAAGGAGAGGGAATTCTTTATTATTTAGGTTTGGGTCACCACACATTAAACTAATCAATACCACAAACCAGACCATGGTTTTTTACAAAGGGGAGTGTAAAACAATATTTTATAATGCCAATGTCCGAAATTATTAAAATAATAGGGTTTCTTATGTGGAGGTGAGTCTCACTCTCAAGGAAGACAATTTAAAGAGACAAAATGTTTTATAACTCTTGGAGGGTCCACTAAAGTTTTGTAAAATAAATCAAAAAAACCTAAAATCACATTATTTTAATTTTAAAACATATATTTTCCAAACATATCATTTATATTATATTATTACATCACTATTGGGTCATTATGGAGTCATAAAACACATTATATATTTAAATGGTATTTAATTTTTACCCAAAAATTCGAGTGTCTCAGAAAATTATGAAAAAAACACTGCTAGATAATTTCAACGTCCTGATCCAAAAATAATATTAATTTTATCCAAATAATTTTCTAAATAAGTGAATTTTTTACTTTTAAAATAAAAACCTCCATTTATCAAAAATTCATGGGTTTTGACAAAAAAAAGCTTTCGAACCTTAATAAATGGTACAATTGCATTCATAAAATTATACGATCATTTATATTTAATAAAAAGTACTTTAATAATAATAATATTTTATTAAAATAATATTTAATTCAAAAATCCATTAATTCATCAAAATAGATTTCTTAGTTGAATATTAAATAAAAATACTATTTGCGCTTTAAAAACTATTTACAATGTAACAGTAATAAAATGAAAGTATATTATTTATTATATAAAACAATTAATGTACATAATCATAGTGCTAGGGTATTGTTACATAACCCCTTAAAACACCCGCATAAGACATTAGGGTAAGGCACGTTATGGTGATAGACTCTTGGGGTGGCTTAGATAACATTGCTCGGGTGATAATCTCTATCAACTTCCACTTCTCTCGTAGGAGATTCCGTTCGAGCATAACATGTCGAAGATCATCTTGGGCTTGGTCAAGAGCGAAGCCCAATGATGCCACCTCCTTTCCGAGCTCCGACAAATGGGCTTCATATGGGGAAAGTCTACTGGATGAGGCCATCACTTCCTTTTTCTGAGTAAATTGGATTTGTTAAAGACCTATATTTATACTAATCGTGTGATCACTGTTCAACAAATATATTAGCAAATGATCACAATTATTAATGGTATTTTAAAATACAAAAACATAAAACCAATGAAGTTCACATTGTATATATACATTTTACATAATGAGACATTAGATCAAGAGGAATTTCCATTAATGAATGTTTGGGTCGTTACAATCTCGCCCCCCTTAAGAAATTTCTCCCTCGAAATTTCCTTTTCCCACACTAAAAAAGATGTGGGTAACTCTACTTCATCACTTATTCCAATTCCCATGACACTTATTCAAACTTTTGGTTTTTCTATAACACCTTGACGAGGGGCATTTTCTTATTTTGTAGAACTTTTTCTCTACGATCTAAGATCTTCACTAGTTTATCCTCATAGGAAAGATCATCATCTAGCTGTACTACCTTTGAAGAGAGTACATGTGAAGGGTATGGTATGTACTTACTTAAGAGGGATACATGAAAGACATCATGTACTTTGGCCATGGTAGGTGGAAGTGCTAGTCGGTAGGCCACAACCCCGACACGATTAAGAATCTCGATGGGGCCGATGTACCTAGGACTTAACTTCTGTGTAACGACCCAAAGCTTCATTAATGGAAACCCCTCTTGATCTAATTAAATGTCTCTTTATGTTTATATAAAATATTAACTTCATTGGTTTTATGTTAAGAATTTTGACCGTTGCTAATATAGTCGTTGAACAGTGATCACATGATTAGTATAAATATAGGGATTTAACACATCCAATTTTACTTAGACAAAAGAAGCGATGGCCTCATCCAGTAGAATTTCTCCATAAGAAGCCCATTTGTCGGAGCTCAGAAAAGAGGTGGCGTCTTTGGGCTTCGACCTTGACCAAGCCCAAGCTGAGCTTCATCTTGTCAAGCTCAAATGTGACCGTCTACAGGAAAAGTGGAAGTTGATTGAAATTACCACTCAAGCGATGCTATCCGAGCCACCCCAAGAGTCTGTCACCATCGCACACCTTACCCTTAGGTCTTATGCAGCAGTTTTAAGGGGTTATGTAAAAAATAAGTAGTACTATGTTCATGTACATTATTTGTTTTTTATATAATAATGAATATAATTTCTAGTCATTTTTGATACACTGAAAATAGTTTTTAAAGTAAAAATGGTGTTTTTAGTTTTTATTTAATTAAGAAATATATTTTATTAAATTAAGGGATTTTTGAATTAAATAATATTTTAATAAAATATTATTATTATTATTATTAGATTAATTTTTTTATATTTAAATGATCATGTAATAGTATGAATGAAAATATAATTGTTATTAAGGTTTGAAAGCCATTTTTGTCAAAACCCATGAATTTTTTATAAATGTCAGTTTTTATTTTAAAAGTGAAAATTAAAATATTTAGAAAATTATTTAGATAAAATAAATGTTATTTCTGGAATCAGGACGTCGAAATTATCCAACGGTGATTTTTTCATAATTTTCTAAGATAGTCAAATTTTTGGGTAAAAATTAAATACCGTTTAAATATATAATGTGTTTTATGACATCATAATGACCCAATAGTGATGTAATAAAATACTATAATCTTTATGTTCGGCCAATATATGTTTTACCATTAAAATAATGTGATTTTGGGTTTGTTTGACTTACTTTTCAAAGCATTAATGGACCCCTCAAGACTTATTCAACACCTTGCCTTTTTAAATTAATTTCCATGGGAGTGTGACTCACCTCCACATAAGCAACCCGAATATTTTAATAAGTTAGGAATTTGGCCTTATAAAATATTTTTTCCCTCTTCCCATTTCCAAAAACCATGGTCAAAAACCATGGGATGTTTTGCGGTTTGGATTAATTTAATATAAGGGGTCCCAAACCTAAATAATAAAGAATTCCCTCACCTTTCCTATATAAACCCACCCAAGATCCCACTTCCTCCTCACTCAAAGCCTTTGGAGTTCGTCAAAACTCTGCCCTACTCTCTCTAGAATCCTCCCAAGGTGACCTAAGCTCCCAAGAAGCCTCTCACAAGCCTCTCTCTAGCCTTTGGAAGCACACTTCCAAGTAAGGGTTTTTTCTTCATTTATCTTTTTTGTCAATTTTCTTTAAGTTGTATTGCCCTTTTAATTTCAATTATGCATGTTGGGGTATGGTTTCACACCTCCCCCATACTTCCCTATTATTTTTTGAATTATGGGAGACCCCTTTCTCTCTAATTAAATGCCTCCCATGTACACCTGTTACTATGCCGAAATTCCGAAAGGAACTTCTCTCTCCTATTTTACATTCAAGTAATATTTTTGTATCATGAATCTAATTTCCATTACAATTGTTGGGACATGTATCTATATGACCTCATCACTTTCCATTAAATGTAAATATGATGAGGAACCCCTTTATCTCTCATCAACCATTTTTATAAATTCTTATGCCACACCGTTACGCTGCCGAAATCGCACCGATTTTCTAAGCCAATGTCATTGTGTAGTGAATACCATGACCATTTCTCCATCAAGGGTATTCACCTTTATGCACATTTACTTATTGATTATAAAGTTTCATGTATAAATTCCACATTCCTTTATCATGAAATAAATGATTATGTTTTATGAATCCATGTTTTATGATCCATGTGGCACACTTATGCATGAAATGAAATGTTTATGAAGGGTGCGCCCTTATAACGCTCCAATGCATTGGGTAAAGTATAGTATCATGATACGTCATGTGCAATGAGTGTTGACTCTTGCTAATTCAAGTGCAATGAGGGTTTACTCATGCTCCATGTGCAATGAGCCTTGGCTCATGCTAATTCCATGTTAAGTGTTGTTGCCACATTTCCATGTTATAATTATCATGCTTTATCATGCCTTTATGTTCATGTTTCTTATATGCTTTATTGATATGCCTATTGTCTAACATGTATTGTACTCCTCATGTTATTCCATGTGTACTCCCTTACTGGGATTTATAGCTCACCCTTTTCTTATGCATGTCCTCAGGTTATCCCATACAATGCTAAGTACGAGGGAATGTAGTGGTCATGTAAAGAAATTTTTCAATAAAGATGTTGTATTTAATGTTTGAAGTTTTTATGTAATGGTTTTAAGCCCAAAGACACTAATCCTCTCGATCTTTTTTGTTGTATCAAGTGAAGTTTTATTTAATAAATCATGTTTAAGTTTGTAATAAAAGCAGGGTTGTCATAGTTGGTATCAGAGGATAGGTTTAGTTATTTTTGCGATTAGGAAACCCTAGTAAAGACTTAGATACAAGACTAAGTATAATAAACATCCCTAAGTTTTGGTAAGTACTGGGTAAGTGGTTTATCAAACAAATACATCTCTGTCTGGATACGAGCAGGTAGAGGCAGCTCTGGCACATATGTATCCTAGGGGTAAAACCCGAAAATACCGCTTTGAGCTAGACTCGAATGGGAACTGGTGCACGACAAAGGGCCTTGCTGCACTATTGGTTACGACACTCCCGGGGGACATGTTTTGATAAATTCACAGTCTTAGTATGAACCCTTATTAAGGGAAAAAATTCCCCTAAGAATATATGTTAGAAAGTAGATCATGAAAATCCTAGATTGAAGCCTATAGAATCATGAGTAAGGAAATAAAAGTTTATTTATAAGTCATCAACTTTTGTCTTTGGATTACCCTTTATGTGTTACCCCTAACATTCCTTTTATTCTAGCCAATGGCTGGTAATAGGAGGACTCGGGCTAACAACCGATGTGAAGATCAGTGTGATGACTGTACTAATGAGATGCCCAATCCAATGGGAGCATGAATCACGAAATTTGTCACACTTCTCTCTCATCTAACTCAAGAATTGAATAGAAACACATGTCAAGAGGAACATTCAAACCCCCCTAAGAAAGAACAAGTCTCTATCGAGAGCTTCATGAGACAAAGGCCTCCTACTTTTAGTGGATCATCTGATCCCACGATCGCTGAACAATGGATCAACTCTATTGAAAAGATATTCTTCATCCTTAAATGTTCTGAATAAGAGAAGGTTCTCCTGGCTGCCTATCGTATGGAGGGTGAAGCTGATCAATGGTGGACGGTGATCAAAAATATGAAGCCTGAGGAGGAGATCGAGGTGTTGGAATGGAAGGATTTCCGAAAGATGTTTTTCGATAAATATTTTCCGTGCACCCTGAGGAGGAGATGATGGAGCGTATGAGGCAAAATTCACAAGGCTTGCACGATACACTTCCGGCTTTGTCGTTACCCCCGAATACAAGGTTGACCACTTCTTTGGTGGGCTGAAGCCTAGCTTGCGGAAAGCATTAGCGATCCATGACTTCGACAGCTATGAGGAAATTGTCCGATGTGCCCTCAAGGTTGAAATGGAGATCAGAGAATCACAGGGGTATCATGGGGACAAGAAATGTAAGGTGGACTTCAATGCTGGTGGTCCGATGGATAAATCCAATGGTGCTAAGAAGATCCAGCACCCCACTTTCCAAAAGTGCGGAAAGAATCACCCTGGAAATTTCCTTAAGGGGATGAGAAAATGCTTCAGGTGTGGAAGAGAAGGGCACCTAGCTATTAACTGTCGGCAAGAAAGACCCACAGTTGCGAAAGAGGAGAGGAACGCTCCGTTCAAACCTCAATGCATTGTTCAATGCTACAAATTCAAATAACCGGGTCATTTTGCAAATCAGTGCCCTAATCCAAGGGTTTTTGGAGGTGACCAACAACCTCCAAGGCAGCAAGGAAGAGCTTTTTCCATCACTTCTACCAAAGTGAACCCCGACAATGAAGTGGTGATAGGTATGCTAGTTATTCATTCAAGAATAGAGAATGTACTTTTTGATTTAGGTTCTACGTATTCCTTTATATCTCGAAAGTTTAGTAGAACAATCCCAGCACCACCACAAATCATGGAAGTAAAGATGTCGGTGAGTACGGAAAATGGGGAAATCATTGCATCCCATGAATATAAGTCCTCCCCTATTATAATCCGTGGATTGAATTTATCGGCGAACCACGTCATACTCCCTCTGGTAAAATTTGATGCAATTCTTGGCATGGATTGACTTTCTTTATATAGATCCAATATAAATTGTCGGGAGAGGGAAATCACACTCCATATGGAGAATCGACCCCCAATTCTTTAAAAGTGTCAGGAGGAAGATGAATCTCTTTTATCTCCATCATCTCAAGCATGGATATTACTTCCTTATGAGCACGCGTATCTGGATCAGATGATTGAGTCCAAGTAAGAAACCATCCTTGATGAAATGGCTATTGTGAGGGAATTCGTTGAAGTGTATCCTAAAGAAATGCCTGGTCTTCCTCCTAGAAGAGATGTTGATTTCTCAATTGACCTGATACCTGGGGTGATACCAATATCCAAGAATCCATATAGAATGGCTGTTGTTGAGCTTGAAGAGCTGAAGAAACAACTATAGGAGAATCTGGATAAAGGGTTTATACGCCCAAGTGCTTCACCATGGGGTGCACCAGTCCTCTTCGTCAAGAAGAAGGATGGGTCAATGTGGCTCTGCATCGATTACCGTGAACTTAACAAAATAACGATAAAGAACAAGTATCCTCTCCCAAGAATCGATGACTTGTTTGATCAGCTGCGTGGAGGACAATACTTCTCCAAGGTGGACTTGCGGTTGGGATATTATCAAGTAAGGGTGAAGAAGGAAGATGTCCCCAAGACTGCTTTTCGTACAAGATACGGGCACTATGAATTCATAGTAATGCCTTTCAGACGCACCAATGCTCCAGAAATATTCATGGACTTGATGAATAGAGTCTTTAGAGATTACCTTGACAAATTTGTGGTAGTCTTTATAGATAATATTCTAATATACTCCAAAACCAAGGAGGATCATGAGGAGCATTTAAAAACTGTACTAGAGACTTTGCGTAAGGAGAATCTCTATGAAATGTACAACAAGTGTGAGTTTTAGTTGAAGGAGGTCTCATTATTGGGCCATATCATCACAAGCAATGGGATATCTGTGGATCCCTCCAAAATAGATGCAATTGAGGGATGGACGAGGCCAACATCGGTAACGGATATCCGTAGCTTCTTGGGATTAGCTGGATATTATCGACGATTTGTGAGAAATTTCTCACGATTGTCCAACCCTCTTACCAAGCTAACTCGGAAGAGAGTAAAGTTTTCTTGGAGTGATGAATGCGAATAATGCTTCAAGGAGTTGAAAAGGAGGCTTATCACTGCACCCGTTCTCACTTTACCCACAAGTGGGGAACTTTTTATGGTATTCAGTGATGCTTTAAACAAGGGCTTAGGCTGTGTGCTGATGCAGAATGATAAAGTGATATCCTATTCCTCAAGGCAGTTGAAAATCCATGAGCGAAACTATCCAACACACGATCTAGAGTTGGTGGCTATGATCTTTGCCTTGAAAATCTGGCGGCATTATCTCTATGGAGAGAAATGTGAGATATATACTGACCACAAGAGTCTTAAATATATATTCACGCAGAAAGAGCTTAATATGCTCTAGAGAATATGGATAGATCTAATCAAGGATTATAACTATTCAATACATTACCACCCTGGGAAAGCGAACAAGGTGGAAGATTCCCTAAGTAGAAAGGATCCATCGATTCTATCAATTATGAGAATTGAGAAGGATCCAATCTTCTTAAACTTAATAAAGATGGAAATGGGAATCATAGAGAAGGGAACATCATCAATCCTTTCACAAATGATTGCTCAACCATATCTTTTGGAAAGGTTGAAGGATTCTCAAAAGGATGATCTGGGAATTCAGGAAAAAGTGGAAGCTATCAAAAAGGGGAAATCCTCAGAGTTTAATGTTAATGAAGATGGAATTGTACGGTTTGGGAAAAGACTATGTGTTCCATCAAGTCCGGAGCTGAAGAATGAACTTTTGGGTGATGCACATAGTTAAAATTTCTCTATTCACCCAGGGAGCACAAAGATGTATCGAGATCTCCGAGAAAACTTTTGGTGGGATAATATGAAGAAGGAGATTGCTGAATATACATTAAAGTGCCTGGTGTGTCAGCAAGTGAAGGCAGAGAGGTAGAAGTCTAAGGGGATGATGCAACCATTGCCCACACCAGAATGGAAATGGGAGAACATCACCATGGACTTTGTCACCGGACTTCCAAGGACATCCAAAGGCAAAAATGAAATCTGGGTTATTGTGGATCGTCTTACAAAGACTGCACACTTCATTTCTATTCGGGAGGATTTCTCACTGGATCAAATGGCACAAATATATATTAGGGAAGTGGTAAGGATGCATGGAGTACCACTATCTATTGTGTCTGACCGAGATCCAAGATTCACCTCTAAGTTTTGGAAGAGTCTTCAACATGTTTTGTATACTGAACTGAACTTCAGTACGACCTATCATCCTCAAACTAATGGCCAATCTGAGTGGACTATCCAAACACTTGAGGACATGTTGAGATCCTTCTCAATGGACTTTAAAGGAGGATGGTATCAACATCTTCCTCTTGTTGAGTTCTCTTATAATAACAGTTTCCACTCGAGCATCCAAATGGAACCATACGAAGCCCTGTATGGGAAAAGGTGCAGAACATTGGCATGTTTGGATGAGGTCGGTGAACGTAAGCTTCTTGGACCAGAAATGGTCGAGGAAATGGTGGAGAAGGTGAAAACCATTCAGCAACATATCAAGGCTGCTCAGAGTAAAAAAAAAAGAGTTATGCAGATAACCGTCGACGAGACCTTGAGTTTAAAGTTGGAGAAATGGTTTTTCTACGCATATCTCCAAGGAAGAAGGTCATGATTTTTGAAAATAAAGAGAAGTTAAGTCCAAGGTACATCGGCCCCTTCGAGATTCTTGATCGTGTCGAGGCTGTGGCCTATCGACTAGCACTTCCACCTACTATGGCCAAAGTACATGATGACTTTCATGTATCCCTCTTAAGGAAGTACATATCAGACCCTTCACATGTACTCTCTTCTGAGGTGGTACAATTGGAAGATGATCTTTCTTATGAGGAGAAACCAGTGAAGATCTTAGATCGTAGAGAAAAAGTTCTACGAAATAAGAAAATGCCCCTCATTCAAGGTGTTGTGGAGAAACCAAAAGTTTGAATAAGCGACTTGGGAATCAGAGGATATGATGAAGCTGAGTTACCCACATTTGTTTTAGTGTGGGAAAAGGAAAATTTCGAGGGAGAAATTTCTTAAGGGGGGAATATTGTAACGACCCAAAGTTTCATTAATGTAAATCCCTCTTGATATGATTAAATGTATCTTTATGTTTATATAAAATGTCAAATTCATTGATTTTATGTTAATAATTTTTACTGTTGCTAATATAGCCATTGAACAGTGATCACATGATTAGTATAAATATAGGGCTTTAACACATCCAATTTTACTTAGACAAAAGAAGCGATGGCCTCATCTAGTAGAATTGCTCCGTACGAAGCCCATTTGTCGGAGCTCGGAAAAGAGGTGGCGTCTTTGGGCTTCTCCCTTGACCAAGCCCAAGCTGAGCTTCATCTTGTCAAGCTCGAACGTGATCGTCTACAGGAAAAGTGGAAGTTGATTGAAATTACCACTCGAGCGATGCTATCCGAGCCACCCCAAGAGTCTGTCACCATCACACACCTTACCCTTAGGTCTTATGCAGCTATTTTAAGGGGTTATGTAACAAATAAGTAGTACTATGTTCATGTACATTATTTTTTTGTATATAATAATGAATATAATTTCTTGTCATTTTTGATACACTGTAAATAGTTTTTAAAGTACAAATTGTATTTTTAGTTATTATTTAATTAAGAAATCTATTTTATTAAATTAAGGGATTTTTGAATTAAATAATATTTTAATAAAATATTATTATTATTATTATTAGATTAATTTTATTATATTTAAATTATCATGTAATAGTATGAATGCAAATATAATTTTTATTAAGGTTTGAAAGCCATTTTTGTCAAAACCCATGAATTTTTGATAAATGTCGGTTTTTATTTTAAAAGTGAAAATTAAAATATTTAGAAAAATATTTAGATAAAATAAATGTTATTTCTGGAATCAGGACGTCGAAATTATCCAACGGTTATTTTTTCATAATTTTCTAAGACAGTCAAATTTTTGGGTAAGAATTAAATACCGTTTAAATATATAATGTGTTTTATGACATCATAATGACCCAATAGTGATGTAATAAAATACTATAATCTTTATGTTCGGCCAATATATGTTTTACCATTAAAATAATGTGATTTTGGGTTTGTTTGACTTACTTTTCAAAGCATTAATGGACCCCTCAAGACTTATTCAACACCTTGCCTTTTTAAATTAATTTCCATGGGAGTGTGACTCACCTCCACATAATCAACCCTAATATTTTAATAAGTTCGGAATTTGTCCTTATAAAATATTTTTTTCCTCTTCCATTTTCCAAAAACCATGGGCAAAAACCATGGGATGGTTTGTGGTTTGGATTAATTTAATATAAGGTGTCCCAAACCTAAATAATAAAGAATTCCCTCACCTTTCCTATATAAAACCACCCAAGCTCCCACTTCCTCCTCACTCAAAGCCTTTGGAGTTCGTCCAACCTCTTCTCTACTCTCTATAGAATCCTCCAAAGGTGCCCCAAGCTCACAATAAGCCTCTCACAAGCCTCTCTCTATCCTTTGGAAGCACACTTCCAAGTAAGGGTTTTTTCTTCCTTTCTCTTTTTTGTAAATTTTCTTTAAGTTGTATTGCCCTTTTAATTTCAATTATGAATATTGGGGTATGGTTTCACACATCCCCCATACTTCCCTCTTATTTTTTGAATTATGGGATACCCCTTTCTCTCTCATTAAATGCCTCCCATGTACACCCGTTACTATGTCGAAATTCCGAAAGGAACTTCTCTCTCCTCTTTTACATTCAAGCAATATTTTTGTATCATGAGTCTAATTTCCATTACAATTGTTGGGACATGTATCTATATGACCTCCTTACCGTCCATTACATGTAAATATGATGATGAACCCATTTCTCTCTCATCAACCATTTTTATGAATTCTTATGTCACGTCGTTACGCTGCTGAAATCGCACCGATTTTCTAAGCCAATGTCATTGTGTAGCGAATACCATGCCCATTTCTCCATCAAGGGTATTCACCTTTATGCACATTTACTTATTGATTATAAAGTTTCACGTATGGATTCCACATTCCTTTATCGTGGAATAAATGATTATGTTTTATGAATCCATGTTTTATGATCCATGTGTCACACTTATGAATGAAATGAAATGTTTATGAAGGGTGTGACCTTATAGTGCTCCAATGCATTGGGTAAAGTATAGTATCATGATACGTCATGTGCAATGAGTGTTGATTCATGATAATTCAAGTGCAATGAGGGTTTAATCCTTCTTTATGTGCAATGATGATTTACTCATGCTCCATGTGAAATGAACCTTGGCTCATGCTAATTCCATGTTAAGTGTTGTTGCCACATTTCCATGTTATGATTATCATGCTTTATCATTCCTTTATGTTCATATTTCTTATATGCTCTATTGATATGGCTATTGTCTAACATGTATTGTACTCCTCATTTTATTCCATGTGTACTCCCTTACTGGGCTTTATATCTCACCCTTTTCTTATGTATGTCCTCAGGTTATCCCATGCAATGCTAAGTACGAGGGAATGTAGTGGTCATGTAAAGGAAGTTTTCAATAAAGATCTTGTGTTTCATGTTTTAAGTTTTTATGTAATGGTCCTAAGCCCCAAGACACTAAAACTCTCAATTTTCTTTGTTGTATCAAGTGAAGTTTTATGTAATAAATCATGTTTAAGTTTGTAATAAAATAATGGTTGTCATATTCCGTTTCTTTCCAAACCTCATGACCTTCTTCCACGAGGATATGTATAGAAATACCAGGTCTTCGACTTTAAACTCAATGTATCATTGACGGTTATCTGCATAAATCTTCTTATCAACTCTGGGATGCCTTGATATGCTGCTGAATGATTTTCACCTTCTCCACCATTTCTTCGTCTATTTATAGTCCTAACAGCTTACGCTCACCGACTTTATCCCAACACATCGGTTTTCTGCACCTTTTCCCATAAAGGGCTTCATAAGGATCCATTTGGATGCTTGAGTTGAAATTGTTTTTATAAGAGAACTCAACCGAAGGAAGATGTTTATCCCATCCTCCTTTGAACTCCATTGAGCATGCTCTCAACATGTCCTAAACTGTCTAGATAGTCTGCTCAGATTGGCCATCAGTTTGAGGATGATAAGCTATACTGAAGTTCAGCCTAGTATCCAGAGCATGTTAAAGACTCTTCCAAAACATAGAGGTGAATCTTAGATCTCAATCAGATACAATAGATAGTGGTACTCCATACACCCCTACCACTTCCATGATATATATCCATACCAGTTGATCCAATGAGAAATCCCCCTGAATTTCAATAAAGTGTGTAGCCTTTGTAAGATGATCCACAATAACCCAGATATCATTGTTTCCTTTGGATGTCTTTGGAAGTCCAATGACAAAGTACATGGCGATGTTCTCCCATTTCCATGATGATAAGGGTAATGGTTGCATCATCCCCTTAGACTTCTGTCTCTCATCCTTCACTTGCTGACACACCATGCACTTTGATGTAAATTCAGTGATCTCCTTCTTCATATTATCCCACCAATAATGCTCTCAGAGATCTCAATACATCTTTGTGTTTCCTGGGTGAATAGAGAAATTTGAACTATGTGCATCATCCAAAAGTTCCTTCTTCATCTCTGAACTTGATGGAACACATAGTCTTTTCCCAAATCTCACAATTCCTTCTTCATTAACATTGAAATATAAGGACTTCCCTCTTCTGATATCTTCCACTTTCTTCTGAATTCCCACATCATCCTTTTGAGAATCCTTTTACCTTTCCAAAAGAGATGGTCGAGAAATTATTTGTGAAAGGATTGATTATGTTCCAATCTTTATGATTCCTATGTCCATCTTCATCAAATCTAAGAAGATTTAATCCTACTCAATTCTCATCAGGGATAGAATCACTGGGTACTTTTTACTTAGAGCATCTGCCACCTTGTTTGCTTTCCCAGGGTGGTAATGGATTGAGCATTTGTAGTCTTTGATCAGCTATAGCCATCTTCATTGGTTCATGTTCAACTCTTTCTGTGTGAATATACACTTTAGGCTTTTGTGGTCCGTATATATTTCACACTTCTCTCCAAAGAGATAATGCCGCCAAATTTTTAGAGCGAAGATCAGCGCAGCCAACTCCAGATCATGTGTTGGATAATTCTTCTCATGAAATTTCAATTTCCTTGAAGCATAGGCAATGAATTTGTCATTTTTCCTCAACACACATCCCAAGACCTTCTTCAAAGCATCACTGAATACCAAAAAAAGTTCTCCACTTGTGGGTAATGTGAGAAAAAACACAGTGATAAGCCTCCTTTTTAACTCCTTGAAGATTTATTTGAATCCATCACTCCAAGAAAACTTTACTCCCTTTTGAGTTATCATGGTAAGAGGTTTGGACAATCATGGGAAATTTCTCACAAATCGTCAGTAATATCCAGCTAACCCTAAGAATCTACGGATATCCAATATCGATGTTGGCCTCATCCATCACTGAATTGCAGCTATTTTGGAGGGATCCAATGATATCCCATTACTTGTGATGATATATCCCAAGAATGATACCTCCTTCAAATAGAACTCACACTTTCTGTGCTTTTCATAAATCTTCTCCTTCCACAAGGTCTCTAGTATAGTTCTTAGATGCTCCTCATGATCCTCCTTGGTTTTGGAGTATATCAGAATATAATTTATAAAGACTACCACAAATTTTTTGAGGTAATCTCTAAATACTTTATTCATCAAGTCCATAAAGATTTTTGGAGAATTAGTGATTTTGAAAGGCATTACTATGAATTCATAGTGCCTGTATCTTGTACACAAAGCCATCTTGGGGATATCTTCCTTCTTTACCCTTACTTGATAATACCCCGACCACAAATCTACCTTGGAGAAGTATTGTGATCCACATAACTGATTGAAAAATTCATCAATTTGTGGGAGAGGATACTTTTTCTTTATCGTGATTTTTTAAGTTCACGATAATCGATGCAAAGACGCATTGACCCATATTTCTTCTTGACGAAGAAGACTGGTGCACCCCATGGTGAAGAACTTGTGCATATAAACCCTTTATCTAGATTCTTTTGTAGTTGTTTATTCATATCCTCAAGCTCCACAACAACCATTCTATAAGGAGTCTTGGATATTGGAAATTCCCCAGGTATAAGTTCAATTGAGAATTCAACATATCTTCTTGGAGGAAGACCAAGAAATTCCTTAGGAAACACTTTATTGAATTATCTCACAATAGGCATGTCTTCAAAGATGGTTTCCTCCTTAGACTCAATCATCTGATCCAGATACGCATGCTCATAGGGCAGTAATATCCACACTTGAGATGATGGAGCTAAAGAATATTAATCTTCCTTCTTGCACTTCTATAGAATCAGGGGTTGATTCTCTAAATGTAGAGTGATTTCCCTCTCACGGAAATTTATGTTGGCTCTATATAAGGAAAGCCAATCCATGCCATGAATTTCATCAAATTCT
Organism: Viscum album; assembly: GCA_963277665.1. Classification (NCBI taxonomy): domain Eukaryota; kingdom Viridiplantae; phylum Streptophyta; class Magnoliopsida; order Santalales; family Viscaceae; genus Viscum; species Viscum album. Next base: position 1,804,688,228 of record OY728156.1, read on the forward strand.
ACTAGAGGGAGTATGACATGGTTCACCAAGAAATTAAATCCATGGATTATGGAAGGGGAGGAGTTATATTCATGGGATGCAATGATTTCCCCATTTTCCGAACTCCCTGACATCTTTACTTCCATGATTTGTGGTGGTGATGGGATTGTTATACTGAAATTTCAGGATATAAAAGAATGCGTAGAACTAGAATAAAAAATTACATTCACTATTCTTGAATGAATAACTATTGTACCTATCACCACTTCATTTTTGGGGTTCACTTCAATAGTAGTGATGGAAGAAGCTCTCCCTTTTTACCTTGGAGGTTGTTGGTTGCCTCTGAAAACCCATGGCTTTGGGAACTGATTTGAAAGATGCTATTGTTATTTTCTGTTGTAGTAACGAACAATGCATTGAGGTTCGAACGGAGTGTTCCTATCCTTTTTTGTGCACCCACTGGTTTTTCTTTCCGACAATTAATATCCAGGTGCCCTTCTCTTCCACACCTAAATCATTTCATCTTCCCCTTCAGGAAATTTCCAGGGAGCTTCTTTCCGCACCTTTGGCAAGTGGGGTGCTGGATCTTCTTAGCACTGTTGGATTTATCCATTGGACTGCCAGTATTGAATTCCACCTTAAGATTTTTATCCCCATGATACCCCTGAGATTCTCATATCTTCATTTAACAATTGAGGGAACATCGGGCAATTTCCTCCTAGCTATCGAAGTCATGAATCGCCAATGCTTTCTGTAGTCTAGGTTTCAACCCACCAAAGAAGCGGTCAACCTTTCATTCAGGGGTAATGAAAAAACCAGAGGCATATTGTGCAAGCCTTGTGAAGTTTTCCTTGTACGCTCTAACATATTCGTCATCTTTTTTCTTGAGGGCAAGGAAGTCCCTTTCCATCTTAAGTTGGAGGGTGCGCGGAAAATATTTATCTAAAAAAATCTTCCGGAAATCCTTCCATTCCAATGCCATGATCTCCTACTCAGGTTTTTTATTTTTGATCAACGTCCACCATTGATCAGCTTCACCTTCCATACGATAAGCAGCCAAGATAACCTTCTCTTGTTTAGAACATTGAAGTACGGAGTAGATATTTTCAATGGAGTTGATCCATTTTTCGGCGATTGAGGGATCAAATGATCCATTAAAAGTAGGAGGACTTTGTCTCCTGAAGCTCTTGATAGTGACTTGTTATTTCTTAGGGGGTGTTAAACATTCCAATTGACCCATGTTTCTATTAAAATCTTGAGTTAACTAAGAGATAAGTGTGACAAAGTTCGCGATTCCCACTCCCATAGGATTGGGAATCTCATTAGAACAATCATCACATTAATCTTCACATCAGTTGTTAGCCTAAGTCATCCTATTACCAGCCATTGGCTAGAATAAAAGGAAAGTTAGGGGTAACACATAAAGGGTAATCTAAGGACAAAACTGATGACTTATAATTAACTTTTATTTCCTTAAATTATGAATTCATAGGCTTCAATCTATGAAATTCATGGTCTACTTTCTAACATATAATCTTAGGGTATTTTTTTTAATTACCTTAATAAGGGTTCATACGAAGATTTTGAATTTACCAAAGCATGTCCCTCAAGAGTGTCATAACCAAGAGTATATAAAGGCCCATTGTCGTGTACCAGGATACCCCGAGTCAAGCCCAAAACTCATTGTCGAGGTTTTCATCCCTAGGTACATCTGTGCCAGAGCTGCCTCTTCCTGCTCGTATCCAGACATGGATATATTTTCTTGATAAAACACTTACTCAATACTCACCAAAACTTAGGGATTTTTTTAATATACTTAGTCTTGTCTCTAAGGATTTACTAGGGTTTTCTAATACCAATCCCAAAAATAATTAAACCTATCATCTGATACAAACTATGAAAACCCTGCTCTTTATTACGCACTTAAACATGATTTATTACATAAACTTCACTTGATACAACATAGAAGATCGTGAGGTCTAGTGTATTTGGGGCTTAGTAACATTACATAACAACTTAAAACATTAAATACAATATATTTATTGAAAACTTCCTTTACATGACCCCTATATTCCCTCGTACTTAGCATTGTATTGGATAACCTGAGGACATGCATAAGAAAAGGGCGATCTATAAAGCCCAGTAAGGGAATAAACATGGAATAACATGATGAATAAAGTATGTGTTAGAAAATAGGAATATAAATGGAGTACAAGAGAAACATAAAGTCATGATAAATCATGATAATCATAACATGGAAATGTGGAAACAACACTTAACATGGAATTAACATGAGCCAAGGCACATTGAACACGGAGCATGAGTAAACCCTCGTTGCACATGAATCATGAGTAAACCATCATTTCACTTGAATTATCATGAGTCAACACCCATTTCACATTATGTATCATGATACTATACTTTAACCAATGCATTGGAGTGATATCAATGCACGCCTTTCTAAAACATTTCATTTCATGCATAAGTGTGCCACAAGATCATAGAACATGAATTCATAAAACATAATAATTTATTACATGATTAAGGAATGTAGAATTCATACATGAAACTATAACATAAATAAGTAAATGTTTATAAAGGTGAATCCCCTTGTTAGAGAAATTGGAATGGTATTCACTACACAATGATTTTGGCTTGGAAAATTGCGGTGCAATTTCGGCAGCATAACAAAGTGACATAAGACTTCATAAAAATAGTTGATGAGATAGAAAGGGATGTATCATAATATTTACATGAAATTAATAGTAAGGGGGTCATATATATACATGTCCCAACAATTTTAATGGAATTTAAATTCATGATACAAAATAATTTCTTGAATGTAAATGAGGAGAGAGAAATTACTTTTGGAATTTCGGCAAAGTAATGGGTTTACATGGGAAGAATTTTATGAGAGAAAAAGGGGTATACCATCATTCAAAAATAAAGAGGAAAATATTAGGGGGTGAAAAACCATACCCCAACATTTATAATTGAAATTAAAATGACATAACAACTTAAAGAAAATTGGACAAAAATGAAAAAGGAGGAGAACCCTTACTTGCAAGTGTCATTACAAAGGCTTGGGAGAGGCTTATTGAGAGCTTGGGGAACCTTGGGAGGATTTTAGAGAAGGTAGTGAAGATTTTGGACGAACTCCAAAGTCTTTGAGTGAAGAGGAAGTGGGAGCTTGGGTGGGTTTATATATGAAAGGAGAGGGAGTTCTTTATTATTTAGGTTTGGGTCACCACACATTAAACTAATCAATACCACAAAACAGACCATGGTTTTTTTCTAAAGGGGAGTGTACAAAAATATTTTATAAGGTCAATGGCCTAACTTCTTAAAATAATATGGTTGCTTATGTGGAGGTGAGTCAAACTCTCAAGGAAGACAATTTAAGGAGACAAAATGTTTTATTACTCTTGGAGGGTCCACTAAAGTTTTGTAAAATAAATCAAACAAACCTAAAATAAAATTATTTTAATGGTAAAACATATATTGTCATAAAATATCATTTATAGTATTTTATTACATCACTATTGGGTCATTATGATGTCACAAAACACATTATATATTTAAACAGTATTTAATTTTTACCCAAAAATACGACTGTCTCAGAAAATTATGAGAAATCACCATTGGATAATTTTGATGTCCTGATTCCAAAAATAATATTCTTTTTATCTAATTTTTTTATAAATATGTGAATTTTTAATTTTAAAATAAAAATCGCCACTTATCGAAAATTCATGGGTTTTGACAAAAATAGCTTTTAAACCTTAATAAAAATTATAATTGCATTCATAAAATTATATGAACATTTATATTTAATAAAAATTAATTTAATAATAATAAAAATATTTTATTAAAATAATATTTAATTAAAAAATCCATTAATTCATCAAAATAGATTTCTCAGTTGAATATTAACTAAAAATACTATTTGCGCTTTAAAAACTATTTACACAGTAACAATAATAAAATGAAAGTATATTATTTATTATATAAAAAATAATGTACATAATCATAGTGCTAGGGTCTTGTTACATAACACCTTAAAAAACCCGCATAATACCTTAGGGTAAGGTGTGTGATGGTGAAAAAATCTTGGGGTATCTCGGATTACATTGCTCGGGTGGTAATCTCTATCAACTACCACTTCTCTTGTAGGAAATTCCATTTGAGATTAAAATTTTGAAGCTCAGATTGGACTTGGTCAAGAGAGAAGCCCAATGATGCCACCTCCTTTTCGAGCTCTGTAAAATGGTCTTCATACGGGGCAAGTCTACTGGATGAGGCCATCGCTTCCTTTGTTTGAGTAAATTGGATTTGTTAAAGCCCTATATTTATACTAATCGTGTGATCACTGTTAAATGGTTATATTAGCAATGGTCACAATTATTAACGGTATTTTAAAATCCAAAAACATAATTACAATAATGTTCACATTTTATATAAACATTTTACAGAATGAGACATTAGATCAATAGGAATTTCCATTAATGAAAGTTTGGGTTGTTACAGGAAGGTTATTTCATTAGGTGAAAGATTTTGTGGAAATATTTTTTAGATCAGAGAATCAAAATATTCCTGCTACTCAAGTTCAAAATAATAAAATAAAATATGGTATATATGGATGTGTCATATTTTTTAAAGAATTATCTGTAATATTTAAAAGTGTGGTGTTGTGATCTCAATAAATAAAGGGTAGAAGTTTGCGACATAATTCAGAAAGGGAAATTCACTCAATGGTGGTGTAAAGGAATCGAGACATAGACCAAAAAACCTCTCAAATTGATACATTCATATTTTTGTGGACCCATGAGAAATAATTCTACTCAATGTAATCTATATTTCATCATATTTAACAAGTATTATCAAATAATGACCAGTGTGATCTTTATAAAACAGAATTCTTTGGTATAAACATGTTTTTAAACATTAGAAGAATTATTGAGAAAAAATGGGCATGTATATTAAGAAATTCAAAATGATAATAGTAAAGAATTTATAAGAATGTATTTTGAATACAATTATTAAAAACATGTTATAAATCATCAGTATAACACTACATACACTACTAAAAAAATTAATTTACTGAGATAAATAATAATTATTTTGTGGAGATGGGAATAACAATATTAGCAGAATAAAGTCTCACAAAATTTTATTAGTGTGAATCCATGTGCATAGATGTTGATATTCATAATAGAAGTATGGTATGATTTGATTATAACATGACCTCCTATATATTATGGAACAAAAGTAAACCAACTTTGGACTAAATCAATGTTTATTAAAGTCCATATTTTATAAAAATCAAAAATTAAAACTTTGGAAAATTTGATGAAAAAGTCATAGAGGGTATATTTTTGTGATATATATCAAATGGGAAAGGCTACACATATTTGACCAAGATATTTCACAAATATTTCAAATGTATATATGTGATAATTACTTAAAATAAATTTATTTTAAATTCTCTATATGTAGTAGTTTTTGACTGTGAAGATAAAAATAGCAAGTAGAATTCTGAAGAAGAAGATAGTTCTTGAGAAGAATCTAAGGCACATATTGTTGAAATTGAGTTAGATCAAACTAGTGATGAGTAAGTGGATTATGAGAATGAACGAAAATATAAAAAAGGTTGAATAATCCTACATAGATAAATAATATCACTGAATTATAGTCCGTACCAATTAAAACCAATAGAAATCTTAGATATGATGAGAAAACAACATATCAATCTAGAAGAAGACTGGGTTTTGAAAATCAAACCTTACTTATCTCTTAAATTTAGCCTAAGTTATTGGGATAATCCTTTGAAACTAATGATCAGATTGAGGCTATATATGGAGAGATATTTAAAATTAAAAATAATTTCACATGTGATCTTATTCCAAGACCTAGTGATAATAATTTATTTATAACCAAGTGTGTTTTATAGAAAAAGATTATTGATTCATGAAAAGTTACCCAGAAAAAATCCATATTTGTATGCAAGGGATACTCTTAAAATATAAGGTGTTCATTTTGAATAGACCTTTTCTACAGTTACAAGGTTGCATGATATTAGTATGTTTCTTATTATGGAAGCCTAGAAGCAGTGCACATTTTATCAAATGGATTATAATTCTAAATTTTCAAATGATGATATTGAAAAAGATGTGTATATTAAGAAAATTGATGGGGTTGTTCTTGATAGTGGGGGAAAAAATAATATAAATTGAATAATTCTATGTATGTATTAAAACCCACCCCGAGGGAATAGTGTGAAAGGATATAAACTACTTGAAGGAGTTAAAATTCATCAAGGGAAAAGTGGAAAAAAAACCTATATAACAAATAAATTAAGACATGTACACTTATTTTAATTTTATGTTTTGGTGATATAATTTTTTTAGATGATCATGAGAATGCATGTCAAGAAATTTCCAATTGAATGAGTCATAAATTTTAGATATAAATATGACATGTTATTAGATATTTCAAGGGATTATAGGTCATAAAAGGATAAAATTTTATATTTTTTTCCAAATAAAATTATTTTAGATAACTGTTGAATAAGTTTATGACAAAGGGATCAAAAACAATGTATAAACCCATTAAAGTTGTACTATAATTATCAAAATATGATGAAGGTTTGAGGGTAAATGAAAGATATTTCATAATATTGATTAGCAATATAATTTATCCCATACATCCAAGATAAATATTATTTAGGTTATGAGTCTTGTTGAAAGATATAAAAGTGTCCCAAAGGTGTCAGATCCTCTGGCTGTTAATGGATTATGAGACATGTTAGAGTGAACATGAGGTAAAAAAGGATGTAATTTGAATTTATTAATATTTATAAATGATAATTGGATAGTGATTGTGATTATATAGGGACCACTTTAGGTAAAATTTTCCTCTAGGAAGATAGCTGTGTGAATTGGAACTATAAGAAATAGAACTCAGTCACACTGAGTACTACATAGGATAAATATGTTGTTTCTACTAGTGATTTCACTATAATGATTTGGTTGAAGGAGTAGTTGGATGATTCGAGGGTTGGAGTTAATAATCCTATTATAATTCACTGTGACAATAAAAATTTCTATATACCTTTCTAAACATACTATGAAATAGTCGAAGCATAAGCATATTGACATCGAATATCATTTCATTAAAGATAAGGTGGAATCTAGAGACATCAAGCTAGAATATGTCCCTACTCAAGAATAATTTGATAAAATTTTCACTAAGGAATACCCCAAGTATAGATTTGGGATCTTAAGGCTAAACATGGATGGTCAACCCATCCCATGTCATTAAGAATACCTGGGAGGGCCCCCAATGAGATGAGGATTTTTATTTCATAGGGGGGATAAAAAGTTAAAAAATATTTACTTGAAAAGTTAATTTTTCGTTTATTTTTTAAATTAATTAGTTTTATTTATTGTGAAAAGGGGTTTTTTTGAAGAGGTGATTTCATAGATTAAAGGAAAAGCACTTTATCACCTGTCAAAAAAATTTCCTACCATCGAGGGATAAAATGTTATTAAAAACATAACCTTATCTGATTTTGTGGTCCAAGATTTTTCTCTCAAGTGATAGGATGTGATTTGTAAATTCTTTTATTTTTTGGAGAGTTATGAAATAGATCTGAGTTTATTTGGAAGATTTGAATTTAGTGTCCAATAAATCCAAAAGGGGGATATTGAATTATTCTTGGAGTTGTTGATGAAATGGTAATTGGTTTTCATTTTTTTCAACACGCTTGAATATATATAAAAAGGTATTTAAGTATGTTGAGTTGTTATTATTTTTGTTTGGAATGTTTCTGATTTGATTACATGTGGATAAAAATGATTTTGAAGAAATTATATTCTTATTTGGAATATTATAGTATCATAGTTTTTAGATAAGTATAAAAGTCTATGATCACTTAATTTCCTCATGGTCAATATTCATATGATTTATTGTCAAACACATGGTCAAAAAGTTTTATATGAGGTTGATATCGATGCTTTATTTATATGGTAATAATTTTGTACACATGGTTGATCTATGTACTCAATCTATTGATACATTCACTTTTCTTCTTCACCCAATCGATCTTCAAAGTTGATAATTTTTACATGTGGTTGATCTAGATGGTTGCTTCAAAAAGTCACTTCACATGGTCAATCAACACGTTCAGTAAGGATGTACAAGTGTTCGATCTATAATACCACTTCACATAGTCATTATTCATAGATTATTATCTACCTCATGGTCATTCATGTACTTAGAGAATTTTTGATGCAGTTTATTGAGAGAAAAAAAATGAGTTTCTAGAATTTATATATTTTGAAGAAAATTATTGTGACTATTATTTTATGATCATTTAAATATTAAATATAATGGGATTAGTCAAAGACGCGATTGAAGATGAACTTTATGGGAGTGTTAATGAGATTAAATGAGACAGTTCATTGGAAATTTTCATGGGATTTCATATTAAATATTTGAAATCATTTCTCATGGAAAAAAATACTATTCTTCTAGGATTATTAATGTATCCTAGTATCATTAGAGTTTTAATAAATCATGATGGAAATACATTTTTCAAAGTAGGTATAATATAAAATGGAAAAAGAAAATAGAATTTTTTTCGTGGTTTGAGATATATTTGATACTCTACTATAAAAGAAAACTTCCTTGTATGGAAGAAAATTGAGATTTAGAATATATAAATGGTAATTTGGATCTGGTGTTGATCATAAAGAAACATACCGCTGAAAAACAAAGATTATTATTGATGCATAAATACTCTCATGCAAGAATAGAGAATCTTGAAAAAGATGATATAGAGATTGATCTACTTCTTATACACTCATACACATCTAGAAGTTAGGTTTTCTTCAGAAGACAATATAATCCTTGATGCAAAAGAATCCCAAAACACTATAAAGATATGATTCATTCAAGAATGAGGAGGCAATTTTCAAAGCTTGTGGTACCAGGTTAAACAAAATCATTCATATATTTCTGGTGTGAAAGTGAAATGATTACACCTGTTCTTACTTTATACTATCCATTAGATAGCTCATTAAGAGTCAATTATGAACACTACCTCACTCTTGTAATCTATATTTTATAAGTGATAATCTAGGTATCATAATCCTATAAAACATGGAAAGTATTGGGCTCTCTCATTAAGAAATAACCCTGTAGAATTCCTATATGAACCTTGATATATTTTTTACATATAGGTAAGAAAGAGATTTTAAGAGTGGATCATGACTCTAACAAGTCATAGGGGTTTAATTACCAAAAGAAAATAATTTATAAAAAGAACTACTGATTTAACCTCCCTTTCAGTGGTGTACTGAATGATCTGAGCACTTTAAGTACAAACATGATATTGGCTCATTGAGACACCCAAAAACCACCCTCCTAGATCTAGTTTTATAACCTTACAATGTTCATTATATATTTTATAATTTAGTATTGTAACATCCATGATTAATTTAAAGTAATAGATATTTTAAGTTTATTAAATTTTACATATTTATTTTGGTTCATCTCTATTATGGGTGTTTTATAGGTTGGTTTTATGTGAAAGGGGTTTGGGAATTTAAGGTAGGATATATTAGTTGAGGCATGGTTATATAGTGTTGTAAACTTCCATCAGATAACTGGTGGGGTTACAATAGGTCTATAGTTTTCTATACACACCACTCTCTAGCCAGTGAGGCCCACCATCTCACTGATGGAACCTATCAAGGTGTAAATTAAATTTACTATATATTTTTTAATTCCACTAATTTTTACACATTTTTTAACAAATAAATCCAACCCCAACTCTCTATTTTGAACTATATACTTCCTCCCTTTATTATCGACCTCTCTAATTCATCTTCCCTGGGATTTTCAACATTGGATCAATCTGGTGATGCTAGATTGGTATGTTCTCTCAAGATATACAAAAAATTAATCTTCTTACTTAAGAGATATGGATGGATAATTTATGTATCTATGGATTCTATGCGGATTTTATGATGAATTGTTCCCTCCTTCACAGATCAGTAATAAATCTAGTGAGTTGATGATATCTCTTGATCAGATCTTGATCTACCTTCGACTATAATAATATTTTGGGAATGTGATTATGGATATTCTTCATAAACAATATATATTTATAGTGGTTTTATGACATAATAATAATTAATTATAAATATATATGTGTTAATTTAAGACCTGATGTGATATTGATGATCCTTTGGAATATTCTTGGTGGTTTCAATATGTCAATGACATATCTTTTACTGTATTTAGATCTCCCATGAACGGTGGGTACTTCTGGGTAATTTATCATAGATAAATCATCTTGAGACCTTATATTTATTAAATATCATCTTGGATCTCTATCCTAATTATGTATTGATTGTGTATTGATATTTATTAACTAAACCTAAGGTTCTCTTCTAGTTTAAAGGAGGAATTCACAATCCGTTATTTAATCTACAATGTATCTAATGAATTGATTTCCTCTTATTTGATATATCACAAAACTATTTCCTTTGATGAAATATACAAGGTAAAATTATATAACTACCCATATTTTCATGGAATCTCCTTAGGTATCTTTTCTAAACCTCTTCCTCGATGAATTGAAACTTAAGATAGACATCCTTGATGTGAGAAATATAATTTTAAGGATGTGATACATGTTTCAAGATTTGATCCTTTAATTAAAATTGGATTACTTATTTAATGATATTGAGGTAGAAGTTCCTTTACATTTTGGGTTCTTGTTTATAATTTTCTCCTTGATATGATTCTTGTGTTGGTATAACTTTTTGACCACACTTGTTAGTGATCACATGTGGGTTTATGTGTATCTCATGAAACTTATATATGATTTTTTATTTCATGAGTATGTTTGTGTATATTTTTAAACATGTTTGATTTTATCACATGTACTTGTATTTTGATACTTGTTCTCATGATTCTATTCTATATTCTTCCATTGTATGATATGCTTTATTATGTGTAATTACCATGCCTTTATAAGTGTTGTTATTAGTACTCAGAATAGGTGTACCATCATGATATGATTATTATTTAGTGGGGGAGTTATCATGAAATGTGATGTTGAAGATGATGATGATGAACCTTGACATAGGGTAGGGGTAAGAAATCTATGAGGATAAACCCATGGTAGCGAAATTAGGGGTATGGTGGTGTAGACAAGTTATGATAGACTTGAGCAAGAGATATCTACACCATATGTGTTGATTGATCTTTGTCACTTCCAAAATCCTTAAGATTATCTTTTCATCATGGAGTTGAGGAAGGTAAAACTGAGTCTTGTGGTGGGATGGTTAGTACACGAATTATCAACACATGAATGTTTATATTTTCATTCACATTTATTATATCACAAAATAAACCTTTTATACTTGTTCATAAATATTAAGGGCACATTAATGGTGTTCTTCGAGGTTTTATTACTCACACCATACATGAGAATCTCAATGGATGTGTAGACTTTATGATTTGGATCTAGTTATGGGAAAGGGTCTTGTGGATGATATCTAATTAATGTGGTGTGGAGCTGGTAATGGCACTAGTATAGCCTCTTAAGGATTTGTACAATGTTTTCTTTATTTATAAAATTATACTTATTACTATGGTTTATATTTGCACATTGGGAGATTGGTTTTTTATATGTGTTCCATGGGTGTATTTTTGTTACTACATTATGTTTAATATTCTCTTGATCGATATTATGAATTTTATATTTAATTATATTTATGGTGAATGGCTATGATTACTAATGTTGCAGTCTACCAACTAAAAATTTTCAGATCCTTATTGCTAGTTGGAAGTCTCTTACATATGGGGAGGTGCGTATGAGGTATTTTGGATCTCCATCTTAGACTCGATGGTTTGGGTCAGGGCCATTAAAAATGGTATTAGAGCCAGGTTTACTTTATTTTCTTTTGACTAACCTATGAAATCGTAGGAATGAGATAAGCTATATAGAAATCTAGTTGGGAAGTTTTCATATCCCTTGATATCTCATGTGTAATGGGCCTATGAGTTACCATTAACAATATAGTGGTTATAGTTTTATGTAATTTGGGTGCATTCATGCTTCATGAGTAGGCCCATATGTTCGTATGTCATATATATAATTATTATGTTATGTATAGTAGTTATTTAATTTAATGGATTGTTTTTTGTTTTCTATTTGGGATAGAGAAATGTTCTTATTGAGTGATATATTTGTGTAATTGATACTATGATATACCCATTCTGGAATAATTTGTCACAACCTGTCCTCGGGACCCGTGCCGTGACTACCCCAAGCCCGCCTTCCATAGGCCAGGGGCTGACGACTATAACTAAGGCGTAAATCTCGGAAAAAAAAGGAAAGAATTGCCTTTTTAAAGTAAACAAACACCACAGAGCAAGCAAGCAGTAGAAGTAAACACTAAGTAAAAGCTGGTACAATAGTAAGTGCGGAAAAGTAAGTGGGCCAGTATACAAACCCAAACTGAAAGTAAAGTACAACTAGAAAGGGAAAACAACAACTGAAAAGTAGAGCTGCAGCGTCGAGCCATCCACTGGAAGTCCCACCTGAAGGGTGGGTACAGTTAGCCTCCACTGCTCCTCGGGTCCAGCCAACCGCTCCGAGTACGTCCCGCCTAGTGGTCCACCTCCAGGTACCGTTCTGCTCCGAAAGCCTCAACCACGATCAGCGCTGTCCGTCGTCTACAACCAACACAATGTAGTGCGGTCATAGCCCGTGAAGGGGTGAGTATAAGGTACTCAGTAGGGACCCCGAGACCCCCGAAGGTCTCCCAGTATCCACAAAGGCTAAACCACAAAGAAAAGGTAAATCACGAAGTAACATCCGACACTGCATAGGTATATTCCGATACATATACCTAAGTCATCAATTATCGTTCGACTCCAACATCTGAACCCAAGTACAAACCAGTCCACACAGGAAAGCAGAACGTAAATCCACACAGGATAGCACAACACAATCCACATAGGAAAGTAAAACAGGATTCAGCTCACACAGGTATATGTCTTCGTATTATGATAGAGATGATCAGATATATCCACTGATTCATCTAAGTCGTCGGACCCAAAAAGGATCAATAGGTACTAACCCCCGTAATGACCCAGGAAGGGTCTGACCCACACAGGATCGATAGGTAACTAACCCCCACAATGACCCACACAGGATCAGACCCACACAGGATCTGTAGGCGTTGGCTCACACAGAACCGCTGAGCGCTGACCCACACAGGATCGGACCCACACAGGATCGGTAGCACTGATCTACATAGGATCGCTGAGTGGTGTAGTCGTCACCGTCTAATCCACTGAGGATCTCTGTACAGTCATCGTCGTCGTCGTCACAGTAGCAAACGCAGCCAGCACTAGGGTTCCCACACACAACAAGCTCGTTCGGGAGGGTCCGCTCCACGAGCTGAGAGGCTGATACATCAACTGACACATAGTCCAGATTTGATGTATCCAAAAGTTCCATATCGTCAACAAGAACTCAACGTCGCAGACGGCGTGTCAATCGGACACCCGGTCTGAGAGTTATTGGCCTTTTTGTCCCAGGGGCCCGGTTGATTTTTAAGGAAAAACCAACCCGACCATACTCCACCTACGTCCAAACCTCGGGCGGAGTAATAAAAAAGATCCTTCTCACTAAGAGGAATCCAAAAAAGTCGACGGCACATCAATTGGACGTCCGGATCTTAAGATATGAGCATTTTCGCTTCGAGTGCCTGGTTGGTTTCACGTACAAACCAACCCGTCCGAACCCAAAGTATTCCGAAACCTTTAGTGCGATATAAAAAAACAACCATCTCAATACAAGGATTGCATCGCCGCTGACGGCGCGTCGATCAGAGGTACGTAGCCCAAGATATGGGCAAAAGAACCAAAAGGGTCCGAAAATGGGGGTCTCGGGCCCGGACCGACCAGGCCCGGCGCGCGGCGCCAGCCGGCTCGGATGAACGGCCGAGCCGTTCGGTTATGCGGGGGGGGGGGGGGGGGGGGGATGCCCCCCGCCATTCAGAAACCGCAGCCCCAATTAAATGGCTGCTCAGCTGGCCAGCCGGGGGTTTGACCCCTGGCTCTTCCCCTGTCCGGCCGGCCCGCCCTGGCCAGCCGGTTCTTGCTCCACGGGACCGGCGATGACCGGTCCCCTCCCTGATCCAACGCCAGCGGCCCATCTCTGGCCGCCGGTAACCCTGCTTCGCCGCGGCCCGGAACTGGCCGCGGCCTTGGTCGTTCGGTGCGGCGCGACGGCGCCGTGCTCTTCCACCGCGGCCCCGCTCTAGCCGCGATGTCTTCAGGTTTCTCCGACACGGCACGATGGCGTCATGTCCTTGTTCGTTTCCACGGCGCGGCACGACGGCACCACACATTCCTTGCCGCATGATCACACGCGGTACGACGACACCGCGCCATTCTTGTTTCAAACCACAAAGAATCAAACATGGATAAAGGAGGAGGGTCGACCGTGTTTGTGCGGTCCGGCCCCCTCTCGTTAATAGATAGCATTTGGTCGTATTTTCACGAAGAACTACAAGGTGGTAAACACGAAAAAATAATTAAATAACCTGTACCTCGAGCATAGCTTGAACGAAGGTTTGTCGAACGAGGATTCGTCGCGGAATAACCGTCATGGAAAGAGACATCGCGGAAGAAGACGTTGCGGAAGAACCATCACAGTATACAGCGTCGCGTAGTCGATCTCCGAGGACTCGACGTTCTTCGTCAGAGATCGATGCGTTCTTCGCGTTCTTCATCGAATATCGATGCGTTCTTCACGTTCTTCGTTGAAGTCGAAGAAGATCTTCAAGTCCTTAGCCTTTTCTCCCAAAACTCCACCATAAGGTTGCAACCCCAAATAAAATAAGCCCAAGTCTTATTTTATTAACACAAGATAAGTATTTGAATTTCAAAGGTTTGAATTAAATCCACTTAATTAATTCAAGCCAAGTTTTCATCATTAAAGGTAAGTTTAGGGAGTTAGGAATTTGAAGGGGTGGGGTTTGTGTGGGTACCACCACCCTCATAACCTCCCTTGGGAAGTTGGGTAGTTACCCAACTTCCACCCAACCCTTAAACCACTTTAAGAAAAATAAAAATTGTAGAATAATAATAAATTAAACTTCCACAATTTTTATCATCTACTCTCGTGACAACACAACTCCGGAACAGGTGTTCCTAAGCAATTACCGGTGCTGCGGTTCCATCGGTGCCCTCAGAATTCAATTCCGAGCACCGGTTCAAATGTTAGAAATTCCCACTCGTTCGTTCACTGAACGTACCCGAGCTAAACTTCAGATAGAAATTCCGGGCACACCGGGCCTCAGAATCAAGTGCTGTCAGAAACTGCGTTCTTGTAAAATCCCAAAGAAAATTAAGAAAAAATTTTCCTTGAATTTTACTGGTCTTTACATAATTTGTTGAACTTGATCATGATTTTATGTTTTTATTATATGTGACTGAGACTAATGTGTAGGTACTTAGAACCTTGGGTAGTGATAGGAGGGTTACATCTTGGGTTATATGTATCCCTTAGGATAACCTTAATGTGATACCATAGAATGATTAGTATTTTTTATAATTTCTTTAGGAGTTTAAACTTTCATTTGGATTTTAAAAAAAATGAAGCCTTAGAGACACTAGAATGCTCTAACAAGGGATAACATGCCAGTTCCACCATAGGATGTGTATGAGGATAAACCTAATCATTTACCTATAACTTTTCAAGTGGTTAGGTAATTGGATTCTCCCAAACCTAAATACTTTTTAATTTTACCTACCCATGTGAGATGATAATGAAGGAACATGGTTGACTATGCTCATGATTTCCATCTCTAACATCCATTATCCTTTTAGGGAACTAGGGAACTACAAGATTGTGAGTACTGGTTATACATCAGTGATGGAATTTCAGAATTTTTTGAGACACCTGAGGACCAATGGGTTAAGTTATTAGTGTTTATGATTTAGGTAACCTATAGGTGATGATGTAGTTCCATGGGTCAAGATGATAGAAGTGAGGGTATTTTGTGGGCGGCCTTCAAGAACGTATTATTTGGAGAATTATGTCCCAATATGTTGAAGCTGGGTAATGAAAAATAATTCATGTATATTCAATAGTGATCCCTAAATGTATCTAAATAATCTATTAGTTTCAGAAAACTCATTCATTTTTCTCCCCTATTGTCTAAAAATGAGGCATAGAATTCTAGTAAGCATAAGATCGATCTTCATCCTAACATCATAGATAAGTTTTGGATTTTCAATCTAACAAAATAACTAGAGGTTCTGTGTAAGGCCTTGACTATTGATAAGGTACTGGTGGAAGATTGATTAGTTGGTCTTATTACATCAAATAGTACTAACTTGAGTGGTCCCCCTATAAATATGTCAAGTGTCTCTTCTGGTAGTAGGAAGAGAAATAATGACAATCTGAAATAGGGTGGTGGTAGGTCGGTTGAGAAGAGTATAGATCTTCACCCCCTCAAGATGAGTTTTATAGTGATTCAATTATAGGAATATTGTAAATTATCATAAGATTTATATATAACCTTAGATAAAGTTCCAATAGTGTATAAAAATGGTGCATTTTTAGCATCTCTTCTCCCAATATTTGAGTTTGAGGTTCTATAGGGGTTAATGATTGACATGATCAACATCCCATGGATCTAAATCGGGTCCTCAGTAGTAGGATCATATGACGATGACTCAAATAAGTCATGCACATTAGGGTCAGGGTCATGGATCTAAGGCCGAGTGTATATAGTTGATCAGGCTCTAACAAATGGTGGTGAGGGACTATCTATAGTTTAAGGTATAGTCTTGATAACTTCTATGTTTTCTACTACTTTATTAGAAACTGGTTCTTCCCATTATTTATATCAACACAAATTATTTTTGGAATTGAGTTACCATAAAAATTATCTTTTGAGTTCCTTTCCATTGATACACCATTTGTAAATAAGGTGTACAATATTCAGTGATTCCCAGAGTGTCCTATAATCATTTATGGTTATATAAATCTATGGGACTTAATGATTCTATATATGAATAGCTCTGATGTGATCCTTATCATGGATTGGATGACAAGTTATAGATCCCAAATTTACTTCTAATAGAGACATGTATCATTTACATCTCCTAAGGGGTAGAGGTCCATGATGACTAGTGGGTGTGAGTTTGGAGTAGGGAGAGTTGGTCCATATAAGAGCCATCTTGGGATGATTATAGATCAACATTTTATCTTGGATCATTATTTTTAATTAGTGGTATCCCCCACATTTTTTACTCTAATTTTAGATCTCTATTAGGATTTTTTCAGATGAATTCGTAGGTCTTCCCCCAAATAGATAATTTGAGTTCAAGATAGAACTCATGCCAAGTGAGAATCCCATTTCAATACACCCTTATCGTATAGTGTGAGTAAAGTCAAAAGTGATCAAAGTAAAAAAATAGGAATTGGAAAAGAAGAGTTTTATAAGTCTAAGGCGCCACCATGGGGTTCACTTAGTTTTTTCAACATGAAGGAAGATGGTAGTCTTTGACTTTGTATAGATTACCGAAAGGCAAATTAGGTAAAGGTAAAGAATATGTACCCTTTTCTTAGGATCCGTGATCTATATGATCAGTTGTGGGGATCCCAATGTTGTTTATTGATGATATCCTCATTTAATTACTATCCCTAGAACAACATTACAAACATCTTGAAATAGAAACGAGCTCACTTATAGTACATTGTATTTATTTCATGATGTTAATGTGACACTTTTATATCCAAGAGGTGAAATTATTGGGTTATGTGGTTTATGAGACCGGTATATCAATGGACCAAGAGAAAGTAGAGGCAGTGATGTCCTAGACATATCCTTATAATGTATTTGGGATTTGGATATTTCTGGGTTTAGTAGGATATTATCATCATTTTATCTAGGAATTATCCTATTTATTAACACCTAAGACTGTGTTGATGAAGAAAGGAGTTAATTTCAGCAGTTGGACCAGTCTTTGTAAGATTTTCTTGAGATAAAGAGGAGTTTGAATGAAAATATAGTGTTTCTTATTCCTAAACTTGGGATTGTATATGTCATGTATTATGATTCATAAATAGTTTATTTGCTGGAATTATTAATGTAGAGGGATTGGTAGTTTCCTATAGGTCATGACCGTTGTGACCCCATGAGTGAAATTACCGGATGAATGACTTGGATGTAGAAGTTGTGGTCCATTGTTTAAAGTGTTGTAGACACAATCTATTTAAAGAGTGGTTTATTATTTATATGGACCACACGATCCTATACTATATTTTCACATAAAGATATATGAATTTGAGGAAAAGGCATTGGATAAAGTACCTATAAGTATAAAAATTTGAGATGGAATATGTACTAGGTAAAGATAATGTAATTGCAGATTCTCTTAGCCATAAGATGAAGATATCTTAGGATCTTGGTGAATGAACTTAGGAGAAGGAATGGACCCTTTTGATTTTATTTTCCAATAATAAGATCAATTATTTTTAGGACTAAGGATTTATTTAATGTTCCCCATTAGTGATCAATTCTCCTTTAATAGACCAAGAGATGGGTAGTTAGAAATCTAACCTAGATCGTATAGTGATGTAGGAAGAACTAGCAGGTGGAGACCTGATACCTAGGTGGTTATTGGAAATGATGATGTTATACTAGTAAATTATAGAGTTTTAGTACCTATTTACATCAAGGAAGAGCTGATGAAAGACTTTATTATTTAAAGTGGGTGGTTCATCCTATAGAGAAAAATATATACCATGACACTAGGTGGAAGTTATTGCTGCTAAGGATAAAGTGTAACATTTCTAGATTTCTTTTCTGTTGCCTTACCTTCTAGAGGATAAAGGTTAAGTTCCAGTGTCATGATGGTTTTCTCTAGCCACTTATTTTTTCTATATGAAAGTGGGAGGATTTCATAATGGACTTTGTGATGGGATTACACAAGACTCCAAGGATATGTGATGCTCTCTAGGTGATTTTTGATCGACAATTTTTTTTATCATTTATTATAGATATGTGAGACTCATCAAGTATATGACCTAGGAAAGTTTCATGTTTGTGGGATTGTGCACTTATATGGAGTTCATTTGAGAATTATATCTAAAAAGACACTAATTTAACATCATTTTTTTGGAAGTAATTATTGAAGGATTTATGGTCTTAGAAAAGAATGAGCACAATTTACCATCCCTAGATAGATTGAAAATTAGAGCAGACGATTAATATTTCATAGGATAATTTATGGGCCTGCATTTTGGATTTTGGAGGAGGATTTGGATGATTTAATATACTTGGTTGAGTTTTCATACACTAGCAGTTTCCAGGATATGATTCATATGGCACCTTATGAGTCTCTTTATGGTAGGCCATGTCATTCACCACTATAATGGAATGAGTCTAGTGAGGAAACAATTTTGGGGCCCAGTATGATACATGAGACCTTTGAGTGATTATAGATGATTATTAAGCAGTTGATCACAGTTAATAGTAGACATAAATATTATTCCAACTGTAGAAGGAGACCTTTGGAGTTTTCTATAGGCGACCCGTTTTTTTTGAGAGTGACTCCTTATTTAGGTTACTGAATTTTGAGAAATTACTATAAAAGAATAAGGCACCACTTGTCTTGACACTATGACGTCCTAAAAGATTTAGGAGGAGACTTGGGAGAAGGAGGAAGATGTTCGTGCTCAATGTCCTGAGTTTTTTAAGAAGATTATTTTTTAATGGTAATTTAAGAAGATTCATTGAAGGAACTTCACAAGGATTATAAGAACTTACAGGGGGTAATTATAAAATCTTATCTCAGTTTAAGGTATGAGATATTTTAAATTTGTTAAATTATCTATATTTATTTTGGTTTATCTTAGTTATGGGCGTTTTTAGACAATTATTTTTATGTGAAAAGGTTCTGTGAATTGAAGGGTAGAGATATGTTGGTTGTAAACTACCATTGTCCCCCTAGTGGTACTAGCCAAACCCAAGTAGTTCTTCTTTGCACCTTAGCTGACTGGTGGGTCCAGACTAGGTGTACATTAAATTTACCCCATATCTTTTTAATCCCACTCATTTTACCCTAATTTAATAGACAAATAAAACTCTAACCACCTTATTTCTAACTAGAAACCTCCTCCCTTGATTCTTGATCTCTCTCATTCATCTCCTCTTACTTTTCAATGTTGGATCTATTTGGTGATTCTAGATCAATGAGTTATCTCTATATCTATAAAAAATTACTCTTCTTTCTTAAGATATGTGTATGGATCTATGACAAATATATGGATTCTATGTATATTTAATGATAAATTCTTCCTTATTTTATATATTGTTAATAGATCTACTGAGTTGAAGATATATCTTGATCAAATCTTGATCCACCTTGAATAATGAGAATCTTATGAGTGTGTGATTACGTATCTTCTTACTCAACACATTATTTAATATGGTTTTATTATAAAAAATAATCCATTGGAAATATCTATGTGGTCCTTTTAGATATCATATGAAATTGAAAATACTTTGGTAGATTAATGGTATTCTCGATGTGTAAATGGAATCTGTTTAACCAGAGTTACATCTCTTGCGAATAGTGGTTGTTTTTGAGTTATTTATCATAAATGGATCACCCGATACATTATTTTTGTTGAATATCATATTGGATTGATATTATAATAATGTATTTAAGGTGGGGTGATATTCATTGACTATACCTGAGGTTATATTCTAGATTTGAATATGAATTCACTATATGTTATTTAATCAACAATGAATCCTATGAATTGATTTTCACTTCTTTGATATATCTTGGAAATAGTTTCATTGATAGACTCTATGAGGGTTTAATTATAGTAATACCCTTATAGGTATGAAATCTTCTCATGTCTATTTTCTAAACATCCTCCTTGATGATCCGAAACTTGAGATGGGAATCCTTGATGTGAGAAATATTTTTATATGGGTGTGTTATGTGATTTGGGATTCTATCCTTGGATGAATATTGGAGTACTTTATCAATGAGATTGAGGTGGTTGTTTCTTACTATTTGGGTCCCTTGCTTACACATGTTTTCTTGATACTATTATTGGGTTGGTATATCTTATTTACCATGGTTGATAGTGATCACATAGGAGTTCTTATGTATCCCATGAAACCTATATATGACATTTGATTCCATGAGTATGTTTGTGTAGCTTGTTAGCCATGTTTAATTTTATAACATTTACTTGTATGTTGCTACTAATTCTCATGGTTCCATACTATGTCCCACATTTGTATTATCTACCCTGTTATGTGTAATTAAAATGCCTTTGGAGGTGTTGTTATTGGTTCTTAGAACAAGTGGACCATCGTGATATGGTTCTCCCTTAGAGGGGGAGTGTGAATGAATTATGATGATGACAATGAAGGATGTAGACATAGGGTAGGGGCATGATGTCATCAAGTCCAAACCTATGGAAGTATTGTTGGGGGCATGAAAACATTATGAACTGACCTAATGCATAGACATATTATGATGTCCTTGAGGCCCAACCAATAATAGAGGCATGAAATGATGGCCTTTTGGCCCGATTCAATATGATGCCTTGAGACTGCCGAGAGATATGCACACTAGCCTTGTGTCTAGCTCTTAGTCACTTTCATCATCCTTATAATTATATTTCCATCATGAATATGAAGTGGGAATGTTCAAGGATAATGGTGGATTGATTATAACACTAGTGCTTGACATACAATTTTTTATGCTTTCTTGCATATATATTATATCATAGAATATAACTGTTATACCTGTGCATACTTATTAAGTATGCATTGGTGGTGTACTACTGGGTTCTATTACTCACACCATGCATGAGTATCTATATGAATGCTCTGAATGTATGATTCAATATCTATTTAAGTGAAAGGGGTCCATGTAAGAGAGCTGAGAGATGGAGCATGGAGCTAATAATGATATTGGGATGGACTCTAGAGGATTTCCAATGTGTTTTATTTATTTATCTACTTATAATTATTACTATGGTTTGGATTTCCACATTAAATGCCTAATATTTTTGTATGTGTATCATGAATTAATTTTTTTAATACATTATGTTTACTATTCTTCTACTTGATATTATGATTTTTATAATTCATTATATTTATTACGTATAACTATGATTATTAAGGGTATAGTCTCCCTATTGAAATAGTTCGGACCCTTTCTACTAGTCAACATACCCTTGCATATGTGAAGGTATGAATGAGATCTTGTGGCACCCCGACTCGATCTTGATGGTTTTGGTTCGGGATTCAAAATTATATATGAAAAAACCCTTTATAAAACTTTGATTTTAGTTTCTTTGAGAAGTAAGAAATAATACATATAATAATATATAATCAATTATTTAAAAAACTTTTATATATTTCAATGAATCCATAATTTATCTATCCTTCATAATATTCCCTCTTTCTTGGGATTTGGGAAAAAATAAGAAAAGTTTTGGATTAGATTCTTAGTAAGGGTAACAATAAGCACAAAAGTGTGTTAAGGAAGATACATCCATAAATAATAAAGTAATAATTTTAAAGAGCATGATACATGTGGAAATCATGATACATAAGGAATGTATGTAAACTATAACATCATAAACATGTGGTCAAAAGATCCCCTATGGAAAGGTTTCAAACTAGGTTATGGTATGATAATGATTCCATATACAATGCTTCTCTATGACCTATATTATAAGGATTCCTACTATGTGATGATATCATATTCATTATAAATGCATATTATATTGATGACCCCTATTAAAAGGCTTCCCATAAACTCCATGATGATATAATCGTGCCATTAAAATAGTATCTTAGGATAAAAAACATTACTCAATGCATTGGAGGACTTTTTAACCATAACCAATTGTCTAATAACATGTACAATATATATTACATAACTTAATATATATATATATATTCATGAGAAAATTAATATAAAACATTGAAAATGTATATCCACATTCGATAATAACCCATGAGTAAGGAATTCCAATATTGTAAATCACCAGTAAAAAATGTTAATATTTTCTAGGTTAAAATACACCATTAGAATATGGGAGTACTAAGTATTAGTAACGTAGAGTATATGTTAATGTTAGCCTCTATATCATTGTTACCAATGTGGTTATATGACTGGATTTTCAATATAAAATTTTAGTGTATCAATATAAAAGGATAATCAAATGAAATTTTTATATCTAGGAACTAGTAGAGAGTGTAAAGGATATTTAGTCTTGATGTGGCAAGCCATTAAGTCCGAGTGATTCCCTCAACTACCCAAAATTAACCTTTTGAACTACATGCCCTCAACATCCCACCATACAAACACATGAAGACCATGATGTCTGGGATTTTACTTATGATTGAAGTAACTGAGTATTGGTAGAAAACAATTATAATAAAAATGGTCGATAAGAAGGAAAGAAAAGGGTAGTGATTAATCAATCCATTAAAATAGATTTCATTTTATAGCATCACAAGTGTTTTAGAACTTAGGAAATTATATCATTTTGGTTGAGTAATGAATTATAAGAAGAACCTAATGAGAAGGATTGAGAATTATAAAATTGATAATATACCCAAAGGATGATAATATACCATATATAAAATTATATAATTCAATTAAATGAAGTTTTTATAAAATTTATAATAAAATAATCCTAATCTGAAATGAAAGAAAAATCATGTGATTTTTTTACTTTGACATGGTATATCTTTTTAAAATGGAATAAAAAGAGGGATAATATGATATATCATAGATAAAGGATCAAATGGATCATAATGATATCAAATAATAATCATTTAAGTATACGAAAAGGTATTTAAAAATAGTTTTAAACCAAACATATTATTTGGCAAAGAAAATAAGATAATTAAGAACTGATACTTCAACACATTAACGGGTCATAAAAGGGATATAATGAAAGGTGTTGGAAAATTTATCATGGATAATATATAATAAGTATGATGATACCATATAAGAAAAATCATAGAAACAATACAAGTATGTGTTCAAAATATATTTAAACAAAATATTTTCTTTTGGAAAACAAGGAAAGTGGATTTGGAACCCTTAATTTGAAATAATAATGACTTAGGAAAATGACTTTAGTGAGAGTGGATTTATAATCTATAATGTAGAATAAATAAAATAGATGATAATTTCTGGGAAAGGGACAAATATTGTTAAATTAATTTGAATTTTAGAATACATTACAATAAAATAATAACAATTGAAAATTAAAATAGATAAATAGTAACTCTTACCTTGCTTAAGTTTCATAGATTATAACCGAACCTTCAAACCACAAAAAATATCTAAGATTAAACAAATTAATATGGGAGATACTTCGAGATAGAAATATTAAGAGATAATTCAGGACTTTTGTTTGAATAAATGTGAATAGGTGGTGGGTATTTGAAGGTGTGGTGAGTGGAATCCTATGGAATTAATTTCCCAATATTTTATTTCTCTATTATCTCAAGTTCTTCCCTACAACCATAGTGCCTTATTTCCACCATTAATTATCCTAAAAATTTTTAGAACCAAAATTAGTCCAATGAAACTATATTTTTTACATTTGGTCATTCTTATATATAGACGTTGTCACATTTAACATATTTCACTATTTTCACTGTATTTTAATACCTTTACTAAAAATTATGAAAGTTCACCACATAACTAATTTAAAATCTATTATTATAAATATGTAATAAATATTATCAAACCCATCTTCTATCTAGGATAAATTTTATCTTTTAAATAAAATATAACTTTAAATAAAAATATAGTATCTTCACACAATACATTTTATTACTATAAAAATTTCTATATAAATACCACCATGACACTGAGAAACATGACCCCATATGAAACTAGCATAATCCGTATAGTAATGCTATGAAATAAATGTACATTCTGGGTCTGGTTCAAAAAACATTTATCTAGTGGTTATTTCCACTACCTTGAGCTTCTCCTATATATAACTTTACTCAAACCTCAATAGTTGAAGTACAACTTAATCTTGATTTTTAGAAAACCCTAGTGATGATATATACTTTCCATGATTTGATAAATGTGCCTTATATAATATTATTATAGTAGTTTAAGCCATGTATTCTCCCTTATATACTAAATAAGTTAATCCATTATCCTCATAATATAAACTAATACAAAAAATTATATTATTAGTAGGTATGATTCCAAAATGTCATAATACTCAATGGTTATATTGACTTTCTATAAAATAACACCACAAAAAATAATTCTTATTCCGAAACATAAATTTTCTCATAGTATCTATTTTATCCTTGTATTATATTTATTTTAATTGTATTTATAATAGTTTAGATGTTTATTGAGGATTATGATCCACGAGACATTTTACTTGTGCTAATATTTTTTTTCCTATTATATATTCTTAGTTATAATAGTATTAATAAATATGTATCTTTGATTTTCATTTAATTATTATTAATAATGAAATATTTAATAATATTAATTTATTATGTATTACATTCTCCACCTTAATGAAATTTCATCCTCAAAAATTTTAAATCATACCTATTTCCATGAAAAAATCAGGTTAATTATTCTTTATTAATCGACTCGGGTCCAATGTTTATTCCCCAAACTTCTAGTTCCTATAATACATGTTCACTAATATCATTTTTTGATTTAATATCACTTTTTCCCTATAGTTTATAATATTAATTGGATCCTCTTTGTATGATAGATCCGGTTCAAGTTGTACATCTTTAAAATAATTCATATGTGATGGGTTTGAAATATAATTTTTCTATAGAGATAAATGAAAGACATAATGTAATAGTGAATGATATGGTGATAAATCCAATTGGAAATCCAATAATCTTATTATATCTAATATTTCAATGTGACCAATACACATTGGGATTAGTTTCCCTTTATTCCAAATCTCATGAAACCTTTTTAGGGGTATTTCTTCAAGAATACTCAATCCCTAAATTGAAACTCTAAATATCATTGTTGGTAGTCAGTATATGTTGTTTTCTTTCCATGAACTATTTTAATGTGTTGTTTTATAAACTTCACCTTATCTATGGGATCATAAATAATCATTAGACCTAGAAATTTTCTCTCTCTAACTTCATCCCAATAGGATGAATTTTTTGAAATTTCTTCTAATAGAAACCCTCACGTGGTGCCATATTAATGATTGAATGGTAGTTATTATTATGTGAGGATTCAAACAAAGGAAGGTGTTGATCCGAATTTCCATGGAAATAAAGTGAGTATAAAAATTATGTACCTCCAAATGTTTAGATATCCCATTCATATTATTTATTAGTCTGAAGATGGTAAAAAGAATTTTGATGTATCTCAAAACATAATTCCCATTGAATACTCCACCAAAATTTCAAGGTGAACCTTGGATCATGATATGTGAAAATAGATCTAGGATCACCATGATGCCTCACCACATCCCTTATATAAATCTTAGCAAGCTGGACAAGGAATGTATCTTCTCATATCACTATGAAATGCATTGAATTTTTCTACTGATCAACAACCTCCTAAATAGAATTTATTCCCTTTGATATCCCTAGAAAACCACTAAAAAATAAATTATGATATTATACCACTTATATAATGTTACCCACAATTGTTGTATCATAACATTGGGTAAAATCCAATCAATATTGACTTATTGGAACATAGGTCATATGTTGTAACCAAGGCTATTCATTGATAATATTGGAGTTTGGTTTTTTTTGTCAATATGCACATGGATGACTAGGGAGTTTTCAAAGAATGGGGTCATACGTTTAAGGTTGAAAGCAATATTTAAGTTGGCACAATTTCCCAGTGTTTTCCAAATTTTTGGGCCTCAAAATTGGGAGTTTGGTGATGTCAAACAAATATTTTCACATAGGATTGAATGGTATAGAAAATGACAAAGAAAATTGGAAAAATAAGGGAACCACATATGTAAGATCTCAGACCTTATTTTCAGGTATGTTTTTTCTTTTTTGGTCATTTTTGAGGAAAAAATAATTTCTAGAAATTTTCTAAGTACACGCCGTGTACTTTATGAGTACATGACATGTACTGCCTTGCCACTGGAGGCCGTGTGCTGGCCAAGTAGTAGCCACACACACAAACTTGTGGGAGTGACATGGAGGCCGCCTAATGCGGAGTATATAAATGACAAGTACACGCCGTATACTCCAAAAGTACACACCGTGTATTTTGTCTTTTTCATTAAACGCACCGGGGTCGCATCTGATGGACATAACACCCTTCTTCTAGGTCTTGTTCATATGAGAGAGTTCGTACGGCCATGGATCTTCAAAAAACCCCTGAGCCTCCATCCTTCCTCTGATTCGAACACAGTTGGTTGCGTTGGAACTGCATTGGTGAGTTCTCTCTTTTGCTTGAGCCTCGTTTCATGATTCCTCTTCTTTTTCAAGTTATCGTGGGTTGAATGATTTATATGTTTTCTTAGATATATAGAGTTATAAGGAGATTAAAGCTTAAAGTTTCACATATACCAATCTCTAAACCCCTAGGTAGGTGGTTTGTGCCTTTCCGTTTAAAGTCATTGAGTATTATGTGCAAATTCCACCAATACCCCTGAACGGGGTATTGCGTGTTTATCGTTTTACCCCTTTTGATTTCTTTCCCTGATTTTATGCTAGTGTAGAGGTAATTTGGATATAAATTGGGATTATTTCTATACTTTGGATTTATTTCCCTTGCATGTTCTATTTACGACCGTTTGGTCCTGTTCAACCAGTTTGGCTACCTTGCATGTTTTCCATGCCTGTTGCTGTAGGATGGAAAGTTTGTATTCTAACATTCCTGATATACTGTAGACTGTTTATCCAAGTAGTTTTGTTGGTTAACTTTGGCCATATTACACTGTTATGCTCGTTGACCTACACAGGGCCATGAGAACCCGGTGTAGTAGACTATAAGGGGAATTGACTGGGTGAGCTTCCTCAGAGAGTCTTTGAGCACTTTTGGCTATAAGGGAGATTGACCGAGTGAGAATACTTAGAGATCCTAGAACCAATTGGGGATATAAGGGGAATTTACTAAGTGAACTTCCTCAGAGAGTCCTTGATTTCTTTAGACTATAAGGGGATTGACCGTGTGAGCTTCCTCAGAGAGTCTTTGTTTTTATTCCTGGTCTGTTTAGACTATAAGGGGAATTGAAGGTGAGTGCTTATTTAGAGGGTATATGAATGACCTAGGTTATAAGGGGAATTGACCGAGTGAGCTTCCTTAGAGAGTCCTAGACCTTGGGGCTATAAGGGGAATTGACCATGTGAGATTCCTCGAAGAGTTCCTGACTACCTTAGACTATTAGGGGAATTGACTGTGAGTGCTTCCTCAGAGAGTCTTAATATACTAAACCAAAGAGGATAGGCTATGTGTACTTCCTAGAGGGTTACTATGCTTGATTGATTATTCGACTTATGGAACTGTTTACTGCTGAGCACCTTCTTGTTTACTGTTTTCTATACCTTTACCTGCCATATATTCATTGACTGTTAGGCACAGATCTTCGGGTGGTTGCCTACTGGGATTTAGTCTCACACCCTATTTGGGTCATGCTTTTGGGCCCAAAAAGATTATATTGCTACAGGTATAGACAAGGGCAAGCACCCTTCTACTTCTGGTACTTGACTTGTTGTGGAGTTGGAGAGCATGAGACCATGCTTATTCTTGAGATACTGAGGAGCTGTTTATCTTTTATTTTGTACTTCGGTTTAGTACTGTTGTATTCCAACATTGTGACTTGTTTGTATTCTTTCACAGAAATATGTATCTTGCATCATTTATATATGTGCTCTAGTTGTTTTATTATTCCAGTATTTTGATGTTTACTGTTGTTGGATATTTCCTGCTTCCTCTATTGTATGTATTTGTTTACTTTCACTGTGTACTCTGCCAATGAGGGCATAGTTTCCCCACTATCACAAGCAAAGACCTCGCTACTAGTCAGCAGCCTCTGGCATTCGTGGAAATGCACTTGAGGCCATGTGACCAACTAGGTACGGGGCGCCTCTGGGTGGCTTCTAGAACTGGGATGTTACAAAGTAAATGCGCTTGAGGCCATGTGACCAACTGGGTACGGGGAGCCTCTGGGTGGCTTCCTGAACCGGGATGTTACAAAGTGGTATCATAGTATTTCTTTTCTCTTGACTTACTTTTTTGAGCCTTTAGCCAGGGATAAGATTGAATTGGTACTTGGTATTAAGCTGGGCCCAGGAGTAGCCAACCCGTGTACAGGGAAAAGCCAATCTACCTCGTTAATTGTAATTTTTCTAGTTTTGAAATTATTACAGTTGATTTGATTTCACCTTGAGTGATTCACATGATTTGTGCTATTGTGGTTGATATTATTGAGGTTCTATTTTTGTTTCTACCTAATGAGATGAGGTTATTCCATCTCATGCATCATATAGGCACTTGCTTGAAATCACATGTCATGCATTTTTTCCATGCCATCTAGGATGCATTAGTGATTACATGTTTTTGTGATATATGATGTGTAAAATATTCATGTTGTTGTGATAATTTCCTTGATAGAAATACCTACTATTTGATAGGGTATTGTTTGTGTAGAGGTTTTCTTGAATGAACGCTAAACTTTGGTTTTTGAGGTGTTATGGCCCTCATGGACCATAATTTGATGGTTCATTACCTTGGTTTCCCTGTTATAATGTGTATAAGATTCCAAACTTTGATTCGTAGGGAGTATTGGCCCTCACAGATCAGAATTTGGAACTTTCTTGTTCATTGTAGTGTTTTTCTGGGTTCCAGAGTAGTTTCTGAGGCTTACTATCCAGAAAAAACTTGAATACACACCATGTAGTGTTAACTACACACCCTATGTTATTCTGTTCGGGAAGAAACTATTTTTCATAAGTACACGCCGTGTAGTCTCTAACCGTGTCGTAGGCTGTGTGGGCAGAGACATAGAATAGGTAAAGTCCGGTGGGAACACGCCTTATACCAGATGAACATGCCGTGTAGCGTCGACCCTGTGTCCGACCGTGTAACTAACAACACAGACAGATGAAACCTTAAACAATAAAAGTCGTGTCAGGATTGAACACACCGTGTAGTCTGACCCAGGTTCCCGGCCATGTCATGAACAACATGGGTTGGTGTTACCCTTTCACGAACATGCCGTGTCCACCTTGAACACGTCATGTAGTCTGACCCAGGTACCCGACAGTGTCACGAACAACACGAGTTGTTGTTATCCTTTCACATGCAAGCTGTGTCCACCTTGAAAACGCCATGTAGTTTGAGTCGTGTGTCAGGCCGTGTCACTAACAACATAGGCCATGTGAAGCTTGTCTAGTACATGTTGTGTCATTCTTGAACACGCCGTGTACTCTTATTTTAGGAGAGTCATGTGGCTTAACCATGTAGAAGGACTTAGGCAGGGAAAGGGGACTCATGTACATTCCGTGTGTTAAGACAACACACAGTGTGTCTAGGGTGTTACACAACCATTTTAGGCAGGAGTACACGCCCATGTAAATAACTTAAGGGAACACGCCGTGTAGGAAATGTACACGCCATGTAGTCATGTTTTGTTAAACTTGAGTGCTTTGTTTCTCTAGTTCCCTTCTTACAATACTTGTTTTTAGTCCTTGATAATCACGATCTAAGGTGTGCACTTGACCTTGGAGAGTCATGCCACCAAGACATCCTCCTATTGTGCCAATCTTGGCACCAGCAGTCATTTCGGACATAGGCACTGATGCACAGTTCCGAGAGGGTTTTATAAGGATCATGCTGAGCTTCCGTGGAGATCAGAGTAGGAGGGATGCATCTTTCGGTATCTAGGTGGTGTGCTACTAGTGTGGGAGAAGTGGG
This sequence comes from Viscum album, assembly GCA_963277665.1. Classification (NCBI taxonomy): domain Eukaryota; kingdom Viridiplantae; phylum Streptophyta; class Magnoliopsida; order Santalales; family Viscaceae; genus Viscum; species Viscum album. The sequence continues at coordinate 1,804,719,215 of OY728156.1, forward strand.
AATATGAGGCCACGTTTCCCAAGGGACCCAATGGAGTGACAATCTTGCGGTAAGATGGGTCACCTTCAGCACTTTTGTCAGTTCTTCTCACCAGATGCTGGTGACAGTGGTTCTTCTATGAATCCTCATTCAGGAGCAGCGCCACCACTTTCTCACCAGTCTGGGAACTTGAGTTCTTCCGACCGTTCAGGCCAAGGTGGAGGCCGTGGAAGTGGTAGTCATTCGCCCAGTTTTCAGCGACATCAAGGTGGATCTTCTTAGAGTGGTCAGGAAAGGTCATAAGGCCTTCGTACGAGCTAGAAATTTGCAGTGGAGAAGACCCAGCAGAAGTAGGATCCCTGAACTTCTACGTTCGAGGTACAATCTTAGTTTCCTTAGTTTTATCTTCAGCTATTTTTGACACAGGGGATTCCCATAGCTTTATATCTATTTATATTGTGGAGAGCCTTGGACTCTGTATCTTTTCCTATGCCGATATCTTGACGCTATACACTCTGTTAGGGACTAGAACGTCTAGTGTATGTCAGCGAAGAGAGTGACCTCTACAGGTTGGTGGATGTCACTTTCTTTGGTACCTCTATGTCCTAAAGATGATAGGCTATGATGTAATTCTTGGAATGGACTGGCTAGCTCCCTTCCAGGTAGTCGTCGACTGTAATTGCCGCAGGGTGAGTTTCATGTCACCAGAGGGTGGATCCTTTCTTCATAGGGGCGAATGGGATGTCCAGGAAAGTAGAGCGGGTCCAGAGCATCATGGGTTGGGAGGAGTTACAACCCAGATTTCTAGTCTATATCTGGATGACCATGGGACTTCACAGTTAGACTATCCTCTAGTGGTGAATCGTTTCAGAGATGTCTTTCCAGAAGAATTTTCAGGTTTGACTCCAGATCATGAGGTAGACTTTTCTATTAATCTTGTTCCATGAGTGGTGTCGGTGTCCATTCCTCTATATAGGATGGCTACACCAGAGTTGCAGGAGCTCAAGAAGCAGTTGGTGGAGTTGCAGGTAAAGGGTTTCATCCGACCCAGTACTTCTCCTTGGGGTTCGCCTATCCTATTTGCGAATAAGGCAGACAGTACCCTCAGGCTTTGTGTGGATTATTGGAAACTGAACCAATTGACGGTCAAGTACCAATACCCCTTTCTTAGGATTGGTGATCTCTTTGATCAACTTCGAGGATCCCGGGTGTTCTTGAAGATTGACTTGAGGTTTGGTTATCATCAGTTGTGCGTTAGACCATCTAATATACCTCTTACTACCTTCAAGAGCTGGTATGGTCTATATGAGTATTTGGTTATGCCGTTCTGTCTCACGAATGCATCTGCAGTTTTCATGGAACTGATGAATCGAGTGTTCCATCCAGACTTGGATTCATTTTTGGTGGTCTTTGTGGACAATATCATTGTGTACTCTCACACTCAACACAACCATGCTACCCATCTTGAGATCGTTTTGAGTACACTAACGGAGAATTAGTTATATGCTAAGCTCTCAAAGTGACACTTTTGGATGGATCATATTCACTTCATGGGTCATTTTCTCTCAGAGGAAGGAGTATCAGTAGACCCAGAGAAAGTGAGGGAAATAGTTTCCTAGGAGCAGCTGAAGAACTTCTTTGAGGTGCGGAGATTTCTAGGGATGGCTGGATACTATAGACATTTTATATAGGACTTTTCATGCTTAGCAGCACTGCTGATAGGTCTGAATAAGAAGGGTGTGAGGTTCTTATGGTCAGATTCTTGTGAGTCAGCCTTTCAGGAGCTGAAAGGGAAGTTGACTTCAGCACTGATACTAGTCTTGCCAGAGCCGGGCGAGAGCTATACCATTTACTGTGATGCCTCAGGTATCGGGCTGTGATCTATGCTTATGCAAGGAGATGGAGTCGTTGTGTATGGGTCTCGATAGTTGATGCCACATGAGAGGAATTACCCGACGCACGATCTGGATTTGGTAGCTATTGTTCATGCCTTACGCTGTTGGAGACATTATCTTATGGGAGATCACTTTGTGGTTTTCACTGACCACAAGAGTCTCAAGTATATCTTCACTCAGTGTGATCTGAATTTGTGACAGTGCAGGTGGGTTTAGTACCTATAGTCCTTTGACTTTGAGATTTCCTATACACCTTGGAAGGGTAACACGGTGGCTGATGCGTTGAGAAGGAGGACTTAGATACAAGCAGTTCAGGAGGCCAGTAGTGAGTGGAAACTTATGGCTATATTCTCTAAGATGCATTTGGAGGTGTACGATAGATAGGGGCAGGCTTTTATATCTTCTTTAGTTGTTACCTCTACTCTTCTTGATCAAGTTCGAATGAGGCAACTATCAAATTCTGAAGGCCTAGTCCTAAGCGAAAGCATGTCAGGAGAGGACCATATTCCTAGATGGACTATAGGTGAGGATGAGATCTTGTGTTTCTAGGGGCGCATATGGGTGCCATCAGACATACGCGGGGAGCTGATGTGGGATTTTCATTCCTCAGTTTGGGTAGTTCATCCTGGCATCACCAAGATGTATCGTGATCTACACTATCAGTATTGGTGGCCAGGTATGAAGAGGGACGTTGTTGGTTTCATCATGAGGTGTTCCACTTGTCAGTAGGTGAAGGCAGAGAATCAACGACCAGCATGGATTTTACAACAGTTACCCATTACCAAGTGGAAGTGGAATGACGTCGTGATGGACTTCGTGACCCGTTTGCTGAGGTCTCCCTAGGGGAATGATGTTTTTTGGGTTTTCATTGAAAGACTCACGAAGGTTGATCCATTATTTCCAATCAAGGATACCTTCAGTGTTGATGAGTTGGGATGGTTGTACATCTGAGAGATTGTACATCTTCATGGAGTTATACACTCCATTGTTTCAGACAGGGATTCCCGTTTTACTTCTCGGGTCTAGAAGGGGATTCAGAAGGCTTTGGGTACACAGGTACTTTTGAGTACAACTTACCATCCCCAGACAGATGGCCTGTTCGAGTGTATGATTCAGGTGATTGAGGATATGCTCCGAGCATGCATTCTGGATTTTGGAGGTTCTTGGGAGAATCATATACCTCTTGTGGATTTTTCCTACAATAATTGTTTTCAAGAAACTATTAATATGGAACCTTATGAGGATTTTTACGGTAGGCCATGCCGATCACCCTTATGTTGTCTGGAGCCAGGAAGGGAAGCTTTGTTGGGACCTCATCTTGTTTTGGAGACCACATAGTAGATAGAGTTGATTCAGAAGAGGATGGCTACTACACAGTCTCGACAAAAGTCTTATTCTGATCAATAGAGATGACCTATGGAGTTCGAGGTCAGGGATCAGGTTTTCCGATGTGTCACACTAAGGTTGGGACACAAGAGGATTAAAGGGCAGGGTAAGCTTTCACTGAGGTATGTCGGGTCATTTGAGGTGTTGGAGAGAGTTGGGCCGGTTTCCTATCGGTTTTAGTTACCTCAGAGGTACTGGGATATGCACGATGTCTTCCACGTTTCTTAGATTCGATGTTAATTCTCAAACCCATCTCATTTCTTTCAACCCGAGGAGGTTGAGCTCGAAGTGGATGCATCGTTTGAGGAGCATCCTATCCAGATTGTGGATCGATGTACGAAGGTTCTCCATGGCCAGTCTGTTCCTCTGGTACGAGTGCTATGGCAGTACGGGAAAGTGCAGGATGAGACTTGGGAGAGGGAGTCTGATGTACGAGCACAGTGTCCAGAAATATTTGAGGCTTCTTCTTCTACACCGCACTAGGAAAATTCAGGGATGAATTTCTTTAAGGGGGAAGTTTGTAAGAATTCGGAACTTATTTTTAGGTATGTTTTTCCTTTTTTCGTTGTTTTTGAGGAAAAATTAATTTCTTGAAATTTTCTAAGTACACGTCGTGTACTTTATGGGTACACGCCATGTACTCCCTTACCACAGGAGGCCGTGTGCTGGCCGTGTAGTAGCCACACACACGGCCATGTGGGAGTGACTTGAAGGCCGCCTAATGCGGAGTATGGAAACGACAAGTACATGTTGTGTACTCCAAAATTACATGCTATGTATTTTTTTTTTCATTGAACGCATCGGGGTCGCGTTTGATGGAAAAAACACCCTTTTTCTAGGTCTCGTTCGTCCGAGAGAGTCTGTACAACCACAGATCTATTACGAGCGCACGAGCCTCCATCCGTCCTCTGATTCGAACACTGTTGGTTGCGTTGGAACCGCATTGGTGAGTTCTCTCTTCTACTTGAGCCTCATTTCATGATTCCTCTTATTTTCCAAGTTATCGTGGGTTGAATTTTGTATAAGTTTTCTTAGATATATGATGTTCTAAGGAGATTCAAGATTCAAGGTTCACATATACCGATCTCCTAATGCTGAGGTAGGTGTTTTGTTCCTTTCTGTTCAAAGTCTTTGAGTATTATGTGCAAATTCCACCAATACTCTTGAACGGGGTATTGCGTGTTTACCGTTTTACCCCTATTGATTTTCTGCCATGCTTGTATGCTTGTGTAGAGGTAACTTGGATATGAATTGGGATGATTTATATGATTTGGATGTATTTCCCATGCATGTTCTATTTACGACTGTTTGGTCCTGTTTAGCTAGTTTGGATACCTTGCATGTTTTCCATGCCTGTTGTTGTAGGATACAAAGTTTGTATTCTGACATGCTTGATATGTTGTAGACTGTTTATCCAAGTAGTTCTGTAGGTTTACTTTGGCTATATTAACTACAATTCTCATTGACCTACACAGGGCCGTGATAACCAGGTGTAGTAGACTATAAGGGGAATTGACCGGGTGAGCTTCCTTAGAGAGACTTTGAGCACTATTGGATATAAGGGGGATTGACTGAGTTAGAATACTCAAAGATCCTAGAACCACTTGGGGATATAAGGGGAATTGACCGAGTGAGATTCCTCAGAGTGTCCTAGACCTTGGGGCTATAAGGGGAATTGACCGTGTAGCTTCCTCAGAGAGTTCCTGAATACCTTAGACTATAAGGAGGATTGACTGTGAGTGCTTCCTCAGAGAGACTTCATATACTAAACCAGAGAGGATAGGCTGTGTGTAATTCCTCAAGGGTTATTGTTCTTGATTGATTATTCAACTTGTGGAACTATTTACTACTGAGCACCTTCCTGTTTACTGTTTTCGGTACCTTTACCTGTCATATATTCACTGACTGTTATGCACAGATCTTCGAGTGGTTTCCTACTAGGATTTAGTCTCACACACTATTTGGGTCATGATTTTGGTACCAAACAGATTATATTGATGCAGGTATAGACAAGGGTAATCTCCCTTCCACTTCAGGTACTTGACTTGCTGTGGAGATGGAGAGAATGAGACCAAGCTTATTCTTGTGATGTTGAGGAGCTGTTTATCTTTTATTTTGTACTTTGGTTTAGTATTGTTGTATTCCAACATTGAGACTTGTTTGGCTACTTTCCTAGACATATGTATCTTGCATCATTTATATATGTGCTCTAGTTGTTTTATTATTCAAGTATTCTGCTATTTACTATTTTTGGATATTTCCTACCTTCACTATTGTATGTATTTGTTTACTTCCACTGTGTACTCTGCCAATGAGGGCATAGTTTCCCTACTATCAAACCCAAGGCCCTCACTGCCAGTCGGTAGCCTCTAGCATTCAGGGAAATTCACTTAAGGCCATGTGACCAACTGGGTATGGGGCGCCTCTGGGTGGCTTCCAGAACTGGGGCCTTACAACATACCTCAGAACATGGACCACATACCATGTTCCAGGAAAGGTTCATGACCGCATACCTGGTAGCAGGAATGGTACGAGGAGTGGTGCACCAAAACAAAAACGGTTCACAGCAAAAATATACAGTGAAGGCATGTGGTACATGGAATTCTATAGAAAATGGTTTGTAGCGATGGTATGCAGTGAAATCTTGTGGTACATGGAATCTTGTCGAAAATAGTTTGCAGCGACAATATGTGGTGAAGGCGTGCGGTATGAAAAATACTGAAGGTTAGAGGGATTGATGTGGTTCATGAAACAAGATTGGTACATGGTGGAGGCTAACAATATGCATAAGGAGTTCATTTTATAGTGAAGATTGTCCCACATAGAAAATTTGGGTCAATCAGATTAGCAGAATTTGTGGAATTAGGTGCCTATTTAAGGAGCAATAATACCCTTTGGTAAAGTAGAGGTTGTAGATTAAAATTTCCGGAATAAATCTGGTGAAGTCTGAAGTGGTTCATAGAGGAGAAGATGGTACATGGAGAGGATCATCCACATAAGGAAAATAGTTCCTGGAAGAGAGTGCGGTTCATGTAGGAAGCTCTCACAGTATGCAGATTAGACCTCCAAACCAGAGTGTCAGCATCCATGATTGTGTAGATTTGGATCTCCAACTAAACATGAATTGGAATAATATCCGCAAGGTTTATTCAAGATATATGCTTAACAATTTACATTTGGTCCATATTTGAGGAGGCTTTTAGTATTTTTAGAGGGAATTGAGCCATGGAGTGCCCTGAAAATTAATATTGGACTGTGTGCTAACTACAAAACTTGAACTAAGTATAATAGTATTGAAAGAGTTCTTGATATATGGTAACATAAATGATTATAGTTAATAATGATACCCATTCATAAACAACATTATGAAACTGTTTGAAAAGAAATTAATGGTAGAGTCATTATAATTTAGAAGTTTCCATGTGAACTTATTGATAAGCTCATAATTAAAGATCCTTAGAGCTTTGAATACATAGACCTACATTTCAATGGTTTTGATGCAATCCTTCGAAGGAATATTTATGATCCTACTTTCATGCACTGACCCCATCCATAAGAAATTCCTTAAAATGCATTGGATTTCATTAATGGAACTTCTTGTCCATATGTAAATATAAAAGGAGTACACAAATTTAGAGTTGAGGAATGAGTTGACTAAGAACACCCTTACAGCTTGTGACATAGCCTTCCCCTTCTATCGAACCAATTGATCAACTATTCTAGATCATTTTCCCCTAGGTAATGACTTTTCACCTTAACCTAGAACAATAAGACATCAAGATAGTTGAAAGGAAGGGATCCTCTCTTAAATCCAAGAGTTATAATAATCCTGTTTTGTTTCGTAATAAAGACTCCATCACCAAAAAAATAAATGGTTTTTTACAGGTGAGGTCTTGGCCAAAAACTTCTTCATAGTGTAGAAATTAGTCCTTGATGGAATATATGGTTTTATTTTAGGCTTTACCAAGAATATGGATTCCATATTCATGAAAAGTATGTGATGGAGTGAAGGTGCATCTTCCAAATTTAATTTACTTATAAAAACCAATTTAGGCAAGTTCATTGATACATATGATCATATATTACTCAGACATAACAAACAGAAGTTTTGAGAGTGGGTCCTATTTTTTGACACCCCTTGTGCATTGGAATAATCCTCCGAGGGATCCATTTATATGGATAGAGAGTCTTGATGAGTAGATTATAGTTTTGATTAGTATAGTGAAAGCATGTGATAACCAATATCTTCTGAGAAAATAAAAACGGAATATCTATTTATGTGTGTCAAATGCCTTGGAAATGTCAATTTTGAGAGAAAAACTCCCTTGATTCATTTTCATTATCATGAGATTAAAACTTTACGATGTATAAAATAAACAGTTTTGAATGTTCTTTCTAGGAAGAAACCCAAAAGGATTTTGGGTTATATGATATTTATTTATTTCACCCATCATGATCATAATAATTTTATTAATGAATTTAGGAATGGTGTTCCAAAGTTAAACTTTCCTAAAATGTAAAGAAACGGGAATTCCATATAATTTTTTTAATTATATGTAATTATTATGAGACTGCAAAAATAGACGACACATGATTCTGAGGCTTGGAGAACCTATAACGAAATTTTGAACTTTTTTTTATGGTACATTCAGTAAACGTGCGAGCGGGTATTTCTATCTTTTGAACTGGTGCTCGGATTGAAAATATGAGGGCACCATTGAATTTAAAGTGGCATGATTCACCTAGAAGAAGCTTAACTTTGACCGGAAAAGATCAGACAAAAAAGATAATTTTTAAACATTCAAGAAAAATAATAATAAAATAACTACAATTTATATTATTCTTTTCTTCAATGATTGAGTGAAATATGGAGGAACCGTAGTGAAATGGTCGTGTGATTTAATTGGTTCATTAATTATGGTTAATTAATGAACCACATCAATGAACACAAAGTGGAGTGGTTTCTTTTTATTTAATAAATCCATTGGCGAATGGATTGGCAATCACGGGGAAACCTCAGACGAACTGCAGACGACTTTCCTCTTATACAGAGAATGGTGAACAAACAATGAACATTAGAGGAATCGATCCGGGGATTGACCAGTGGTGATAAATGTCGAACAACAATGAACATGAAATTCCTTCCTTTCTCCACAAAGGATACCACCAAATCTAGGTAGGGGGTTTAATTGTTTTATGTGTTTAAAAACTCCTCTTTCTCGTTCTTAAATAATATGATGAATGAGGATCAACCGACCAACAGGTTGATCCATGATTCTTTCTTTACTACAGGTGGTTGTTGAGGGGATGGTTTTGGGGATTTCCTTATTTCAAATGATGATTTATGATTTTCCCATGTTAGAACACTAACACGGAGGGCACATGCCAATCCGAACAAGGCCCGAACACCCTCTATTATTGGTTTATGAGCGTTCTTTGTGAGTGACTAGGAAACATGGTGTAAAGATGAATGTAAGAGCCTCTTAGTGAAGACGGTGACTCGAGAGGCCCATAGGCGTAGACAGGAAGGAAAACAGACCACTGGAGCATCTCCGGTGGCCCATAGAATCAACCGCTGGTGCGACACCACCGATGTGGTGGTGACAAACGGTTTGAGCCAGCTGCGTGGAGATGGAGCCACCCTCAAGTACCATGGCTAGCTGGGCTGCGACAGGTGGATTCGTGGCACTAGCGCACCACATGTGAGAAGAGTGGCCTACTCGGTCCGCATGACTAGACACAATGACTGACTCCAGATGACCATTTCAGCAGGAGGGGCGGTGCCCTGCTGGTGCTACCAGCTTGAAAAAACCAGACGCTTTCTATCCGGTCTAGAATAATAGGCCCGCATGCAGGCCAAGTTTTCCAGGTGGGCCGGACTCGCGAGACGTGCTGGACCCCTATAGGACCCGGACCCGACCGGTCCCGTTTCACTAAAACTACAGTAACTCACAAACTGGGTGTCCAATGGATGCATTGTTAGCAGTATGAGAACCCTTGATAATAGGAGGTCCTTTTGAGATACTCCACAAGAGTTTTGGAAGAAGTTGGAGTATGTATGGGTTGGATCGAACTTGAATCCAACAGGGCCCTATTTATGTTATTGCCTATATCTTACAGACCAGGCGTCTGATTGACGTGCCGTCTGTCACGTTGGAACCCTTACTACAAGACAGTCCTTTGGGTTAATTCTTCATGGGAATTCGTAGTGGTTGAGGTATGGATGATAGTATGTGGAGAAAAACCTCTGGAACTCAAGCACACCGAGTGTGGAAATCCTATGGCTAGCTGTCAAGTGAAGAGAAACCCTTCGTGGATCAGTATTAGAGAGACCCTCCATAGATCAATAGCAGTGTGACCCTCTGTGGATCAGCAATAGAGTGGTACTCTATGGATCAGCATGAGAGCGACTCTCTGTGGATCATCCATAGTGAAAACCTATGTGGATCGGTAGTAGAGAGACCCTTTGTGGATCAGCAGTATAGAGACCCTTCATGGATCAACACCAAAACCTCTCAATTGAATAAAATGGTAAAAATTAAGACTAATCATCTATATTCATGTTCAATAAGTTTTATACTTGGTGTGATTTGTCTTTTACTTTATGCTTTGTGATTGAGATCATGCTTTGTGGTTTTTACTTTTTGGAATTCTAGGAGACCTTCGGGGGTCTCAGGGTTCGTACTGGATATTGTTATACTCACCCTTGCATAGGCTTCACCCACAACTTGTTGTTTCTTGTGAATACAATGAACAAGTTGACTGATACTTGGGGAGACAGGGATAGATGGAGCTCAGAAGTGATTGATAGATGAGGTGAGTGAAAGTGATGACAGACGATGAGCTATACCTATCCTTCAGGTAGGATCATTGGTGGATGACCTCAAGAGAATATTTTTCCCTTTTTTCTATACTTTCATTTCAGTTGGGTTTATATACTATCCCTTTTATTATTTCCAGTTCATAGTTTTACTATTAGCAGTTCAAATTTGGGGTTTTCTTTTGTTGTGTACCTAGTCTCTGTGTGTATAGGTTTAAAGGAAATGCCTTACCTTTTTGCGATATGCCTTTTTGGTTCTAGTCGCCAACCCCTGGCCTATGGAAGACGAACTTGGGGTAGTCATGTCACGGGCCCCAAGGGTTGGGTCATGAAAAAGTGGTATCAGAGGTAGGTCAGTTCTACGTGAAGAACTATGAGTCTATGTTTTCAATGGAGCAATAGTGTTAAGTATCTTGAGTTTAAATTAAAATTTGGGGAGTCCAGTGTTGGTGTGGAAACTGACATATCCGAGACCCTATGTTCTGATTTTCGACTCGATACATGAAAAAACGGTTTGTGTGTGTTTTAAAAATGTTTTTCTTTTGATATTTTATGAGTCAGATCACCAGGTATAACTAATTGACCATGGAACATCTGTTTCTTCACTGGATGCTACCACGTAGACAGCCAGCCATGATTTCAGTGAGAGATCATAATGATGGCCCATAGAAATATGAGGCATTGGTACATGGCCCTCTTACAAAGGCAACACCTTTGGGTGGTGTACCAGCAGCACCACGACCCGTAGGGTTGCATTTGACACCATCCCCACCATAGAATAGCGCACGCCGACTGAGCATGTTTCACGAGTTCCAGAGATAGATGACTACATGTTTTCGAGGTGAGATAGATCCACAGTAATCTGAGGACTGGATGGAAGCTATGGCATGAGTTTTCTTCTTGGTTGAGACACCAGTATACCAGATTGTGATCCCAGCTACTAGCCTCTTTCAGGGAACAACAGAGAGATGGAGGAGACTGAATCTCCAGACACATGAGGAGGCAATTATCTCCTGGTTGGAATTCGAGAGCCTCTTTAGGGAAGAGTTTGTACCATCTACTCTACGCTCTATGCATATTCAGAAGCTACTTCACTTACAGTAGGGAAACTTAATAGTGGTCCAGTACTCGGAGAGGTTCACTGACCTATCTCGTTACTCCACCGACATAGTATGAGACCCTTCTTTAGGGCATGGACCTTTGATCAGGGTCTTCGATGGGAGATCACAATGTTAATGATATCACTCAACATCCCAACGCAAACTGGAGTATTAGAGAGAGAACTATTGGTGGATAGCTTCCTAGCTGATCAAACACCGTTAGTGAGAGCCACCAATGAAAGACATGAATCTGAGTCATCTACAATAGGTAGTTGGAAGATGACGCAGAGGCCCAAGTAGACTAGACCATCTGGAGGATGAGCCGAGGATGTAGGGTCAAAGGTGCGGAACTCATAAGGAAGAGGAGGTCAGCAGAGGAGCATACTATGCTACTCGTGCGGTAATAAGGGCCACATGGATCGCAATTACACGACCCACTGTACTTATGATCAGAACACGGTCAAAGGAACTCTAAGGAAGAGTAGAGGTTCTAGCAAATAAGTCCTTATGGTGGAAAAATGGTAGAGGAGTAGGACATGTAGTAGGAAGTGGGTGACATTTTGAGGTACTATAACCACCACCCCTACCTCAAGGATCAGGTGGAAAGGGACGATCTCAGCTTCAGGTAGTAGAGTCTTATGACCATGGTGCTCCGGAGATGATTCGAGGTACGATATGTGTCTACTCCACCCTAGGTGTAGTTCTTGTAGACACATGTTCCAATCACTATTTTATTTCCACAGCTCTTGTTCATAGTTCGAAGATTCTGGTGGATCCTTTGGCTCAATCCTTATGATTAGAGACTTCTACGGGAGAGGATTCAATGATTACACATTGGTGATGGTAGTGTGATATTACTCTATGATGCATGATATTTAGGTGGGATCTCCAAGTAGCAGCATCAAGTCCTTATGATGTCATCTTGGGTATGGACTGTTAATCCGAAGTCCATGCTCAAATATATTATTTTAGGCACAGATGCGGTGTGTCTGAGAGGATAGGACCAAGTTTTACTCCAGTAGTGAGAAGGAAACCTTTGCAGCATAGGATGGACTTTCACAGAGGAGGGTATAGCCGATCACTCATCAGTTGTCTAGCCTCACCCTCAGTGTAGTGGATGAGAGGAGTCCGAGCTATCCTGTTATGGTGGACCATTATGTGGATGTCTTTCTTGAAAATGTTCTGGGACTACCTCATCGCAGAGAGATAGGCTTATACATCGACCTGTGCCCCAAGATGACACCGATGTCTATGCCAGCATATCAGATGTCTCCTGTGGAGATTTGTGAGTTGAGGTTATAGCTAGAGGACTTGTAGAAGAATGGGTTCATAAGCCCCAATGTTTCCCCATGGGTAGCCCCGATTTTGTTTTCCAAGAAGGAAGATGGGAGTTTGAGGCTTTGCGTGGACTATTAGTGCCTGAACCAGGTGTCCGTGAAGAAAAATTATTCTCTATTGAGGATTGATGATCTCTTCGATCACCTAAAGGGAGACCGGTGGTTTTAGAAGATAGAACTTAGATCAGGCTATCATTAACTTCGGGTGTAGGATGAGGACGTACCAAAGATATCCTTCAAATACCGGTATGTCCACTATGAGTTCTTTGTTATGCCTTTCAGCATGACCAATTCCCTAGCAGCATTCATGGGACTCATGAAAAAGATCTTCCAGCCTTACCTCGATCGCTTCATGGTGGTATTCATTGATGAAATCCTGGTGTACTCAGTGTCGGAGGAGGAGCACACCACACATCTGTAGATAGTTCTTGATATAGTATGAGATCACCAGCTTTATGGTAAGATATCGAAGTGCCAGTTCTGGATACAGGGAAGTCCATTTTCTAGGACATGTTATCTTAGAGGCTGGAGTTGCAGTGGATCCAGAAAAGATAGTGGCAGTGCTTTCTTGGGATCCACCTAGGAGTGTAACTGAGGTGTGGAGTTTCTTGGGGTAGGCTGGGTACTACCAAATATTTATATCTAACTTTTCCAGAGTTGCATAAACCTTTTCAACTTTGAAAAAGAATGGAAAACCCTTTCATATGGACAGATATATTCCATCAATGTTTCCAGGAGATGAGGCAGAGACTGACAAGTGACCCCATCTTGAAGCTACCAGAAGAGGGAGTTGGGTATGTAGTCTATTATGATGCCTTAAGGACTGGATTGGAATGTGTCCTGATTCAAGAGAAAGCAGTGATCGCCTATGGATCACGACAGCTGAGGCAACATGAGCAAAACTACATGACCCATGTCCTGGAGTTAGCAGCAATGGTCTTTTCATTGAATATATGGAGACACTAGTTGATGGGTGAACCATTTGCTTTCTACTCTGGTCACAAGAGTCTAAGGTATATCTTCTCACAAAAGGACCTAAACCTGAGTCAACGACGATGGTTGGAGTTCCTCCAGGACTATGAATTTGAGATAGTCTACACTCATGGGAAGGGAAACGTAGTGGTAGATGCACTTAGTAAGAGGTCGGGTCTACAACTACTAAGTGAGGTGACAGAGCAGCTAACCGCATTGCAGATATACTTCATGGATTGGGATGGAGAAGCATACCTCCAATCTATGACTATCACTCCCCCACTCCTTTAGCGAGTTTGGGAGGCACAACTTGGGGGTGTTTACTACATGGTCTGACGTGCTCATATATCCTCAGGGCAGGCTCCTGATGGATTTTCGATTGGTGGGAGCACATCATCCTTTTTAGAGGACACGCCAAAGTACCAATGATGTTTTGGGAGGAGGTGATGAGAGATTTCCATTCAACCCATTTGGCGGTAAATAATGGAGTGGAGAAGATGTACCAGGACCTCCGACAATAATACTAGTGGCCAGGGATAAAGAAAGCAGTGGCAGAGTTTGTTTCACAATGCCTCACTTGTCAGCAAGTGAAGGCTGAGTACCTAGTTCTAGTAGGCTTGACTCATCCACTTGAGGTACCAGATTGGAAATGAGATGGTATCTCAATGGACCTCATGAAGGGGTTACCACGTACGTCTAGGGGCCAAAAATCAATCTAGCTGATCATTGACCGACTCACCATGTCGGCCCATTTTTTTACCAATCTGTTAGTTGGGATCAGTAGAGGGCTTGGGATGCCTCTACATCTAAGAGATAGTACGGCTTCACGGGGTACCATCGACGATTGTTTTAGATCGTGATGCTCATTTTACATCCTAGTTATGGAAGGGATTACAGGAGGTGTTCAAGACTTAGCTATGCTTGAGTACCACCATTCAACCTCATACAGATAGACAGACGGAGCAGACCATACAGAAACTTGAGGTCATGCTTCGTTCTTGCATCCTGGATTTTTGGCTGTAGTTGGGAGGACCACCTTCCCATGGTGGAGTTCTTATACAACACTAGTTATCATTCCACCATCGGTATGGAACCGTTTGAGGCCTTGTATGGGCAACCATGCAGATCCCTTCTATGCTGGATATACCTAGGGGAGTCAATACTTATGGGTCAAGAGTTAGTATGAGATTCTACTAAGAAGGTAAAAATCATCTAGGAGTGGATGAAGACTACACAAAGTAGGCAGAAGTCTTATGCCAATAAGATATGGAGACCCTTGGAGTTCAAGGAGGGAGACCACGTCTTCCTAAGAGTCTCACCCTGAGGATGATTGTGGATATTTAGCCGTGGAAACAAGATATCTCCGAGGTTCATCAGACCTTTCCAGATTCTCAGAAGGGTTGGAGAGGTGGTGTACCGCCTAAATCTTTTACCACAGATGCATCGGGTGCACAATGTTTTCCATGTGTCACAATTGATAAGATACATGCATGATCCATCACATGTCATCGACTCGAGTGAGTTGGACATTAATGATGGAGTGACCTTTATGGAGTTCATAGTGGAGATAGAGGATTGAAAGGACCGAGTCCTTTGTAGATGGTCAATACCTCTGGTGTGAGTTCGTTGGCAGCACGAGAACCTCTTAGAGAGGACATGGGAGAGGGAGGATCAGCTTCGTGCTCAGTACCACCATTTATTTCATTAGCTTTTGTTGCAGCTTTCAAGGATGTAAATCCCTAAGGTGGGGATAATTTAAAGACCCAAAAAATTTCATATATATTTTTTAATTATATGGGATTATTATGAGACTGCGAAAATTGATAGCACATGATTCTGAGGCCCGGAGAGTCTGGAATGAAATTTTGAACTTTTTTTAAGGTATGTTCAGTAAACTTGCGATCGAGTTTTTTAATCTTTTGAACCAGTGCTCAGATTAAAAATATGAGGGTAACATTGAATTCTTAGTGCCGAGATTTTCTTAGGTGAGACATAACTTCAACTAGCAAGGGTTAGAAAAAAAAGATAATTTTTGGACTTTTAGAAAAAAAATAAAATAACTATAAGCTATTTTATTATTTTCTTAAACAATTGAGTGATAGTTGGAGGAACTGCAGTGTAACAAAGATCATTATATTAATAAAAATTAATAACTCATTTATTTGGTTGTGTAACTGAAAAGCTCATGTGATTTAATTGGTTCATTAATTACAGTTCATTAATGAACCAAATTAATGAATGAAACATGGAGTGGTTTCTTTTTATTTAATAAATATGTTTGATAACAAATTGGAAATTGCATGGAAACCTTTAACAAAGTGCCAATGAATTTCCTCTTTAATAGAGAATAGTGAATGAACGACGATCGTTGGAGGAATCGATCCAGGGATTGATGAGCAGCGACGATCATCGAACAATAAAGAACGTGGAGTTCCTTCCTTCATCCGTAATGGATTCCACTAAATCTAGGTAGGGGGTTAAATTGTTTTATTTGTTTAAAATACCCCCCTTTACAATTATTGAATAATATGAGAAACAAATACCAACCGACCAATTGTTTGATCTATGATTCTTTCTTTACTACAGGTGGTTGTTTCGGGATTCGTTTTGGGAATTTCCTTCTTTCAAATGATGATTGATTCTTTCCCCATGTTATAACACTAATTCGGAGGGTGTGGGCCAATCTGAACAGGGCCCAGACCCCCGCTGTTCTTGCTTTATGTGAGTTCTTTGTGAGTGACTGGGAAACATGGCTACATGTGGAGACATGGCACTAGCGCGCCATGTGGGAGAGGAGTGGACAACTCGGGCTGCTCAGCTGGACACAACGGTCGGCTCTACTCGGCTGTTTTGGGAGGAGGGGCGGTTCCCTACTGGTGCTGCCAGCTGGAAAAAACTAGATGCTTTGCATCTTGTCCAACACAAACAGCCCACAATTGGGTCGAGTTTTCCAGGTGGGTCGGACCTACGAGTCGGGATGGACCCACTGGTCAAGAAAGACCCGTGAACCGGGCCAGACCCATAAGATAGGATTGACCCATAGACCCAATAGGCTGGCTGGACCGAACCCCTACCAGACCCAGACACGACCGGTCCCGTTTCACTAAAACTTGAGTAACTCACAAACTGGGCATCTGATTGACACGACATCAGCTGCGTGAGGACCATCACGATGAGGCGGTGTATTTTAGATAATCCACTTGAGTTTTTGTAGAAGTTATAGTATAAAAAAGTTGTATTAGACTCAATCCAACCAAGACCTATTTACCTTTTTTTCTATATCTTACAGACTGGGCATCCGATTGACGTGTCGTTTTTCATTTTGGAACCCTTGAGACAAGGAGGTCCTTTGTATTACTTCTTTGTGGGACTTCATGGTGGTTGATTTATGACCAATAGTATGAGGAGGAGAACTTATAGAACTCAAGAACACCAAGTGCAGAAATCCTGTGGCTGATTGTCAAGTGAAGAGCGACCCTCCATGGATCAGCATGAGAGCGAACCTCTGTGGATCGGCAGCAGTGCGACCCTCCTTGGATCAGCAATAGAGTGACCCTCTGTGGATTGGTATGAGAGTTAACCTCTGTGGATCAAAAATAGTGATAACCTCTATGGATCGACATTAGAGAGACCCTTTGTGAATGTGTAGTATAACGACCCTTCATGGATCAACATCAGAACCTCTCAACAGAATAAAATGGTCTAGCTTAAGACTGATAATATTTATTCATGTTCTCTAAGTTGTATACCTGGTGAGAGTTGTATTTTATTTTATGATTTGTGATTTAGATCATGATTTGTGGTTTTTCCCTTGTAGAATTATGGGAGACCTTCAAGGGTCTCGAGGTCCCTACTGGGTATTGTTATACTCACCCCTGCATGGGATTTGCCCGCACCTTGTTATGTCCTGTACAGATGACGGGCAACTTGACTGAGACTTGGGGATCTAGGGATAGATAGATCTTGGATGTGATTGATAGATGAGGTTAGTGGAAGTGACGAAAGATGACGAGCTATACCTACCCTTCATGTAGGATCCTTAGTGGACGACCTTCATAGAACATTTTCCCTTTTTGATGTACTTTCTTTTTAGTTGGTTTTGTATACTAACCCTTTTATTACTTTTAGTTCACACTTTTACTATCAACAGTTCTACTTTGTGGTTTTCTTTTGTTGTGTACCTATTCTGTGTGTGTACAGGTTTAAAGGCAATGCCTTTCCTTTTTGGGATATGCCTTTCTTGTGCTAGTCACCAACCCCTGGCCTATGGAATGTGGGCTTGGGGTAGTCACAGCATGAACCCCGAGGGATGGGTCGTGACATGAAACCCATGATGTAAATTTCATTCTCTATATTATGTATGAGGGAAATAAAATTATAGTTTATCCCATAAGGAAAAGATGCATGATTAAAAAATTATATGATTGCATATTCCATTTCAACTTACTGAATTTCCTAGTAAAACATGAAATATTTTCTGGTGAATCCATCTGAGCTATCTATAATCTCCATGGTGAGGGAGAAGAGGGATACACTGACTTTCTCATTAGAGGGGGACACGATGAGGGCTTGATTTTGAGATTCCTCAATTCATGGAAAAATTTTATCAACCATTTTATGTGTGTTTCCTAGTCCATCATTATAGTACAATCTATTGATGTAATCCACCACAAAATCAAATAATTCACTCATAGATGTGTTGATGAATACATTTATTTTGATGTAATTGTTCCCAATTCATACCATATTTTCCTTGTGTATCCTATGGAAAAATTTCAAGTTCTTTTCACCACTTTTAGGACATTTAACATTCAGATGGTTTTAGTCCAACCTTTTTCTCATAGTTAAGATGTTATCCAGTATAAAAAGGGATTGTATTTCATCCCTGGAAGGGTTATTCATATATTGATTACTAATTTTATGGAATGAAAGATGTTATTAAACTTTTTTAATATCAAATTCCATATTGTAAAAGGATTTTATGCTTTGATCTCTTGGTATGGTCATTCTTTAATTTTCTAGCAAGGTTCTCCATTGAGATTCCCAAGAATTCCATCTTCTATGCTTTCTAAATAATATTCCTACAACCATGGATTATAATGTACCAATTGTTGAATATAATCAAGAGAGGTTTTTTCCTTGAAAAATGATAAGATATATAAAAAATGATGGGGTTATGATCTAAATGATGTTTATGGAGGAAAAAACTCGAGACCCCTATGGAATCACTTTTTTATCCATTAAAAAAAACACATATCCAACACAAATTATTGACTTCCATTCAAAGTATACCTATTCTAAGTGAATTATTCTCCAATAATTTTCACTTCAGTAAGCTTTCATTGATGAATACAATAAGATAGATCCATAGAGGCTTCCCTATTGAAATTCAATCCAGTCATTTCATCAGGCTTCAAAATTGAATTGAAATATCCTATAACCATAAATTTATATCTTATGGTTCTAGAAACTACCTCAATCGCCTTCCACTGATCTCTTTTTCTATTTCAAGAAGATGATACATATAAATAAGATATATATAGGTTATAGCCTTGATAATTGAGGGAATAATAATTAATTTTCGTATTTCTAATTTACGAAAAGATATGGATATTTTCACGTTTTAGGATCCAATAATGATCTATGTTAATATCCTGTAGATTCTATGAGACACTACTATATCCATGTGAGGCCCATAATGAGGAATTCCATTTCTCAAAAATAATATTTGGTTATTCATGTCCAATAACCATAGGTTTGTCGGCCATGATGTAATGTCTAAGGGATTTGTACATTGGGGGAATCCCCAGCCCTTTACAATTATAATATATGAGATTCATTGATTGAGGTATTTTCTCCTTGTTAGGGCCCCCTGTTTTGGTGGTATATTCCCACAGACACTTTTATATATACCTCTATCCTTTTTTAACCTTTATTTAGATTTCCCCCCTCTAGTCTTATTAGATTTCCCAAAAACCTTGAAAACACACATCCCATCAACAAAATCATCCCGCCATATATTCATCAATATGATTAATTTCCTATGGGTCCTCAACATCATCATACCAAAACATACCACTTAGGGGTTGAATTTTTTATTGTATTGCATGTGTTCAAGAGTTATGTCCAATCATATATATATATACATGTGTGTAATTATTATCATTTAATGTTATTCAAAGTAGAATATGAATTATTTAACTTTTTGAAATCTCTTCATTGAATATAAGGATCCTTTTTGGTCTTAAAATATTTAAAAGTGGGGATCTGAGCATCAAATCCCCAAAAAAGGAGACCACATCCCTCTCCGGTTGGACACCATCAACACCCTCCCTACTTGACTTCTAACCTGGCATCACAACCACTCCATACTTCCATGCCATTCACCAACACACCATTCTCCATGGATGTCTATTTATTTATAAATAAATAAATATTTATATATGAATACTTATTTTTTATATTTTTATATAAAAATCTGATTATATAAATAAATATTTAATCATGTCTACATAAAAATGTATATATGATTCTTGTAGGTAAATATTTTTGTGCTGATACACATGTATTTCTTTTATATATTCTAATATATACAAATATATTTTAACATATATATACATTAAAAAACTAATAATAAATTTTTTATTTATTTAAGTGTATGTCATGAAATATTCATAATTTTTGGTATTCATGCAAACATGGATGATCAATGAAGATACATTCAATCTGTGGTTGATTGGTTTCAGAGAAACATTAGTGAATCAATAGATTTTGTGACCCCCACCACTACATATTTACGGTTTTGAAAAAACTATTCAACCATAACCCTTTGTTCTTCCACCATATTGCCTTCTCCATTGGAGGCATCCACCGCAACTAGCCCCATCTCCACCATAAAAATTCCATTATGTATCACCACACCCAAAAATTTTTCACCTTTAACCCATCAGTCACATAAAAGGATAGATAAGAATGAACTTGAATTACCAGTGTGCCAAATATATGCTCCTATGTTAATATAAGGGATGCATGATATGTTGAATGATTTGATGGTCAATGGATGCTTAATCTTCATGTTGATGATGAGATTCACATAGGAAAGTAATGATGGGGGTAATATCAAATTGATTTCTTATGTATATTTATGCATTCATTAATATCACCTCTCAAATACCATTTCAGCTTCTTTCCATCAAGTGGTTACGTACCATGGTGTTGATCATCCAACTATCTCTACTAGAGGTTTACCATAGAAGAAAAAATTTGCTACTTTCCTTATAGTGTTTGGAGTAAGGTATTCAAAGGGTGACATTGAGTCATTCAACTATATGCTGAGCATGAAATTCAATTCCACCAATAGAACCCTGACAACAATTTTCCTTAACATGATTTTTTTAATTTTTTGATTTTCTTCTAAAAATATCAGGTTAATATTCTTGAAATGAGTCGACCACCTTAATGCATTTTTTTCTGAATCATTGTCATGGAAAAGAAATTTCCACCCGAAATTCATTGTGAATTTTATCAGGGGTATGGTGTTGGGGTTGAAAATATATTTCTCCTAATAAAAGGTGAACACCCTTTTTGGTGGTAATACCTTTTTCTACAACCCCTATAAAATCCACCCCCAACTCCCTCACCTAAATTTACCCTCCCTATCTCTAAACCTCACTCAATTACAATCCCTCTCTCCATAAAATTGTCCCAATTTTTAGTCCATTTGTCGATCTCTTTTGATGGCCTTGAAGGAGTGAAATTTTTGTGAATCTTTATTTAAATTTTTTTTCTAATTTTTCTAAAATTATTTATTTATCTAATGGTTTAGTTTTCAGTATGTTTTAATTATTTTGTTTAATTATTTGTTTGGTTAATTAGATATAACTTAAAAATAAAAGTTAATATTAGTGAGTAAATTTTTGTTATTTAATTATGGCTGTTTAGTAATTAATTTTTAACGAGTCTTTGTATTTGTATAATTATTATGAAATGATTATTTTTTAGTATAACTCAGTAGTTTATAATTAATTAATAAATAGTGATTATTGACTAATACATAATTAATGAAGTAATAATTATGAAAATATATTTATGTAATAATTAATTACTTAGAAATTATTAATTAATATTAATTAGATGATGATTAAATATTAGTTAAATGATGATTAAAAATTAATGAAATCATAATTAACTTTTAAATAACTATTAATTAATGAATGATTAATGTATGATTAATGAAATATTAACTAATGCTTAATGTATTATTAAATAATTATTAACTATGAATAAATTAATGATTAACTATTTTGTTATTAATAATGAACTAATGATTAGGTAATGATTAAGAAATAGTTAAATAAAGATTAATTAATTATTAACTATTAATTGAATATAAATTAACTAATTAATAACTATTAATTAATGAATGATTAATGAATGGCCATCAAATGATTAAATACTGGTTAGCTAAGGATTAACTTGTGATTAAATAATGAACAATTTATGATTAACATATGATCAAATAATGATTAACGAATAATTAAATAATGACTAACTAATGATTCAATAATTATCAAATAATAATTTACCATTATATAACTAATAATAAACTATTAATTAACTATTAAGTAACTTCTTAATATCTATTAATTAAAAAACGATTAATGAATGATTAATGGATGATTAAAGAATAATTAATGAATGAGTAAATAATGATTAACTACTCCTTAATAATGCTTATCTAAGGATTAAATTGGGTTAAAATAATGATTAGCGAATGACTAACTAAGGATTAACTTAGGATTAACTTAGGATCAAATAATGATTAACTAATGATAAGTTGTTGATGACCTAAGGGTTAACTAATTATTAAATAACAATTAACTAATAATTTACTATTATGTGACTTATAATTAACTATTAACTAAATTATTAATAACTAATAATTGATGAATTCTGATAGAATTATTATGGAATTTAACTATGAATCATTAGTCAAATAACTGGGGACATAAGAAAACATTCTAAAATTTTGAATGTAAATATTATGTGTTTTTTGAGAAATGAAATAACTATTTGGATACTACAAGTGGATGTAGTCTCTAACACACTTGTACATAGGGGTAATAACCCAAAGAGGGAAGATTTTGTATTAATTCATTCATCACAAAGTGCATGGAAAATAGGCCTAACTCTACACCAGGTTTTACACCCTAAAGGGATATGTTTTAGATAATTCACATTATCTTTAATTAAAATCTTTAAATACCTTTATTGAAATTAATATTTAGAATTTGAAACATTAGTAAAATCCCATAGGATATAAGAAAAAATTCCGAAATTTTTGGTAAAGTAAATATTGTGCGGTTATCTTAGCAATCAAATCCCAATTAGTATACTACAAGTGGATGTAGGCTTTGACCCAATTATACCTCAGGTTAATAACCCTAAGAAGGGTGGATTGGTGATTAACTCAATTGTCACCTGGTGCATGGAAAAGAGGCCAAACTAGACTCCTGGGTTGACACTTTCATGGGATTTGATTTAGAATATTCTCATTATTTTTGTAAACCATTGAACTAATAATTATATCCTTATATCAAAAAGTAACTGTAAAAAATTATTTCATGGTCAACCGTACATTATTAGTCATCAATGTGATTATTATATACACTATTTGAATATGAAAAACCCATGACTTTATTACACAGTATTTTATGATTTGTTACAAAAATATACATGTAATACAATATTAAAAGATGGAAGGGTCTAGTGTCATTGAGAAATTGGGTACATAACATAATAACTTTGAACAAGGGTAAAACTACATTATTTATACGACAATAATATTCTCCTAAAATTTTATTATCTTCTAAAACACCAAGTGAAAACTTGAGGACACACATAAGAATGGGGTGAGCTATAACCACCTTTAAGGGAATAATTAAAGGATAGAATAAGGTAATGTGTTATATGCGAGTTGAGAGGTAAATAAAGGAAACATAAGATGGTTTTGAAACATAAACATGAACATTGAAGAATAATATAAGATTATAACATAAAGGAAACCTGGGAATGTGGAAACAACATAAAAAATGACATCACAAACATAATTCAAGTTTAAACATTGAGACATAATAACATAGTGTTCTCAAGATAACCTCCCTTGCACCAAAAATGGTATATCATTAGATAAAACCATTACCCATTTAATTCAATGGAAATATAATTCCATTCATAGCTATCACATGCATATCATGTGCATGCATAAGTTTTCTATATAGACCATACAACATAAGGACGTCTTATATCAATTTTAATCCCTCAATTAAGGAGTGCTAGTGAGATATATTGATGATCCAAATAAATTAAGGATATGTTCATCTAGGTTTATACCCTTGAGTGTAAAATTGGAATGGGTATTCATTACAAATGTTTGGAATGGATAATTGTTGGATAATTTTGGCAGTGTAATCGGGGAACATAAAGATTCATGGAAGGGTTTAATGTCAATGAAAGGGGTATCTCATCACATGTAAATAATAAGAAAAGTAAAATAGATGTGTGAAAAAGTATATTACCATATAAATTTTTTGAATTCAATGGATTAATATAAAAGAGTTTCTTGAAAAGAGGATAAGGGGATCTGTTACCATTAGAGGGCACTTCAAAAATCTTGGGAGGAGATTCTTAAGACCTTGGGGAAACTTGGGAGGGATCTAGAGGGGTAAAGGAAAAGTAAATTCATGCTACAAGTATTTTTAGGTAAATTGAACGGGTTTTTGGGTATGTTAATATAGTGTAAGAGAGGGAATTTTTTAATTTCTAAACATAAATTTTAGACTCTATATAGTAAAATTATCAAAACCACACACCTTCCCATGTTTTTTCCCATGGGTTCTAATAAAGAGGGGTGGTTTTTCATATTTTAAAATTATAAGAACCAAACATTTAAAAATAATACCCTTGTTAATGTGGAAGTGAGTTATGTTCATAAATAATTTATTTTAAAAACATAAAATATAATATTGGTTTTGGAGGATTCATTAAGGATTTATAAAATTAATCAAATAACAAAAAAACATTAACTTAAATGGGACACATAATTTTGGTTGTCAATAATTTTCATAGTATTTATTACATCAATTTTTATCTATTATGATGTCATAATATATAGAATATATTTATACTATATTTAATTTTTACCAAAAAATTAAACAATCAATGAAAATTATAAAAAAATCACCATTGGATAATTTTGACAAGTTTAATTTAAAAATTATATTTATTTAAAAATAATAATTATCTAAATTTTAATATTTATAGTTTTAAATCAAGATCATCATTTATTAAGAAATAATGGTTTTCTTAAAATAACAGTTATTCAACCCTTATAAAAATTACATTTGACTTTATAAAATTATAATATCAATTATATTTAAATATATATTATTTAATGAGAATATTTTATAAAAATGAAATTTATTTAAAAAATTATTTATTTCACAAAAAAAGTGTATTGATTGAAATTATTCATAAAAGTACCCAGCCTTAAACATTACGTAATATTGAGTTTTAAGTCATGAATAAATTTTATTACATTGGGGATATTTTCAGGTTTATATATTTAGATAATTAGGTCAAACTCATACATAACCAAATAATATAATACAAAGTGGACACTTCTGAATAGAATCCATTTTCCCCATAACATCGAACTTTTAAAATAAAACATGATTTATTTTCATAATATATTTTCACAACTTTAAAATTGACATCTTTATTTCCCCTAAACATTCTTTAAACCTTGTGATAATTTTTAAAAAGTTGGATGAAATAAATTTCATAGTAAGTGACACAAAAAGAAAGACAACCGTCAATCTAGTGAAAACATGACAACCCAAGATATGATTACCTTTATCATAATAATCTTTAAGTGAATGCAATAAATCATTTTCACATTAAATCACAAGCATAGTGTTTCTCAAAGAAATCATTAAAAACACATAGTAAGAAAAATAAAACCCCATTTCTAGAATCATATTTCGTTACATTTATAACCCGTTTTAAGCCTTTGTTAGAAATAACTAGAGCTGAGTTAAATCCATAGAAGATACCCTCGAGAAAATCCCTAATTATTTATAATTAATGATACAAAAATTACCGGATGCATTGTAAAACTATCTATATGAACCTATCATGTTAGCTATATAAAAATTATATGACACATTCTAGGTGAACCCATCATATAAGCTATATCAGGCTTGTAACGCCCCGACCCCAGTTACCCAGAGTCAGTGCATTATTACGTAACATTGGCATGATCACAAGAAATATCAAATCTTGAAAGACCAATTAGTTTAGTAGCCTTGGAAACACTAGATATATTAATAAGTCTTACATTACATCATAAAAATGAAAACTACAACAACATCTTTTCTTCATAGTTCACACTCATATCCCCACATACTATCCCTGCAGGTCATTCATAAATTACTTCTTCACATCCTGGGAAAAATAAAACATTGAAAGGGGTGAGCTAAAATTCCCAGTAAGGATAACAATATAGTGGAAACTTTCATAAATAAGAATAAATATTTAAGGCAATGTATAACTAAAACAAAAGCCTTTTAAACTTGAACTTAAACATAGTATGGAAAAAATTAAATAATGCAATTTACTTATTCACATTGATATTCTACTAATCGAATAATCACATGCAATATCAATAACCACTTTTATAATTATGGAATTCATAATGCCAGACTATCATAACCACATAGCCAAGGCCTCGTGCCAAGACTACAAATAAGATTTTGTCAAGGCCTTGTGCCAAGACACTAGTTTGTCTCATGAGACCTACCGATGCATCAAGGAGCTATAACGGGCTCCACCTATCACTTACTAAGTCAAATTCATTCCTCATATGAACAGGTTTAAACAGAACATAAACATTCTTATTAAAACTAGCATACGAAATGTCAATACTTTCTACATAAACCATGAATAGTATAAAAATAACACATCCACAGTCAAAAAAATCACAAAACCTTAAATACAATATGGAATTTTTGTATCATAACAAATCAACATCAAATAAGCGTAAAATCCGTCAAAGGATGTTGACATAGATGAAATCAAAAATCTTTTTTAGAGAAATATCTCTTTTTATTTTAAATAATTTAAGAGTCAAATATTTATAAAATAAAACATTTTCTTTGAAAATATTCTTATAATATTGTAAGGGAAGATTTGAAGATTTTATAATGGCGGAAAATAACCGCACCCACCATATAAGTTAAAAAAAACATTATTACCTTAATTCTGTCGAAAAGGTTAAAAAGCACCTTGTTTGGAAAATGATGGAAAAATTCCTTTTTAAAACTTTTATAAAAATTAAAATAAGGGTATAAATGTATTTAACCCATATTATTGTAAATAGTAAAAATGTTTTTGAAATACATTTTTAAGAAACATGGATATGGATGATAAAGAAATCCCAGTAGATTATTGCGTATAAACAACCTCGGATAATGAAGAGATTGTGAAATAACCCTTACCTTGTACTTTTCCTTGGTTGGGGTAGGTTAACCTCCTGTATAATAGTGAAATAATTTTTATGAAATTATAAAATAATCATATACATTAATATGATATCATATATGATCTTTTAACATTGATTTGTTAACAATATCTTAGTATTATCGTTGTTTCGGGTGTTAACTTACTCGTTTTCTTTTATATGTTTTGTTACGTAAGCTGTGTTTGTCATGGATAGGTTGTATCTTAATCATATCCATAATGATATCAAGTCCTTATATACTATTATTAATCATCAAATAAGAATTATACTTGAATGGATACGATGGTGAATGAATCTCATCGCGTTCGTGGAGACGGTAGTCCGTACGTAAGCACGAGCGACAACATCATTCTTTTGATATTAAAATAATATATAATTGGATGGTATATCATATATACAAAATCATTATTATGTTATATTTATTATTTACATGAGTTACACATCATTATTATACCCATCAAAATAATAATTTATTAAATAACAATTACACCACGACGTGGAGACGGTAAGCCGTACGTACGCACATATGGTGACATGTTATTCAAAGGATGGATAGAATACTGAATATGGTTGTACCATATTTATAATAACATCACAATATATATAATATACTGGAGTTATTATTTTATAATGGTAATAACAAAGAAGGATGAAGTGGAAGAAGAAAGGAACTTGAAAAAGGGTGGTGAAATCATTACCTCTTCTTCGGGTTCTTCCTTTTGATTTGATCAAAAGGGATCTTAGGTTGGCTTTATGACTAAAGGAAGGCCTCTAGGATGAAGTGAGGGAAGTTTAGAGATTATTTGGGCAGAGTTTGGCCGAGCCAAAAGGCTTTGAAGGTGTGAATTAATGAGAAGGGGGAGTGCCCTTTTATAAGAGGGGTGAGGGGCACCTTTGGAAAAGCTAGAAATATTATTTTATAATAAATTCATATTCGGTTTCTAATGGCTCCAAAGTGTATTATTTAAAGGATAAGGTGTGGATGGTTCTAAAACCACTCAACAAATAGAATTTAGATAGGTTTGGTTTACTATATTAACCTTATCATTAAGTATTAACTCTTAGTTAATTAGTTTCAATTTTACAATGTCTCTTTGTATTTTTATATTATATGGTTAATAAACTTACTATATACATCCAAGAGACCCCCAAGTGGTCCATTAATGATACAAATCTCATGATATAAGTCTTTTGTCCGAACCTTAGATTTTTAGGAATTTAATATCAATTAATAATATAATATTTTTTTTAAAAACTCTTTTATGTCAATTTTGACACTATTCAAAATTTGATTTTTGTAAAAATCATAACAGAATTATTACTTCGAACAAAGTTTATTAAATCCTTCCTAACATGTTATATTAACCTATATAATTAGTTTAATTCATAAAAAGTCTCAAATTATATTTATTTGGGTATCTACAATATCAATCATTGTAATTTTTCACTATTATGGTAATTACTGCCTCACCATTGTGTTATAAATAAATTAAATTATTTAATTTCTAAAAATTATAAATAAAATAACATTATGTGGGAAATCGTTTTATTTTTCTAATTAATATTTATAGTCGAAAATAAAACATATATAACTCTATGTAAAAATTGTTTTTTTAAAAGATATATGCTTGTGTCATTTTTGTATTCATTTTAACTTAATTAAAATAAAGTGTACCTATCACTTAAAAGTGGCACCATGGGGTCCCAAAATTGACCCAAATATGACCATGGTCGGACATGTATCAACCAATAAGGTTAGGACACGTTTTAGGGTAATTTTTTATTATTATAATATTATTTTTTAACCCTTATTTACTGAATTTACCCTTTAACCATAGTAAATAAAATATTTACCGAAGTAATTATTCAAAATGTCTAAAAATAAAAGTTACCTATTTACACAATTTGAACATACTGATTCAAAATATGGAATCCATTTCTCCAAATTCAAAACACAGAAGTGGCAGAAATTAATTTAAAATTAATTCCCACTGTCAAAACAAAAAGCGTGCTTTTAAGATATAATAACTATCAAAAGATTGATACTTGTTTATGTTCGGTTTAATTGTGAAATTATGTCTAATGAACAAAATTATATTAAATGTTAAAAATATATTCTAAATATAATTTAAAACCACTCAAATTCATAATTTATCACTATTAATTATTTTGATTAAAAAAGTTGTTTTTAATTAAAATTTAGTAATTTTCACTATTCATCAAAATATTAAAGTTATCCGAAAAGTACCAAAATTTCACCTTAGGATAAATTCAATACTCTGAATCCAAAAATGAAGTCCATTTTGAAATTTAAAATTTATAAAATTTCAAAAAGTAGGTATTATTATTCATAACGACTAGTTTGATTGGTTGTGGTGGGTTAGAATCTCGAAGTTGCGTACAATGCACGCCATTGCATTATTCAAAGGGAAACGTACCATGGAAGATTGGGATGTTTCATTGTAAATTTTTGATGTCCCCATTCTAAAAAGTAAATTTATTTATTCAAATTGAATATATAAAATTTTAAAATATTGGATTTAAAAAGGGTTCACTATTAAATGTTTGTAAAAGTGCAATACTGAAAATGAATTTGTTCTTACATTATGTTTAAGAAACTCATAATATGGAATCTAAAATTATAAGGATTATATAAAGTTTAAAATTTATTTAATACTATTCATAACCTCTTTTGAACGTCTTTTTTAGTAAGTCATGGTGCGCTTGAACTCGGTGTTGCGTGTAGTGCAAGTTATTGAATTATTTTGAAGAAACAACACACAATGAAATATTGGGGTATTACAAGGCTCACTTGTGAGATATAATGAGAATAAAAACTTTATATAAGATGTGTTAGGATCACTTGTTTCACATATAATGCTCATGTATCATATAAAAAATTTTAAGATTTCACATTTTCATCAAAAATCTTTTAGAAACTCCTTTAAACCCATATGAAAACCGATTTTGGATATCAAAATATCATTTTCTAAAAACCATTTTTATAAAAAAATACCTATAAAAAGGAAAATATGGATTAGGTTTTAATAAAACATCAAATATTTTAAATGAATCCATTATAAAAAACATTAAAGGATATCATATTTAATGGAATATTATTTTGATATATCACATTGATCATTTCTTATGGAAAATAGCCTTTACATTTTTAAATAACTTTTTTTTTAAAAACCGTTCAAACAAGATGGAAATAATTTTATTTGGAAATTCCCTTGTGAACTTATAAAGGAAGATTCAATTAAAATATTAGTCATGATAGTAGGAATAATAGTTTGTGCTGTATAAGTTTAAAAACTATTTTCAGAATATATAGATATATAATAGGAAGATAATATTGTGGGAAACTTTAAAATATGATTTAAAAAAAATTCATTTACCAGTTTAAAATAATTTGAGTCGTAATCCCCATTAAAATATAATAGTTAACAAAACATTATATATAATGAGAGTAAATAAATTCATGATATAACATGTAAAAGGGGTTGTATATATAAAAAATAAAATAATATAGGTGAAAAGAATTAAAATATTCATCATAAAATTAAAATTGTGATGAAGTCCTTTACCGTGAGTCTGACATGTCATGTATGTTCTTTATATTCCTCTTCTCAGACCACCATGTTAGGATTATACCCAAATCTTTCCTAGAATAGATTTTTGGTCACAAAAGGCTTCTAAGATGAGGATTTGGAAGCAATAAAGGTATTTTTTCAGTGACTTTCCATGTCAAAGGTCTCTGATGGTGTGAAGAGTATACCATAGAGGGTGTCCTTTTATATGTGAGTTTAGAGGAACATTTATAACTTCTGAAAAGAAAAGGTTTCCCCATTTATTTCATATGTCACAAGTCTCCAAAATCTATAAAATTTGATCTCTATACATGATAAGGTCATTATATGTCTAGAAAATAAATTTTTGACTTGTTGTTAGGTCATTTTGAACATTATATTTTTTTAACCCCATGTAAACTCATTTTCACATTAACCACAATAATTAATTTTTAATGTTTTCACTATTCATTATAGTCAAAATTTAAGTTAACCCTATTAGATAATATAAAATATTTTGAATAAAAATATAGAATCCATTTCTACAAATTCAATTCATATAAGTTGAAAATTATAATTTTAAATAAAACTCATAGACGCGACAAAAAAGTGGTATTTCATAATGTTTATTTTTCAAGAAAAAGATGATTTTGTATTCACTATATAAATATTAATAACAATTAAATGAATATAAATGAATATTTATAGATATATAATCCATAAATTCCATTTAAATCATTCCTTGGTAGATATTTTTTAATTAACTAAAATGGAGAAAACATTACACAAATTAAAATAATTTCCAGAACAAATGTGTTTTTTATACAAAAGTAAACATATAATTAAAATAAAATTTAAAGGTGATTAAAATGTAAATATGTGGATTAATTATAACGAGGGAATACTTAGTTTATTATAAATAATATTCAATAAATAAGGTGACCCTTAATTTATTAAAATAAAATTACATTTTTAAAGAAATTGATATTTTTCACTATTTACTGAAAAATCAATATTTCCAAATAATCCCAAAATTTCAACCTATGTTAATTAGATATGTTAATTTATAAAATGAAATAAATTTTTTAAAATTAAAATTCTATAATTTATAAATTAAACTTTAAAATAAAAACCTATATGAAAAGAGTTTAATTTAAACTATTTCCATTTTTTATTAAAAGAAACTACTTAATATTATTCTAATGAATATATCTAAATAATTTATAAATATTATTAAACATGAAAATGATTTATTCTATCATAACATGTGTTTTTACATACCCCCCTTTATTAAATTTCATACATTTAATTATATTCACTTATTAAGTATGTAGGGATATCTTTCCCTCATAGCATTTTAAGACTTCTATGTTTTTATCTTCAACAATATGATTTTTTCATAAAACCCTAAGATGATGAATTACCATATTTTGAAAAAAATTATCTCTATGGTCAAGAATCTGAGTAGGTTACTCCTCATAATAGAGGTTATATTTCAACTAAAATACTTCCAGGATCAAAACATGAGATGAATCTGAAATATATTTCCTTAATATTGAAACATGAAAAATGTTGTGTACTTGGGATAAACTCCAAGTTAAGGCCCCTCAATATGCAACTAATCCAAATTTCTATAGGATTTCAAACATTATAATGAACAGTGGAGTTAAATTTCCTTATTTACCAAAATGAAAAACACTTTTCCATAGAGATAGTATAAGAAAAACATGATCACCTACCTAAAAATAACGATATTTCCTTCAGTTATCCACATATATTTTCACCCTACTCTGAGTCTTCCTCAAATGTTGATGAATCAACTACACCTTCTCAACCATTTACACTACTACCACTTGTCCCATAATCTTCCTTTATCCTATGCCATCTGAAAATGCTAGTGTCCAACACTGATTTATATATAATTCTTCAAATGTTGCCATCTATATACTAGAATGAAAACTATTGTTATATGAAAACTCAGCCAAAGAAATATGATGATCCTATATTAATTGGTAATAAAATGTACAAGAAAAAAATTCCAAGTATTTAATTTTTTTCGTAGAATGTCCATCAGATTGCGTTTGAAAAGTTGTAATGAGATTTAATTCCATACCTAATGGCATATGAACTCCTTTCCAAAAATTACAAGTGAGCATAGGATCATGTTCTGATATAATTGAGAGTGTAAGTCTATGTAAATTGACTATCTCCTCTAAATACATTAGAGAAAGCTGATATAAATATATAATATCTCTAATGGAAATGAAAAGTGAATATTTAGTTAATCAACCAATAATAACCCAAATCATATTATTTCCTTTAGATGTATTTAGAGATCCCACCATTAAATCCATTGATATATTTTCCCATTTCAACTTCGACACTAGAAAATTTTGAAGTATTCCCTTCAAAAATTTTCATTCAACTTTATCCTATAAACAAGTCAAACAACTCATTTTTAAGTTAGTAGTGTATATTTTTATTCCATCAAACTAGTAATACTCCCAGTGGTTTATGTATATCATAATGCTTCTCAAATGAATAGAAATGGGAGAACTATGATATTCAATCAATAACTCTCTCTTCAACATGGAATCATAAGGCACACAAATTTTTTTCCCAAACCATATAATAGTTTCATTATCAAAATTAAAATGGGAAAACATTCATTTATTAACGAAATCTACCTTTTCTTGCAGAACATGATCCTCCTTATGATATTTTTTAATTATTTCGGACAAATTTGATGTCAATGAAACCTAAAACTAAATAGAGGATGTCTCTACACTCATAAAATTTAGGCCAAAATTCATCAAATATTTAACTAAAGGGCCATGTTTCAAATGTAACATGGTTAATGTAGCATTATATTTTCGACTAAAAGTAGAATCCACTCTGATTTATTTTCTTGGATGGATGTCAAGAAGGAAATAATAATTCTTTATTAGTTTTATCCTTCTTCTATGACTCATGTTTAACTGCATCATAGTTAATATATACTTCAAACTTTAGTGATCATTATATATCTCACACTTTACCCCATATTAATGATGCCACCAATTTTTAAATCTAAAACAATAGTATATAATTTGAGATCATGAGTATGATAACTTAACCCGTGATGTTTCTATGTCCATGAGTCATAAGAAATTACCTAATCATTTTGCATCAGGAAAAAACTAAGTCGCTTCAATGAAGTATCATTGTAGACGAAAAATACACCATTTTGTGAAGGAAGGGAAAATTAGAGCATTAAAAATTATTATTTTTAGTTCCTAAATGTAGTTATCACATTGTTTTTTCCAAATTAATGTGAACCATTTTCAAGTTATCATTTTTTATACTCTAGAAAATGAAGACAATTTTTCAATAAACCATCAGTACTAACCTGCTAATCCAATAGAATTATAAATCTCTATGATATTTGTGGGTCGTGTCTATTCTTAAAAAACCTTTTTTACAAGGTTCAATCATTATTCCATATTTTTAAATAATATAATCAAATAAATAAATTTCTTGCAACCAAAAACTCACTTACTAAATTCACCGTATATTTTCTTTTCCTTTAAAGTTTTCAAAAAAAATCCTTATATGCCTTTCATGTTCCACCTAACATCTATAATTCACCAAAATATCATCAATAAAAAAAACTTATCCAAGAAATCATGGAAACATTAATTCATAAGGTCCATAAAAATGAAAGTTTCATTAGACAACCCAAAGTGCATAACTATAAAATCATAATTCCCAGATCTAGTATGAAATGAAATCTATGTAATATCTTCCTCATTTTCTTTAAACTGTTAGTACCCTGAGCTGAGTTCGTATTCAAAATATATTATGCTCCATGTAGTTGATAAAAAAATCATCGATATGGGTAAAAAGATACTTTTTCTTAACAGTGATGTTATAAAAGGTTTGATAATCAATGAAAAGTCTCATTGAACCATTATTCTATTTTAACAATAAAATAGTTTGATGCTGTGGGGAAGTGATAATTCAAATGAAACCTTCATATAAAAACCCCTATATATATTTTTATTTCTAAAAGTTAAAATTCATCCATTCAATAGTGGGGTTTTGAGATTATCTTATCATTTAAAACTAATTAAATAGTAAATTCAACCACTCGATCAAGAATAACAGTAGGAAAATCACCATTAAATACATCCATATATTCATTCACTACTAGAATATCACTAATTTTAATAGTTTCTTTCATTTAAAAAATATGAGAAATATAGCATTAAATACCATTTATAATAAATTTCTCATCTTCTTGGTATGTTATCAAAGGTATAAGATCATGGAATAAAATATTATTATCTCTGTAATATATCATAGTATAATAAAATGAAATCTAATCTATACACAAATGACATAAACTATACAAAGTCCAGTTCAACAATATTTTTATAAAATACCATTCTACTATTAAGAACACGAGGATTCTTATAAATCTTGGTTTCTTTAATATTTAAACTCAGTGTTTTCACTAAAAGTTTTATCTTAATTTTGTGAGGTGATATTCCCAAGTTACATGAAAATTTATCATAAATGAATGAATGTGAAGATCCAAATTTAAAAAGTATATTACTATAATTCAACTAAACCAGTAACATACCTATCACCACTTCATTTTTATAACCCAACATCAACCGCAGTAGTAGAAAAAGATTATTAAATAGCCTTATATTTTTTATCTTCAAGATTTTCACCCCGAGTAACTAACATAGAAAAATAATTTTCATAATGAACAAAATTTTTGCAACTAAAACATTTCACATTTTGATGGATATCATTTACATTTTTCTTTTCTTGTTCAGGAGTCTTATCGTTGTATTCATGAGCCATGCGACCAAATCGACATCAGAATCACATTGGAGATCTTTTCAAGAATTAATTAAGATGTATTTTTACTCACTTATAACATGTTGGGGGATTACCATAAAACATATTATTTGAATTATTATTTATTTTATTCCACATAAACCACTTCTTAATCTTATCATCTCAGGGAAAATAATTATTCTCAAACTCAATCTCCACTTTCTTTGTACAGTGAACCACTTTTCACAACATTTAAATTCTAGAGCCTCCAAATATATCTATAAACTTAGTATCAACCCAAATTAAAACAAATTAATTTTACTATTATGGTATCGAATAAAATCTTTAACACTCCTGAACAGTATTTTTAAGTTTTCCTCATATGAAACTACATAATACTTATCTTTTTTCCACAATTCTTGGAATTTTTTCTCCATCCTCATTTTAAAAACACAGGGAAGTATTTATTGAGGAAAAAATTCTTAACATTTTCCCATTAAATGGTATCAAACTCATCTTTCTCTCTGGTATTATTAATCAAATACCACCATCAATCAACTTCAACTTTAAAATGATAAATGAAAAGTGTTACCTTTTGGTAATATGAACACCCCATGAATTCAAATATCTTATCTAGGGAATTGATCTATCCATTGGCTATCATAGGGTCAAATGATCCAATGAACTGTAGGGGATTTTGTCTTGTGAAATTATCTACTATAATCATTCTACTTTTTGGAAGATATTTCAAATCTCTATCATGGATACCACCACCATTTATGGATGGTTTCAACTGATACATCACAGTGAAAAACTACTAGCTCTAATTCCAACCATCTTAGGATGCTGATCTGGAAGTATATTTTCCTCTTAGTGCCTTCCCACCATACTTCCCTATTTTCACTTTAGAAAATAATTTTCAATAGATAATGATTACATGAAGCAACATGGTAATATTAAAATTATACACCATTTCAACATAACTATAAGCTTAGATATTTCAAGGGAATAATAATAAATATATCATAAACATAAAAATTATATCTAATCCTTTCCTTTGATACAAACTATAATGAATCGGCCTTAAACATTACATAATATCAAGTTGCATGTTGTGAATTCATTATATACCATTTGTGGATGTTTTTAGGTTTACAGTTTTAGATAATTATGTCATAACTCATATAAAAAAAATACAATACAAAGTAGGAAATTCCAATAAGTATTATTTTTTCCATAAAATAATACTAGAAAAAACATGATTTATTTTCATAATAGATACTAATTAATTTCAATTTTACTTATTCATTTCCTTTACCCATTATTAAATCCTATGAAAAAACATTTTAAAAACATGGGATGAGCACAAAAAGCTCATTAAGGGACATAAAAAAGAATGAAAACCGTAAGTCTATTGAAAACATAAAAACCCCAAAAATATTTACCTTTATTACAATGTTATTTTATAGAATGAAATGAATAATTTTTACATGAAAACACAAAAACAAAAACATTTTATCCAAGAGATCCTTTCAAACTCATTGAAATAATATTAAAAAACAGTTTTTTACGACATGGATCATCACATTCATAGACCGTTTTAAACCCATGTTTGAAATAACTGGAGCCTAGTTAAATCCATAAGAGATACCCTCATATAACTTGTAACACTCCAACCCCAGTTACCCAGAGTCAGTGAATTATTACATAACATTGTCATGATACATGGAAATCATGTACCGAAAGATCGATCAATTTAGTAGCCTTGTAAATACTAGATACATTCATAAGTTTTACATTAAATTATAAAATGAAAAACTACAACAACATTGTTTCCATAAAACACACTCATACCCCTTAGAATAATCCTACAGATCAGTCATAAAATACTTCTTTGCATCTGGGAAAAAATAAAACATTGAAAGGGGTGAGATCAGATGCTCAGTAAGGATAACAATATACTGAAAACTTTCATAAATAAGCATAAAAATTTAAGGAAATGTATAAGACTAAAACAATAGCATTTTAAACTTGAACTCTAGTATAATATGGAATATATAAAATCAAATAATTCCATTTAATTATTCATATGAATATTCTACTAGTCTAATAATCACATGCAATATCAATAGCCACTTTCATAATTATGGAATGCATAATGCCAGACTTCATAACCACATAGTCAAGGCCTTGTGCCAAGAATAAAAATAAGATTTTTTCAAGGCATTTTTCCAAGACACTAGTTTGTCTCATGATACCTACCGATGCATTTAGGAGCTATAGCGGGCTCCACCCATCACTTACTAAGTCCAACACATTCCTCATATGAAAATGTTTTAACATAACAAAAACATTCGTATTAAAACTAGAATACGAAAGGTCAATAATTTATCTATAAAACATGAATGGAATAAAAATGACACATTTATAGTCAAACATATCACAAAACATTCAATAAAATATGGAGGATTTGTATCATAATAAATCAACTTCAAACAAGTTTAAAATCCATCAAAGGATGTTGACATAGATGAAAATGATTTGTAAAACTCTCTGAGAGAAATATCTCTTTCTATTTTGAAATAATTTAAGAGTCACATAATTATAAATAAAAAAATTATTTTAAAAATATTCTTATAATATTTTAAGGGAAGCTTTGACGATGTTATAATGGTAGAAAATAGCCGCACCTGCCGTATAAGTTAAAAAAACATTCTTACCTTAATTTTGTCAAAAAGGTCATAAAGTACCTTGTTTGGAAAACAACGGAAAGATTACATTAAAAAACATATAAGGTAAAATAAGGGTATAAATGACTTTAACCCATATTCTAGTAAATATTAAAAATGTTTTGGAATACATTTTCAAGAAACATGGATGTGGATGATAAAGAGTTCCTAGTAGACACTTACGTAAAAACAACCTTGGATAATAAAGAGATTGTGAAATTAACCCTTAACTTCTTCTTTTACTTGGTCAAGGGTAGGTTAAAATCCTGTATAATGGTGAAATAATTGTTATTAAATTATACAAGAACCATATTAATTAATATGATATCATATATGATCTTCTAATATTGCTTTGTTAATGATATTTCAGTAGTATCATCGTTTCGGGTGTTAACTGATTCGTTTTCCTTTATATGCTCTGTTACATAAGTAATGTTTGTTGTGGATATGATGCATATTATTCATATTTAGAATGATATTAAGTCTTTAAACATTATTTTTAATCATCAAATTAAAATCAGTTTTGAATGGATACAATGGGAAATGAATCTCATCGCATTCGTGGAGACGGTAATCCGTACGTACGCACGTGCGACAATATCATTATTTTGATATTAAAATAATATATAATTGGATGGTATATCATATATACAAAATCATTATAATGTTATATTTATCATTTATATCAATTATACATCATTATTATACCCATACAAATAATAATGTATTGAATAACAATTACACCACGACATGGAGACCGTAATCCGTACGTCCGCACGTATGGTGACATGTCCTTAAAAGGATGGATAGAATAATGAATATGGTTGTACCATATTTATAATAACATCAAAGTATATAGAAGATACTGGATTTATTATTTTAGAATGGAAAAAACAAAGAAAGAGGAAGAGGAAGAAGAAAAGAACTTGAAAGAGGTGATGAAATATTTACCTCTTCTTCAGGTTCATCCTTTTGATTTGATCAAAAGGGCTCCTTAGGTTGGATTTATTACTAAAGGAAGGCCTATAAGATGAAGGTAGGAGTGTTTTGAGGATAGTTGGGAAAGGTATGGCCAAGAATAATGGCTTTGAAGGTGTGAAATTGAGATAAGGGGAAGTGCCCTTTTATAAGAGGAGTGAGGGGCACCTTAGGAAAAGATTGAAATATTATTTTATAATAAAATCATTTTCTGTTTTTAATGACTAAAAAATGAATTATTTAAATGATAAGGTTGGTATGGGTCTAAAAAAAATCAACCAATAGGTTTTATACAAGTTTGGATCACTATATTAACTTTATCTGTTAGATTTAACTCTTAGTTAAATAGTTTGACATTTACCATGTCTCTTTGTATTTTAATATTATATAGTTAATAAACTTACTATAAACATCCAAGAGAACCTCAAGTGCTTCATTAATTATATATATAATATTATTTAAGATCTTTGGCCAAACCTTATATTTTTAGGAATAGAATATCAATTAATAATATAATATTTGTTTTAAAAGATCTTTTATGTCAATTTTGAAACTATTTGCTATTTTGTTTTTTGTAAATTCATAACAGCATTATTACTTCGAACAAAATTCATTTAATCAACTATAACATGTCATATTAACCTATAAAATTATTATAATTCATAAAAAGTCTCACATTAAATTTATTGGGATATTTATAATATTAATTATTTTACTATTTCATTAAAAAGGTAATTACTGTATCATCATTGTGTCATAAATAAATTTAATTATTTAATGTCTAAAAGATATAAATAAAATACCATTATGTATGAAATATTTTTATATTTATAATTAACATTTATAGTTGAATTTATCTTATGTGTATCTCTATATTAAAAATGTTTTAGTTATTAAACTTTGAATTTAACACTTTTAACTCTTCTTTGAATTAAATAATAATAAATTTCCTAATCTAATCCAAGTGGACCTAAAGGATAATATTTTATTTCTAAGGTTGTTTTTGGTCTAATTACACTTATCCAATAGAATTGGTAAATGTTTTAGGGTAATAATAATATCATTTTTACCTTTAATTACCCTATTTACTTTTAAGAGTGGTAAATAAAAGTCAAAAGTTTCTATTCACCAAAAAATATTTACATCTCATTGAACCAAATTTTACTTAATAATATCAACTATGTCTCTTTTATTTTTTAATTTCAACTCATAGAGGTGGTAAAATTATGTTTTATGTAAATTGAAAAATGCCCCTAGGAGGTGGGTAAAATACGGTAAAAAGTTCAATAAAAAAAAATATATATAAAATTATTATAAACTCACCCCAATGAATTACATTGAACTTATATAGGTATTATGTATCTATTTAAAATAAATAATTATTTAAATAAAAAGTCTGTTTTAAACAATAACTTAGTGTTTTTCACTATTCATCAAAAATTGAAAGTTTTCAAAAAAGTACCAAAAATTTACCCTAAGCTAATTTTGATATTCCGAATCCAAAAATGAAGTCCATTTTGAATGATAAAATTTATAAAATTTAAAAAAGTGAGTATTACTATTCATATCAACTAGTTTGATTGGTTGTGGTGTGTTTGAACTTGATGTTGCGTACTATACAAGCTACTATATTATTCAAAGGGAAACGTACCGTGGAAGTTTGAGGTGTTACATAACTCCCTCCTTCGTTATTATTAAAACAAAATATAATACCCAATTTATTGGAGCATTATTTTGGTGCACCCGTTATATAATCCATATCAGTCTCACCTAGATCTATATGTGTGCACCCATCGTATGATCTATATCGGGATCACCTGTGAGCTATAATGGGGTTCAACCCTTAGTATAAGTTGTATTGAGATTACCTGTTCGACATATAATGATCCGGTACCATATAAAACATTTTATGCTTTTACATTTTAATCAAAAAACTATTAAATCCTCATTTCAATGAACAGGAAAAACACTTTCATATATACAAATATAATTTATTAAAAAATCTATAATAAATATAAAAACCTAGAAAAAGTAAAAAATGGTTTTTATTTAAATAAAACAATAAATCTTATAAAGGAATGAAACATGAAACAACATAAATGAATATCATCTTACATGAAGAATTATTTTTAAAGATAATTTGGAATGTTTATTGTGTAAAATTACCTTTACATTTTTAAATTATTTGTTTTTTTAAAAAACATTATAAAAACCATGGAAAACATTTTCTATTAAAATAACCTTATAAACTTGTAGAGGAATATTTACGGAAAATATTTTTCAAGATGACAGGAAAGGTTTTTCATGAATATAATTTAAAAATAACATTTTTATAAAATATAGATATATAAGAAAGAAATATATTTAAGGTAAAATTAATTTTTTTTAAAATAATGTCTATTAAGATTTTGGAATCATTTACACGTAATCCCATTGAAAGAATAACATTTTAAAACACATTAAATATCATGAGAGTAAATAAATTCCAGATATAGTATGTAAAAGGGGATTTATATAAACATAATAAAATAATTTATTTTAATAATATCAAAATATACCCCAATAAATGTAAATTGGGACAAAGACCCTTATCGTGAGTCCAAATCACCATGTATGTTCTTTATCTTCCTGTTCTTGGACCATCTCTTTAGGTTTATACCTAAAACCTTCATAGAATGTATTTATGGTCACACTAATGCTTTTACGATGATGGGAGGGAAGTAAGGAATTTATTTGTTAAGGTATTGGTATTTTTAAATTCCTTTATTCTGTGAAGTGGAGAGGATTAGGGTGGTCATTTTTAAGTGATGTTAGTGGAACACTTGAAATTTTTGAAAATAAAAAGGGGTAGAAACATTTTTCTCATGATAAATGGATCCAAAATTGATATAATTAGATTCTTAGAAATTATAAGGATGTAATATGGTTAAAAACTAGATTTTATACCCATTTTAGGTCAATTGAACCCTTATCATTTTAGTTTAACCCCCAAGTAAACCAATTCTCACCTTAACTCCAGTAAATATTTTTTACTCTCCTCACTATTCATTATGGTTGTAGAGACCCGAAGCCTGACGTACATGGAAATTACATTACTTTGGCGGAATACTTAGTACATAACAAAAACACACACACAAGGACCATAATAGTTTACTGTCTTTGGAAACTCGGAATATAATCTTCTAATCGTGGTGAAAGATCTTCAACATCTCCCATAAATATCTTCTTTTTTTTAAACCTAAATCCTTTATTTATGTCATGGGGAAAAGAGAACATAAAAGGGTGATCTCAAATTCTCAGTAAGGGTAAACAAAAGAAATACC
Source organism: Viscum album (assembly GCA_963277665.1). Classification (NCBI taxonomy): domain Eukaryota; kingdom Viridiplantae; phylum Streptophyta; class Magnoliopsida; order Santalales; family Viscaceae; genus Viscum; species Viscum album. The sequence continues at coordinate 1,804,761,712 of OY728156.1, forward strand.
AATCACGTCATATTTATAAGAACATATCTTTTGGAAATCTTAACCTGCAAAAGAGATCATAATTTCATAACATGGGATAAATCATAGTAGTGAAATGTAATCCCAATAATCATAACTTAAAACATGAAACTTTGTGGCATACACACATAATCATAGAGAATCATTTCTTATTATCCAAGACTCATTTCCAAGACTATCTTAGTGGACAAAGTCCATTTCTGAACCGAGTTCACTCCTCGTTTCAGTCCTGTTTCACTGAACCGGTATAACCTACCGTTCTAGCCATGTCTATATCATGAGATATAAAATCTTTAACCAATGCATTGGAGGGAGATATAGGTCCCACCCATCTCATAATGTTACCATTCTTATATGTGGCACAAAATCATAAATCATACATCATTGCATAACCCATGTAATAAAAATGGGAATCTAAAACATCATGACATCATAAAACAATTCATATAGGATAAAGAAATTCATAAAAATATTTCCATCACAACATAATCAAATCCATGTAATAATAGGGATAGAAACATAACCCTTTATTATCTTAGATGGAAAATAATTTTGATAAAACACTTGAACTCCATTCTTGAGGAAAATATCCTTTCTACTTCAAAAACACTTTTCCTTTCTTAACATGTCATACAATTCTAAACTAAAAGAAGTTGATTAAAAATAAACTTGAAAACTTGTAAAGGAATATTCTTGGAAATAATGTTTTAAAAATCCATTCATGTCGTATAAGTTAAAAAAAACATTCTTCGTACTTTTGTCAGAAAATTCAAAAAGTACCTCGTATGAAAAATGACAAAATATTCCTTTCATATCTTTTACTAAAAACTCAACGAAGGGTAAAATTGGATATAAAATATTGTATAAGGATATAAATATTACATATTGAGGAAACATTGATGTGGATGATAAAATACACCACAGTAAATACCAAAGTATAAACAATCTCGGATAAAAATGAGATTTTGATATTTCCCTTACCTTAGGTTTGATTTGCTTCGTATGTGTCCAAACCTCCTGTATAATGATTTAAATAATGTCATTGACTTATTCCAGAATCATACTCATTGTTATGATATCATATATGGTTCACTTATCTGTTTATATTACCCGTTCTTTTATAAATTCCATGTTAAAGAGCATTTTGGGTAAAATCGTTTCATTTGTCATCCGTGTTTTGACTTGTAATTATTCATATGATTACTTAGATCATGATTAATTAATTCCAGAATATAAAACATGATTTATATATAATATATATTCAGAATATAATAGATCAGTAAATGGAAAGAAATACACCGTTCATGGAGATGGTAGACCGTATGTACGCATGAACGCTGTTTTCTTTTCCTTATTGAGTTGAATGGAATTAAGTAGATGACATACATATATATAAACATAAATCCAGAATCATTATTATGTCATATATTTCATTATTACTTATTATATATACTTTATAATCATTCATGAATGGTTAACGTGGAGAATGAATCTCATCGCGTCGTGGAGACGATAGTCCGTACGTACGCAAGAGCGATGATATCGTTCTCATGATCGTGGAATTGTATTGGAGTGTATGTATAATATTTCAGAATAAATATCACTTTACAATAATCATATATAGTTATTATGTACACCATTATACCCATCCAAGTAAGGTGGTGGTGGAAAATAGATTACACCACGGCGTGGAGACGGTATTCCGTACGTATGCACGCGTGGTGATTTAATTTTCCATAGGATGGATAGATGGTGAAATAAGGTTGTTTCATAATTATAATAACATATCAGTATATAAGTGATATTGATGTTATTACTTCATAATGAAACAAACTAAGAAGAAGAAGTGGAAGAAGAAATAAAGATGAAAGAATCGGTAACGGACATTACCTCTTCTTTGAAGCGCCTCTTTGAGATCTCCTTTTAGGGAACTAAAATTGGTCTTTGAGGAAGACCAGAACCTCTATTATGTTTTTAGGGAAGTGTAGAATGGAATTTGGTAGGGATTGGATTAGATTGAAGGCTCATAGTGTTGTGAGGAAGAGAGGGAGGAGGTGCCCTTTTATAAGGGAGGAGAGGGGCACCTTTGGAATAACAAAAACTATTATTTTATTATAAAGTCAAATTCGGTTTTAAATAGCTCCAAATTGATTCATCTTGAAGATAAGGTGGGTATGGGTGTAAATCCTTTCATCCAATAGAATTTAGACAAGTTTAGGTTCCTATTTTAACCTTATCATTTAGATTTAACATTAAGTAAAATAATTTTACTTTTAACGTGTCTTCTTGTGTTCTTATACTATAAGGTTAATAAACTTATTATAAGAAGCCAAACGAACCCCAAGTTGTTTATTATTAATATATATAATGTAACACCCCAAGATTTTATAGTGTGTTATTTCTTCAAAATAATTAAATAACTTTCACTACACGCAACACCAAGTTCAATCGCACCATGACTTACCAAACAAGCTATTAAAAAGAGGTTATGAATAGTGTTAACTAAATTTCAAACTTTATATAATCCTTATAATTTTAGAATCCATATTATGAGTTTCTTAGACATAATGTAAGAACAAATTCATTTTCAGTATTGCACTTTTACCAAATTTTAATAGTGAACCCTTTTTAGATACTATATTTTAAACTTTTTGACTAAATGGGGACATCAAAAATTTAAAATGAAACATCCCAAGCTTCCACGGTACGCTAGCGTGTGTTGTACGCAACACCGAGTTCTAACACACCGTAACCAATCAAACTAGCCGTTATGAATAGTAATACCTACTTTTTGAAATTATATATATATTATATTTGAAAATGGACTTCATTTTTGGATTCGGAATATCGAATTTAGCATAAGGTGAAATTTTGGTACATTTCGGATAACTTTCATATTTTGATGAATAGTGAAAATTACTAAGTTTTAATTAAAAAAAACTTTTTTAATCAAAATAATTAATAGTGATAAATTATGAATTTGAGTGGTTTTAAAGTATATTTAGAATATATTTTTACCATTTAATATAATGTTGGTCATTGGACATAATTTTACAATTAAACCGAACATAAACGAGTGTCAATCTTTTGATAGTTATTATCTCTTAAAAACACGCTTTTTATTTTGACAGCGGGAATTAATTTTAAATTAATTTCTGCCACTTCTGTGTTTTGAATTTAGGAAAATGGATTCCATATTTGTAATCAGGATGTTCAAATTGTGTAAATAGGTAACTTTTATTTTTAGACATTTTGAATAATTACTGCGGTAAATATTTTATTTACCATGGTTAAGGGTAAATCCGGTAAATAAGGGTTAAAAAATAATATTATAATAATACTAAATTACCCTAAAACGTGTCTTAACCCTATTGGTTGAGAAATGGTCGACCATGGGAATCTTTGGGTCTATTTTGGGACCCCATGGATCCACTTGTAAGTGATAATGACACTTTATTTTAATTAAGTTAAAATGAATACAAAAATGACACAAGCATATATCTTTTAGAAAAACAATTGTTACATAGGATTATATATGTTGGATTTTAGATTATAAATATTAATTATAAAGCTAAAAAGATTTCCTACATAATTATATTTTATTTATAATTTTTAGACATTAAATAATTTATTTTATTTATGACACAATGATGATGCAATAATTACTATAATAGTGAAAAATTAAAATAATTGATATTATAAATACCCAAATAAATATAATATGAAACTTTTAATGAATTAAACTAATTTTCTAGGATAATATGATATATTAGTATTGATTTAATTGACTTTGTTCGAAGTAATCAATCTGTTATGAGTTTCACAAAAATCAACTTTTGAATAGTGTCAAAATTGACATAAAAGAGTTCTTAAAACAAATATTATATTATTAATTGATATTAAATTCCTAAAAATATAAGGTTCGGCCAAGAGACTTATATCATGATAGGTTCATCATTAATGTACAACTTGGGGGTCGCTTGGATGTATATAGTAAGTTTATTAACCATATTATATAAAAATACAAAGAGACATTGTAAAAGTGAAACTAATTAACTTAGAGTTAATACTTAAAGATAAGGTTAATATAAGTACCCAAACCTCTCTAAATTCTATTGGTTGAGTGGTTTTCGACCTATCCCCACCTTAACCTTTGAATAATAAGCTTTGGAGCCATTAGAAACCGAATATGAATTTATTATAAATTAATATTTCTAGCTTTTCCAAAGGTGCCCCTCACCCCTCTTATAAAAGGGCACTCTTCCTTCCCATTTCTTCACACCTCTAAAGCCTTTTGGTTCGGCCAAACTCTGCCCAAATACTCTCCCAACATCCCTAACTACATCCTAGAGGCCTTAGTTTGATCAGAAAGCCAACTTAAGGAGCCCTTTTGATCAAATCAAAAGGAAGAACCCGAAGAAGAGGTAATGATTTCACCACCCTTTTCTAAGTTCATTTCTTCTTCCACTTCTTCTTCCTTTGTTCTTACCATTCTAAAATAATAACTCCAGTATCTCACATATACTGTGATGTTATTATAAGTATGGTACAACCATATTCAGTATTCTATCCACCCTTTGAATAACATGTCACCATACGTGCGTACGTACGGCCTACCGTCTCCACGTCGTGGTGTAATTGTTATTCAATATAATATTATTTGGATGGGTATAATAATGATGTGTAACTCATGTAAATAATAAATATAACATGTTAATGATTATGTATATATGATATACCATCCATTTATATATTATTTTAATATCAAAAGAATGATATTGTCGCTCGTGCGTACGTACGGACTACCGTCTCCACAAACGCGATGAGATTCATTCTCCATCGTAACCATTCAAGTATAATTATCATTTGATGATTTAAAAATAATTTTTAAGGACTAGATATCATTCTGTATAAGAATAAGATACAACAACCATGGCTTATGTAACAAAACATATAAATAAAATGAGTAAGTTAACACCCGAAACGACGATAATTCTAAGATATTATTAACAAATCAATGTTAAAAGATCATATATGATATCATATTAATATATATGATTCTTGTATAATTTAATAACAATTATTTCACCATTATACAGGAGGTTAACCTACCCCAACAAAGGAAAAGTACAAGGTAAGGGTTTACTTTACAACCTCTTCATTATCCAAGGTTGTTTATACGTAATAATCTACTGGGATCTCTTTATCATCCACATCCATGTTTCTTAAAAATGCATTTCAAAACATTTTTACTATTTACTAGAATATGAGTTAAATTCATTTATACCCTTTTTGACTTTTATAAGTGGTTTATAAAGGAATCTTTCGGTCGTTTTCAAAACAAGGTCCTTTTTAACCTTTTTGACAGAATTAAGGTAAGAATGTTTTTTTAACCTATACGGCGGGTGCGGCTATTTTTCGCCGTTATAAAATCTTCAAATCTTCCCTTACAAGATTATAAGAATATTTTCAAAGAAAATGTTTTATTTTATATGGATCTTAAATTATTTCAAAATAAAAGGAGATATTTCTTTAAAAAGAATTTTGATTTCATCTATGTCAACATCCTTTGATGGATTTTAAGATTATTTGAAGTTGATTTATTATGATACAAAACTTCTATATTGTATTGAAGGTTTTGTGATATGTTTGACTATGTATGTGCTATTTTTATACCATTCATAGTTTATGGTGAAAGTATTGACATTTCGTATGCTAGTTTTAATACGAATGTTTATGTTATGTTTAAACCTTTTCATATGGGAATGCATTGGACTTAATATGTGACGGGTGGAGCTCGCTATAGCTCCTCGATGCATCGGTAGGTCTCATGAGACAAACTAGTGTCTTGGCACAAGGCCTTGAGAAAATCTTATTTGTAGTCTTGGCACGAGGCCTTGGCTATGTGGTTATGATAGTCTGGCATTATGCATTCCAACATTATGAAAGTGGTTATTGATTTTTACATGTGATTATTCGATTAGTAGAATATCCATGTGAATAAGTAAATGGCATTATTTCATTTTATTTATGCCATACCATGTTGAAAGTTCATGTTTGAAAGGTTTTTGTCTTAGTTATACATTTCCTTAAAAGTTTATTCTTATTTATGAAAGTATCCGCTATATTGTTATCCTTACTGGGCATTTGAGCTCACCCCTTTTCTATGTTTTATTTTTCCCAGGAAGTGAAGAAGTAAGTTATGAATGACCTGCAGGGATATTATGTGGGGATATGAGTGTGGATTATGGAGACAATATGTTGTTGTAGTAGTTTCTCATTTTATGATGTAATGTAAAACCTATGAATATATCTAGTGTTTCCAAGGCTACTAAACCAATCGGTCTTTCGAGATTTGATCTTTCTTGTGATCATGCCAATGTTTTGTAATAATGCACCGACTCTGGGTAACTGGGGTCGGGGCGTTACAGTTGGTATCAGAGGAAGTTTAGTACAAACCTTGGAAGCTAGATTTAGATAAACTCTGATTAGAGCACGTAGACCTAAGATGAACTTTGAGGATTAGTATAGAAGAACTTCCTAGAATTTTGGTATTGTAGAGATTTTGTGAGTTTTCCGACCAATAAATCCCTGTCTGGATACGAGCAGGTAGAGGCGGCTCTGGCACAGATGTACCTAGGGGTAAAACCCGAAAACACCGCTTTGAGCTAGACTCGAACGGGAACTGGTGCATGACAACGGGCCTTGCTGCACTCTTGGTTACGACACTCCCGGGGGATATGCTTAGGATAACTCTCATTTTCTTTACATATCATTTTGAAGGGATTATGAGTATATACATCCTCAAAGAAAACATTCTTATGATTATGGATTATATCCATAAATAGTTCAATTTATGTTAAGTGTTTTATAAGTATGGGATTATGTGTTTTGATTCATAAACTGATCTAGTTTATGCCATGGTATAGAAATGGCGCCCAGTAGAAGGAATGAGAACTCCAGAAATACACATGATTCAAAGAGAAGGAAGGATCATATCTTTCATGGTCTTAAGCTAGAATTTATAAGAGAAATAGTCTCCCATGTATTATCATCATATGAAGAAATAATATCATGTGTTGATAAGATAAGTAAAGAGTTTACTGAGTCCTATGGCTTTGAAGGGAAGTAAGAGAAGAAAAGGATGGAAGAGAGAAAGATGGATAAAGGGAAGAGGGAAAAGAAGAATTTTCTCATATGTGGTAACTGTGGAAAGAAACACCCTGGAACTTGCCTGAAAGGAATGGGAGTTTGTTATATGTGTGGAGGAAAAGGGCACAAAGTACGTGACTGCAAGGGTAAGAAAATGGTTTCAAATGTACAATACTTCATTTGCAAGGAGTTTGGACACTACGCGAGCCTATGTCCCAGTCATCAGACTATGTCACAAATGATGTTATTGGATAATAATCAAGTTATGATACTACCACAGATGAAGAGGAATGATTAGAGTTCTTATGTTGATTATGTCAATTGAGTGTTGTATCAACAATGTACTTGTTATAATAATTATGGAGTATATAAGGATTGTACTGCAGTACTATTTCATTAAGGACTTGAGATTATGTGGAACAAAGAAAAGTGACTCAATAGCAGGATAAATTTTTGGAAAATATATGGTTGAGAGAATGATAAATCATAATATAGTTCTGATACTGAGGTAGTGATTTTGGAATAATATGTGATTGTTTTGGATAAATTATATTGGATATTCTTGACTACCTTGGAACTAATTAATGATTTGTATATTCCATCATTGTTGGGGTTTAAAACATTTTTGGATTAATGAAGTATATCCAGCATTCTATATGGAATAGGGGAGCATGAATGTAATCAATAACGAATATGGTAATTCAAGATGTTTCAGTTTATTAAAAGAATACAATATGAAGGTATTCATATTCTATTGCGGGGTAAAAAGGATCTATATTATGTTTACCTTCCTTATAAATGGTGGACTGTGAGTTTGGACAGAAGTATTTTGGATAGTTCTAGTTTGGATTATTTTGGATTACCATAAAAGGAAAACCCGGAGGTTGGGCAGTAACCCGTCGTGTCCGGCAAGGCTGCGAGACTTGAACCCGCAACTGAAGGGCGACAAGGGTGTATCACCTACCACTAGCCCATGAGATGTCCTGGATTAAATAATGTTGTTTTTTTAAAGATCTGGTAGATGAATTATAAATTCATTTATTTTGGAACCCTGTACGAATAGTATAAATAAATAAAAAATTACATTCTATTATCTTTTAGAGTGAAATATGAGTTGGTGGTAGAAACTTATTAATAGATAAAACTCTGATTATAAAGTAAGTATATCTCCTTATGATCTTAGCCAATCTCATAAATAAATTCCTAAACATTAATAAAAGGAACTTAGAACAAAAATGTTTCCCTAGATGGTACCTTAAATCATCACTAATTTATTGCTTTGGGATTGTTGGCCTTTTCATAGCCATGTTCTCTACCACTCTCCATCAGATAATTGATGGTTAGATTTCTCCTCCATATCCATATTTTCCTACATGGAACCCTAGTATGTGTTATTTTCGGTAATATTCATACTTTCCACTCTTTATTTTAAATAGAGGCCTCATTAATTCATTTTTCGATGTGGGATTTCAACTAAGATATTTTGAAACGTCAAAAATGTGTTATCCCAATACCCTATGTTTTGTTGTACCGATGGTATTTCAAATCATCATAGATTGATGATTTTAAGGACCTCAATTTTATACTTTTTTGTGATTGATGACCTCAATCACTACCTATAAATATTTACGTTTTCATCCAATTATATGTCTCTAATTGCCACCAATGTTCTCCTAATAGAGATCATAATTTGGTGGTGATCCTTTCATTTCTCTTTTCCTCATATTAAGACTAAATTTTAGTAACCCAATTTCCGATTTGGGTTTTCCCACAAAGATATTTTCTATTTTCAACCTTTTATTTTCGAAGAACAATTTCAAATTGCGAGGACGCAATTTATTGAAGGAGGGGAGAATGTAACACCCCAAGATTTTATAGTGTGTTATTTATTCAAAATAATTAAATAACTTTCACTACACACAACACCAAGTTCAATCGCACCATGACTTACCAAACAAGCTATTAAAAAGAGGTTATGAATAGTGTTAACTAAATTTTAAACTTTATATAATCCTTATAATTTTAGAATCCATATTATGAGTTTCTTAGACATAATGTAAGAACAAATTCATTTTCAGTATTGCACTTTTACCAAATTTTAATAGTGAACCCTTTTTAGATACTATATTTTAAACTTTTTGACTAAATGGGGACATCAAAAATTTAAAATGAAACATCCCAAGCTTCCACGGTACGCTAGCGTGTGTTGTACGCAACACCGAGTTCTAACACACCGTAACCAATCAAACTAGTCGTTATGAATAGTAATACCTACTTTTTGAAATTATATATATTTTATATTTGAAAATGGACTTCATTTTTGGATTCGGAATATCGAATTTAGCCTAAGGTGAAATTTTGGTACATTTCGGATAACTTTCATATTTTGATGAATAGTGAAAATTACTATGTTTTAATTAAAAACAACTTTTTAATCAAAATAATTAATAGTGATAAATTATGAATTTTAGTGGTTTTAAAGTATATTTAGAATATATTTTTACCATTTAATATAATGTTGGTCATTGGACATAATTTTACAATTAAACCGAACATAAACGAGTGTCAATCTTTTGATAGTTATTATCTCTTAAAAACACGCTTTTTGTTTTAACAGCGGGAATTAATTTTAAATTAATTTCTGCCACTTATGTGTTTTGAATTTAGGAAAATGGATTCCATATTTGGAACCAGGATGTTCAAATTGTGTAAATAGGTAACTTTTATTTTTAGACATTTTGAATAATTACTGCGGTAAATATTTTATTTACCATGGTTAAGGGTAAATCCGGTAAATAAGGGTTAAAAAATAATATTATAATAATACTAGATTACCCTAAAACGTGTCTTAACCCTATTGGTTGATAAATGGTCGACCATGGGAATCTTTGGGTCTATTTTGGGACCCCATGGATCCACTTGTAAGTGATAATGACACTTTATTTTAATTAAGTTAAAATGAATACAAAAATGACACAAGCATATATCTTTTAGAAAAACAATTGTTACATAGGATTATATATGTTGGATTTTAGATTATAAATATTAATTAGAAATATAAAAAGATTTCCTACATAATTATATTTTATTTATAATTTTTAGACATTAAATAATTTATTTTATTTATGACACAATGATGATGCAGTAATTACTATAATAGTGAAAAATTAAAATAATTGATATTATAAATACCCAAATAAATATAATATGAAACTTTTAATGAATTAAACTAATTTTCTAGGATAATAAGATATATTAGGATTGATTTAATTGACTTTTTTCGAAGTAATCAATCTGTTATGAGTTTCACAAAAATCAACTTTTGAATAGTGTCAAAATTGACATAAAAGAGTTCTTAAAACAAATATTATATTATTAATTGATATTAAATTCCTAAAAATATAAGGTTCGGACACGAGACTTATATCATGATAGGTTAATCATTAATGTACCACTTTGGAGTCGCTTAGATGTATATAGTAAGTTTATTAACCATATTATATAAAAATACAAAGAGACATTGTAAAAGTGAAACTAATTAACTTAGAGTTAATAATTAAAGATAAGGTTAATATAAGTACCCAAACCTGTCTAAATTATATTTGTTGAGTGGTTTTAGACCTATACCCACCTTAACCTTTGAATAATAAGCTTTGGAGCCATTAGAAACCGAATATGAATTTATTATAAATTAATATTTCTAGCTTTTCCAAAGGTGCCCCTCACCCCTCTTATAAAAGGGCACTCTTCCTTCCCATTTATTCACACCTATAAAGCCTTTTGGTTCGGCCAAACTCTGCCCAAATACTCTCCCAACATCCCTCACTACATCCTAGAGGCCTTAGTTTGATCAGAAAGCCAACCTAAGGAGCCCTTTTGATCAAATCAAAAGGAAGAACCCGAAGAAGAGGTAATGATTTCACCACCCTTTTCTAAGTTCATTTCTTCTTCCACTTCTTCTTCCTTTGTTCTTACCATTATAAAATAATAACTCCAGTATCTCACATATACTGTGATGTTATTATAAGTATGGTACAACCATATTCAGTATTCTATCCACCCTTTGAATAACATGTCACCATACGTGCGTACGTACGGCCTACCGTCTCCACGTCGTGGTGTAATTGTTATTCAATATAATATTATTTGGATGGGTATAATAATGATGTGTAACTCATGTAAATAATAAATATAACATGTTAATGATTCTGTATATATGATATACCATCCATTTATATATTATTTTAATATCAAAAGAATGATATTGTCGCTCGTGCGTACGTACGGACTACCGTCTCCACAAACGCGATGAGATTCATTCTCCATCGTAACCATTCAAGTATAATTATCATTTGATGATTTAAAAATGATTTTTAAGGACTAGATATCATTCTGGATAAGAATAAGATACAACAACCATGGCTTATGTAACAAAACATATAAATAAAATGAGTAAGTTAACACCCGAAACGACGATAATTCTAAGATATTATTAACAAATCAATGTTAAAAGATCATATATGATATCATATTAATATATATGATTCTTGTATAATTTAATAACAATTATTTCACCATTATACAGGAGGTTAACCTACCCCAACAAAGGAAAAGTACAAGGTAAGGGTTTACTTTACAACCTCTTCATTATCCAAGGTTGTTTATACGTAATAATCTACTGGGATCTCTTTATCATCCACATCCATGTTTCTTAAAATTTCATTTCAAAACATTTTTACTATTTACTAGAATATGAGTTAAATTCATTTATACCCTTTTTGACTTTTATAAGTGGTTTATAAAGGAATCTTTCGGTCGTTTTCAAAACAAGGTCCTTTTTAACCTTTTTGACAGAATTAAGGTAAGAATGTTTTTTTAACCTATACGGCGGGTGCGGCTATTTTTCGCCGTTATAAAATCTTCAAAGCTTCCCTTGCAAGCTTATAAGAATATTTTCAAAGAAAATGTTTTATTTTATATGGATCTTAAATTATTTAAAAATAAAAGGAGATATTTCTTTAAAAAGAATTTTGATTTCATCTATGTCAACATCCTTTGATGGATTTTAAGATTATTTGAAGTTGATTTATTATGATACAAAACTTCTATATTGTATTGAAGGTTTTGTGATATGTTTGACTATGGATGTGCTATTTTTATACCATTCATAGTTTATGGTGAAAGTATTGACATTTCGTATGCTAGTTTTAATACGAATGTTTATGTTATGTTTAAACCTTTTCATATGGGAATGCATTGGACTTAATATGTGACGGGTGGAGCCCGCTATAGCTCCTCGATGCATCGGTAGGTCTCATGAGACAAACTAGTGTCTTGGCACAAGGCCTTGACAAAATCTTATTTGTAGTCTTGGCACGAGGCCTTGGCTATGTGGTTATGATAGTCTGGCATTATGCATTCCAACATTATGAAAGTGGTTATTGATTTTTGCATGTGATTATTCGATTAGTAGAATATCCATGTGAATAAGTAAATGGCATTATTTCATTTTATTTATTCCATACCATGTTGAAAGTTTATGTTTGAAAGGTTTTTGTCTTAGTTATACATTTCCTTAAAAGTTTATTCTTATTTATGAAAGTTTCCGCTATATTGTTATCCTTACTGGGCATTTGAGCTCACCCCTTTTCTATGTTTTATTTTTCCCAGGAAGTGAAGAAGTAAGTTATGAATGACCTGCAGGGATATTATGTGGGGATATGAGTGTGGATTATGGAGACAATATGTTGTTGTAGTAGTTTCTCATTTTATGATGTAATGTAAAACCTATGAATATATCTAGTGTTTCCAAGGCTACTAAACCAATCGGTCTTTCGAGATTTGATCTTTCTTGTGATCATGCCAATGTTATGTAATAATGCACCGACTCTGGGTAACTGGGGTCGGGGCGTTACATATAACCTTATCTAAGTCATTTGGCCGAACCTTATATTGTTAGGAATAAAATAACAATTAATAATATAATATTTGTTTTAAAAACTATTTTATGTCAATTTTGACACTATTTTGTAATTGATTTTTTTGAAAATCATAACAGAATGATTATTTCGAAAAAAGTTAATTAAATCAATAATAACATGTCATATTAACCTAAAAAATTAGTTGATTTCATAAAAAGCCTGAAATTACATTTATTTGGGTATTTATAACATCAATTATGTCAATATTTTATTAATAAGATAAATACTGCATCATCTTTGTGTCATAAATAATTTAAATTATTTAATGTCTAAAAATTAAAAATAAAATAATATTATGTTGGAAGTATTTTTATCTTTCTAATTACTATTTATAGTCTAATTTATCTTATGTATAACCCTATATTAAAAATGATTTACTTATTAAACTTTGATTTTAACTATTTTAACCCTTCTTTAAATAAATTAATAATAAATGTCCTAATATAATCCAAGTGGGCCAAAATGGTCATATTTTATTCCTAAGGTTGTTTTTGGTCGAATTATACTTATCCAATAGAATTAGGACATGTGTTAGGGTAATAATAATATCATTTGTACCCTTAATTACCCTATTTACTTTTAACCGTGGTAAAAAAAGTAAAAAGTTACTATTCACCAAAAATTATTTTCATCTCATTGAAACACATTTTACTTAATGAAATCAACTGTGTCTCTCTGATTTTTGAAATTCCACTCACAGAAGCGGTAAAATTAAGTTTTATGAAAAATTCATTTTTCTTAACTACCACTTAGTGGTTTCACTATTCATCAAAAAATGAAAGTTTCCAGAAAAATACCAAAAATTAGGCCTAAGATATATTTGATATTATGAACTCAAAAATGATGTCTATTTTACCAAATTAAAAACATATCAGTTGCATTAATTAATTTAAAAATTAATTCCCATCGTCAAAACAAAGAGCGTGTTCTTAAGAGATAATAACTATCAAAAGATTGACACTTGTTTATGTGTGGTTTAAATGTGAAATTACATCCAATGAACAAAATTGTATTAAATTGTAAAAATATATTCTAAATATACTTTAAAACCACTCATATTAATATTTTATCAATATTAATTATTTCAATTAAAAAGGTTGTTTTTAATTAAAATTTAGTAATTTTCACTATTCATCAGAAAATGAAATTTATCCGAAAAGTACCAAAATTTCACCCTAAGATAATTTAGATATTACGAATCCAAAAATGAATTCCATTTTGAAAAATAAAATTTACAAAATTTCAAAAAGTGGTTATTACTATTCATAACGGCTAGTTTTAATAATATTTTAATAGCATATTGTTGTTTAGTGAAACTCGTTATTGCGTACTACACACGCTATCGAAGAAGGTCGTGATTGCGTGTAATGCAAGGCAAGTCAAGGATGCGTGTTGTGAAAGCTCCTTTTGGTGTAGCATACAACACAAGAAATTAATGAAATTAAAAAGAATATTTTTCATAAAATCTCGGGCTGTTACATTCTACCCCCCTTAAAATGAATTTCGCCCTCGAAATTCGTCGGGGTTATAAATCGTTTACTATTCTAAAGTTTCTTTAATAGAAACCCACATCGTAAAAAGGAATACCAAAACCAATCTTTAAAAACAAAAGTATGAAACGTAACGGTTACCCAAATAAACTAATCATTGGGTTTCCACATAGGTGAAAATATGGATATGGAAGAGAAATCTAACCATCATGTTCTGATGGAGAGTGGTAGAGAACATGGCTATGGAAAAGCCAGCAATCACAAAGCCATAAATTTGTGATGATCTAAGGTACCATATGATTCATTAGATATAAGAGCACTAGGACAACATTTTTGGTTTTCAAGATCATTTCCAAAAAGTTGATGAAATTGGAATTAGAAGAAATACTTTTGTGATTTTGGTATAGTCTCACTGTTTGTCGTTCTTTGGACAATTTACACTTCATCTATTAAAGAAATGAAGTTTAATTTTTCATTCGTGATGTGTTAGCAGATCATGTGATAGAATGATGGGTCATTCCATCTGTCTCAAACAAAAGGTTAGAAAAGTTTTCAAAAAAAACATAAGTCCATCTATAGTGAGATTAATCATATATGGTTCCCAAAATGGACTTATACTTCATATATCATACTGCTTAATATAATAAAACTAGTTTCTACTAAACAGGGACTTCCTGTAGGCCAGTGGTAGGTGATAAAGGCCAGCCGCACTTCGGTTGTGGGTTCGATTCCCACAGCCTTGTCCGACGCGATGGGCTGTCGCCCGTCCTACAGGTTGTCCTTTTTCTAAAGCTATATTACTATAACATCCCATCAACAATATCAAAAAAGTTTTATCCTTAAACAATACTAACTTATGTCCAACATAATCCATTCCAATCTTTAGGCTTATCTAAAATACTTCGGTCCAAGCTCATAGTATAAAGAAAATGATCATGTGAATGCCATCATTTATCCCCCATATATCATAAGATATATCATGTTGGTCAAATTACAAATATGTGAATGCCTTAATCATGTATTCTCTTGAAGAATGAATATCCATTGAACCTTAGTGAAAACATGAATGCAGTTAAAAGTTAACACTTTCCACATACCAAAATCCTCAAAATTCTATATCCTCAAACCATGATATCACTTAGTCCTTATATCAATCATGAGCTCATGAATACTATAAAACATATTAGATTCTCTTTATCCCTTCATTATGTGCATATCATCTGCTTTCCAAAAATATTTCAATCACTTTTCAATGTTACTGATCCATAAACTTATTGAAAACCAAAATAGATCAAAACATAAATATTCCAATATTCCACGATACTATATACAACATTATTCTAGAATCCCATTACATAAACACTTAATCATTCCACCACATCGTTGTCATATTCAACATCGCCAATGGTGATCGCATGTGACTTCCCTTTGTCCTTTGCCTTAAATGGTTTCTCACATCGATCATCACTAACCCTTGGATTAGGGAATTTATTAGCATAATGCCCCATTTCCTTGCACTTGAAGCATTGAAGTGTTGTTGGTGCGTTCTCTATAGTCTTTTCTTTATTCACATCATTAGAAACCCTTTTTCCATTACTTCGACACTCAGCTGCTCGATGACCTTCTTTTCCACACTTCAAACATTTTTTAGTCCCTTTAAGACAATCTCCACCATTCTTCTTTCCACACTTTGAGCATAAGGTCACATTCATCTTCTTTTCACAAATATTCTGAGATTTCTCCTTGAACTCCATCTTTCGTTTCTTGTCAAAACTATGAGATGGATAAGTAACACAAACTTCCATTTCTACCTTGATAGCACAACGCACAATTTCTTTATAGCTACTGAAGTCTCTTATAACTAATTCCCTTCGAAGATTTGGTTTTAAGCCACTGAAGAATCGATCAACTTTACTTTCAGGTTGGATGATAAATCCAGATGCATACCTTTCAAGCCTTGTAAAATTCACTTCGTATATACCAACATATTCATCATCCTTTTGCTTTAGTTCAAGAAACTCCTTCTCCATCTTTGTTCGAAGAATACGAGGGAAGTACTTATTGAAAAATAAGTTCTTGAACTCGTCCCATTCCATGGACTCAATTTCTTCTCTTTGCCTCGTATTCTTGATAAGATTCCACCATTGATCAGCTTCACCTTCCAAACGATATACAGCTAAGATGACTTTATCATTTTCAGAACATTGAAGAACTGACAATATCTTTTCAGTAGTACTGATCCATTCTTCAGCAACAAGTGGATCAGAAGACCCACTGAAATAAGGTGGACATTGCCTCATGAAGGACTCAATAGAATATTGTTCCCTTCTCTACTCATTTGGAAGTCTTGAATGATTCATATCTTGTTTAAGTATAGCAATAAGATTTTTCACTCCATCTCCAATAACATTTGCTTGTTCAGGAGGACAATCATTGCATTGTCCATTACATTGATCAACACGGTTCGTTCGGGTTCCAGCCATCGTCAAAAACCCAAAAAGAATAGTGAGAGAGGAAAAAATCATGCTAGGGAAAACAACATAATAAAGGGGGAGTATCCTCAATATCTAACATCTTAGGTTAAATTCTATGATCGTTACCGTAGTTCTAGGACTGTATCCTATAGGTATACTTATCCTTAGGGACATCCCTAGACATACCTTAGAAATATCTCTAGGGATCTCACTAACGTTTTCGCATCCTAGTTTCCAAAGGTTGACTAAACCTTTCCTCTGATACCAACTGTAGAGACCCGAAGCCTAACGTACATGGACATTACATTACTTTTGCGGAATACTTAGTACATAACAAAAACACACACACAAGGACCATAATAGTTTAGTGTCTTTGGAAACTCAGAATATAATATTCTAATCGTGGTGAAAGATCTTCAACATCTCCCATAAAGATCGTCTTTTTTTAAACCTAAATCCTTTGTTTATGTCCTGGGGAAAAGAAAACATAAAAGGGTGAGCTGAAATGCTCAGTAAGGATAAACAAAAGAAATATCAATCACGTCATATTCATAAGAACATATCTTTTAGAAATCGTAACATGAAAAAGAGATCATAATTTCATAACATGGGATAAATCATTGTAGTGAAATGTAATCCCAATAATCATAACTTAAAACATGAAACTTTGTGGCATACACACATAATCATAGAGAATCATTTCTTATTAGTCAAGACTCATTGCCAAGACTATCTTAGTGGACAAAGTCCCTTTCTAAACCGAGTTCACTCCTCGTTTTAGTCCTGTTTCACTGAACCGGTATAACCTACCATTCCAGCCATGTCTATCTCATGAGATATAAAATCTTTACCCAATACATTGGAGGGAGATATAGGTCCCACCCATCTCATAATGATACCATTCTTATATGTGCCACAAAATCATAAATCATACATCATTGCATAACCCATGTAATAATAATGGGAATCTTAAACATCATGACATCATAAAACAATTCATATAGGATAAAGTAATTCATAAAAATATTTCCATCACAACATAATCAAGTCTATGTAATAATAGGGATAGAAACAGAACCCTTTATTATCTTAGATGGAAAATAATTTTGATAAAACACTTGAACTCCATTCTTGAGGAAAATATCCTTTCAAATTCAAAAACACTTTTCCTTTCTTAATATGTCATAAAATTATAAACTAAAAGAAGTTGATTAAAAATAAACTTGAAAACTTGTAAAGGAAGATTCTTGGAAATAATGTTTTAAAAATCCATTCATGTCGTTTAAGTTAAAAAAAACATTCTTCGTACTTTTGTCGGAAAAGTAAAAAAGTACCTCGTATGAAAAACGACAAAAGATTCCTTTCATATCTTTTACTAAAAACTCAACGAAGGGTAAAATTGGATATAAACTATTTTATAAGGAAATAAATATTACATATTGAGGAAACATGTATGTGGATGACAAAATACACCCCAGCAAATACAAAAGTATAAACAATCTCGGATAAAAATGAGATTGTGGTATTTCCCTTACCTTAGGTCCGATTTGCTTCGTATGTGTCCGAAACTCTTGTATAATGATTTAAATAATGTCATTGACTTATTCCAGAATCATACTCACTGTTATGATATCATATATGGTTCACTTATGGCTTTATATTACCCGTTCTTTTGTAAATTCCATGTTAAAGAGCGTTTTGGGTAAAATAGTTTCATTTGTCGTCCGTGTTTTGACTTGTAATTATTCATATGATTACTTAGATAATGATTACTTAATTCCAGAATATAAAACACGATTTATATATAATATATATTCAGAATATAATAGATCAGTAAATGGAAAGAAATACACCGTTCATGGAGACGGTAGACCGTACGTACGCATGAACGTTGTTTTCTTTTCCTTATTGAGTTGAATGGAATTAATTAGATGACATGAATATATATAAAAATAAATCCAGAATCATTATTATTTCATATATTTCATTATTACTTATTATATATACTTTATAATCATTCATGAATGGTTAACGTGGAGAATGAATCTCATCGCGTCGTGGAGACGATAGTCTGTACGTACGCACGAGCGATGATATCATTCTCATGATTGTGGAATTGTATTGGAGTGTATGTATACTATTTCAGAATCAATATCACTTTACAATAATCATATATAGTTATTATGTACACCATTATACCCATCCAAGTAAGGTGGTGGTTGAAAATAGATTACACCACGGCGTGGAGATGGTATTCCGTACGTACGCACGCGCGGTGATTTCGTTTTCTGTAGGATGGATAGATGGTGAAATAAGGTTGTTTCATAATTATAGATGTTATTACTTCAAAATGAAACAACCTAAGAAGAAGAAGTGGAAGAAGAAATAAAGATGAAAGAATCGGTAATGGACATTACCTCTTCTTTGAAGCGCCTCTTTGAGATCTCCTTTTAGGGCACTAAAATTGGTCTTTGAGGAAGACCAGAACCTCTAGAATGTTTCTAGGGAAGTGGAGAAGGGAATTTGGCAGGGGTTGGCCGAGCTTGAAGGCTCAAAGTGGTGTGAGGAGGAGAGGGAGGAGGTTCCCTTTTACAAGGGAGGAGAGGGGCACCTTTGGAATAACAAAAAATATTATTTTATTATAAAGTCAAATTCGGTTTTAAATAGCTCCAAATTGATTTATTTAGAAGATAAGGTGGGTATGGGTCGAAATAATCTAATCCAATAGAATTTAGACAAGTTTATATTCCTATTTTAGCCTTATCATTTAGATTTAACATTAAGTAAAATAATTTTACTTTTACCGTGTCTTCTTGTGTTCTTATACTATAAGGTTAATAAACTTACTATAAGAAGACAAAAGAACCCCAAGTTGTTTATTATTAATATATATAACCTTATATAAGTCATTTGGCATAACATTAGATTTTTAGGAATAAAATAACAATTAATAATATAATATTTGTTTTAAAAACTATTTTATGTCAATTTTGACACTATTTTGTAATTGATTTTTGTAAAAATCATAACAGAATGATTAGTTCGAAAAAAGTTAATTAAATCAATAATAACATGTCATATTAACCTATAAAATTATTTTATTTCATAAAAAGTCTGAAATTAAATTTATTTGGGTATTTATAACATCAATTATGTCAATATTTCATTAATAAGATAATTACTGCATCATCATTGTGTCATAAATAAATTAAATTATTTGATGTCTAAAAATTACAAATAAAATACCATTATGTAGGAAATATTTTTAGATTTCTAATGACTATTTATAGTAGAATTTATCTTATGTATAACCCTATATTAAAAATTATTTACTTATTAAACTTTGATTTTAACTATTTTAACCCTTCTTTAAATAAATTAATAATAAATGTCCTAATCTAATCCAAGTGAGCCTAAATGGTCATATTTTATTCCTAAGGTTGGTTTTGGTCGATTTACATTTATCCAATAGAATTAGGATATGTGTTAGGGTAATAATAATATCATTTTTACCCTTAATTACCCTATTTACTTTTAACCGTGGTAAAAAAAAGTAAAAAATTACTATTCACCAAAAATTATTTTCATCTCATTGAACCACATTTTACTTACTGACATCAACCGTGTCTCTCGGATTTTTAAAATTCCACTCACAGAAGTGGTAAAATTATGTTTTATGAAAAAATCATTTTTCTTAACTACCACTTAGTGGTTTCACTATTCATTAAAAAATGAAAGTTTCCAAAAAAATACCAAAAATTAGGACTAAGCTATATTTGATATTATGAACTCAAAAATGATGTCTATTTTACCAAATTCAAAACATATCAGTTTCATTAATTAATTTAAAAATTAATTCCCGTCGTCAAAACAAATAGCGTGTTCTTAAGAGATAATAACTATCAAAATATTGACACTTGTTTATGTCTGGTTTAAATGTGAAATTAAATCCAATGAACAACATTGTATTAAATTGTAAAAATATATTCTAAATATAATTTAAAACCACTCAAATTAATTATTTATCACTATTAATTATTTCGATTAAAAAGGTTGTTTTTAATTAAAATTTAGTAATTTTCACTATTAATCAGAAAATGAAAGTTATCCGAAAAGTACCAAAATTTCACCCTAAGCTAATTTCGATATTACGAATCCAAAAATGAATTCTATTTTGAAAAATAAAATTTACAAAATTTCAAAAAGTGGTTATTAATTTTCATAACGCCTAGTTTTAATAATATTTTAATAGCATATTGTTGTTTAGTGAAACTCGTTATTGCGTACTACACACACTATCGAGGAAGGTCGTGATTTAGTGTAATGCAAGGCAAGTCAAGGATGCGTGTTGTGCAATCTCTTTTTGGTGTAGCGTACAACACAAGACATTAATGAAATTAAAAATAATATTTTTCATAAAATCTCAGGCTGTTACATTCTACCCCTCTTAAAATGAATTTCACCCTCGAAATTTGTTGGGGTTATAAATGGTTTACTATTATAAATTTTCTTTAAAAGAAACCCACATCGTAAAAAAGAATACCAAAAACAATCTTTAAAAACAAAAGTATGAATCGTAACAGTTACCCAAATAAACTAATCACTGGGTTTCCACATAGGTGAAAATATGGATATGGAAGAGAAATCTAACCATCATGTTCTAATGGAGAGTGGTAGAGAACATGGATATGGAAAAGCCAGCAATCACAAAGCCATAAATTTGTGACGATCTAAGGTACCATCTGATTCATCAGATATAAGAGCACTAGGACAACATTTTTGGTTTTCAAGATCATTTCCCTACAGTTGATGAAATTGGAATTAGAAGAAATACTTTCGTGATTTTGGTATAGTCTCACTGTTTGTCATTCTTTAGACAATTTATAATTCATCTCTTAAAGAAATGAAGTTGAATTTTTCATTCGTGATGTGTTAGCAGATCATGTGATAGAATGATGGGTCATTCCATCTGTCTAAAACAAAAGGTTATAAAAGTTATCAAAAAATACATAAGTCCATATATAGTGAGATTAATCACATATGGTTCCTAAAATGGACTTATACTTCATATATCATACTGCTTAATATAATAAAACTAGTTTCTACTAAACAGGGACTTCCTGTAGGACAATGGTAGGTGATAAAGGCCAGTCACACTTCGGTTGTGGGTTCGATTCCCACAGCCTTGTCCGACGCGATGGGCTGTCGCCCGTCCTGCAGGTTTTCATTTTTCTAAAGCTATATTACTATAACATCCCATCAACAATATCTAAAAAGTTTTATCCTTAAACAATACTAACTTATGTCCAACATAATCCATTCCAATCTTTAGGCTTATCTAAAATACTTCGGTCCAATCTCATAGTATAAAGGAAATGATCACGTGAATTCCATCATTTATCCCCCATATATCATAAGATATATCTTGTTGGTCAAATTAAAAATATGTGAATAACTTAATCATGTATTTTCTTGAAGAATGAATATCCATTAAACCTTAGTGAAAACATGAATGCAGTTAAAAGTTAACACTTTCCACATACCAAAATCCTCAAAATTCTATATCCTCAAACCATGATATCACTTAGTCCTTATATCAATCATGAGCTCATGAATACTATAAAACATATTAGATTCTCTTTATCCCTTCATTATGTGCATATCATCTTCTTTACAAAAATATTTCAATCACTTTTCATGGTTACCGATTCCATAAAATTATTGAAAACCACAATAGACCAAAACATAAATATTCCAATATTCCACGATACTATATAAAACATTATTTTGGAATCCCATTACATAAACACTTAATAATTCCACCACATCGTTGTCATATTCAACATCGCCAATGGTGATCGCATGTGACTTCCCTTTGTCCTTTGCCTTAAGTGGTTGCTCACGTAGATCACCACTAACCCTTGGATTAGGGCATTTATTAGCATAATGCCCCATTTCCTTGCACTTGAAGCATTGAAGTGTTGTTGGTACGTTCTCTGCAGTATTTTATTCATTCACATCATTAGAAAACCTTTTTACATTACTTCGACACTCAGCTTCTCGATGACCTTCTTTTCCACACTTAAAACATTTTCTAGTCCCTTTAAGACAATCTCCACCATGCATCTTTCCACACTTTGAGCATAATGACACATTCATCTTCTTTTCACCATTATTCTGAGATTTCTCCTTGAACTCCTTCTTTCGTTTCTTGTCAAAACTATAAGATGGATAAGTAACACCAACTTCCATTTCTACCTTGATAGCACAACGCACAATATATTCATAGCTACTGAAGTCTCTTATAGCTAATGCCCTTTGAAGATTTGGTTTTAAGACACTGAAGAATCGATCAACTTTACTTTCAGGTTGGATGATAAATCCAGATGCATACCTTGCAAGCCTTGTAAAATTCACTTCATATATACCAACAAATTCATCATCCTTTTGCTTTAGTTCAAGAAACTCCTTCTCCATCTTTGTTCAAAGAATACGAGGGAAGTACTTATTGAAAAATAAGTTCTTGAACTCGTCCCATTCCATGGACTCAATTTCATCTCTTTGCCTCGTATTCTTGATAAGATTCCACCATTGATCAGCTTCACCTTCCAAACGATATACAGCTAAGATGACTTTATCATTTTCAGAACATTGAAGAACTGACAATATCTTTTCCGTAGTACTGATCCATTGTTCCGCAACAAGTGGATCAGAAGACCCACTGAAAGAAGGTGGACGTTGCCTCATGAAAAACTCAATAGAATATTGTTCCCTTATCTGCTCATTTGGAAGTCCAAAATGATTCATAGATTTTGTAATTATATCAATAAGATTTTTCACTCCATCTCCCATAACATTTGTTTGTTCAGGAGGACAATCATTGCATTGTCCATTGCATTGATCAACACGGTTCCTTCAGGTTCCAGCCATCGTCTAAAACCCAAAAAGAATAGTGTGAGAGGAAAAAATCATGCTAGGGACAACAACATAATAAAGGGGGAGTATCCTCAATATCTAACATCTTAGGTTAAATTCTATGATCGTTACCGTAGTTCTAGGACTGTATCCTATACGTATACTTATCCTTAGGGACATCCCTAGACATACCTTAGAAATATCTCTAGGGATCTCACTAACGTTTTCGCATCCTAGTTTCCAAAGGTTGACTAAACCTTTCCTCTGATACCAACTGTAGATACCTGAAGCCTGATGTACCTGGACATTACATTACATTTGCGGAATACTTAGTACATAACAAAAACACACACACAAGGACCGTAATAATTTAGTGTCTTTGGAAACTCAGAATATAATCTTCTAATCGTGGTGAAAGATCTTCAACATCTCCCATAAAGATCTTCTTTTTTTTAAACCTAAATCCTTTATTTATGTCCTGGGGAAAAGAAAACATAAAAGGGTGAGCTCAAATTCTCAGTAAGGGTAAAAAAAAGAAATATCAATCATGTCATATTCATAAGAACATATCCTTTGGAAATCTTAACCTACAAAAGAGATCATAATTTCATAACATGGGATAAATCATAGTAGTGAAATGTAATCCCAATAATCATAACTTAAAAAATGAAACTTTGTGGCATACACACATAATCATAGAGAATCATTTTTTTTAGTCAAGACTCATTTCCAAGACTATCTTAGTGGAAAAGTCCCTTTCTGAACCGAGTTCACTCCTCGTTTCATTCCTGTTTCACTGAACCGGTATAACCTATCGTTCCAGCCATGTCTATCTCATGAGATATAAAATCTTTACCCAATGCATTGGAGGGATATATAGGTCCCACCCATCTCATAATGATACCATTCTTATGTGTGCCACACAATCAAAAATCATACATCATTGTATAACCCATGAAATAAAAATGGGAATCTTAAAAATCATGACATCATAAACAAATTCATATAGGATAAAGGAATTCATAAAAATATTTCCATCACAACATAATCAAATCCATGTAATAATAGGGATAGAAACAGAACCCTTTATTATCTTAGATGGAAAATAATTTTGATAAAACACTTGAACTCCTTTCTTGAGGAAAATATCCTTTCTACTTCAAAAACACTTTTCCTGTCTTAACATGTCATAAAATTATAAAATAAAAGAAGTTGGTTAAAAATAAACTTGAAAAATTGTAAAGGAAGATTCTTAGAAATAATGTTTTAAAAATCCATTCATGTCATATAAGTTAAAAAACATTCTTCGTACTTTTGTCAGAAAAGTCAAAAAGTACCTCGTATGAAAAACGACAAAATATTCCTTTCATATCTTTTACTAAAAACTCAACGAAGGGTAAAATTGGATATAAAATATTTTATAAGGATATAAATATTACATATTGAGGAAACATGTATGTGGATGATAAAATACACCCTAGTAAATACCAAAGTATAAAAAATCTCGGATAAAAATGA
Source organism: Viscum album (assembly GCA_963277665.1). Classification (NCBI taxonomy): domain Eukaryota; kingdom Viridiplantae; phylum Streptophyta; class Magnoliopsida; order Santalales; family Viscaceae; genus Viscum; species Viscum album. The sequence goes on from OY728156.1 coordinate 1,804,787,260, forward strand.
GATTGTGATATTTCCCTTACCTTAGGTCCGATTTGCTTTGTATGTGTCCGAACCTCCTGTATAATTATTTAAATAATGTCATTGACTTATTCCAGAATCATAATCATTGTTATGATATCATATATGGTTCACTTATGTCTTTATATTACCCGTTCTTTTGTAAATTCCATGTTAAAGAGCGTTTTGGGTAAAATCTTTTCATTTGTCGTCTGTGTTTTGAATTGTAATTATTCATATGATTACTTAGATCATGATTACTTAATTACAGAATATAAAACATGATTTATATATAATATATATTCAGAATATAATATATCAGTAAATGGAAAGAAATACACCGTTCATGGAGACGGTAGACCGTACGTACGCATGAACGCTGTTTTCTTTTCCTTATTGAGTTGAATGGAATTAAGTAGATGACATACATATATATACACATAAATACAGAATCAATATTATGTCATATATTTCATTATTACTTACTATATATACTTTATAATCATTCATGAATGGTTAACGTGGAGAATGAATCTCATCGCGTCGTGGAGACAGTAGTCCGTACGTACGCACGAGCGATGATATCGTTCTCATGATCGTGGAATTATATTGGAGTGTATGTATACTATTTCAGAATCAATATCAATTTAAAATAATCATATATAGTTATTATGTACACCATTATACCCATCCAAGTAAGGTGGTGGTGGAAAATAGATTACACCACGGCGTGGAGACGGTATTCCGTACGTATGTACGCGCAGTGATTTCGTTTTCCATAGGATGGATAGATGGTGAAATAAGGTTGTTTCATAATTATAATAAAATATAAGTATATAAGTGATACTGATGTTATTACTTCATAATGAAACAACCTAAGAAGAATAAGTGGAAGAAGAAATAAATATGAAAGAATTGGTAACAGACATTACCTCTTCTTTGAAGCGCCTCTTTGAGATATCCTTTTAGGGCACTAAAATTGGTCTTTGAGGAAAACCAGAACCTCTAGGATGTTTCTAGGGAAGTGTATAAGGGAATTTGGTAGGGGTTGGCCATGCTTTAAGGCTCAAAGTGGTGTGAGGAAGAGAGGGAGGAGGTGCCCTTTTATAAGGGAGGAGAGGGGCACCTTTGGAATAACTAAAACTACTATTTTATTATAAAGTCAAATTCGGTTTTAAATAGCTCCAAATTGATTAATTTCGAAGATAAGGTGGGGATGGGTCGAAATAATCTCATACAATATAATTTATACAAGTTTAGGTTCCTATTTTAACCATATCATTTAGATTTAACATTAAGTAAAATAATTTTACTTTTACCGTGTCTTCTTGTGTTCTTATACTATAATGTTAATAAACTTACTATAAGAAGCCAAACGAACCCCAAGTTGTTTATTATTAATATATATAACCTTATCTAAGTCATTTGGCCGAACATTAGATTTTTAGGAATAAAATAACAATTAATTATATAATATTTTTTTAAAAAACTATTTTATGTCAATTTTGACACTATTTTGTAATTGATTTTTGTGAAAATAATAACAGAATGATTAGTTAGAAAAAAGTTAATTAAATCAATAATAACATGTCATATTAACCTATAAAATTAGTTTATTTCATAAAAAGTCTGAAATTACATTTATTTGGGTATTTATAACATCAATTATGTCAATATTTCATTAATAAGATAATTACTGCATCATCTTTGTGTCATAAATAAATTAAATTATTTAATGACTAAAAATTAAAAATAAAATACCATTATGTATGAAATCTTTTTATCTTTCTAATGACTATTTATAGTCGAATTTATCTTTTGTATAACCCCATATTAAAAATGATTTACTTATTAAACTTTGATTTTAACTATTTTAACCCTTCTTTAAATAAATTAATAATAAATGTCCTAATCTAATCCAAGTGGGCCTAAATGGTCATATTTTATTCCTAAGGTTGTTTTGGTCGAATTAAACTTATTTAATAGAATTAGTACATGTGTTAGGATACTAATAATATCATTTTTACCCTTAATTACCCTATTTACTTTTAACCGTGGTAAAAAAAAGTAAAAATTTACTATTCACCAAAAATTATTTTCAACTCATTGAACCACATTTTACTTACTGACATCAACCGTGTCTCTTGGATTTTTGAAATTCCACTCAAAGAAGCGGTAAAATTAAGTTTTATGAAAAATTCATTTTTCTTAACTACCACTTAGTGGTTTCACTATTCATCAAAAAATGAAAGTTTCCAGAAAAATACCCAAAATTAGGCGTAAGCTATATTTAATATTATGAACTCAAAAATGATGTCTATTTTACCAAATTCAAAACATATCAGTTGCATTAATTAATTTAAAAATTAATTTCCGTCGTCAAAACAAATAGCGTGTTCTTAAGAGATAATAACTATCAAAAGATTGACACTTGTTTATGTCTGGTTTAAATGTGAAATTACATCCAATGAACAACATTGTATTAAATTGTAAAAATATATTCTAAATATACTTTAAAACCACTCAAATTAATAATTTATCACTATTAATTATTTCGATTAAACAGGTTCTTTTTAATTAAAAGTTAGTAATTTTTACTATTCATAAGAAAATGAAAGTTATCCGAAAAGTACCAAAATTTCACCCTAAACTAATTTCGATATTACGAATCCAAAAATGAATTCCATTTTGAAAAATAAAATTTACAAAATTTCAAAAAGTGGCTATTAATATTCATAACGGCTAGTTTTAATAATATTTTAATATCATATTGTTGTTTAGTGAAACTCGTTATTGCGTACTACACACGCTATCGAGGAAGGTCACGATTGCGTGTAATGCAAGGAAAGTCAAGTATGCGTGTTGTGCAAGCTCCTTTTGGTGTAGCGTACAACACAAGACATTAATGAAATTAAAAAGAATATTTTTCATAAAATCTCAGGCTGTTACAATGGTAAAATATTATTTTTGACTTTCAAGATAAGAAGATTATGATGAATCCAAATACAGAATCCATTATTTCAAATTCAATTCATATAATTGGAAATATTTAATTTAAAATCAAACTCACAGATGCGATGAAAAGGCGGGTTTTCAAGAAGTGTATTTTTAATGAAAAATATGATTTTATTTTAACACCATGGAGAGATTAATTTAAATCAATATTTTTAGATTTATAGTTTATACATTTAATTAAAATCATTCCAAATTATATATTATTTAAATTAATTAAAAATGGAGAAACATTATTCACATTAAAACAGTTTTTTTAAAAACCTTTTTTTAACCAAAAAATAAACATATTTGGAAAATAAAATATAAATATGATTAAAATGTAATTAATTGTTTTAAATATAACTAAATAATACTTATTTTATTTTAAATAATATTCAAAAACATGTTGTGACTCTTAATTTATTGAAAAGAAATGATTTTAAAAAAATTCCTGTTCAGTATTCACTGAAAAATCAATATGTTATGAAAAATACAAATATTTCACCCTAATTTGACTTTCATATTATTATTTATAATGTGAAATTAATTTTTTAAAATTATAATTCAATAATTTATAAATCAATATTTAAAGAAAAAATTTATAATAAATGAGTTTAATTAAAAGCATTTTCTTTTTTTATTAAAAGAAATTACTTAATAATTTTATGATGAAAAAAACTATCTAAATTATAACTATTATTAAAAATTAAAATGACTTATCATATCATTAAATAGATTTTTTCAATATATTTATCAAAGATATAATTTTTGTTTCATCATATCAAAATATTATTTTTATCAAACATGCTATTTAAGAGGGTTATAAAAACATTTGATAAATATAATAATTATTTTATTAAAAATTAAAATATACAAATTCATATTGTCAGGGTCTTGATACATAACCCCTTATTACACCTATGTATTCCCTAAGGGTAAGCTATGAAATGTTGGGGATTTCTTTGCGTGGTTCACCAAACATGGTTTGGGTCGTGATATTGAAAATCTTGAACTTCCCCCAAAAATAGCTTCACTCATGATTTAGTGGTTAAATATCAACATGGTATTGATCAAGGAAAAATCATTTTGATTCCATCTCCTTCAGAGTATCTAATGAATGAGATTAATAAGGTGTAATCCAACTGGTTGAATCCATTGCTCCTTTGTTCTATGTCCATAAGAATTTATCACAAGCTTTAATATTCTACTATTAATGGCCAGTCTACAATGGAAGTATTATCAACAATTATGATTATTAACTATATTTTAAATATTATAGACTATATAATGGTCTAAAATAACAAAACTTGTGAATTTGTTTTCTATAACAACATTAAATTATAATTAATTTATTCATTTTTAAAGGGAATTTCATTTATAAAGTTTTGGGTAATTATATACTTCCCCCTTTAGAAATATTGACCACAAAATTTAATTTTATACACTAAAGAAGGTGAGGGTACTTCTTTCTCATTGCATCTTCTTATTACCATGTCACTTCCAAAAACGTTTTGTTCCACTACAACACTTTGACAAGATGATTTGTATTTTTTTCATTGAAGTTTTTATGAAAGATTTATGATATTAATAGGTCTCTCCTTAAATTATAGATCATTATCCAGTGGTTTCTCCTCTATATTTAGTACATGTGAGGTGTCTGGTATGTACTTCATGAAGAGGGATACATGGAACACATATTTTTCTTGATATGGGTTTGGTGAGAGTGATAGTCCATAGGCCACCACAATGATACGATCAAGGATATTAAAGGGTATTTTGTATTTGGGAATAATATTTTCCTTCTTCTCAAACCTCAAGACATTATTCCATGATGATTAATGAAGGAGCACCTTATCTCCAACATCAATCTTTAGGTCTCATCGATGATTTTTTCATAGATTTTCTATCAAATTATAATTAATTTCATATTATTATGAATGGTTTGAACCTTACCTATCATATGTTGGAAAATATCAGGCCCATCATCTTCTCCCATCAAACTTTATCCTAACATGTTGGAGTCCGACACCTCTTCCCAACATATCCTCATAAGGTGTCATTGGAATGTTAAAATGAAAACATTTGTTATATGATAGGTCCAGTAGGGGAAGGTGTCGATCCAAAAATCCTTGGAAATCCATTACACATGGTCTCTGCATATCCTATGGTGTTTTAATGGTTCTCTCTGATAGACTATCTATCTGAGGGAGATCATCCATATTGTATCTTAGCTCTATATCCAACTCTTCCTAAAGTAATCTCAAAAAAAACATGAGGTAAACCTTAGATATTGTTCAGATACAATAAGTATTGGCACTCCATGTAGTCTTATCACTTCTATTATTTATACATGAGTGAGTTGGTTAGGAGATAAATATTCCTTGATAGTAACAAAATGTGTTGATTTTGTAAGGTGATCAACTACCACCCAGATGGAATTATTTCCTTCAGATGTCCCGAGTTGTACTATGATGAAATCCATTGTAATGAAAAAATTTCCTTCTACTATTAGTATATGAACTTTTATTTTATAGTGAATATTTTATTATAATCACATGGAATGACTATTAGGTTTCATTATAACATTATACATCATGCACAAATATGGACTAGTACAACTAGGAAGATTAAAGGGATATACACATGAATGAATCTTAAAACCACTAAAAAAAATCCACATATTTGAATTTTCCTAAGAATATCTATCATTCCATAATGACTTTGAAAATAATGATTAGCATTAGGAAAATTATTAACATTATCAATGAATTTATAAGAACCTTCATAAATGAAGTAGTAAGTGATATAGTTATAATGATGGTGTATTCATAGAGAAATATGTTAATTTTCCTCTTGGATTGTTGTCCAATATAGTTGATTCTAATTATAACCATTAGTTAATAAAATAGTTGTTCATTATTATTTTTTCTTATATAAATTCATTTAATTGATCGTTGAGATTATTTAATGATATAATCAAATTTTATTATTTTTAGACAATGTTAACATATTATATTAAAAATATTATTTATGATATTTGTATAAGTATTAAATAAAATTTATTTTCCTCAAATAATATTATAAAAAACTTTTTAAATGATAATAAATCTTAATGAATCCCTAAGTAATTTTTATAATGGGCATAATTTTTATTATTATATAATGAATATTAATTTTCAATAAATATATTTTTTAATTTAAAGTTAAAAGTATCATATTAAGATTATTATTTTGATGAAATAAATTTATTTTTTTGTCTCATCACATCAACATTTTCTTAGGGTGATTTTTTGAGAATTTTATGAAAAATGTGACTTTTTGGTGAAAATGTTACAATGATCGCTTTACAAAGAAATGTGTGAATTTATCACATAATTATTATGTGATCATGATTAAAAAATTTATGAAACATTTTATCTAACAAAAATATAATTTAATAATTATAAAAATTAATTTAAAATTATTAATATTAATTTATACATTTATACATTACATTTTGGAACAAGAAATTGAAATTTTAAGAGAAATATTATTTTTTTTGGATTCAGTGCATTAAATGGTTTGGTTGGGAGGTTTCCTTCTCTTTGGTTTGGCATTAGATGTTCCAAAAATTTATTCCTCTCATTAAAAAGCCATAATATTGGTTTTAATTGACTCCACCTACAAGTATTTGGTTTATATAATAAAATGACCTATATTTTATCCATTAAATCCACCCCACCTCATGTATCAATACCCACATTCCTCATCACTTTTCATACTAAAGAATATTAACATGATTTATCAATCAATTACTCTATGAATTTTATCTCCTAGGTGTTTATAATTTTCTAAGTAGTCCCTCACTATCTTTATGAAACATCCTCCCAATGTAAGGGTTTCCTCAATTCCACACTTTCATTTTCATGTTTTTTATTTTTTTATGCTAGATTTTTATATTTAAATTAATATACATCCAATATTTTTATTAAATGGTATTATATTCCATGTTATTTTTTTAAATCATATTTTATTTCCTCTCATAATAGTTTTTTTCCTAAGACACTACTATACTGAAACAAGGGTTTATCACCCCTTGTTTCCCATTATTTTGCGATCCTTATTAGTTCTTTTATATCTTAATGGAAAATTTTGATATTAATTATTGTTATAATATGGTTACTATTTTTTCAATGATATAACACAATTCCCTAACATTATACTAAATTTATAATCCTATATAACGATCAAGGATTCTCGTATCCATAAAACCATCCTAAATTTTGTAAAGTGGGCATGGTTTTCCTCGCAATGGAATCCCTATGTGGGTACTACAACTGGATGTAGCTTTGGAACAATTTTATCTGAGGATAATAACACCAAAAATGGTGCATTGTATTTGACTCAATATTCACATTTTGTAAGATAATAGATGTTACTGCAGACCTGGCTTTACTCTCTCAGGGGATTTCCTATAGATAACTCACATGCACTTTATGATCCAAATTAAAGTATTGGAATATATGGATTGATATTTACATTCAATTGATATCCCTATTCCATTAATGTATTCTTTACTACTTATTTTTGTCGTTACCTCCTGTTTTGTACTACATTTTTTAATGCGAACATCCTATTGTTCCTATAATGATTGTTGGATATTCACCAAGATAAAAACAATAATCCATTGAAAGTTTTTCTTTTCCACCCGATTTATAACCAATGAACATGTTCTATTTCACTATCCATATTACTCTTAACTTTATTCTATATTTACATTTTCATTTGTATACATTTTATGGTCGAATTACTTTCTCTATAGATAATGATCACTCACTACCTTTGTCATAACTTATCGTTAGAAGTGCATAATATAAATATTTATTCCCATTCATTTCCAAGTGAATACCCCTGCATGATTCTTCTTATTGAAGGGTATTCATTAGGATAGAAATAAATTAATTTATTTGGGAGATTATTGAATAAATAGTATACCCTTTTATCTATATAGAGTAAATAACTTAGAATTAACAATGTTTATTAATACATATTTACCTTGAATGTTATCAAATTTCTTTGGATACCCATTTATTTTCCAAAATGGATATCATGTTATGATTATTTTATGTATTTTTCCTTATGGTATACATGAATTAAGACACATGATGGGTTCTCCCTGATAGCAATCCATATCATTAATTAATGAAATGGAGTTAATTAGACGTAAGTTACTCCTATGAGATGATAGAGTTAACTGGATAGAAGTTACTCCTAAGAGAAGACGATGTATACCAGTTATAGGTTACTCCTTATAGATATATTAATTAATTATATTGGTAATTCCTTTATGAATGATTGATTTTCCATGATACCAACATCTCTTATTTATGTTTTTTATGACTTTTTAATGGTTCATTTGATCAATATTGTTATCACACGTCTCATGAATATTTTATCTTAATTCTTTTCCTTATGTTCATGTTTTTATGATCATTATATTAATATTTTACTAATGTTTACATTATTATATCATACCTCATTTTTTACCCATGATTTTCAATTATTATTTGTTCTCATTGTTTATCCCTTACTGAGATTTATATCTCACCCATTTCTTATGTTTCCCCTTTTCTCTAACAATTACAATGAAATGGATATGTATAATGAAATTACATCCTTGGAAAATCCTTATAGAAGAAACATGTACTATACCATGTGTTTAGTTGTAACCTTACCTAGTTCCCAAAGACATAGAACATTGGATATTGGGAGTTTGTTTTAATTCATGTATTTTAAAAAAATTATGCATATTTTCACTATATTTGGAATTTTGGGTTTGGGGAATCTCATTTGGTATCAAATTGGAGTTTTATTTTTATTTTTGGGAATTAGGATTTGGAATATTTTGGTATAGAGATATAGATAGATAGCCATTTTATCTATTGGAATAGGTTATGTATAACTATTTTATTATAAATACATAGAAATACTATTAAATTTTATAATAACTATACACATCATTCTATTAACTACTATAACTAGGATCATTAAAGGGATATAAAAATTGAGGAATTTTATATTTACTAAAACAAACTCCATTTGTTTTATCTTCCCTAATAATATTCTCCCACCATAATAATTAAGAAAATAAATAGGAGAATTATGAAAATGATTGACATTATCAAGGAATGTGTAAGATCCTTCGTAATCAAAGAAGTAAGTGATAAAGCAAGAATGACGGTGTATTTATAAGGAAATGTGATATTTTTCCGTTATGATTTTTGGAAAATATATTTTATCTTTACTATAAACATTAGTCAATAATTTATTTTTTCATTATTATATTTGGTTTCAAAGACACATTGAAGTGATCATCAAGATTATTTAATGATATAATCAAAATTTTATTATTTTTCAAGACAATAAATAGATTCAATTAAAAATATGTTTCATGATAAATGTATAAGTTTTAAATAAATTTTATTTTCATGAAATAATATTATAATTTTTTTTAAATTATAATATATTTTAAAAAATCCCTAATTAATTTTTATAATGGCTAGGATGTTTATTATTCAATAAAGATTTTTAAATTTTTATTAGTAATGAATGTTATTTAAAATTAAAATTTATCATTTTAGAAGATTAAATTGATAGAATAAATATTATTTTTGGACTTCTCACATCAAAATTATCTTAGGGTTATTTTTTTGGGAATTTTATAATAATGATGATATTTTTGGTGAAAAAGTAAAAATTGCCTCTTTACAATGCACTACAGATTTATGACACCATTGTTATACAAAAATGATTAAAAAAATTACGAAATATTTTAATTTATTAAAATATAATATAATAAATTTAAAAATTAAATTTAAAATATTAATAATAATTTAAAAATTTATACCTTAAATATTGGAACCAAAAATTCGAATTTTATTTCATTTTTTTGGATTCTGTGCATTAAATCGGTAGGTTTATAGGTTTGTTTTGGTTTAGTAATTACTTTTACATACTCAAAATTTCTCCCATTCTTTAATAATCTATTAAATTGGTTTAAATTTATTTCACCCACAAGTGGTTGGATTATATAACAAAATAACCAACATTTAACCCTTAAATTTACCCCTCCTCACGTATAAATGCCCCCATTCCCTCATCAAATTTCACACAAAATCCTTTGTGAAAAACATATCTCTAAATTAGTCAATCAATAGTCTCTCTATGATGGTTCTACGATTCAATGTTTTCCCTCTCTAGTATTCAGAGGCATCCTCCCAATGCAAGGATTTGCTCACTTCTCCTCTTTCCTTTTTAAATTTCATTATTTTTGTTATTTTTTATTTTTAAATTTCCTTTCATGTACATAAATTCTTGTTATTACATGGTATTATATTCTATTTCATATTCTTTAAATGAGATTTTGTTTATTCCTTCTTATTTCATCATTTTTCCTAAGTTTTTACGATGCTGAAACGAGGGTTCCTCTCCCCTTATTTCCCATTATTTTGTGGGCCTTATTAGATATTAATTATTTCAATAGAAAATATCAATATTAATCATTTTTATAATTTACATACTACTTAATCAAGGACATTTAACCCTTACCCATCATTATAGTACATTTAATAGCTTATGTAATGCCCAGTGTTTCATGTAGCCATAAAACTATCCAAAATTTAGTAAAGAAAAGTATGTGTGATTTTCATTGAAATGAAATCAATGTATGGATACTAAAAGTGTATGTGGATTATGATTTTTTTCTATTTTTAATAACCTCAAAAATTTAGCATTTGTATTTCACTATATCACCTCCCAGTGCATGATAATGGGCCTTACCGCACACTTAATTTGACACTCCTGAGGGATTTACTTTGGATAATTCACACTCACATTATGACTGATACTAATGAATCTGAATATATTGATTGATATTTACATTCAATCGATATCCATATTCTATGTATTTATCATTTACTACAACTTTTTATCATTTCCACTTGTGAAGTATTTCCCTTTTCAATGTGAAATTCATATTGTTCCTAAGTTGATTTTTGTATATTTTCTAAGATATCCGCATTAATCCATTGAAAGGGTTTCTTTATAGATTGATTTCTAACCAATTAATATGTTTTCATTAAATCTCCATATTACTCATACCTTTATAATACATTTCCATGTTCCTATGAATAAACTGAATGGTGGAATTATGATCTCTATAGAGAATGATCCATCATTCCCTTTAGCTTTTCTTATCATAAATAATGCGTAATTGAATATTTTATTACAATACCTTTCCATTTGAATAATATTTTATGTTTGTTTTTATTTAAGCATATTCACCTAAATACCCATACATATATTAATTGTAAATAATCCGATCCTGGTAGCCCAGCGTTTGTTGTTACATTATTAAATTATCACAAAATACAAGCAATCACATCCTAAAGGATTGAATAGTTTAGTAGAAATGGTAAACGAGATACATATTTCATATTATCATTACAATTAAAAATTAAAATAAAAAAGTATTTTATTCTAGAACACCATTATTCACATTATCATATCCCTTTATATCAATCATAAAACACTTCCTAGTATCTAGGGGAAAATAAAACATAAGAAAGGCGTAAGATCACATGCTTAGTAAGGGTAATCATATAATGGGATTTATCATGATTTAATAAGAATATCTAATATAGAAAGGTAAATAACTAAAAAAAATTACATTTTAATACTAACTTGAGCATAATATGGTAGGAATATAGGGTGATGAAATAAATCCATATAAATAATCACATGATATTGAAACTTATCAATGAATATTCTAAAAAATTGAGTAATAACATGGAAATAAATATCTAGTCTCATTATTATTGAATTCATAATTATGGAAATATAAAACAAATCGGAAAGGACTATTCTAATACATGTACTCAATGGGTATGACCTCATCCAAAAACCATACTAGACTATGTCATGATACCTACTGATACATTGAGGGGATATAGGGGCCCCACCCCACTTACTAAGTCCAATTTATTCTACTTATTAAAGGGCTGAATCTGGTCAACATAAAAATTCATACTGAAAGACTAGAATATATAATTTTTACAATTACCCCAATCAATAAACATATTCAATAACCAACCAGATTAATATTCATGATATCAAACTAGTACATACCTAGTCAAAATGATCATAAATCATCTAGATTAATAATAAGGATGGAATAATTACAACATATCCCTAGTGGATCATTAGTAGAATAAGGATTATTAACGTTTATAAATTAAAATTCCCCAAATTTATCATTAAAAACATTTTTAGGAAAATAACCTTTACAATTTTAAAATCATTTATTTTAAAAAATATCTGAAATGATAAATTAAAATGTTTTTTATTTGAAAATAAACTTGTAAACATGTAATTGAAGCTTAAAATCATCTATTATCCATGAATTAAAGATATTTTTTCATACCATATATGTTAAAAAAATTCCTTTGACAATTTTGTAGTAAAATTTAAAAAGAACCTTATTCAGGAAATCAAAGGATGAATCCTTTTCAAAAAATTTGTAATAAGTCTATCATGGGTAAAAATGAATTTAAAAATTCCTTAGATGATATTAATAAGATTTTTTACAACATTTTTAGAAAATATACGTAATGTATTGTTCCTTCATAACCCATTTCTTTGCTATTTTTTGGTTTTTACGGTGATTAAAAGGAGGCCAGAGGTGGATATATAGAGGATAGAGCTGTAGCGGCATTGCAGTAGGTAATTCACATCATTTAATGTTCACACGACAAGTAAAGGTGGTTCATGGAATATACAACCAATGAATTCACAGATTGTAAGCTTGTTAAGGGTGATCCAATAAATAAATACATGTCGTATAAATTCAATTCATGACATTTAATAAATAAATTTTTAGGTGACAGAATTTTTCGAGAAAGATTAAATTTTTCATAAGCCTAAGGATTACATGTTGTGTAATGGTTACATGATGTGAAACCGGAGGGTTTCCATATTTTAGGTTCTTTCTTGGATAATTTTTCTCATTAACTTATGTCTTCTCTCCCACACATTCTAATAAAACTCTAGAAATCCCAATATGATCTTATAACCCCTTTCATTATTCTTTTATCCATTGGTTCATGTTGTTTCTTGTTGGTGATCTAGGGTGAGAGTTTCACCTTTCTCTATGGGTTTCCTTCATTCATTTCTTGGATATTCATTGTGGAATGTTTGTTTTGGTTTGGTGGGTGATTTGGAATACATTTTGAGGATCCTTTGGTGTGGTGTAAATTGATCTATAGTTTCTCATTTTGGGGGTGTGGTTTGTGGGTGTTTATATTTTTCCTATGGTGTGCAATTTTTTGGAAAATCTCTTTTGTTGCAGGGATTCCCTGGTTTCTATTTTTTGTGTATAATGTTTTTTGGGTTTAATATTTTTTATGTATGGTATATTCTTGTGATGTCTTATTTAAAGATAAATAATTAGAAAATTTAAATTGAATGGTTAAGGGGAATGATTTTCATGCTTTTACAGAATGAATATTATTGTCATATTGTGATTGTACGGGCTTGAGCCCTTTTGAGAACTGTGCTCCTTAGGGGATCCGTTTTCACTAGACTATATGTGTTGTGACTTTTTTGTCTATTTTTATTGTTTTGATATCACCCAAAAATGGATATTGTGTAACCAATTTTTTTTCTAATAAAATGGTTGTCGTTTGATTTATGACTTTTCTGAAAATGACCCTAAAAATTATGTAAAATGTGTTAATATAACCTATATTAAATATATAAAATATTATTGATGTGTTGTGATGTTTGTCCATTATTGTGTGTCAGAAATGTGTGTTTGTGATTCAATGTGGGTATGATGGTCGAAATGTGGTCATTCTTTTGGGGAAGTGAGGTGGTGGCTGTATGGCGATGCTTTTGGTGGAGTGAGGTGGTGGTTGTGTGACCAGGATTTGGGGGTTTTGAGGTGGTGGTTGTTGGGATATTCTTTTGGGGTGGTGGCCTAGATGTTTTTGGGTGATATGTGTTGTGACCATTATGTGGGGTGATGGCCCAGGTGTTTTCAGGTGATATGTGATGTGATCGTGTTATGGGGAAGTCACCTAGGTTTTTTCGGGAATTGTGTGGTGTGAATATTCTATGGGGTAAGTAATGGTGGGGGTAGTGTATGATTGGAGGGAATTAGGTTAATATCGTTCATGGTCACAATAACCTACTGCTCTATTTATAGTTGTAATATGATGGCCCAAGTGTTTTTGGGAGATATGCGATGTGATCATGCTGTGGGGTGGTGGAAAAGGGTTTTTCTGGTGTGATGCGATGTGGTCATGATGTGGGGAAGTGGTATACGTTATTTGGAAGAGATGGGAGGTATCAAACATATGAAATTAGGATGTGAAAGAAAAAAATAAGTGGGAAGCAATGTGGGTCACCCTTTATCAATATGCTTCTTATTATGGTATTACACTTGGATTATGTTATTTGGTGAGTATGTATTGGTGAGGATAGGATGGATAGTATACTTGAATAATTTCTATTTGGATTTACTATTTACACACAGGTGAATTAGTATTCTTTTTTCACATTTTCATGATAAACATTGGGTTTCTTACTGAGTATAAAAGTATGCTCACCCTACATATATAAAATTATTTTTAGGGTTTCATGAGGATTACATGGACCATGCAGGACATTACTAGTTGAGACCATTAGATAGTTCCTATGTCACTGATTTAACATTGCTATTGGGTATTTACTTTTAAAGACTTTTATTTGTACATGTTTTATTTATACAGTCACTGTGGGATGGTTTTGGTTTCTTTTTATATTATTTCATGGAGTTTCTTATGGATTATTTATCTCATCTACCAATAATACATTATTATAGTGGTTAACTCCTCAAATTTCATGTGACTTTTATACCCTCGGTGCTAGTTTCCAACCTGAAGCCTAATGGAGGTAGGACTCTAGGGTCATTATCTATCTCCCCTCATTGTGATATCATTGGAGGGAGGGGGTAATGACAGAGTGGTGTGATAGGTGATGGTTGAGATATTAGATGGAGTTTTAAGATAGGAACATTGAGGATTTCATGGGTCAGTATGGAAATTGTGTAAGTTGACCATGGTGTGTGATGTAGGGTAGAAATACCGACTATGACACAATATTTTAAGGCCTCCCATGTCTAGTGAATAGACTATGATATTATTAAATGACCAAAGTGATGTATACCTACTTGTAGTGTAGATACCTATAAGAGTTACATGCATCATCATGAATTATGTTCTTGTTTGAATTGAGTTGTTTTGGGAAGGATAAAATGAATAATGTAAATAAAAATGAATCTAACTATAACTTTATGCTACCATGAATAGGATGTTCTCCTTGATTTCATGAATGGATCATGTTCATCATCCAGGTTTCTCTTAGGAAGTTGAGTTTTTTAAGGCTGATCCAACAGATCATTGTAGGGTTCTTCCAACATAGGATGATAAGGCTTGGTAGAGGGATTTGTGCACTTTTTAGTGTAAGGATTTGTGGAAGTAATAGGGTAGTGTTTCATATGTGGATAAATAGAGTTAGATAGAGAATATCGAGATCACATTAAATTTGATCTGGGCTCTAGTGGGATATTGGGTCCCATTGCTATTTAGTCAAATGTGAGGACTAGCATGTTAGTGGTGGTTATTGTATCTGGAAGAATGGAAGGAGGATAATGTTTCATGAGTAGAATTTTATAAGGAGTTCCTGGAAGAGTTCCTTTCATTAAACATGAAGGCATTGAAAAGGAAAGAGATTATTTATCTTCACTTGGGGAGTATATCTATTCGGGATATGGGAATCCTATTTCTAGATCTTCTATGTTTTTTCCTAGATATTTTTTCTAAATGAGGAATCTCATGTAAGACATATTTAGGAGGCACTCCATTATTTTATATAGTTAATAATTAATCCTTCTCTGTTTTAGACATATCTGGAGGTTCTAAAGAAGGTAGAGGTGATCAAGATGATGCACTCACAATGAGGGTTTCTGTGAGAGGGAAACCATCAGGGTTTCATGAGGATCATAGTTTTTAGTATTAGGTCTCATGTTTCATGGCCTTTAAGGTGTGGAAACATAGGGATTCCACCTCAGTAGTTCCACTTATGGCCTTCTAGGTAAAGTGGTTTTTGTTCTTTTTCGAGAGATATTTGGCCATTATGTTTTTTTGTGCTTTGTAGCCATTTCTAGAACTGGGGACCAATAGTTATTTGGGATTGCTTTAGTGGAGGCTATTAGTTTCATTAGTATCCTTAACAGTAGTTTCTAGTGAGACCATTTTAGAAGTAGGGACAATAGGATTATTCTCCTTCAAGGGGAGATGGAGTGGGTAGAGACTTACCTCACGATGCTTCTCATGTTCAAGGAACATGACCTAAGAATGTTTGTGGAGTTTTTCTATCAGCTGAGAGGTAGAAGATATGGTCTTGGTTAGTTTCATGTAGTGGAGCTAGTAGTAAAAGAGGGACCAAGGAACATCAAATGCACGATAAATTTTTTTAGTTCCCTTTTTTGTTCCATGTTTGATTTAGGAGCTTTTATACCCTTTTTACCCTACTTTAGTTCATGATTTGGGACTATACATAGAGAGGATTCCCGTCACACTGGTGTTGAATACACCATTCAGAGTCCATAAAAGCTTGTTTGATGTGTGCCAATGGTGGATACTGATGATGGGGTCACATTAATACCATGGGGATCTTGTCTTACTATATATTCATCCATAAAATATCATCCTAGAAATATTATGGTTGTAATATATGTGTAATATTATTAACTAATTCTAAAAAAGATTCATGTTCTAGAATTTGGATGTACAATGTGTGATTTTGATTGGTGAGTGAGGTTTTCAGGTTGGTAGCCAGCATGTGGAGCCACTTATTTCTTTTTTAGGTGATTTTCAGTAGAATAAATGAGGTATGGGACACTGGGGGGGGGTCCTTTGGTTTATTTAATAGTTTCTAGATGTTTTTCATATGGAGGTTATGACACTACCTCCTTGATGTGATGTTGAGTTTGAGATAGACTTACAGCTTGATGTTTCTATGACATTGATGGATCCTTATCAGATGAAACCTTTTGGGATGCGAGAGTAAAGGATTCAGATAGATGATTTGATTCATAAGTGTTTTATCCAGTATAGTGTGTCATCGTGTGGTGCTCTAGTGTTGTTCACTAAGAAGGTGGGTGGTAGTTTGATGTTGTATATAAATTACCACAAGTTGAATCATGTGATGGTCAAGAACGATTACCCTCTTCTGGGGATATATGATCCTTTTGACTAGGTAAGTGGGGTGTGTTGGTTTTTTATGACCAATATGTGATCTAGATATCATATTTTTAGGGTGAAGATGGTTGATATCCCAATTACCACCTTCAGATGAAGATATGGCCACTTCTAATTTTTATTCATGTTGTTCAGTGTCACCAACCCACTGACTATGTTCATGGGACTCATGAACTCCATTTTTTGTGAATTATTGGACTGGTTAATAGTCATGTTTATCAATGAAATATTGATCTACTTTATTCCACATGAGGAGTATTACGATCATTTCAGAGTTGTCATGTAGGTTATTCGATTCCACAAATTCTATGGAATGTTTTCCAAGTTTATTTTTTGGAAATGATAGGTGAATTTCCTCGGATGTGTTGTGTCTCATCAGGGTGTGGCAGTGAACCCATAAAAGGTTGAGATAGATGTTTCTTAAGTATCTCCTAAGAACATGTAATAGGTCCATAGCATCCTTGGTCTAGTAGGCCATTATTATAGTTTGATGTTTGATTTATCTTGAGTTGTAGCCCTATTCATAGTGTCGGCCAGGAAGTAGTAAGAAATTGTGTGGAATAATCAGTTCCATTTAGTATTTAGTTACCTGAAGGGGAAGTTTGTCAATGCTTCAGTACTTCGGTTTCCCAAGTAGGGTGTTATTTTTCAGGTTTTTTGTGACACTTCCTATATGGTATTGGGATACATGTCGATGGAGTAGAGAGAGGTGATATCTTATTGGTTAAGGAAGTTACATCCCCATGAGTGTAACTACACCACCAATGATCTATATTTTGTAGGAGTTGTGTTCACACAATATTTTTGGTATGATTTACTCATTGGAGAGTTATTTATGGTCTTTATGGATTACTAGAGTTTGAGGTACATCTTTTCTCAGTGTGATCTGAATTTACAATACTGGAGTTGGATGTAGTTTCTTCAGGATTATGATTTTTAGATCTCCTACACCTCATAAAATTGGAATGTTTGGGATGATTATTTGAGAAAGATGTTATGGGAGGATGTTGTTAAAAGGTTTTTTGATGTTTAGATAGTGATAGAGTAGTTTTAATCCTTGCACTTAGATAAAATAGTGGTTGATTAAAGAGGTTGTTTTTTAGATTACAGTGCATCATTAATTGATACGATTGGTGGAGGATTCTCAGTGGGGAGACTCATAGGAAAAGGTGATGCACAATTGTGTTGGCCGTGGGGATGATCCGAAGGGATGGTTGGAGGATAGTCAAGACTGGATGTTGTTTAATGGGAGGTTGTTTGTTCTGATTGTGATGCATGATGGATTACTTCATTAGTTTCACAACTCACCTTTATCAATACACCTAGGAGTTTCAAAGACATAAAGTTGATTGATGATTCATTTTTGGTGACCTTGGATGAAGCGGGATGTGGTAGAGTTTGGGGTGATGTGTTTGGTTTTTGATAGGGTAAAGGTTGAGCATCATGTTCTAGGAGGTTTGTTAATATCATTGGTTATTACCAAGTGGAAACGAGATGAAATATATATGTATTTTGTGATAGGTTTACCTGATATTAGGGAGGTTACAATGTTATATTACTGATCATTGATCATTTAATGAAATCATCCTACTTTTTAGTAATAAATGAGTCAGGAATATAGGATGCTTTGCCTAAGTGGTATGTGGATAAGGTATTTCAGTTTCATGGAGTTTATAGGTCCGTTTTCTTGGGTTGAGACAAATGATTTACCTCATGAAACTGGGGGGGATTGCAGTATGATCTTGTCACTTAGTTATTCCTGAGAACTACTTTCCACCCTCAAAAAGATGATAAGACAGAGCGAACTATCCATAAAATGGAGGATATGTTGTAGGTATGAATCTTAGGCTTCAGCAGATCATGCTCACAAAAACTTCTCTAGGTTGAGATTTTTGATAATAAAAGTTATCCATCATTCATAAGAATCATTGTATTTGAGGCTTTGTATGAGAAATTGTGTCACTATCTGTTGTGTTGGATGGAGGTTGGTGAGGTAGTAGTTCATGTCCCTAATGTGGTGTAAAGTACAATAGAGAAGGTTCATCTTATTCGTGAGAGGAAGAAAATAGTGTACGAACAGCCAAATTATTATGATTGTCCTAGGAGGAGGCCCTTGGTGTTATAGTTTGGGGACTAAATGTCCCTGAAGGTTTCCCCTTGATGTTGTCAGTGGAGGTTTGGAAGAGGGAGTAATCATTCTCCTAGGTTTGTTGGGGACATTGAGGTGTTGGGGAAAGTTGGATAGGTGGAATATCAGTTGGAATATCCACCATTGATGGAAAAGGTCCATGATGTATTCTACTTCTCTCAAAATCATCAATATCTTCACGATGACTTCCATGTCATTGACTCAGAATAGATGGATTTTGAGGATGAAATGTTGTCTATGGAGTGGAAAGTAGAGACCCATGATTGTCAAGAGAAGGCACTGCATGGATATACCATTACCTTGGTTCACATTTTGTGGTGGCATGGTGGCTTGAAGGATGTATAAGGGAGTGAGAGACACATTAGTGTTCCATGTACCTATGTAACGCCCTGACCCCAGTTACCCAGAGTCAGTTCATTATTACATAACATTGACATGATCACAAGAGATCATGTCCTGAAAGAACAACCAGTTTAGTAAACTTGAAAGTACGAGATACATACATAAGTTTTACATTACATTATGAAATGAAAAATAAACATTGTGTCTCCTTTTAAGACACTCATATCACTTATCCTATCCATGTAGGTTATTCATAATATACTTATTTTCATCTTTAGAAAATTTCAACATAATAAAGAGGTGACCTTAGATGCTCAGTAAGGATAGAAATATAGTGGAAACTTTCATAAATAAGAATAAACATTTAAGCCAATGTATAAGACTAAAACACAATCCTTTTAAACATAAAATTCAGCATAATATGGAAAAGATAAATAGAATAATTCCATTTACTTTGTAACACCACAATCTTCCACGACACGCTTCTCTTTGAATAATACAATAGCATGTGTTGTACGCAACTTCAAGTTCTAACACACCACAACTAATCAAACTAGCCATTATGAATAGTAATACCACTTTTTGAAAATTTATAAATTTTATCTTTCAAAATGGACTTCATTTTTGGATTCAGAATATCAAAATTAGCTGAGGGTGAATTTTTGGTATTTCTCTGAAAACTATCAATTTTTGATGAATAGTGAAAAACACTGAGTTATAGTTTAAAACCGAATTTTTATTTAAATAATTATTTATTTTATTTAAATTTATTTTAGGTCAAAATAGATACATAATACCTATATAAGTTCAATGTAATTCATTGGAGTCAGTTTATAATAATTTTAGATATATAAAAATTTTATTGGACTTTTTCCGTCTTTTACCCACCTCCTTGGAGCATTTGTAGATTTACCTAAAACTTAAATTTACCACTTCTGTGAGTTGAATTTAAAAAATCCAAAAGACATGGTTGATATCAGTAAGTAAAATGTGTTTCAATAAGATGAAAATAATTTTTGGTGAATAGTAACTTTTAACTTTTATTTACCACGATTAAAAGTAAATAGGGTAATTAAGGGTGGAAATGATATTATTATTACCCTAACACATGTCCTAATTATATTGGATAAGTTTAATTCGTGCAAAAAACTTAGTAATTAAATATTAACCTCCTTGGTACACTTGGATTAGATTAGGACACTTATTAATATTTTATTTAAAGAAGAGTTAAAAGAGTTAAAACCAAAGTTTAATAACTAAAACATTTTTAATATAGGGTTATACATAAGATAAATTCAACTATAAATATTATTTAGAAAGATAAATTTTTTTCCTACATAATTTTATTTTATTTATATTTTTTAGACATTAAATAATTTAATTTATTTATGACACAATGATGACGTAGTAATTACCTAATTAATGAAATATTAAAATAATTGATATTATAAATATCTAAATAAATGTAATTTGAGAGTTTTTATGAATTCCATTAATTCTTTAGGTTAATATGACATATTAGGGTTTGTTAGATGAATTTTATTCTAAGTAATAATGAAGTTATAAATTTAGCAAAAACAAAATATCAAATAGTGTCAAAATTGACATAAAAGAGTTTTTAAAACAAATATTATATTATTAATTGATATTATATTCTTAAAAATCTAAAGTTTGACCAAAAGACTTATATAATGATAGGTGTATCATTAGTGAACCACTTTGAGTTCTCTTGGAAGTATAAAGTAAATTTATTAACCATATAATATAAAAATACAAAGAGACATGGTAAATGTCAAACTATTTAACTAAGAGTTAAATCTAAAAGATAAAGTTAATATACTGACCCAGACCTGTCTAAAACCTATTGTTTGAGTGGTTTTGGACTCATCCCCACCTTATACCTTAAATAATACATTTTTACCCATTATAAACCGAAAATAATTTTATTATAAAATAATATTTCTAGCTTCTCCTAAGGTGCCCCTCACCCCTCTTATAAAAGGGCACTCCCCATTCTCTCAAATTCACACCTTCAAAGCCATTTTACTAGGCCAAACCATGCCCAAATACCCCCTAAACTGTCCTAAATTCATCCTAGAGGCCTTAATTTAGTCATAAATCCAACCTAAGGAGCCCTTTTGATCAAATCAAAAGGAAGAACCCAAAGAAGTGGTAAATATTTCATCACCTCTTTCAAGTTCCTTTCTTCTTCCACTTCCTTTTTCTTTGTTGTTTACATTATAAAATAATAAATCCAATATATTCTATATAATATGATGTTATTATAAATATGTTACAACCAAATGCATTATTATATCCATCCATTGAATGACATGTCACCATATGTGTGTACGTACAACTTACCGTCTCCACATCGTGGTGTAATTGTTATTCAATACATTATTATTTGGATGGGTATAATAATGATCTGTAATTGATGTAAATAATAAATATAACATGATAATTATTATTTATATATGATATAATATCCAATTATATATTATTTTAATATCAAAATAATGATATTGTCGCTCATGCATACGTACGGATTACCGTCTCCACGAATGCGATGAGATTCATTCCCCATCGTATCCATTGAAAAACAAATTTCATTAGATGATTAAAAATAATGTTTAAAGACTTAATATAATTATGAATATGAATAAGATACATCATATCCATAACAGACATTACTTATGTAATAAATTATATAAAGGAAAACGAATCAGTTAACACTCGAAATGACGATAATACTAAGATATTATTAACAAAGAAATGTTAAAAGATCATATATGATATCATATTAAGGTATATGATTATTGTATAAATTAATAACAATTATTTCACCCTTATAAAGGAGGTTAAACTACCATCTAACAATAAAAAATATAAGTTAAGGGTTAATTCTACAATCTTTTCTTTATCTGAGGTTGTTTATACGTAATTATCGACTAGGACATCTTTATCATCCACATCCAATGTTTCTTAAAAATTTATTTCAAAACATTATAAATATTTTATATACTATGGTTTAGAGTCATTTATACCCTTTTTTAACTTTTATAAGATGTTTATAAAGGAATCTTTCGGTCGTTTTCCAAACAAGGTACTTTTTGACCTTTTTGAAAAATTTAAAGTAAGAATGTTTTTTAACTTATACGGTGGGTGCGGCTATTTTATCCCATTATAACTTCATCTAAGCTTCCCTTACAATATTATAAGAATATTTTCAAAATAAATGTTTTCTTTTATAATTATGTGACTTTAAAATTATTTCGAAATAGAAAGAGATATTTCTCTAAAAAAGGTTTTGATTTCATCTATGTCAACATCTGTTAATGGATTTTAAGTTTATTTGAAGTTGATTTATTATGATACAAAACATCCATATAATATTGAAGGTTTTTTGATATTTTTGAATATGGATGTGTTATTTTTATATGATTCATGGTTTATGGATAAAGTATTGACATTTCGTATGCTAGTTTTAATACGATTATTTATGTTATGATTAAACCTTTTCATATGAGGAATGCATTGGACTTAGTATGTGATGAGTGGAGCCCGCTATAGCTCCTAGATGCATCGGTAGGTCTCACGAGACAAACTAGTTTCTTGGAACAAGGCCTTGAAAAAATATTATTTGTAGTCTTGGCACAAGGCCTTGACTATGTGGTTATGAAGTCTGGAATTATGCATTCCACCATTATGAATGTGGCTGTCGATATTGCATGTGATTATTTGAAAAGTAGAATATCTGTGTGGGTAAGTAAATGAAATTATTTGATTTTATCTTTTCCATGTTATACTGAAGTTGAAGTTTAAAATGCTTTTGTTTTAGTCTTATACATTGCCTTAAATGTTTATGCTTATTTATGAATGTTTTCGCTATATTGTTATCCTTACTAAGCATCTGAGCTCACCCATTTCTATGTGTTTTTACCAAGATAAGAAGAAGTATTTTATGACTGAACTATAGGGATAGTTTGAGGGGATATTATTGTGGTCTATGGAAACAATTTTGTTGTATTTTTTCATTTTATGATGTAATTTAAACCTTATGAATGTATCTAGTACTTCCAAGGATACTAAACTAATTGGTCCTTCAAGACTTGATCTTTTGTGATCATGCCAATGTTATGTAATAATGAACTGACTCTGGGTAACTGGGGTCAGGGCATTACAGTTGGTATCAGAGGGAGGTTTAGTACAAACCTTTGAATCTAGATTTAGATAAACTCTGATTAGAGCACATTACCCTAAGATAGAATTTGAGGATTAGTATACAAGAACTTTCTATAATTTTGGTATTGTAGAGATTTTGTGAGTTTTCCAAGAAATACATACCTATATGAATACGAGCAGGTAGTGGTGGATCTGGAACAGATGTACCTAGGGTTAAAACGCAAAACACCGCTTTATGCTAGACTCGAACGGGAACAGGTGCATGACAATGGGCATTGTTGTACTCTTGGTTATGACACTCCTGGGGGATATGCTTAGGATAATTCTCATTTTCTTTACAAACCATTATGAAGGGTTTATGAGTATATATTTCCTCAAAGATTTTTTTTATGATTATGGATTATATCCATTAACTGTTCAATTTATGTTAAGTGTTTTACAAGTTTGGAATTATGTATTTCGATTCATAAACTAATATAGTTTATGCCATTGTTTAAAAATGGTGCCTAGTGGAAGTAATGGAACCGTATCAATTCACACACTCCATGTAGGGATTTCCTTCCTGCTCAAGATAATTATAATGGAGCTGGTGATACAACTGGTGCTGATCTGCTTATCACCATACCGGGACAACCCACTCAGGTTATGAATAATAACCTTACCCGTATAGAGCACTCGGATCCGCAACATGTAGGATCAGTGTTAGATTGCTTCATGAGGCCAAAAACACCAACATTAAATGGGAGTAAAAATCCATTAATAGCTGAGAAATGGATAAATTCCTTATAAAAAATATTCCATACCTTGGGGGGTAGTGAAAAGGAAAAAGTTTCCATGGCAGTTTACCGCCTCACTAGAGATGCTGATCAATTGTGGTCATTGATTCAAAACACAAAGGAAGATGATGAAGTATCAGATATGGAATGGAGGGAGTTTAAAGAAATTTTATTTGAAAAATAATTTCCTCATTACCCTTGAGAGGATATGGAAATACAATTTCTAAGTCTGAGGGAAAAGAAGGATGAGAATGTCGCAAAGTATGAGGCTAACATTACAAGGTTAGAGAGGCACACAACAGATTATATTCGTAACCTAAGAAGTAAGATTGATCGTTTCTTTGATGGTTTAAAACCATTTCTCTGTCGATCACTAGTCTCACAATCCTTCTCATCATACAATGATATTGTCTCATGTTCTATCAAGACAGAAAAATAATTCTCTATGTCTTACGACTTTAAAAAAAATAAAGAGAAGAAGAGATCTGCTGAAAACTCTAGAAATGGAAATTAGGGGAAGAAGGGAAAAGTTGAATATCCATCCTGCAGTAAATGTGGGAAGAAACACCCTGGTACTTGCCTGAAGGGAATGAGAGTCTGTTACAAGTGTGGTGAAAAAGTCCACCAAGATCGTGATTGAAAGGGGAAGCAAGATGATGTCGATGTTGAATGCTAAAATTGTAGAGAAAGGGGGCATTATGCGAATGAATTTCATAAGTGTCAGGGGAACTTACCTCACAAAATGCCAAGGGATCAAGGCTAAGATTATACTATCACTACTGATGAGGTTGAAGCTCCAAAAGGCGTGGTGGAAGGTAATTTAATGGTTTCCTCAAGTTTATAAAATGCTTTATTTGATTCTGGATCATCTCATTATTTCATATATTCCCAATTTTCTAAGAAAATTCCAATTTGATTTAACGAGGGAGTTGTCAGTCAAAAATCCTAAGGGAAGTATCATTGAAAAAAAGTTTTGTGAATTAGTCCCCCTTAGATCATATAAATGTTCTTTATCTGCTGATCTCATCGTCATACCCATGATTGAATTTGATATAATCCTTAGTATGGATTCGATTTCGGACCATGATGGAAAAATTTATTCTAAGAAGAAGGAGGTTACTATTTTTTATGATGATGATAAAGAACACCTTATATTTAGAGCAGAATTGTCACCGCTTGATTCTTATCTAGATCCACACCTAGTAGCTCAACTAAATTCAATTATTGGGGAGGAATAGAATGAAATAACTATGGGTGAGGAAAGTAATTTTCAAATATAGGATGTACCTATTGTGAAGGAATATGTTGATGTGTTTCTAAAATATTTACCTGGACATTCTCCAGAACGAGAAATTGAGTTTTCCATTGAATTAATTCCTGGTTCAAGGCCCATATCAAATACCCCATATAGAATGGCCACTATATAATTAGTGTAACTAAATAAAAAACTAGAGTAATTGAGTAATAATGGATTTATTCACCCAAGTGTTTCTCCATGGGGAGCCCCTATCCTTTTTGTTAAGAAGAAATATGGATATATGAGGTTGTGCATTGACTACAGGGAGATCAGTGCTATAACAATAAAGAACAAGTATCCCCTACCTCGCATTGATGATTTATTCGACCAACTTCATGGAGCTCAATACTTTTCAAAGATTGGACTTAGATCTGTATATCATAAGTTGTGTTTGAAGAAGGAAAGCATTCTGAAAACAGCATTTCGAACCAGGGACGAGCATTATGAGTTTACAGTAATGCCTTTTCGATTGACTAATGCACCCTCTGTTTTCATGTATCTAATTAACATAGTTTTCAAGGAATATCTTGATGACTTTGTAGTGGTATTTATTGATTATATCTTGGTATACTCTAAAAGCTATGAAGATTATGAAAATCACTTGCACATTATCCTGAAGACTCTTAGAAGACACAAATTATATGGGAAGTTTAGCAAGTGTGAATTATGGATTCATGAGATTTCTTTTCTTGGCCATATTTTTTCTAAGGATGAAATCTCCTTTGATCCTTCAAAGACCAAGGCAATCCAAGAATGGTTAGCACTGACAAGTATAACTGAGGTACACAGTTTTATTGGTTTAGTAGGTTATTATCGGCATTTCATCCAGAATTTTGCCTGATTGGATAACCCATTAACCAAGCTCACATGTAAAGGGGTTAATTTTGTTTGGACAAAAGAGTTTGAAGAATGTTTTGAATAAATTAATAAAATATTATTCAATGCTTCTATATTTACTCTACCATCGGGTAATGATGGGTTTGTTATTTATATTGATGCTTCAAAGAAAGGACTTGGTTGTGTCCTTATGCAGAATGATAGGGTTATTGCCTATGAATCACAATAGCTAAAAATTCCTGAGAAAAACTATACTACTCATGATCTTGAGTTAGAAACTGTAATCTTTGCTTTGAAGATTTGGAGACACTATCTCTATGGTAAAAAATGTGAGATATTTACCGATAAAAAGAGTTTGAAGTATATTTTCTCACAAAATGAACTCAACATGAGGCAATGGAGATGGCTTTCACTACTCAAGGATTATGATTTCCTTATACACTACCACCCAAGGAAGGAAAATAAGGTGGAAGATTCTTTGAGTAGAAAGGATCATGGATTTCTGAACAAGATGAGAGTTGAAGAGTATCCTATATACATGGATCTAGTAAAGATGGATATGGGAATAACCATGGATGGTGAAACATAAATGCTTTTTCAAATGGTCGCCAAACCATCTTTACTAGAAAGGATAAAGAGTTATCAAACCCATGATGAAGTGTTTCAAAAGAAGATTAAAGTTGTGAATGATGGGAGATTGAGTGACTTTGTGTATGAAGATGGAAGTTTGAAATTTGTGAAGAGACTTTGTGTTCTCGATATACTTGATCTAAAAAGGGAATTGTTGGATGATGCTCAAAGTTCCAAATTCTCTATACACCTTGGGAGCACCAAAATGTATATAGATTTGAAGGAACATTTTTGGTGGGACAACATGAAGAGGGATATTTCTGATTTTGTTTCAAGATGTATGGTTTGTCAACAAGTGAAAGTTGGAAGGAAACAGTCTGGAAGAGTCATGAAACCTCTTCCCATACCAGAGTGGAAATAGGATAATATTACGATGGACTTTGTAATGAGACTACCAAAGAATCCTAGAAGGAATGATGAAATATGGGTAGTTGTTGATCGTCTTACCAAGTCAACACATTTTCTTGATATAAGAGAATATTTACCACTTGAACGTCTAGAAAGACTATATATTAATGAAGTTGCGAGGCTTCATAGAGTAACCATATCGATTGTTTCTGATCGTGATCCACATTTTACATCAAGATTATAGAAATGTATTTAGAAAGCCCTGGATACTGAACTTCATTTGAGCAGTGCCGACCTCCCTCAAACTAATGGACAATCAGAACAGACTATTCATACCTTAGAAGACAAGTTGAGATCTTGCTCACTTGACTTTCAAGGTTTGTGGGATCAATATTTACCTACGGTAGAATTTTCCTATAATAATAGCTTTCATTCAAGTATTCAGATGACACCATATGAAGCGTTATACGGAAAGAGATGTCACACACCAACTTTTTGGGATGATGTTGGTGAAATAAAACTCGTAGGTCCATAACTTGTGGAGGAAACAATGGAAAAGATGAAGGTAATCCAAACCCACATCAAAGTAGCTCAAAGTAGGAAGAAGCGCTATGCCGATAACCAAAGGAAGGATATGGAATTTCAGGTAGGAGATCATGTTTTCTTGAAGGTATCTCCATGGAAGGGTGTTATATGTTTCAGTAAGAAGGGAAAATTGAGTCCCAGGTACATCGGACCTTTTGAAATTCTAGAACGAATTGGGGCTGTAGCTTACCATCTGGAAATGCCGCCAAGTCTCTCCAAAGTCCACGATGTGTTCCACGTTTCACTATTGAGAAAATACATGCCTGACCCAACGCATGTACTCACCTATGAGTAATTATAACTAGAACCTGATCTGTCTTATTGTGAAGATCCTTTTAAGATTCTTGATACAAGAGAACAAGTGCTGAGAAACCAGAAGAATCGTCTGGTAAAAGTTCTGTGGAGAAACCATAAGATGGAAGAGGAAACATGGGAACCTGAGGAACTTATGATGAAGAAACGCCGGATTATTTTTATGTAGTAATATTCTAGAAATTTTGATTTTGAAATTATTTGAATGAGGGTAGAATGTAACCCCCCAAGCTTCCACGACACTCTTCTCTTTGAATAATACAGTAGCACGTGTTGTACGTAACTTCGAGTTCTAACACACCACAACCAATCAAACTAGCCGTTATGAATAGTAATACCCACATTTTGAAATTTTATAAATTTTATCTTTCAAAATGGACTTCATTTTTGGATTCGGAATATCGAAATTAGCTTGGGGTAAATTTTTGGTATTTTTCTAAAAACTTTAAATTTTAATGAATTTTGAAAAACACTAAGTTATAGTTTAAAACCAAATTTTTATTTAAATAATTATTTATTTTATTTGAATTTATTTTAGGTCAAAATAGATACATAATACCTATATAAGTTCAATGTAACTCATTGGAGTCAGTTTATAATAATTTTAGATATATAAAAATTTTATTGGACTTTTTACAGTCTTTTACCCACCTCCTAGGAGCATTTGTAAATTTACATAAAACTTAATTTTACCGCTTTTGTGAGTTGAATTTAAAAAACCTGAGAGACATGGTTGATATCATTAAGTAAAATGTAGTTCAATAAGATGAAAATAATTTTTGGTGAATAGTAACTTTTTACTTTTATTTACCACGGTTAAAAGTAGATAGAGTAATTAATGGTAAAAATGATATTATTGTTACCCTAACACATATCCTAATTATATTGGATATGTGTAATTAGACCAAAAAAACCTTAGGAATAAAATATGAACCTCTTTGGTCCACGTGGATTAGATTAGGACACTTATTATTATTTTATTTAAAGAAGAGTTAAAAGAGTTAAAATCAAAGTTTAATAACTAAAACATTTTTAATATAGGGTTATACATAAGATAAATTAGACTATAAATATTAATTAGAAATCTAAAAAGATTTCCTACATAATGGTATTTTATTTATATTTTTTAGACATTAAATAATTTAATTTATTTATGACACAATGATGATGTAGTAATTATCTAATTAATGAAATATTAAAATAATTGATATTATAAATATCCAAATAACTGTAATTTTAGACTTTTTATGAATTCCACTAATTTTATAAATTAATATGACATATTAGGGTTAGTTAAATGATTTTTTTGAAGTAATAATGCTGTTATGAATTTAGAAAAAAGAAAATACCAAATAGTGTCAAAATTGATATAAAATGGGTTTTAAAACAAATATTATATTATTAATAGATATTATATTCCTAAAAATATAAGGTTCAGACAAAAGATTTATATAATGATAGGTGTATCATTAATTAATCACTTGGGGTTCTCTTGGAAGTATATAGTAAGTTTATTAACCAAAAAATATAAAAATACAAAGAGACATGGTAAATGTCAAACTATTTAACTAAGAGTTAAATCTAAAAGATAAAGTTAATATAGTGAACCAGACCTATCTAAAACCTATTGGTTGAGTGGTTTTCGACCCAAACCCACCTTATCCTTTAAATAATCCATTTTTTAGCCATTATAAACCGAATATAATTTTATTATAAAATAATATTTCTAGATTTTTCTAAGGTGCCCCTCACCCCTCTTATAAAAGGGAACTCTCCCTTCTCTCTAATTCGTACCTTCAAAGCCATTTAGCTTAGCCAAACCCGGCCCAAATACCCTCTAAACTGTCCTAGATTCATCCTAGAGTCCTTAATTTAGTCAGAAAGCCAACCTAAGGAGCCCTTTTGATCAAATCAAAAGGAAGAACCCGAAGAAGAGGTAAATATTTCCTCACCTCTTTCAAGTTCCTTTCTTCTTCCACTTCTTTTTTCTTTGTTGTTTCCATTATAAAATAATAACTCTAGTATCTTCAATATAATGTTATGTTATTATAAATATGGTACAACCAAATTCATTCTTCTATCTATCCTTTCAATGACATGTCACCATACGTGCTTACGTATGGCTTACCGTCTCCACGTCGTGGTGTAATTGTTATTCAATACATTATTATTTGGATGGGTATAATAATAATATGTAATTGATGTAAATAATAAATATAAAATGATAATTATTCTGTATATATGATATACCATCCAATTATATATTATTTTAATATCAAAAAAATTATAATGTCGCTAGTGCGTACGTACGGATTAACGTCTCCACGAACGCGATGAGATTCATTCCCCATCTTATCCATTCAAGACTAATTTTCATTAGATGATTAAAAATAATGTTTAAAGACTTAATATCAATCTGAATATGAATAAGATACATTCTATCAATAACAAACATTACTTATGTAACAAAGCATATAAAGGAAACCGAATCAGTTAACACCTGAAATGAAAATAATACTAAGTCATTATTAACAAAGCAATGTTAAAAGATCATATATGGTATCATATTAATGTATATGATTCTTTTATAAATTAATAAAAATTATTTCACCATTATACAGGATTTTAACCTACCGTCGACTAAGGAAAATTACAAGGTAAGGGTTAATTCTACAATCTCTTCATTATCCGAGATTGTTTATACGTAATTATCTACTGAGACCTCTTTACCATCCACATTAATGTTTCTTAAAAATGTATCTCAAAACATTATTAATATTTTATAGACTATGGGTTAAATTCATCTATAACATTATTTGACTTTAAAAATAAGTTTATAAAGGAATCTTTCTGTCGTTTTCCAAACAGACAAATTTAAGGTAAGAATG
The DNA here is from genome assembly GCA_963277665.1 of Viscum album. Lineage (NCBI taxonomy): Eukaryota > Viridiplantae > Streptophyta > Magnoliopsida > Santalales > Viscaceae > Viscum > Viscum album. The sequence continues at coordinate 1,804,818,939 of OY728156.1, forward strand.
TTTTTTAACAAATACGAAGGGTGCGGCTATTTTACGCTGTTATAACATCATCAAAGCTTCCCTTAGAAGCTTATAAGAATATTTTCCAAATAAATGTTTTCTTTTATAATTATATGACTTTTAAATGATTTCAAAATAGAAAGATATATTTCTTTAAAAAAGGTTTTGATTTCATTTATGTCAACATCCTTTGATGGATTTTATGTTTATTTGATGTTGATTAATTATGATACAAAACTTCCATCTGGTATTGAAGGTTTTGTGATATGTTTGACTGTGGATGTGTTATTTTTATACCATTCATGGTTTATGGATAAAGTATTGAAATTCATTATGCCAGTTTTAATATGAATGTTTATGTTATGTTTAAAACTTTTCATATGAGGAATGAATTGGACTTAGTATGTGATGGGTGGAGCCCACTATAGCTCCTCGATGCATCAGTAGGTATCATGAGACAAACTAGTGTCTTGGAACAAGTCCTTGAAAAAAATATTATTTGTAGTCTTGGCACAATGCCTTTACTATGTGGTTATGTAGTCTGGCATTATGCATTCCATCATTATGAAAGTGGCTATTGATATTGAATATGATTATTCGACTAGTAGAATATCCATGTGAGTATGTAAATGTAATTATTTGATTTTATCTTTTCCATATTATGCTGATTTTTATGCTTAAAAGGCTTTTGTTTTAGTATTATACATTTCCTTAAATGTTTATGCTTATTTATGAAAGTTTCTTCTATATTTTTATCCTTACTGAGCATCTGAGCTCACCCCTTTCTATGTTTTATTTTTCCCAGGATGCCAAGAAGTATTTTATGACTGACCAGTAGGGATAGTATGAGGGGATATGGGTGTGGTATATGGAAACAATGTTGTTGTATTTTTTCATTTTATGATGTAATGTAAACCTTATTAATTCATCTAGTACTTCTAAGGCTACTAAACTAATCGGTATTTCGAGACTTGATCTTTTGTGATCATACCAATGTTATGTAATAATGCACCAACTCTGGGTAATTGGGGTCGAGGAGTTACATACTTATTCACATAGATATTCTACTAGACGAATAATAACATGTAATATCAATAGCTAATCTCATAACAATAGAATGAATAATACCGGATATCATAACCACATATTCAAGGCCTCCTACCAATACTATAAATAAACATATTGTGAAACCCTTATTAGGAGACACTATTTTGTCTCATGATACCCAATTATGTGTTTAGGGGCTATATCAAGCCCCATCCATCACTTACTAAGTCCAATTCATTCCTCATATGAAAAGGGTGAAACAAAACATAAACATTCGTATTAAAACTAGCATATGAAATGTTAATACTTTAACCATAAACCATGAATGGTTTAGAAATAGCACATCCATAGTCAAAAATATCCTAAAACTATTAATACAATATGGAATATCGTATCATAATTAATCAACTTAAATTAAACATAAAATCTAACAATAGATGTTGACTCATATGAAATCAATCCAAAAAATATTTGGGAGAAATATATATTTCTACTTTGAAATCATTTAATATTATTATAATTATAAAATAATAAATTTATTTTGAAAATATTCATATAAGATAATAAGGGAAGCTTCAATGGTGTTATAACGGCGGAAAATAACCTCACCAGCTATATACGTAAAAAACATTCTTTCATTAATTTGTCGAAAATGTCATAAAGTACCTTGTTTGGAAAATGATGGAAATATTCCTTTCAATTTTTTTTTAAAAAGTAAAAAAAGGGTATAAATGAATTTAAACCATAGTATAGGAAATAGTAAAAAAAATTTAAATTCATTTTTAAGAAACAAAGATGTGGATGATAAATAAGTCCTAGTAGATACTAACCTATAAACAACCTCAGACAATAAAGAGATTGTAAAATTAACACTTAACCTATAATTTTACATAGTTGAGGGTACGTTAAAATCTTGTATAATGGTTAAATAATAATTATTAAATTATTATGGAACCACATACAAAAATATGATATCATATATTATCCTCTAATATTTCATTGTTTATAATATTTCAGTAGTATCATTGTTTCAGGTGTTAATTGATTCATTTTCTTTTATATATTTTGTTATGTAGGTTATGTTTGATATGAATATGATGTATTGGATTAATATACAGAAATATATTAAGTTCTTAAACTTTATTTTTTAATCATCAAGTGAAAATTATTCTTGAATGGTTATGATGGGGAATGAAATATCATCATGTTGTGGAGACGGTAATCCGTACGTACACATGAGTGAAAATATCATTACATTGATGGTGAAATAATTTATAATTGGATGTTATATTATATATAAAGAATCATTAATATTTTATATTAATTATTTACGTTAATTATACTCATTATTATACAAATTCAAATAATGAAGTGTTGAATGACAAACTACACCACGACATGGAGACGGTAAGCCGTACATACACACATATGATGAATTAGTAATTCATAGGATGAATAGAATAATGAATATGGTTGCACCATATTTATAATAACATCATAGTTTATATAAGTTACTGGAATTATTATTTTTGGTATGTAAACAACAAAGAAAGAATAAGTGGAAGAAGAAAAGAACTTTGAAAGACGTGATGAAATAATCACCTCTTCTTCGAGTGCTTCCTTTTTATTTGACCAAAAGAGCTCCATAGGTTGGATTTATGATCAAATTAAGGGATATAGGATTAAGTGAGGGTATTTGGGAGGATATTTTTCTAGGGTTCGGCTGAGCCAAATGGATTTGGAGGTGTGAATTTGAGATACTTGGAAGTACCCTTTTATAAGAGAGGTGAGGGGCACTTTAAGAAAAGCTTAAAATATTACTTTATTATAAAATTATTTTCGGGTTATAATTGATCAAAATGGATTTGTTTAGAGGATAAGGTGGGTATGGGTCTAAATCATCTCAACCAATAGGTTTTAGATAAGTTTAGGTCACTATATTAACCTTATCTTTTAGATTTAACTCTTAGTTAAATAGATTAACTATTACCATGTCTTCTTGTATTTTTATACTAAATGGTTAATATATTTACTATAAAATGACAAGAGAAACCCAAGTGGTTCATTAATGACATATCTAACATTATCTATGTCATTTGGATGAATCTTATATTTTATTAATATTTTACCATTTAATAAAAAAGTATTTGTTTTAAAAACTTATTTATGTCAAATTTGACACTGTTTAGTATTTTTTTGTGAAAGTCATAAAAACATGATTACTTCAAAAAAATGCATTTAATAAAACATAAAATGTCACATTCACCTATAAAATCTATGGATGACATCAAGAGTTTCTGTTTACATTTATTTTAATACGTATAACATCAATTATTTTAATCTTTCATTAATAAGGTAATTATTGCATCATCATTGTGTCATAAATAAATTCAGTTATTTAATGTATAAAAATGATAAATAGAATACCTTGATGTAGGAAATATTTTTAGATTTATAATTAATATTTATAGTCGAATTTATCTTATGTATAACTCCATAATAAAAATGGTTTAGTTAATAAAATTTGAATTTTACACTTTTAACACTTCTATAAATAAAATATAATAACTGTCCTAATCTAATCCAAGTTGATAAAAGAGGAACATATTTTTTTCCTAAGGTTTAATTTGGTCTAAATACACTTATTCAATAGAATTGTGACATGTGTTGGGGTAATTTGATATTATTATAATATTATTTTAACCATTAATTACTCTATTTACTTTTAACCGTGGTAAATAAAATTCAAAAGTTACTATTCACCAAAAAATATTTTTATCCTATTGAACCAAGTTTTACTTACTAATGAAAACCTTGTTTTTCTAATTTTTGAAATTAAATTCATAGAAGCAGTAAAATTATGTTTTATGTAGATTTGAAAATGTGCCTAGAAGGTGGGTAAAAGACGTTAAAAAGTTTAATAAAATTTTATATATCTAATATTAATATAAAATGACTCCAATAAATTAAATTGGACTAATATAAGTATAATGTATCTATTTTTACTTTAAAATAAATTTAAATTTAAAAATAATTATTTAAATAAAAAGTTGGTTTTAAACAATAATGCAGTGTTTTTCACTATTCATAAAAAATTGAATGTTTTTAGAAAAATATCATAAATTCACCCAAAGCTAATTTTGATATTCCAAATCCAAAAAAAGTCCATTTTGAAAAATAAAATTGTGAAAATTCAAAAAGTGGGTATTACTATTCATAAGTACTTTTTAAATGGTTAGTTTGGTTTGTCACGGTGTGCTAGAAATCAGTGCTGCGTAAAGAGCACACAAGTGTTTTATTCACAGAAAAGCATACCGTGGAAGCTTGGGGTGTTACATTATTCCCCCTTTAAATAAATTCTTCCACTAAATTTCTAGAATATTACTGCATAAAACGATTCCAGTGGTTCTTCATCATATGTTCCTTAGGTTCCCACATTGCCTCTTCCATTTTATGCTTTATCTAAAGAAATTTTACCAAAAGAGTCGTCCGGTTTATCAATACTTGTTCTCTGGTATCAAGAATCTTGATAAGCTCTTCACAATAAGAAAGATCAGGTTCCAGTTCTATTTCTTCAAAGGTGAGTACATGTGTTGGGTCTGGCATGTATTTTATCAATAGTTATATGTGGAAGACATCATGAAATTTGGAGAAACATGGTGGCATTACCAAACAGTGAGCTACAACTCCAATTTATTCCAAAATTTCTAAAGGTTCGATGTACCTAAGACTCAATTTACCCTTCATAACAAATTTTAAAACACCCTTCCATGGATATACCTTCAAGAATACATGATTACCCACTTGAAATTCCAAATCCTTCCTTTGGTTATTGGCATAGATATTTTTCCTAATTTGAGCTTCTTTGATGTGGGTTTGGATAATCTTCACCTTTTCCATTATTTCCTCAACAACTTCTGGGCATATGAGTTTTCTTTCACCAACATCATCCCAAAAAGTTGGTGTGTGACATCTATTTCCGTATAATTCTTCATATGGTGCAATTTGAATACTTTAATTGAAGCTATTGTTATAAGAAAATTCTACCATAAGTAAATACTGATCCCACAAACCTTGAAATTCAAGTGATCAAGATATAAACATTGATTCTAAGATTTTAATACTTTGTTCTAATTGTCCATCAGTTTGAGGGTGGCAGGTATTGTTCCAAAGTAGTTCAATATCTAGGTTTTTCTGAATACTTTTCCAAAATATTGATGTAAAATATGGATCATGATTAGAAAAAATACATAGGGGTACACCGTGAAATCTTAAAAATTCATTAATATATCGTCTTGATAAATGTTCAAGTGGTAAATCTTCTCTTATAGTAAGAAAAAGTGATGACATGGTATGACGATAAACAATGAATGATATTTCATCATTCCTTCTAGGATTCTTTGGTAGCCCCATGACAAAGTCCATCGTAATATCATCCCATTTACACATAGTTATGGGAAAAGGTTGCATGAATCTTCTTGTATGTTCTCTTACAGCCTTCAATTGTTGATGAACCAAAAATCTTGACACAAAATCCGGAATCTACCTCTTCATGTTGTCCCACAAAAATGTTCCTTCAAATATCTATACATCTTAGTGCTACCAGGGTGTATAAAGAAATTAGAGCTATTAGAATCATCAAAAAATTCCCTTTTTAGATCAGGTATATCCGGAACATGAATCCTCTTCCCATATTTGAAAATTCCATCTTCATATATGAAGTCAATCAATCTCCCATCATTCATAGCTTTAATTTTATTTTGAAACTCCTTATCATTAGTATGAGAAATTTTTATCGTTTCTAGTAAATATGGTTTGGAAACTATTTGAAAACGTATTGATGTTTCACCTTCCATGATTATTACTATATATATCTTTACTATATCCATAAACATAGGATCCCATTCAACTCTCATCTTTTTTAGAACTCCATGAACTTTTTTGCTCATAGAATCTACCAACTTATTTTCCTTCCTCGGGTGGTATTTTATTGTACAATCGTAATCCTTGAGTAGTTCAAGACATTTCCTTTGTCTCATGTTGAGTAATTTCTCTGAGAAAATATACTTCAAACTCTTGTGATCAGTTTATATATCATATTTTTCACCATAGAGATAGTGTCTTCATATCTTCAGAGAAAAGATTATAAATGCTAACTCAAGATCATGAGTAGAATAATTTTGTTCATTAATTTTTAGTTGTCGTGATGCATAAGTAATAACTCTATCATTCTGTATAAGGACACAACAGAGTCCTTTCTTTGAGCATCAATATAAAGAAAAAACTCATCATTCCTCGATGGTAGATTCAAGATAAAAGAATTGATTAATCTTCTCTTCAATTATTCAAAACAATATTCACACACTTTTTTCCAAACCAATTTAAGCCCTTTACGTGTGATCTTGGTTAATGGGTTATCCAATCGAACAAAATTTTGGATGAAACACTGATAGTAACCTGCTAAACCAATAAAGCTTCATACCTCAATTATACTCATCAGAGCTAGACATTCTTGGATTTCCCATGTATTTGAAGGATCAACATAGATTCTATCCTTAGAGACAATACATCCAAGAAAAGAAATTTCTTGAATCCAGAATTAACACTTGCTAAACTTCCCATATAATTCATTTCTTCTAATAGTTTTTAGAACAGTGAACAATTTATTTTCACGATCTTCATAGATTTTGGAGTATACCAAGATATCATTAATAAATATTACTACAAATTCATTAAGATATTACTTGAAAACTCTATTAATTAGATCTATGAAAATAGAGGGTTCATTAGTCAGTCCAAAAGGAATTAATGTAAACTCATAATGCCCATACCTGGTTTGAAATGTTGTCTTTTGAATGTCTTCTTTCTTCACACACAACTGATGATATTCAGATCGAAGGTCAATCTTTGAAAAATATTGAGCTCCATGAAGTTGATCAAATAAATCATCAATGCAAGGTAGGGGATACATTTTCTTTATTGTTATAGCATTCATCTCCCTGTATTCAATACACAACCTCATAGATCCATATTTATTCTTAACAAATAGAAAATGGTCTCCCCATGGAGAAACACTAGGGTGAAAAAATCCTTTACCAATAAATTCCTCTAGTTGTTTATTTAGTTCCACCAATTCCATAATGTCCATTCTATAAGGGGTCTTCAATATGGACCTTAAACATGGAATTAATTCAATGTAAAAAATCAATTTCCCATTCTGGAGGATTCCTAGTTAAATCCTATGGAAACACATCAACATATTCTTGTACAATAGGTAAATACTCTATTTGAACATTACTTTCCTCACCCATAGTTATTTCACTCCCTTCCTCCCCAATAATTGAATTTAGTAGAGATAATGGGGGTGTATATAGACGAGAATAAGATGGTGATGTTTCTGTTCTAAAGACAAGGGATTCCCTATCATCATCGAAAATTGTAACCTACTTCTTCTTATAATAAATTTTCGAATCATGGTATGAAATCCAATTAATACTAGGGATTATATCAAATTAAATCATGGGTATGACAATAATATCAGTATATAAAGCATGTTTATATTCCATAATGGTAACTGATTGAAAAACAATTATCGAAATGATACTTCCCTTATGAGTTTTGACTGAAAATTCCCTTATTTAATCAAGCTGGAAATATCTAATTTTATTTGAAAACTGGGAAGATATGAAAGAATGTGATGATCCAGAATCAAATAAAGTAATGAATAATTTTGATTAAATGGTTAAAGTACCTTCCACCAATTCATTAGGAACTTCAACCTCAGTAGTAGTGATCGCAAAAGATTGGACTTTCTCCCTTGTCCTTTTCTGAGGTAAGTTTCCTTTACGCTTAAGAAATTAATTTGGATAATGCGCCATTTATTTACAATTGTATAATTGAACATTGAAAACCTCTTTATACCCCTTCCAATCACGAGATTGGTGGAATTTTTGTCCACACTTGTAAGAAAATCCCATCCCCTTTAGGCATGTACCAGGGTGTTTCTTCAAAAATTACTGTAGGATAGAAATTCAAATTTAACCTTCTTCCCCTTATTTCCTTTTCAAGAGTGTTCAACAGATCTCTTCTTCCCTTTCTTCACTTTAAAGTCATAAGACATGGAGAATTCCTTTTCTGTCCTGAGAGTACATGAGAATATATCTTTGTATGACGATAAGGATTGTGAGACTATTTCTCATAATAGAAATGGTTTTAACCCATCAAATAATCAATCAATATTACTTCTTGGGTTACATATATAATCTGCAGCATGCCTTTCTTACCTTGTAATGTTAGCCTCATACTTTGTGACATTCTCATCCTCCTTTTTCCTTAGACTCAGAAATTACCTTTCCATATCTGCTCTATGTTCATGAAGAAAGTATTTTTCTAATAAAACCCCTTTAAACTCCCTCCATTCCATAATTCATACTTCTTCATCCTCCTTTTTTGTTTTGAATTAATGACCACTAATGATCTGTATTTCCTGAGTGGTGATAAACTTCCATGAAATTTTTTTCCCTTTCGCTAATCCCCAATGCATGAAATATTTTCTCTAAGTAACTTATTCATTTCTCAGCTACAAATGGATTTTTAGTCCCGTTTAATGATGGTGGTTTTTTCCTCATGAAGTGGTATAACATTGATCCTCTACATTGTGGATCAGGGTGCTCCATACGGGTAAGGTTATTATTCATAACCTGAGTGAGTTGTACCAGTATAGTTATAAGCTGTTATGCACCAGTTGCATCACCAGCTCCACTATATTTATCTTGAATAGGATAGAAACCCTTACATGGATTACGTACATTGATATAGTTTCCATTCCTTCCACTAGGATCCATTCCTTCCACTAGGATCCATTTATAAACAATGGCATACACTATATTAATTAATAATATTTCAGTAGTATCATTGTTTCAGGTGTTAACTGATTCGTTTTCATTTATATGTTTTGTTATATAAGTCATTTTTTATGGATAATATGTATTTGATTTATATCCATAATGATATTATGTTCTTAAAAATTATTTTTTAATCATCAAATGAAAATTATTCTTTAATCGGTATGATGAGGAATGCAATCTCATTGCGTTGTGGAGACGGTAAGTTTTACATACGCATGAGCGACAATATCATTCTATTTATGGTGAAATCATATGTAATTTGATGGTATATTATATATAAAGAATCATTAACATGTTATATTTATTATTTATATCAATTATACTCATTATTATACCCATCCAAATAATGAAGTGTTTAATAACAAACTACTCCATGACGTGGAGATTGTAAGTCGTACGTATGCACGTATGGTGACTTTGTCATTCATAGGATAGATAGAATACTGAATATGGTTCTAAAATATTCATAATAACAACATAGTATGTATAAGGTAATGGTGTTATTATTTTGGTATGGAAACAACAAAGAAAGCAGAAGTGCAAGAAGAAAAGAACTTTGAAAGAGGTGATGAAATACTTACCTCTTCTTTGAGTACTTCCTTTTGATTTGAATAAAATGGCTCCATATGTTGGATTTATGATCAACTTAAGGCCTCTATGATGAAGTTAGGGTATCTGGGAGGATATTTTAGTAGGGTTTGTCCGAGCCAAATGGCTTTAGAGGTGTGAATTTAAGAGAAGGGGAAGTACCCTTTTATAAGAGAGGTGAGGGGCACTTTTGGAAATGCTTGAAATATTATTTTATTATAAAATTATTTTCGGTTTATAATAGCTTAAAATGGATTTATTTCAAGGATAAGGTAGGGATGGGTCTAAATCCTCTCAAAAATCGGTTCTATACAAGTTTATGTCACCATATTAACCTTATCTTTTAGATTTAACTCTTTATTAAATAGTTTAACTTTTACCACGTCTTCTTGTATTTTTACACTACATAGTTAATATAGTTACTATAAATGACAAGAAAACCTCAATTGGTTCATTAATGAAATATATATCATTATCTAGGTTTTTTGGCTGAATATTATATTTTTATAAATATTATATCATTTAATAAAATGGTATTTGTTTTAAAAACTTATTTATGTCAATTTTGACACTATTTAGGATTTGGTTTTTGTGAATATCAGGAAAACTTAATTACTTAGAAAAAAATTCATTTAATCAACCCTAAAATTTCATATTCACCTAGAAGATTCGTTTATGGTATGAAAATATTCAATTTTTTATTTATTTTAATATTTATAACATCAATTATTTTAGTCTTTCCTTAATAAGGTAATTACTACATCATCATTGGGTCATAAATAAATTTAATTATTTAATGTCTAAAAATTATAAATATAATTCCATGATGTAGGAAATATTTTTTATTTATAATGAATATTTATAGTCTAATTTATCTTATGTATAACTCTGTATAAAAAATGGTTTATTTAATAAAATTTGAATTTAACACTTTTAACACTTCTTTAAATAAAATATAATAAATGTCCTAATCTAATACAAGTGGATCAAAAAGGATCATATTTCTTTACTAAGGTTTATTTTGGTCTAAATACACTTATCCAATATAATTAGGACATGTTTTAGGGTAATTTGATATTATTATAATATTATTTTTACCTTTTATTACTTTATTTACTTTTAACCGTGGTAAATAAAATTCCAAATTAACTATTTTGCAAAAATTATTTTCATTCTATTAAACCAAATTTTACTTACGTATGATAACCATGTCTATCATATTTTTGAAATTCAATTCATAGAACTAGTAAAATTATGCTTTATATAGATTTGGAAATGTGCATAGAAGGTGGGTAAAAGATTTTAAAAAGTTCAATAAAATTTTATATATCAAATCTTATTATAAAATGAATACAATGAATTAAATGGGACTAATATAAGTATTATGTATCTATTTTGACTTTAAAATAAATTTAAATTTAAAAATAATTATTTAAATAAAAAGTCGTGTTTGAATAATAATGCAATGTTTTTCACTATTTATAAAAAATGGAATGTTTTTAAAAAAATTTAAAAATTCACCTTTAGATATTTTTCATATTCCGAATCAAAAAACAAAGTCCATTTTGAAAAATAACATTTATAAAATTTCAAAAAGGTGGGTATTACTATTCATAATGACTTTTTAAACATTTAGTTTGATTGGTCATGGTGTGGTAGAACTCAAAGCTATGTGCAACTCAAGCAAGTGTTTTATTCAAAGAGAATCATACTATGGAAGCTTGGGGTGTCACATTCTTCCCTCCTTCAAATAATTTTGTTCTCCAAATTTCTAGAATATTACTGCATAAAAATATTCGGCAGGTTCTTCATTATAATTTCCTCAGGTTCCCACATTACCTCTTCCATTTTATGGTTTCTCCAAAGAACTTTTACTAGATGAGTCATCTAGTTTCTCAACAGTTGTTCTATGGTATAAAGAATCTTGATAGTCTCTTAATAATAAGACATATTGTGTTTGAGTTCTGTTTCTTCATAGGTGAGTACATGCATTGGGTCTGGCATGTATTTTCTCAACAATGATATGTGGAATACATCATGAACTTTGGAGATACTTGGAGTAATTTCCAAATGGTAAGATACAAATCCAATTCATTCTAGAATTTCGAAAGGTCCGATGTACTTGTGACTTAATTTACACTTCTTACTGAATCATATAACACCTTTCCATGAAGATACCTTCATGAAACCATGACCACCCACTATATATTCCAAATCATTCCTTTGGTTATTGGCATAGTGCTTTTCTTACTTTGAGCTACTTTGATACGGGTTTGGATAATATTCACCTTTTCGATTGTTTCCTCAACATGTTATGGGCCTACAAGATTTCTTTTACCAATATCATCCCATCAAGTTGGTGTGAGACATCTCTTTCCATATAACTCTTAATATGGTGCCATCTGAATTCTTTAATAGAATCCATTGTTATAGGAAAATTCTATCAGAGGTAAATACTGATCCCACATACCTTGAAAGTCAAGTGAGAAAGATCTCAACATTTCTTATAAGGTTTGAATAGTCTATTCTAATTTTCCATCAGTTTGAGGGTGGTAGGAAGTTCTCAAATGAAGTTTAGTATCTAGGTCTTTTTGAAGACTTTTCTAGAATCTTGATGTAAAATGGGGATCATGTTCAGAAACAATCGATAGGAGTACACCATGAAATCTTAAAACTTCATTAATATATATTCTTGCTAAACGTTTATGTGGTAAGTCTTTTCTTATAGCAAGAAAATGTGCTGACTTGGTAAGATGATCAACAATGACCCACATTTCATTATTCCTTCTTGGAGTATTTGGTAGCCACATGAAAAAGTCCATCATAATATCATTCCATTTCCACTAAGGCCTGGGAAGAGGTTACATGACTACTCTAGAATGTTGTCTTATATCCTTCACCTATTGATAAACCATACATCTTGACACATAATCATTAATCTCCCTCTTCATGTTTTCCCACAAAAAATGTTCCTTTAAATCTCTATACATCTTAGTGCTACTAGGGTGTATAGTGAAAATGGAGCTATGAGAATCATCCAAAAATTCCTTTTTTTAGATCAGGTATATCAGGAACACAAATCCATTTCCTAAATTTCAAAATTTCATCTTCATATAAAAATTCAATCAATCTCCCATCATTCATAGCTTTAATTTTATTTTGAAACTCCTCATCATTTGTCTGAGAAATTTTCATCCTTTCTAGTAAAGATGGCTTTCCAACCATTTGAAAAAGTATTGATGTTTCACATTCTGTGATTATTCCCATATCCATATTTACCATACCAATGAATAGAGTATCCCTTTAAACTCTCATATTGTTCAGAACTCCATGATCCTTTCTGCTCAAAGCATCATCCACCTTATTTTCCTTTCCCGGGTGGTAGTGTATTGTGAAATCGTAATCCTTGAGTAGTTCAACCCATCACCATTTCCTCATGTTGAGTTCTTTCTGTGATAAAATATACTTCAAACTCTTTTGATTAGTATATATATCAAATTTTTAACCATAGAGATCGTGTCTCCATATCTTCAGAGAAAATATTAAAACTTATAACTCAAGATCATTAGTAGGATAGTGTTTTTCATGAATTTTTAGCTGTCGTGATGCATAGGTAAAAACTCTATCATTCTACACAAGGACACAACAAATTTATTTCATTGAAGCATCACTATAAATATAAAAACAATTATTCCCGGATGGTATAGTCGGGATAGGATCATTGAATAATCTTATCATTAATTATTTAAAACATTATTCAGAATCTTTTTTCCAAACAAATTTAACCCCTTTACGTGTGAGATTGGTTAATGGGTCAACCAATCGAGAAAAATTATGGACAAAATACTAATAGTAACCTACTAAACCAATAAAAATATGTAACTCAGTTATACTCATTGGTGGTGTCCATTCTTGTATTTCCCTTGTATTTAAAGGATCAACAGGGATTCCATCCTTAAAAGCAATATGGCCAAGAAAAGAAATTTTCTGAAGCCAGAATTCACACTTGCTAAACTTCCTATATAATTCATTTCGTCTAAGAGTTTTCAGAAAAGTGCGCAAGTGATTTTCATGATCTTCATATATTTTGGAGTATACTAAGATATCATTAATAAATATCACTACAAATTCATCAAGATATTCCTTGAATACTATATTCATTAGATCCATGAAAATAGAGGGAGCATTAGTCATTCCAAAATGCATTACTGTAAACTCATAATGCCCATACCCGGTTCAAAATGCTCTCTTTGGAATGTCTTCCTTATTCACACACAATTGAAGATATCCAAATCAAAGTTAAATCTTTGAAAAATAATGATCTCCATGAATTTGATCAAATAAATCATCAATGCGAGGTAGGGGATACTTGTTCTTTATTTTTATATCATTGATCTCCCTGTAGTCAATACACAACCTCATAGATCCATCTTTCTTCTTAAAAAAAGAACATGGGATCCCCATGGAGAAACACTAGGGAGAATAAATCCTTTATCACTCTGTTACTCATGTTTTTTATTTAGTTATACTAATTCCATAGTGGAAATTCTATAAGGGGTCTTCGATATGGACCTTGAACTAGGATTTAAGTCAATGTAAAATTCAATTTCCCATTCTAGAGGATGTCCAGGTAAATCCACTGGATAAACATCAACATATTCTCTCACAATAGGTACATCCTCTATTTGAACATTAATTTCTTCAAACATAGTTATTTCACTCCCTTCCTCCCCCATATTTGAATTTATTAGAGCTATTGGGGGTGGATATAGATATGAATCAGATGGTGATGTTTCTTCTCTAAAGATAAGGGGTTCCTTATCATCATCAAAAATTGTAACCTCAATCTTCTTATAATAAATTTTCATATCATGGTATAAAAGCCAATCCATACCATGTATTATATCAAATTCAGTCATGGTTATGACAATAATATCAACAGATAAAGCATGTTTACATTCCATAATGGTAAATTATTGAAAGAAATTTGTTGCAATGATACTTCCATTAGGAGTTTTTACTAACAACTCCCATATTTAGTCAAATTGGATGTATCTATTTTTTGTTAGAAAACTGGGAAGATATGAAAGAATGCGATGATCCAGAATCAAATAAAGAATTATCTTATTTTTAGGAAATGATTAAAGTACCTGTCACCATGTCATTAGGAACTTCAACCTCAGTAGTAGTGATCACATAAGCTTGGCCTTTCTCCTTTGGTCTTTTCTAAGATAAGTTTCTTTGATTATTAGGTCATTCATTTGCATAATGCCACATTTATTTACAATTTTAGCATTGAACATTGAAAGCCTATTTCATCCCATTGCAATCAAGATCTTAGTGGCCTTTTTATCCATAATTATAACAAACTCCCATCTCTTTTAGAGATGTTCCAGGGTGTTTGGTCCCAAAATTGCTGTAGGATGGAAATTCAACTTTTCCCTTCTTCCCCTTATTTCCTTTTCCAGAGTGTTTGGTAGATCTCTTCTTCTCTTGCGCCACTTTAAAGTCATAAGACTTAGATAATTCATTTTCTATCTTGATAGCACATGAGGCTATATATTCGTATCACGAGATGGATTGTGAGACTAATACTCATTGGAGAAATGGTTTTGACCCATCAAAGAATTGATCAATATTACTTCTTGGGTAACATATATAATCTATAACATTCCTTTATAACCTTGTAAAGTTATCCTCATAATTTGCAACATTCTCATAATCCTTTTTCCTCAGACTTATATATTTCATTTCCATATCTTCTTGATGTTTTCAAGAAAATTATTTTTCTAAGAAAATATATTTAAACTCTATCCATTCCATATTTGATACTTCTTCATCCTCTTTTGTGTTTTGAATTAATGACCACCATTGATCTGCATCTCTTGAGAGGCGATAAACTTCCATGACAACCTTTTCCCTTGCACTACTCCCCAAAGCATGAAATATTTTATCTATGGAACTTATCCATTGTTCAGCTACAAAATGGATTTATAGTCCTATTTGATGTTGGTGGTTGTTTCCTCATGAATCAGTCTAACTTTGATCCTCCACGTTGTGGATCAGGGTACTCCATACGACTAAGGTTATTATTCATAACCTAAGTGAGTTATCCCAGTATGGTTATAAGTTGTTCAACACTAGTTACATCACCAACTCCACTCCAATTATCCTGAATAGGAGGTAAATCCCTATATGGATTATGTGCATTGATACGGTTTCTATTCCTTCCACTATGTTCTATTTCTAAACAATGGCATACACTATATTAGTTTACGAATCACAATGCATAATTCCAAACTTGTAAAATACATAACATAAATTGAACAGTTTATGCATATAATCTATAATCACAAAAATGTTCTCTTTGGGGCAGTATTAACACATAAATCCTTCATAATGTTTTGTAAGGAAAATGTTAATTATCCTAAGCATATCCCCCAGGAGTGTCAAACCAGGTGCGCAGTAAGGCCCATTGTCATATATCAGGATACCTCGGGTCAAGCCCAAAACTCATTGTTAGAGTTTTTACTCCTAGGTATATCTTTTCCAGAACCACATTAACTTCCAGTATTTAGACATGGATGTATTTTTTGTAAAACCCACATAATATCTACATTACATTTTTTGGATTTTCTTCTATACTAATCCTCAATTTCTATCTTATGGTAATGTTCTATAATCATTGTTTTTTAAATCTAGTTTCCAAGGTTTATACTAAACTTCCACTGATACCAACTGTAACACCCCAACCCCAGTTACCCTGATTCGGTGCATTATTACATAACATTGGAATGATCACAAGAGATCATGTCCTGAAAGAACGATTAGTTTAAGCCTAGTAAGTACTAGATACACACATAAGTTTTATATTAAATTATGAAATGATAAAGAAACATTATGTCTCCTTTGAACACACTCATATCCCTTTGCATATCCATCCAGGTCAGTCATAATATAGTTCTTCACATCCTAGAAAAAATTAAACATAATAAAGGGGTGAGTTCAGTTGCTCAGTTAGGATAACAATATAGAGAAAAATATCATAAATAAGAATAAAAATTTAATTCAATGTATAAGACTAAAACACAAGCCTTTTGAACACAAACTTCAGCATAATATGGAAAAGATAAATAAAATAATTCCATTTACTTATTCACATGGATATTCTAATAGAAGAATAATCAAATATAATATCAATAGAAAATCTCATAATGATGGAATACATAATATCATACATCATAAACATATAGTCAAGGCCTCATGCAAAGCCTATAAATAAAAATATTATCAAGGCCTTGTTCCAGGACACTAGTTTGTATCATTAGACCTACCGATGCATCAAGTGGCTATAACGGGCCACACTCGTCACTTAATATGTCCAATTCATTCCTCATATGAAAAGGGTGAAACATAAAATAAACACTCGTATTAAAACTAGCATAGAAAATGTCAATACTTTAACCATAAACCATGAATGATATAAAAACAACACATCCATAGTCAAACATATCATTAAACTGTAAATATAATATGTAATATTGTATCATAATTAATCAATTTCCATTAAACATAAAATCCAACAATATATGTTGACACATATTAAATCAACCCAAAAACTATTTGAGAGAAATATCTCTTTCAACTTTGAAATAATATAAAAGTATCATAATTATAAAATAAAACATTTATTTTGAAAATATTCATATACGATTTTAAGGGAACCTTAAATGGTGTTATAAAAGTTGAAAATATCCTCACCCGTCATATAATTTAAAAACATTCTTTCCTTAATTTGTCGAAAAGGTCATAAAGTACCGTGTTTGGAAAAAGACAGAGATATTTCTTTCAAAACATTTTATAAAAAGTAAAACAAGGGTAAAAATGAATTTAACCCATAGTCTAGGAAATATTAAAAATGTTTTGAAATACATTTTTAAGAGACACAGATGTGGGTGATAAAGAAGTCCTAGTAGATACTTACGTATAAACAACCTCAGATAATAAAGATATTGTAAAATTAACCCTTACCTTGTACATTTCCTTACACGAGGGTATTTTAACCTATTTTATAATGGTTAAATAATTTTTATTAAATTATACAAGAGCCACATCCATAAATATGACATTATATATGATCCTCTAAAATTTCTTTGTTAATAATATTTCAGTAGTATCATTGTTTCGTTTGTTAAATGATCCATTTTCCATTATATGTTACGCAAGTCATGTTTGTTAGGGATAGGATGTATTTGATTCATATCCATAATGATATTATGTTCTTAAAAATTATTTCTTAATCATGAAATGAAAATTATTCTAGAATGGTTACTATGGGGAATGAAATCTCATTGTATCGTGGAGACGGTAAGCTATACGTACGCACAAGCGAAAATATCATTTTATTGATGGTGAAATCGTATGTAATTGGATGGTATATTATATATAAAGAATAATTAAAATGTTATATTTATTATTTACATCAATTATACTCATTATTATACCCATCCAAAAAATGAAGTGTTGAATAACAAACTACACCTTAATGTGGAGATAGTAAGCCGTACGTACACACGTATGGTGACTTTGTCATTCATCTGATGGATATAATAATGAATATGGTTGTACCATATTTTTAATAACATAAAAATATGTATAAGTTACAAGATTAATTATTTTGGTGTGTAAACAATAAATAAAGAGTAAGTGGAAGAAGAAAAGAACTTTGATAGAGGTGATGAAATAATTACCTCTTCTTTGAGTGCTTCATTTTGATTTGAACAAAATGGATCCTTAGTTTGGATTTATGATCAAAGTAAGGACTCTATAATAAAGTGATGGTAGTTGGGAGGAAATTAGATCAGAATTTTGCCAATCCAAATGGATTTGGAGGTTTGAATTTAAGAGAAGGGGAAGCACCCTTTTAAAAGAGAGGTGAGGGGAACTTTAGGAAAAGCTTGAAATATTATTTTATTATAAAATTATTTTTCGTTTCTATTAGCTAAAAATTGATTTATTTATAGGATAAGGTGAGTATTGGTATAAATAATCTCAAAAAATAGGTTTTATAAAATTTTAGGTCACTATATTAATCTTATCATTTAGATTTAACTCTTAGTTAAATAGTTTAACTTTCACCATCTCTTCTTGTATTTTTATACTATATGGTAAATATAGTTACAATAAAATTCCAATAGAACCCGAGGTGGTTCATTAATTAAATATATAAAATTTTCTAAGTCATTTTTTAGAATATTATATTTTTATGAATATTATATCATTTAATAAAATAATATATGTTTTAAAAACTTATTTATGTCAATTTTGACACTATTTAGTATTTGTTTTTTTGTAAGTTATAAAAACTGTTTTAAAAAAAATACAATGAATCAAACCTAACATGACATAGCCACTTATTAAATTCATGTAGGGAATCAAATTTTTAAATTTACATTTATTTTAATATTTATAACATCAACTATTTTAATGTTTCATTAATAATGTAATTACTGCATCATCAATGTGTCATAAATAAAATTAATTATTTAATGTATACAAATTATAAATTAAATAACATGATTTAAGAAATCATTTTATATTTCTAATTAATATTTATAGTCGAATTTATATTATGTATAAATCTATATAAAAATGGTTTATTTAATAAAATTTGAATTTAACACTTTTAACACTTATTTAAATAAAATATAATAAATGTCCTAATCTAATCCAAGTGGATCAAAAAAGACCATATTTTTGTATGAAGGTAGATTTTTGTTTAAATACACTTATCCAATAGTATTAGGACATGTGTTGGGGTAATTTGATATTATTATAATATTATTTTTACCTTTAATTACCCTATTTACTTTTTACCATGGTAAATAAAATTCAAAAGTTACTATTCAAAAAAATTATTTTCATATTATTGAACCTAATTTTACTTACTAATGAAAACCATGTCTATATGATTTATTAAATTCAATTCAATGAAGCGGTAAAATTACGTTTTATGCAGATATGCAAATGTGCCTAGAAAGTGGTTAAAAGACGTTTAAAAGTTCAATAAAATTTTATATATCTAATAATATTATAAAATGACTACACTGAATTACATTGAACTAATATAAGTATTATTTATATATATTGACTTTAAAATAAATTTAAATTTAAAAATGTTTATTTAAATAAAAAGTTAGTTTTAAATAATATGGTAGTGTTTTTCACTATTTATAAAAAAATGAAAGTTTTCAGAAAAATACCAAAAATTCACCCTAAGATGATTTTGATATTTTGAATCAAATAAAAAAGTCCATTTTGAAAAATAAAATTTATAAAAATTAAAAAAGTGTGTATTACTATTCATAACTACTTTTTAAATGGTTAGTTTGATTGGTCGTGGTACGCTAGAACTTGGAGCTGCATACAGTGCACGCTAGTGCTTTATTCAAAGATAAGCATACTGTGTAAGATTGGAGTGTTACAACCTAGATCTTATTTGATTCTTTATTACACAATTTTTCCTATGATATGATTCTTGAGATATTTTGTTTATCTGATGAGTAGTTTTCTTAATTCTGTGATGTATGATGTGTGCTAATGTTTTGAAAAATGAAAATGGGATTAACAAATTTCTAATCGATATGAATTATACTATGATGCAATTAAACTCACGTGGTAAAGTATATATCACCCAGAGGCAATAGCATCTTGATATAGAGGATGTAATTCCCTGATCATATGTTTCAAGAAGTGCAATTTGTAGGCTGTGGAGAATGTTGGTTCAGGATGTTTGGAGGTTAGATGGTTTTGGTGATGTGGGTGTGTGGTGTTTAGGTTTTGTGAGATTTTTTGGTCATTTAGATTGGAATGTTTGGGTACTCTTAGAATTGATAATTAATGATATTCTTGAGGGGTATCTCATAGGGTGACTATTCTGACCCCATTCCTAGTGGGATTGGATTTTTGATTCTCGAGGGAGAGCATCATTTGAGAGGTATCTGATGTAACTTTTCAGGCCTTCCCAGCCTAATACATTGCTTCTTTTTGGTGTTGGAGTTGTTTCAGAGGATTCTTGAGGATGATATATGGATTTTGGAGCTATAGGGGTGTTGCAGTAGAGAATTCACATCGTGTAATGTTTACACAACTTGTAAATGTGGTTCATGGATTGTACGAATGGTGAATTTATAACTTGTAAATTGAATAAGGTAGAGTCATGAAAAAAATAAAAATATTGTATATACAATTCACGATGTGTAATAAATAAATAATAAGGTGATTTAATTTCCAGTGAAATCAAGATACTTTTGGAAACCCAAGGATTACACACCATGTAATGGTTACATGATGTGAAATTGGTGGATTTACATATATTATGTTATTTTCATAGATGTTTTCTACATTATTACATGTCTTATATCCCACTACTTCTAAATTAACCCTAGGCACTCTGAGAAGAACATATTTCGCCTTCCTCTTACTTTGATCCATTGGTTTCAAAGGTTGTTTTTTGGCGAACTGTGGTGTGTTTTTCTCCCCTTCCCATTGTTTTCCTTTATTATTCACTTGATTTTTTTTTCAATGTTGTTTTAATTTGGGGCTTGAGTTGGTCTATATTTATATGATAATTTAGTGTGGTTTAGATTGATCCACTATTTCTCATGGTATAGTTGTGGTTTGATGGAATTTCTTCTTCACTCTACGGTGTGCATCGAGTTGAAATAGATCTTTTGAGGTAGGGAATATCTCATTTCTCTATATTGTGATCTTGAAATTGAGGTTTAATGTTGTTTATCGATGGTATATTGTTGTTCTATCTTATTCAAAGATAAAAAATTGAAAATTCAAATTTAAGGGGGGGGGGGGTGGAGGGGAATTAATCACATGTTTTATGTCTTTGATATTACTGGAATATTGAAATTGTATGGCCTTGATTCCCTGTTGAATTTTTTTTCTATATGGGACTTTTTTTTCTCTATTAACTGTCTTGTGAGTGTTTTTTATGTTGTGATTATTTTGATATAACCCTAAAATGGAAATTATCATACCACTTATATTTGGATAATAAAATAGTTTCCCTTTTATTTATGCCTTTTGTGAAAATTCCCATAAAATAAATCGAAATGCGTTGAAATCCCATTTTTTATATTTATAATATTTTATTAATGTGTTGTGATGTGTTTTTTTCTTATGGGTTGGAAATGTGTGTATGTGATGTGATTTGAGGATGATGGGTGAGATGTGGTCATGCTTTTTGGGCAGTGAGGTAGTGGTTGTACTTTTGGGGAGGTGAGGTTGTGGTTGTGTTTTCATGATTTTGGGGTGGTGAGGTGGTGTTTGTTCATCAAAGATTTGGAGGTCGAAGGGAGGGGGTTTTTTGATCATAGTTCTGGGCTTGTTGGGTGATGGTTGTGTTGCTCTTATTTTTGGGAGGAAATGTGGTGGTTGTGCGGTAATTCATTTAGGGTGATGAGGTGGTGGTTTTAGGTCCATGATTTGGGGAGGTTAACCATGTGTTTTTAGGTGAGATGTGATGTGACCATACTGTGGGGTAGTGGCCCAGGTGATTTCGAACAAAATCTTATGTGATCATGTGGTGGGGTAGTGGCCTATGTGTTTTTGGGTGTGATGTAATGTGGCTGTTGTATGGGGAAGCTTATGGTGGGGGTTGTTCATTCTAGGATAAGTGAAATAGGTTGATGTAATTCATGTTCATGATATAATAATTCTATTTTTATGGTTGTGATGTGATGGATGATGTGTTTTTAGGTGATATTTGACATGACTGTGAATGGGGTGGTGGTCCATGTGTTTCTGAGTGTGATGTGATGTGACTATGTTGTGGGGCCATGGTATATGGTATTTGAAAGATATGTGGATTCTAGTACATATGATACTGGGTTATGAGATTGAAAAATTAGTTTTAAATCAGTGTGGGGTACCCTTTATTAATATTATTTTTATTATGTTAATATACAGAGCATGAATTATTTTTTGAGCGTGTCTAAGTGAGGTTGAGATGTATAGTATACATGTGTAGGTGTTTTTGGTTCTATAGTTTTCTCACAGTTGCATTATTATTATTTTTTTACATGTTCAAGAGATACTTTTTATTTCCTAAAAAATGTACCCATATAATAACCCTATGTATATAATACTATATTTAGGTTTCTAGGAGGATTATGTGGACCACGTTGGAAATTATTAGCTCAGACCATTGGACAGTTGTTGTGTCTTTACTTTAGCTTTTCTTTTGCATATTTACTTTTATATAATTTTATTTGTAACTACATTATTTATGTATTTGTTTTCATAATTTTTGGTTAAATTTATTTTATTTAAGGTATTTTCTTATGGATGATTCATTATCTACCCCGATCATACATTATTATAGAGGGTAATGCCTCTCATTTCCTGATATTTTTATACCTTTGGTGATAGTCGCCAACTTAGGGCCTACTAGAGGTGGGAATCGAGGGTCATTATCTATATCCACTCATTTAGATATATTTAGAGGTATGGGTTCATGAAAACATGCACATGGAATAAAAATATTCCCCAATGGGGACTTAAACATAAACAATCCTGATTAATGATGAGATTGTGAAATAATCCCTTACCATTATTATAATTTCTGAATAAAAAATCTGATGAAAGAAATAAATATAATGAAACATTAAATACCAAGAGTATAGTGGTATTCATGATATAACTTGTCAAATGTTTAGTATATACACCACACAAAATAAATTAGTGGTGGATATGTCACATGTCCTACAGAAGTAATAGTGAGACGAGAAACCCTTAACTTAGATCTAACATCTGTAGTATGTATTCAAAAATCTTATATAATTAATATATATTTAATATATATATTACAAAAACATTATAATATTAATGATATGATATAATACTTATATTTAATCTTTTTTTAACAATTTATTAACAATTGTTTGGTAAAAATTATTGTTCTGGGTAATAACGACTTCGTTTTTCATGAATGTTTTGGTTCAGTAGTTTTTTCAATTGTACTTTGATCATGTTTTAATCACCTAAATAAATTTAATAATCATATAAATACAATATATATTCCTTTTATATGTATTTATTATAATTTATAAATGTAGGATATAGAAAACGAATTACGCCATTCATGGAGATTGTTGGCCATACGTACGCATGAGCATTATTTTCATTTATCGATGAATGAAAAAAATGATTGGTAAAAAATAGTTCTCATTTATAGAATCATTATAAATCATATAAATCATATATATTCATAAAAACTATCATTATTATCATCCAAGTAAAATATAACTAAAACATGAATGACATCACTTTGTGGAAGTGGTAGTCCACATATACGCACAAGCGACGTAATTGTTACCCAATTGATTGGAAGGTAATAATTTAGATATTATATTATCATTATAGAAGTATAATTATGTTTTAAATATCATATATTTTCATTAACCACATTATAATTCCTATCTATAAAATATTTTTATGAAAATGAAAGGTATCACTATATGGATAGGGTAAGTCGTACATACACACGATTGATATTTTCACTTCTTATTTTATAGAGGTTGGAAATGGGTATATGTTATATAATAAACCTAATAAAATCCTATTATGTGGAAGATACATATTCTATTATTTCATCTTGGTTAAATATGATTTGACGGATGTAGAAAAAGAATTAAAATAAAAGCGCTTTGTAAGAATGATACCTCTTCTTTGGAAAACCTTCTTTTCTTAACACCTTAAGGACATCGATATTGGAATTAATCCCAATATAAGGCCTCTATGACGAGTTTAGTGATTATATTAAGTTATTTGGGTAGTTATTTTTTGAAAGAAATGGGTTTTTATGTGTGAATTAATGAGAAGAATATGTTTCCTTTTATAAGAGAGGGGGAGGAACTCTTGAAATTTCATAAAATATTAAATTAATATAAATTAATTTTGATTTGAAAATGGATCCAAATTGATAAAATTATAAAGTAATATGTTTATGACTATATATACTCATAAAATAAAATTGGAAAGTTTTTGACCACGTTTTTACCCTTATATTTTGGTTTCAAACCCTCATTAATCATTTCTAAACATACCGTGACAACAAGTTTTTACTCATTGAGGGTCAATATTATCACTACAAAAGGAAAAACACATATATGGTCCATGTATGATATTATAAACCTTATCCTAAAAAATTTACTGAATATCAAATTTTTAGAAATATTATATCATTTAATAAATTATTATTTAATATAAAATATCATCAGTGTCAATTATTAGAAGTATTCATTACATTGACTTTAATAATAATAATGAAAATATTAAAATTAGAACCAAATATTTTAATACATCAACAAATATTCATGATCATATATAAAATTCTTCAATCAAATTATTTATCTCAAATTATATTTCTTTTAATATTTTTAATATCATTTTTTGATTTTCCGTTAATTGTAAAATTACTATGTCAATGTTGTGTAAGAATTTAAAGTAATTATTTCATTAATAAAAATTAAAAATAAATTTTAAAAAATAATATAACTATTTTATGCTTAAAAAAATATTTATAGGAGAATATATCCTTTTTATTACCCTATAATAAAAATAATATAGTTTTTAAAATAAAAATTGTGACTTGTTTGAATTTTCAATAAATAAAATACTATAAAGGTCATAATTGTTGGGCGGAGAGTGATGGCAAGAGGGGGGGGGGGGGTGAATTGCCTTTTAAAAATTAATTAACAATTTAAAACAATTATCAAAGTGCAGCGGAAATAAAATAGGCAAGACACAAAACTTGATAACGGAGTTCGGCTTAAACCAAAGCCTACGTCTCCGCTCCCAACTCAACCGTTGAGAGATTTACTACCGCTTGCTTTTTAATGGTTTTAGCAAGAAACCCACTAGACTTTAAGGTAGTCTAGAACCTATTACATCTTGCTTTTAATGGTTGTGCAAGAACCCACTAGCCTTCTTACAGGTGAAGGCTAGCTCACCTATGACTCAAGCCTTTTAAAGGGAAGGCTTGAATAACCTCTTCACACCTTGAAGGTGGTGTGAAAACCCAAGCAAAGAGAGGATGAGAGAAAGAGGGGTTTGTAGGCACAAACCCAAATTGATGCTCAAAAAGATAAATAATGAAAAACCATAAGAGGAGAAGCCTTGGGCGCCAATTTATTGATTGGAGTTGATGAAGAGCGCTCCCAAGATTCTATGGTGATGCTCCTTGGATGTGGAAATGAGTTGGAGCAATTGAGGTTCCTTGAAGGAATCCGCCGGAGGTTCACCAAATGATCGAAAAATTTTCCCGTGGGCTTTCATTTTTTTTCGGGGCTTCCTAGTCCTTTATTTATAGATGGGGAACCCTCATATGGCCTTTGGGGGTCTTCGGAGCCGTTGGAGAGGCCTTTGGAGCCGTTGGGAGTCAAGTGGACAAGTCTGGTCAAAGCCCAACGGCTAGTTTGACTGGCTCCACCGGCTGACCGGTGCTTAGCCACCGGTTGGCCGGTGCTTGGAAAAATGAGAGGCCTTCTGCCCAGGCACCACCGGCTGGCCGGTGAGGAGGCCACCGGTTGGCCGGTGCTGAGACAGTAGGTGTCCCTATTTGTCTGGGTTCCACCAGCTGGCCGGTGATGGGACACCGGTTGGCCGGTGGTCTGGACAGAAGGGATGCCTTCTTTCAAGACACCACCGGCTGGCCGGTGGTCATCCACCGGTTGGCCGGTGGACTGAAATCAGTCCACTTTTTCCTTCTGGCTTTCTTGGCCCAATTCCTTGGCAACCTGAAATCATGCCTATCATCCAAAAACACTTAAAACGAGATTAGATAAATAAGAGAGTGATTGTGATCATGAAAATTAAACCACGAGGGGTACGAGAGGTACAACAATAATCTCATCCAAATGGACATAAAACTCCATATATAAAGATATTTTATGATTATGGATGAAATTTACTCATCCAATAATATTATCCCTAGTTTTACAGTCATTTTCTAGTACTTATCATCTTATTTTTATCCTAAATTACCTGTTTTACCCATACTGTGGTAATAATATTATTATAATTACAATTTATTTTAACTAAAAATAAAAGTAAACCATTTTAAAAAATATAAACACGTATTACAAAAATAAAATATTTTTTTTGATATTAAACTCACATAATTGGAAGAATTTAATTTAAAATTAATCCCACAAAATGCAATGAAAAAAATTCCTTGAGAAATTGTTTTTAAGCCAAAAAATATACTTATACCAAATATGGTAAAAGGATGATTAAAATATAATTAATTTAATTTTATATAAATTTATATTACTTAAGTTACTTTCATATAGAATTTAAATTATAATGGGACCACTTTTTATAAAGAAAATGACAGTTTTATAAAAAACGATATTGTTCACTATTCAATGAAAAATTAATATTTTCAGAATAATCCCCCAAAATCAACATATGATAATTTTAATATGATGATTTTTAAAAAATGATATTATTTTTATAAAATAACATTTATATATGTTCCCAAAATTTAATTATAAAATATTATCTAAAAAATAAATAAAAATAATTTTTGAAGAAAACATATTTCTGAATAACAAAATAACATTAAATAAAATTGAGTACTTATTTATTAAGAATTAATAAATTAATACATTTCATGTAAGTCCTTTATATATATTTCATAATGTGGTTAATACAATTCATACCATCCCATTTAACATCTAGGTTTTAACATTAAAACTTTAAGATAATATTTTGGGATTTGTTTTGGCTCGGTGTTACATGTCGCATATGATATTGAACATAGTATTCATTAAGTATTTTGGGTGTTAAATTATTCCCCATGAAATAAATTATTTCATCAAAATTTGATATTGTGTTTTATAATCAAGGGTTTAGATTTTAAAAATTCATTTTTCAAAAACCCAATCATTTAAGGAGTTAATAAAATTTCATCTTAAATAGTGGAAAAGGAATGAACAATGGTAAAAAAGCCTGGTTTCCATATAGTAGAGCTTTTATAGTAAGTGAAAGAATGTATTTGAAATAAAATCATAACTCTTAAGTGTTTATGGAGAGTGATAGAAAACATGGTCAAGAGAAATTTAACCTTCAATAAAACTATAAATCTATGATTGGTTAATAGGCCATTGATGTCTCTGTAACAAAAGTAATCAGATACGGTTTTTATTTCAATGTTCTCTTCATAAAATTGTGGGATTATTTTACTTTCCAGATAAATTACTCAATAAAATAAAATTAATTGATTTCTTCTCATGTTATAAGTATAATATCATCCTTTATTTGGGCTTCAATCTATCACCACATCATCTATTAGTATAGGAAAAAGGTATTATTGATAAATTTTTCATACCTAAAGATATTTTAACAAATCTTGGGATCCATAAGTCATTACTTCTAACTCTAAATATTTATCAAAACAATAATTATTAGAAAATTTTATATAGTTTGATAAATCACATGTTATCCTCAAAAAATAAAATCCAAAGTTAAACTTAATCCACTACATATGTAGTTAACCATAAGGCTCCTCCAAATTCAGAAAACCAAAAATTTAGGAATAAGTTTACTAAATTTCAAAAATCAACTAATCATTAATCCCCCATACAATATCTCTTAATGTGAAATTTTATTTCCTTGATCAAATATTCTTGTGGAACATGATTATAACTTTAATCACCATAAAAACATAATGAAAACATTAATTCTTTTATGAATTAAGTCCCCCTTTATTCCTTAAATAAAATCTATGATTATAGAATGCACTTCAAAAATCCCAAAAATGTTGTACACTCCATCATGAATTACTTTTTAAAAAATCACTATCCATTTTCAAGGACACCAATATTATCCCATGAACACCTACTTATCTTTACCATCTCAACATCAGGCACATATTTAGGGGTATCTTCCCATGAATTTTCCAAAAGATAAACTTATCATGGAATCATTTCTCTTTGTTATCAATATTATTCACCACATGCTTCCAAATCCGTAAATAAGAAGTACTACTGTACAATCCTTATATGTATCATGATTATTCTAACTATAATATCAGTGCTAAAATAATTATTAAAAAAGATTCATGAAATAAAAAAAATAGTCACTTTAATCATGCCACCTCATTCATACACCATTAACTATGTTTCATCATCTTATTCCTTAATACCTCATTCATTTAATATATCATTTATAATCTCTTCATCATTAGAATTATTAACATTACACATAAAACCTTGTTGATTCTATTCATGATCTTTCTCACTAGAAAATTAGTTTTCATAATTCTCATACACTCCACATTTAAAACATTCAACCATCGATGATACCATAGGGTGGACATTATTTTAATTCATTTCATTAACCAAAAATTTCAATTTTCCCTATGAATAACTTACATTGCGTCCATTTCCTCACCCAAAACATCTTTATATTCCCTAAGAAATTCACATTGTCGTTTTTTCTCATACTCTCAAAATATAAGAAATTGAGCCTTCTTTCCTCCATTGTCTCCACCACTCGTGCTCTCTGCGAACTATGCCCTTATATTCATTGGTGAGTTCTGGAGTTTTTAAGGTTTTATTTGTTAACAATATATCTTCAAAAATAATTAGTAATAATCAAAATATCTCTCACTATAGTATTCAACCCATTTGGTTTCTCATTAACACATTGTCTATCACATTCAATGTTATGTAAGTTCCTTATACTTAATTCCATTTAACAAGACCAAAAAGTATATTATAAGAATAAAACTACAATAATAAGAGTAAGATATTAAATAATCCTAAAATATTATTCATATTATGTATGAATCATGGAACGTTATTCTTAATAAATGAGTACTTAGTTTTAACCTTTGTTATCCATTGTCATAACCAAATATATAGGATGTTATATAATACTTAATATTATCCTAAAAGATAGTCATAGTGTTATATTCCATAATCAATGTTTTAATAAAACTACTTTATAATGTTTCTACTAAACTTAATTTGATAGAATTAGTAAATACACCAACCCCATTAGCCTAGAGATGATAGTTACTTTATTAAATTGGCACTAGATACAATAAATCACACCCCAAAGGAACGAACAATTTAGTAGTCTTAGTAAACGAGACACATAATTGAAATTCTAATTACATTTAAAAAAATGAAATAAAACATTTTATTTTTTTGGTAAGTCCATTATTCCCCTTAGCATATCCCTACACATCAATCATAAAATACCTCCTGTTATCTTGGGTAAAATAAAAAAGAAGAAAGGGGTGAGAATAGATACTTAGTATTGGTAAGCATAAAACATAAAAATTCACTATTAAATAACCATAACCAATATGGAAAGGTAAATAACTAAAACAAATTCGATTTTACAAAAATAATTTTAGCAGAATATGGAATGGATAATGGATTGTAAAACAAATCTATATAAATAACCCCAATATATTGAAACTTATCCATGGATATTATTACTAATCAAATAGTCACATAGATATAAATAAATAATCTCATAATAACGAAATTCATAATTCTATACATCTAAAACATACAATCATGGCCTTTTATAAGATATCTACTTAACCAGTGATGCCTCAGCCAAAACCTAAGCTAGTTTGTCTCTTGAGACCTACCGAGGCATTAAGGTGCTTTCGTGGGCGCCAAAAATCACGTAATATGTCCAATGAATTTTTCATATAAAAGGGGTGAAACAAAATCCACATAAACATTATTGTTGGAAAATAATCATATGAACTGTTAACAATTACCCCAATCAACAAACATAATCATAAACCACAGAGAGTAATATGAATGGTATCAAACATGTACATCCCCAATTAAACTGATTATTAATTATCCATATAAATAATAAATATCGTATCATTACAACATATCCCAAGTGTAATATAATTTGAATAAGGTTTATTGATTTTGATAAATATAAATTACATAAATGATCATTAATTGTTTTTAGGAAAATAACCTTTAAAATATGTAAATCTACTTTATTTTTTAAAAGAAAAACAATTATAAAGAGAAAATTTTTCTTTGAAAATAACCTCATATAAATGTAAAGTAGCATTGAAATAAAAAATTATTCATTTTTTAGGAAAATCCATTCATGCTGTATAAGTTAAAAAACATTCCCTCCACACTTTTGTAAGAAAATTCAAAAAGTACCTCATTCGGAAAATGAGAGGAATATTGCTATTAAATTTTTTTTTGTAAAAATAATAACATGGGAACAAATGAATTTAAAAATTAATTGTAAAATATTAAAAAATTTTTTTTTTTTAAAAAACATGGACATGGAATAGAAATATTCCCCAATGAATACATAAACACAATCTATCCCAATTAATGATGAGATTGGGAAATAAACCTTTACCAATGTGATAATTTTTGAATCATAATACCCATGAAATATATAACTCAAATGAAACTTTAAAAACATAAATATAATGGAATTAATTATATAAATTATAAAAATGTCAGTATATACACCATACAAAAGAAGTAAGTGGTGAATGTGGAATATGTCTCACAGAAGTAATAGTGAGATGATAAACCCTTACCTCAAATAAAACTTCCATTATATGTGTTCAAAAATACTATATAATACAAATATATTTAATATAAATCTATTAAAACCATTTATATTAGGTATCATGCCCTATAAGACTTACATATAACCATTTATGGCTCGTTTATTAACAATTCATTCATTAAAATCATTGTTGTGGGTAATAACATCTTTGTTTTTCATGTATGTTTTTGTTTAGTAGTTTCATTTCATGAACATTGATAATACTTTCATCATATCAAGAGATTTTATAATGATATAAATATCATATATATTTATTATATATGTATTTATTGTAATTTATAAATGTTTGAGAGAAAAAAATTAATTACATCATTCATAGAGATGTTAGGTCGTATGTACACATGAACATTGTTTTCCTTTACCAATGGATGGAAAGAATTAAAGGTAAATATTAATTATCATTTACAGAATCATTATTATTTCATATAAATCATATATATTCATAAAATCTATCATTATTACAATATAATAAAAATATAAATAAAAAATAAACCGCATTGCTTCGTGGAGGTGGTAGACAACACATAAGCATGACCGATGTTATAAATTCCCAATGTATTGGAAGGTAAGAATGTATAAATGATATTATATTTATATAAGTATAGTTATGTTTTAAATATCATATATATTCATTGCTGATAATCACCAAATGAGCATCATAAAATTCATAAAGGAAACAATAACTTCACATGGGTATTATTTTCCCCTAAAAGAAAAGGAAAAGGAAAGTGTCCACAATCAGGCAGATCACGTAAACCCCCATGAGACACATGATTTCATGACCAAAAGAAGGTCAGGTGGATGGTCATGCACAGTGCATAACCTGCAGAAGGAACTATTAATTCCCTTTTGACAAAGTATCCTTATTCTTTCGAATTTGTCCCATAAACTCACTGATCATGTGGTGGCTACAAGACATGCACCCCTGGGTCACGTCAATTATTAGGCAGAAGGTTCCTAAAAAGCCATCCACCAATTCATGGAATTATGAAGAAAATATATAAAGATTGGATCCACTCTCGATTTTAAATATCATGAAATGCATCATTGATATTCATAGTAATTTTCTTCAACAACACCCATACAACCTCAAGAGATCCCCAACCATTGTTAAACCAAAAATGGATATAAAAAGGGAAAAATAGGGAGCCTCTTGTGGTCATAAAAATTATGCAACATGCCCCAGGTAGCCTATGAGATAATGTGGAAGCCCTAGTGACTTGTCTATGTTGTCTTTCATGAGCCTCTTGGAATATCACCCCAATCACCTGAAAATAATTGGTAATGTCCAAGCTGTCTCTTGATCCCACTTTGGTTCAAAAAAAGAAGAGGAAGGGTGTATCCTTGAAGTGCTTGTGCATCACTATAAGACCTTTTGTTGGGCACATGGTGCATCACTGATGGGAAGAATTATTTTCTGTTGCAACACTACAGAAAACTCATAAGACCCTATGATCTTTTAAATTTAAAAAATGAAAAAAGGGGAATGGTGAGAGACTTTTACAGTTGTAAAATGCATGTGATGCACTAACACTATCTGGAAAAGACCCTTGAAAAATCATCCATGTATCTTAAATGGTCCCAGACAAGTTTCCTGAGATCACTTGACGGATTTACAACAGGATCCCTACTCTCATAAAGGCCCTTGGACATGTCAGTATGACAATTTGAAAGTCTCTTGGAATGTATTCATGATTAACCAAGACCCAATTAATTGTCTATAATAAAATAAATGGAGTGTTGATGAGATGGTCTTGCGATCACTGAAAATCATGAACTGCCACAAGAATGACATATGACATGACTTTTTGAAGATTTGTGACACAAAATATCTCCACAGACTTCATCATGAAATTTCGTGATACATGAAGAGCATAAAAAAAATAATTGGAGTGGTGATGCCTATAAAAACCCGACCACATCATGAAAAAGGGCTTGAAACATAGGTAAAAAATCTTAGAACCTCAAACCAGTATACCCAAGAATCGGAGAAGATTTATTGGTGTATATGATCTTATGAATAAGAGTGTGTTATATCATGTAAGATATATGGAATGTCCTAAGAGATATTTCATCATGAAAAAAAACTTTTTGTGATCACTCCTAGATCAGGCAGAGTACTTCTGGTGAGTTATGTGAAGGGTGTCCAACATATTTACTAAAATAGGTGAGACATAAAACATGAAAACACTAAAAAAATAAAATTTATATTCGATAAATGGATTTAAAAATAATTAAACACGTGAGGCTTATGAAAAGAACATATACGATGATCCTAATATGCTTCACATAAACCACTAAGATCTTACGATGGCACTCGAACATGCCACCCAGGTCACATGACACTCCTTTAGTATAATGTTTAGATCATGTGAAGTCTCCCAGGACAGGTCAGCTCAAGTAACATGGTAGCCCCTAGGAATTCCACCCAAGCCCCATGAAACCCTATGGGCTGGCCATATAATCCACAAAATGTCCTCTAGACATTTTACCTAGATCATATGGTGAGATTAGTACATCTAAGCTTACTCTCACGATATCAATAGGGAATGTGAGCTTGGTTTTGTGATGTCCCTCAGACATGCCAGCTATATTACATTATTGAACCTAGAGAATTCATCCCAAACATACTGAACCCGTAACAACATGTCAAACTGACTCTAGAAATGCCCTCCAATTGTGTTAGATAGCTTTCACGATGACACCAGGGCAAGTCAGATGGATCATTTGAGGTCCTCTAAGCTTTTGAGTTGTTACTTTGTGATGGATTCCATGAAAATCTAGCCGAGTCTTGCGTTGTACTCTGAAAAATTCATCCTTGATCATGGGACAACCTTCAGACATTCCACCCCGATTATGTGACATCCCTCAGACAAGTCAACTAGATAATGTGATTGTCTTTGGAAATGTTAGGAATTCATCATCAAACATGTCAAGCAGATTATAAAGGCATATAAATAAGGAAATCAATGCATGATCAGAAGACAAGTAGGCTAGTTTAATTGGGAATTCATGTACTAAAAAACCTAGTAAATCCTCAGTGTGTCATCCCAGATCATAGGGGAAACTACAATGTGTAATCCCCCAAAAAATAACCTATGATTAATCTGATTCATACTATAATTAGGATATGTATCATGTCTTTCGAATGCCCAACATCTATATTAAGAATCCAAAGGGTATTCCCAGCACCTAAGTCCCACATCCACAAGAAATGAGATAAATTATTTACCATCCCTTGTTTTTCACACTAAGAGTAGCTCATGTGGGATTAGGGGGTCATAATGGTCAAGTTGGTTTCATGACATGTATTTATTAGGATATGGGAAACATCAAAGTGTAATCCCAAATCAACAACATAATATGATATATCCCTTATATAATAGAAATGTTAGTGTGTGATCCCCAACCAGTTTAACTATGAGGACTCTGATTCCTACCATAAATAGGATTCATAGGATTCCTTCATAGGGCCTAATCCTAAAATCAAATAGGAATCCACTTCAGAGTAAGTCCCACCATGTCTCTTCTATTTCAACCATCAGGACCTAATCCTTCCTATTGGATGATCATTCTACCTCATTCATTAGCAGACTGATAAGACAATAGAAATATGATAACTCTAATTCCTGTTGTAACTAGGATACATAGAACACCTTTTTAAGGCCTAAGCTCCATATTAAACATCCCAAGTACCATCCTAGTACATAAGTCCCACATCCATGTGTAGTGATACTGATTACTTTTCATCCCTTGTTTCTCATACCAAGAATGAATCACGTGGGCCTAGGGAGTTACAATGTTCATGCCATTCATATCATGAATCTCCACCAGAAAAGGAAATATCATTATGTAAACCCTGATGAGTGGCATGATAAAAAAATCCTCCATATAAGAGAATCTACCTTGGGTCCAGTCCCAAGGGCATGAAGAAACTATGAATACTTTGATTCCTTCTATAACTAGGATACATATGATATATCTTCAGGTATTGATCTCAAATATTGATTAAAATAGTTCCCACATATATATCATTTCTGTGTGATGTTAAATTGCACTGTTTTAACAAAAAATGTGGGTTTTTATTCTTATTATAAATATGATATGTATGATGACTCATAATGGCTTAATAACCTCCATGAAATATTATCCACCTCCCTACATGGAAGAAAATTCCAAAGTGACTTGTTATGCAGCTTCAACATATAAGAATACACACATTACCAAGAAAATGATGAACAACCTGATTTACATAAAGATGGACCTGATAATGTGATCCCCCTCTTCTTTTGAATATAAAAGGGGTTAACCCATGATCATTTCATTAGGGTAACCGGTCATGGATCATGTTTAGTAAGAGATTCAAACACATTTCTTAAATACATAAGAGTGTCCTCGAGTAGTCAATAATTCCCCCAAAAGGGTGTGATAAGCCTGACCTCCCAACCTCTTGACAAATGTGAGTTCCTAAGTGTCATTGGTTTTGAATCCCCAAATGATCACCTTCCATTGGGAAGTAAGTTTTTACCCAATTAGGGATATGGGAACCATTGGAATTTTCTATTAATAACAACAGTGGTAACCCGATTTAAATTATTGTGAAGCACATTGGACCCCCTTCACCCACAATAAACAATCATCCCAAACTGATTACACCTAGTAGTTGTATCATTCCCATCGAAAAAAATGGTGAACCTAAAATGAATCTCTCAAATAAAATAATGATCATTAATCATGTTTTAGGAAATTTTACTTTGCATATAATACATAAACGAAAATAATGATCCCAACACAAAACCCTCAAATAGCAAAATGGATAGTTTTCTATATGCTGGAATCTTTTTTGGGATATCATACAAATATGTTAGTCATAGAATAAACTTTATGGATAATCCTATGTAACTAGGGTTACTATTAAATAATTCCATCCTCACCCTAAAAAGACCATCAGAGTAGAATGGATTGATCAGAAATAAAAGGAAAATTGTGGTAACCATGCATATCTATTAAAGAACACACCATACCTACAATATTTCACTAATTAGTGACCTTGTTACTTTTTTATGAGTGATTTTAGATACATATCTCCTCATTATAATCCTTATTTGAGATAATTTCTCCATCCAGTGGCTGTTATTGAAAATCAGCTATGGTTGAAACCCATGTTGGTCACAGAATCACTTTCCCAATAGCTTCAATGTTTGCTGGTGAACATAATGGTGTAGGAATACCATTTATGTAGTGCAATCCTGAATATTGAATCCACCCACAAGGGTCACCAAGTACTAAAATTGATGACTCTTCCTTGTCCATGGAAGGTTGTATCAAATCCAGTGGACCTCATTGCCACAACCAACCACTTCGAGCTCTTATAACTAGAGTGTGGAAATATTCACCTTTAGTATCTTATGATGGTGGACTAGGGAGTCAAACAATTCTCCCTTCTTGTTTAGGGGCCAGAGAGGAAGGATCATTTCAACAACCATCACCAACACCATCCCCCCAGTACCCATCAATTGCATGCTGAGGGTACCACCTAACAAACTCCAGCCTCTGATACCCATTCACGGGAAACAGGGAAAACACAATTAGAAAGGAAGGATTTGGATAATCGTTGGTGTGATAGCTTCCCAACTCCCACTAATGATGTCAACCAACATATTATTACAGTAACTTAGGAGGTGGATCAAATATGTGCTCACTCATAGGAAGTCTATAAGAATAATCCCACATTTGGCATGAAGGAGGAACATATCCCCAACCCTATGCATGAATCCCATCAAAATATTTTGGTGGCACAAGGAGGACATAAGTAGGATTATATACCCACTTTAATCTAAGATATATTCCATTGAATATTAGAGATGAAAAATGTGTATACTTATATCACTACACACACTTTTCAAAAATTCCATTACATCTTATAAATAGCTGAAGAACTCCACCGACATATTCTATCACTGGTACAGATATAGGGACTGGTGCATATTTCTATCCCTACATATAGGGCAACTCAACACTCTGATCATTACGAATATGTGGTTTCTATAGAGCTATCACACATTCCTTCTCACATCCAGTATGATTATTAGAATATTTTGATAAAGGATGATGCATGAGTCTAAGATCATATTTCCATCCCAACCGGGGATCACTATGTGAGTGCAGAACATGCCTCGGGGTAGGGGAACCAGCCCGTTGAAAATATAGAGGCATATTACAAAGGCCTATGATTGGGATCATATCCCTATTATAGCCATGGATCACCAAGTAACAGGTGCTCATGCCTCATGACATGCTCATATTCTTGTCAATGATTACTAGTGGCATATTCCAAAGACCCAATATCGGGCTCATATCCCCATTTAACTGGGGATCACCAAGTGAGAATAGAACATGCCTGAGGATAATATAATATTCTTATCTGTGAATATTCCTAGAATATTCTGGTAGATCATGAATCTTATGCGCATATTCCAACATCCACCAATTAATGACTACACCAACATCCTTTTGGGTCAATACAGTAGGAGGCTCAATCCCCATCTCCCATTTTGGATATTTTTTCATATATTTTGGTAGGGATTAAATATTTATACCAGGTTAATATTTCTTTTACAACTAGGGATCAACATGTGAGAGAGAAACATTCATTAGGGTAGGCACATATCCCTTTAACAAAATACCAAGAACATATTCCAAAGGCTTAGGATTGGGCTCATACTCCCATTCTGACTGAGTCTCACCAAGTGGGAAAGATACATTCCTTAAGATAGGCTCATATTACCCTCAATAATAACAAATATCATTGGTATATTCCATCTACATCTCATTATTCTTATCATACTCCCAAAGGACCACAAGGTTATTAAAATTTTCTGGAAACCATAATACATCAAACTCATATCCCTGCACAATTCAAGAAGGATAGTCGGCATATTTTGGCCAGGATGCAGAACAAGGCTCATATTCATAATCATATCAATTCCATTGTACTTGAGGTTATTCAAGAAATATTCTAAACTCCTCAAGGGTCTATAAACTATTAAACAAATGTAGAATACAATCATTACCATGATAGTCCTCCTCATGGTCATGTGGAGATGTATCATAGGGACTCTACTCCTAAAATATTCCATGGTCAAAATCCCCATAGTGATATCTCTAACAGACAAGTAAATATTCCCCTTTCCAAGACACCTTTTTATAGATAGGTGTCTAAAACTCAGGCGCCTTCATATGGATAGGTTCTTGGAACATCAAGGTCAACCGTAAATAGTTCCCCATCAACTTTTTGTAGCACTCCACTCAAGTTAGTAGGAACCCCCAAGAACCATCTTCAGTGGTATGATCGCATGGAGGTGTGCAATTATGATAAATAGGAGACTGAAATTGATATTTGGAGAGAGTTAGATGGATACAACTTCCAAACCATGTTCTACCCCCTCATCACTTATGACTATGAGGTCCCTACTGAGTTAGAAATGGAGTTCATGCCTTATCAATGAAAAAATATGGTCTAACAATCAGTGAATAAAGGATAGACATCACCCATATCCAGGGTATCAGAAAAAAATTATATCATCAATAAACTCTATTCTTAGTTGGATATGACTATATTTTTCATATCCCAGAACCTGGGAATAAAGGATCTTGAAAAACACCTTTGTATTGTTTCTCTATGCACTATTAAAACTCTCCACTAACCTACTTTTATAGAATCTCTATATGTGTGTATCCGAGGTTGGGTGAAATATATATAATTTCACTTCACTATGTCCCCAAAACAACACAAACCTTCAGATACGACAACCCATATTGTTAAACCCACCAGAGAAATCAGAGGATCGAGTGACGCATAGGCCAGTTGGTAACTAAAATACAATTCCCCCAAATTAATAGTGCCTAAAATTCATAGTAAGAGGAAGAGGATATCTAGAAGATCTTTTAATTGGGCCCCTCAAAGAAATGGGAATTAATTTCATACATGGAGGCCTAAGTTTAAATCAACCAGATAAGTTAAAATAAATAATGATTCCCATAATGGGATTCCATCACACTCAGCTCTTGTGCAAGAAAAAATACACCACATCAAATAGGACATAGTAGTAGCTTCCATAGAAGTCATCCAATAGAAGACCCAGCTCACAGGGTCAAGGGAATATCTACCACCACCTCCACCCATCAAATCATCAATTCACAAGAGGATTCAGTAAATATCATAAGTAAATGCAAAAAACCCCGAGCCATTGGTCTTGGGGAATTTATATCTTGATCACCATCACCTACTTGATCATCCCTTGAGAGGGTCTTGGGGAAATCAATGATGATTCCAGATCAACACCATTCTATTAGGATGAGGGGATTTATATCTCAATTTCCACTTGAGAGTCA
Organism: Viscum album; assembly: GCA_963277665.1. Lineage (NCBI taxonomy): Eukaryota > Viridiplantae > Streptophyta > Magnoliopsida > Santalales > Viscaceae > Viscum > Viscum album. The sequence continues at coordinate 1,804,858,535 of OY728156.1, forward strand.
TCAAATCCCTGACTGGAATAATTGGATCCTAAACAATAGGATCAATCAATTCAATTTACATCCCCAAATAACCCCCATCCCATAGGAATGATGGAATTTTCCTCATCATCATCACCACAAAGAAAATATGTCTTCCCTAGGTTGAGAAAAAAAAAATTAATGGTGGCCATCGCATATGGTACTCACACTATAAGAAAAACCATTGATATTTGGGGCCCATTCAGCAATCATGAACAAAAACTACCTCAAGATCATTATTCATAGGATGGTACAAGAAGATCATATAATGAAGGAAATTAGACCCCACTGGGGTGGAAATACAATACGGACCAACATGGTCAGGGGTTTGACTAATGACCATGATAAAGGGAGTTCATAGTTGACCTACTGTGTTGAATGTAATGGTACAACTAAAATTTCCTAAAACGAATCTATGAATTTCATCACTGTCCACATAATAAATATGGTGGATAAAGATTAAAATATAGAGGGATACAACATGGGAAAAATAACTTTAGAGGAGGGAGATTTGGATGCACCAACTGAGGATGCAGGCACCAAAAACCAAAGAAGTCTCCAAAATATAGCACCTCCAAATATCGAGTTTCCACCTCTCTGATCGAACACTGACAAAGATAAAGAGAATGGTGTGGCTAAATACTAATCACCACCCAGAATAGCTGAGGTTCCTTATACAGAGGAATAGTTGTCACAATATGAGAATGAGATACAAATTCTCAGACAACTCAATGTGGAGCTACTTAGGGATAATTTTCCTACTGGGTATCAAGGTATTGAATTATTCAAGGTATTGAATCAGAATTTAATGATGGATAAACTTATGGGGGGGATTTATTACTAATGGGTACTTGAATTGTACTTTATTTACTTATCATTATTTAGTAAATGAATTCAATATTTTTTAGCCTATATAATTTGTAGATACAGTTTGGGTGGCCTAATAAGTTGTACTCACTCCCCACTCATGCCGTCGTTGGGTACTCGAGTAGATTTCATGATTACAGGTTAGGTAAAGGGAAAATGCCCTATCCTCGGGGAGTTGAGTCAGATTTGGGATGTTTGTGGATGAGGTTATAGAGATAGAGTCAGGGCTGTTTTGGGGATTCCCATATTCATATTTATTTAGGGTTTGTCCACTTGGAACTATTGCATGACATGGCATATTTACTGTTGGTTGTGGTTTGTACTAAATATGGGAGATGGTTATTTATGTATGGCTATTAGTCGGTCTATGTTGCTTCCATCAATTTATATGTTTTATGTTGTTTCATACTCTGATAAAGTGGGTATATTCTCCCCACATGACTCTTAGACCCTTGCTGCTAGTTGGAAATCTATGGTGTATAGGGAGGTGCGCTTGAAGTCATGGGATGGCCTGACCCGAGGCACTGATTTAGTGGAATCCAGATCAGGGATGTTTTATAATATGAGTTTTTAAAAATCTTCTATCACATTATTAGTCTTTGAATTTGTAAAAATGTGTGAATTTATTTCATCCAATTTTCAATATACATAGGGATTTATATTAAATTTAATTTGAAGTGTGTTCTTTTGTGTAAAATGGATATTGAATCCATTAATAAGGTTTATGGATTTTAATGAAAAATAACTTTTCATGATGTGTGATGGGGTTCCATGCATTTATGGATTTTTATTTTTAATTTTTATGATGGTTATGGTAGGACTACTTGGTATGATGTGTGGGACATGAACTAGTTGGGTTCATGTTTCATGTTATTTAAATTCTTCCTCCAAAAAAGGTTGTGAAAAATAATGGAAGTTATATATTTATAGATAAACCTTATGGTTATTCTCTTTAGTTTAGAGTTTCATCAATTATTTTCCTCAATCTATTTGTGATTATCTAGGTTTTTGGTATGTGTGATGGAAGAATATAGTTGTGTGGGGTATAAATTGGTTAATATTTTGTTCTAAAAGTGGATATTTAATTTGGTTATTCTCTATTTAGTATATTGGGAGTTGATGAGAAAATTTGAGGTGTCTTTAATGTTGTTTGTGTTTTTGGTCATTCTATAAGGTTTCTTGGGAGATGATATGCATTTTGTGGTGCCTATAACATGGAGGAAACTATATTTCTTATGGTTTTCGTTTTTGGTTCCTATAAATTGAGATCTCAGTTATGATGGGAAGATAATGGGAGCTTTGAGTTTGGGTATAGAGGCTGAAAATGGTTATGGTTTGATTGAACTCTGGTTCGAGCTATTTTGATTTAATTGGATTCAAAATGGGTGGTATACCTATTTATCTTGATGTGTGTGTATGATGTAACATCCCAGGTAAATAAAGAACATGAAATTTTTCATATTTATTAATATTTGTGAACTAAATATTAATTCTACTTTAAAGGGGATGCTATGTTCGATGTCATACCCGATACACAACAATGGGTTTCTTTGAAATCTTACATTGCACAATAATAATATAATATTATTATTTTAAATGGTAGTTAACAACTAGCCATTGTAATGGAGGGAATTAATAGAACTAACTAAAAAATGATTATATATATTTGTTAAATGTTTTTACATTTATCCAATAAAAGTTAGAGGCTTAAAATGTGAATGAATCTAATTTTAAACATAATTTAATCTAAAAGGCCGATTTGCCACCTTTTAATGGAAACCCCTATTTAAATATAGTTTTGGTCACTTTTATATGTTCTATTTGAAAAAAATAAAATTCTTCTTTAGAATCGGGACATCAAAATTTACTTTGGGCAAATTTTTGGTATTTTTTTGATCAAATTCATTTTTTATGAATAGTGGAAATATTGTATTTTAATTCCAAAGCGCCTTTTAATCTAATTTATTTAGGTGGTTATAGTCTTTTTTTAATTGGTTTTAAAGTGTAATTATATTATGTTTTTAACATTTAATCCAATTTTGGTCATTGGAATTAATTTCACTTTGAAATCGGGCATAAACAAGTGTCAATCTTTTGATAGATATTGTTTCTTAAAAATACGCCATATGTTTTGATAACAAGAATTAATTTTAAATTAATTAATGAAAATTATATTTTTTAAATTTGGTAAAATAGAAATAATTTTCAAATTCGGAATATCAAATATTGCTTAGGAATAATTTTTGTTAGTTTTCTGAAAAACATCAATTTTTGATGAATAGTGAAACCACTAAGTAGTAGTTAAAAACTGACATTTTCATTTAAATGAAAATTTACCACTTCTATGGATTGAATTTATAAAATCGAACATAAGTGGTTGTTATTAGTACATAAAAATTGGTTCAATAAGATGAAAATAATTTTTGGTAAATAGTAACTTTTGACTTTTATTTATCGCGGTTAAAGGTAAATAGGGTAATTCAAGGTAAAAAGAATATTATAATAATAAAAAATTACCTTAACACTTGTAATAAAATTATTTTATGAGTAATGGACGACCATGGGCATCCTTGAGTTGATTTTGGGACCCCATGGAGCCACTTGGGAGTGATAATGACAATTTATTTTAATTAACTTAAAGTAAAGGCAAAAATGACACAAACAAATATATTTTAGTAAATTAATTTTAACATGGGGTTATATAAGTTATCTTTTAAAATATAAATATTAATTTAAAATATAAAATAATTTCCTACATCATGGAATTTTTTTTATAATTTTTAGGCATCATATAAAAAAATTTATATTACACAAAAATGATGCATTATTTACCTCATTAATAAATGATTTAAATAAATAAGATTATAAATATTAAAATTACATAAAAACCTATCCAATTCTTATTTGATGATTTTATTTTGACCATTAGTCATATTATATTCTACCTTAATGAGTTTTGGACCTTTAGAAACTGAGAATCAATATATAATAAAATAATATTTTCACACTTTCCTAAATAGCCCCTCCTCCCCTTATAAAAAACCCTCAATTCTAAATCATTCCTAACACCTCTCAAGCCCCTTGGATCATCCAAACCTGGCCCAAATAAGATATCAAGATCCCTATCTTCCACTTAGAAGCCTTAACTTAGACATAAGTCACTTCAAAATGTCCTTTTGGTTTAAACCAAAGGGAGTTACCCAAATTAAAGGTAACAATTTCTCTTAACTTCTTTTCTTTTATTTTACTTCTAAAACCCATAAACTATTTTTATTACTTTATTTTATAACAAAAATAGTATCCTCAATATAATTGGATGTCGTTATGATATTTATTCGAACTACACTTACACCCACATCCATCTAATGGGTAAAAAACATACTATTTCTATGGATGGAAAATTAACGCCTCACGAAACGATGATTGTTCACTTATCTTATACTACCTCATATGGGGGACATTATGATGACACTGTATTTAAATATTATATATATTATTTTTATGTTTTCTTTATGCCTATGTATTTTTAATTTATAGCATACCTTTGGGGTTTACATTATGAGTAAACGTGATAATTTCATTTGAGGAAGTGAAAACTACCGCCCCCTCAAAGTTAAATGACTCATTCATACCATACGTGGGACATATAAAAGATGAAGTTATTGAAATTATATATTATATTATACTATAATTATAATATAACTATGTATCATTAGGTTTTAATTCAATTAAAATACGAAATTTGGTAATAAGTGATATAAAAGTAATAATAAACTTGAAATATTTTCTTAGGAAAGTATAAATTAACTTTAGTTTATTATTTAGGAATAATAAGGACCAAACAAGTCAATTCGGACACGAGTTAAGGAGTTTCTTATCTCACTTTTAATTCTATGAGATTTCCATTGTTCGCCGCTAATTTATTACATGTGGTGTATTGTGTAATTAAATTTGATATATATTATCATGATTCTTTTTATATTCTTGTTATTCTGTGAATAATTTGGTGGTTATTAACTTTTGGTCATATGAATTGATTGATTACAATGTGGTAAGGTGTTTTCATCTCACTTTTTATGCCTGTGAGATTCATGCTATATTGTCATTATTTCAATTGTGTGGTGAATGTACTGCCCATGATTTGTACTCTTTGTGTAATATAATTTCATTTATGGGTATTTACATATTCATTTAATTATTCCTCCTTCATGGGTTGTATGTTTCGTAAGTTTCCAAATCGGTAAGGGAACCTTTTAACCCAATTTCCATTCTTTGGGTTAATCTTCCAATTCTTAATTATGTCATGCTATGATTATGTGTGAAACCAATATTTATTTATTTATTTTGTAACTTCAACTCCCCTTTGTGTGGATATACTTTAGATACACATAATCACCCCATTGATAAATTCTCAAGTCATCGATATGAACTTGCTAAGAGTAATTTTAACTCAATTTCCATTCATTGAGTTAAACATCCAAGTAATTGGTTTTATCTTAAAAAGAACATGTGTGAACTTCATATGATTGATTTACACTGAATATCTAATCATATTGAGTGTATTTATATTTTTTAAACATTATTATGTAATTGGTTTATCCTTTATCTAAGGATATAGTTTTTATATGGGATTTCGTCTTAATTTACATTTCATTGAGACTTCATTGTCGTTATGGACTAATTCACTTTTATACGGTGTATATACTGTCCTTTGGAATATTATATCATGAATCCATTTATTCACATGATATTATAATGTTCTGATTCAATATTATTCCACAATTATTTGTATTCAAAAGTCTCTCATTTTGTTAAAAACTCTTTAACTAAAATATCTCTTTAAAAGTTTTAAAGATTTATTCTTCTAAATCATTATCATTAATGTACATGTTTTAAAAATGGTATTAAGGATTTATTTATATGTAAATTAATGTTTTCAAATGATAATTTATTTAAAAGTTTCAAAGTGGTATAGGACACTTTGATTCAAAAATATATTTATTAAATGTTTTAAATGGTTTTGAAAATGGTTTGATAAAGAATTGTTTATTTCAATATCTTGATATGATATATTGTGATTGGAATGTGGAAATGTTATATTTCATTTATTCTTATGTTATGTGTTATGATTATGTTATGGTTATTGGGAATTGTTTATGTATACAGGTGGTTCTGTGATAAACCTAGGGCGGGTGAGCCCGAGATAGCTCTCTAATGATTTGGGTAACGCGATGGAGGTAAACATTAATGTTTCTCCTAATAGATTTAGGGAATATACTGTGATGGGTATTCCAAATGCGACTCCCTATGTATCTGTGATAGCTACAATGTAAGTATGTTATGAATTCCATAAGTTACCTTTATGATTTTTGATTTGTGTTTATTATTCCTAAATCTTATGATTTCGTAAGGTATGTTATGATTAAAAAGTATGGTTTCATTGATTTTTATTTAATTATGGGATAATGTTTTCCTTTCTTATTTTATAACCCTTACTAAGATTTTTATGCTCATCCCAAGTTTTTGAAATTTTTCCATAGGACTTAAAGATGAATAGGGTAAAGGGTGGGATCAAGGAAAAGTTATTCTATCTAAAACATGGAACTAGACATGTTTATTTTTAAGAGTTTTTATTTTATGAAAAAATGGATACTGAGTAGTAGTGTGTACATGTAATTTTCAAGTTGATATGTAATAGTTATGGACCAATTCTCTGAAACTCTAAACCTGAAAATATCCTCAATGTGAATTATTCATTTAATTTTGGATTATGTAATGTTTAAGGTCGAGTCCTTATAGTTGGTATCCGAGGTCGGTTTAGAAAAATTTCGGGATTAAGAGTTTTCATTAGACACATGGTTAGACCTTATGTCTATTATTTCTCTTAAATCCTTGTTTTATAACTTTTTCATATCAAGGAATGTCATTTACAAATGGAAGGAGGAGGATCTCAAACGACATTCCTATCTATTCCCGATGACTTTCCTGCAATAATTATTGCAAAGTCATGTTCATATGATTGTGAAACTTTTTCTAGCATACAACTCACTTGAAAGCTATTGTTTGAGATATCAAACATGTCCACTATACCTCATTATCATCATGGATCATGGGTTGTATTTAAACAAATCCTATTTTCACAATATTCTCATATTTTGAAGAAAGGTAAATATTATCAAGGAATTTTCAAATATTTTACCTTACCACAATATTTTGAAGCATATTATGATATTGAAAAAGGTGTTGAAGAAGAAGACCCATGTACAACCTATTTATATTTTCCTTTACAATATAGTATTTTAGAACATACCTATGGTATTTTAAAAGGACCATTAATTGAATGTTTCAACTCAAATTCAGTCTGATTTTTTTATAGAAATAATGTTTTATCAGATGTTTTGAAATTATATGTCACACAAGATTATTTTACAAAACTATTTTTATGTGAATACCCATATGACCCATGTTGTACAAGGTGTATTTGGATGAAGGAATAAAATTATTTTGAATTATCTTTATATCATTGTTGCAATGCATGGACCTTCTACCAATGTGAAAAAGATGATGATGAAGCCAAATGGAAACCATGATCAAGGTATGATGTTCTTCATTTTGGGGATCATTTTATTTTTTTCATATGGTGGTAAAAAAGAAAATATTAATAAGACTTCAAGAATTAAGATGTTGAGATCATAATGAATTGGGATGAAAATGAGAGGTATAAAGAAACCAATGAGGTTAAAACATGTTAGGGTTATTTTTGAGTTTTATAAAAAGGACACCAAATGGTATGAGTGAAAACCTTCCGCATTCAACAATGCCGCAGGAATTGAACCCACAACCGAAGGGCGACAAGGGTGCATCGCCTACCACTGGCCTACTTGAAGTCCCTGGTTAGTATGAATTATTATTTTTGTAAAATGATTTTATGGAACAACAATAATTTGATTTTGGGAACTTATGTTTTATCAAATGGATATACTTAGTATAAGAAAATTATTTGGTGATTAAGTGATAAAGGTCATTGTGGAAGACGTTCTCTCTTTTGAGGAAACACTATATTCCTAAGGAAGATAGAATACTATGGGATTTCATTTGTGTAATAATGGTTGAAATTTTAGTTTGGAAGATTATATGTTTTTTTTGTGGACAAATGAATTTTTTTATTTATGAAAATGATTTACCTATCATGGAGATTATGTGATTAGGTTAATTACTTTTCAATATGTGAATTTATGAGTAACTGATGTTATTTTTAGATAAATGTTAAGATTTATCTTGGAAGACAATGTAATTAAATCCTTATGAGATTTGGGTTTCAATATTAATTTGAATTACTTTTGAAGAATTTTATGGAAAATTTTTTATTTAATGGTCTTTGTTGAACTTTGGGTATTGTTAGAAATTTTTTAAAGATTAAGAGCAGTTTTTATTTTTGTAAAAGATTATCCTTTTTGGGTATTATCTGATCTCGCACAAACCATTTTGGTTTTAGTTGATGTCTAAAGACAAGGGAAACATGTAGTTCTTCTTTTGTGGATTATGTGATTCTCTATAATATGATTCTTATTCTTTTGATGTGACCAAGTCTTTTTGAATGCTCATTGATTGGAGAAAAGATTAGTTTTTGGTAGAAAATTATTAAAGGATGAAAATATACTTGAAGGTAAGTATATTTCCTAATGTTCTTATTCTATGTAGTAAATTAATTCCTCAAAATTATGAAAAGGAATGTAAAAAAAAATGTTTTTAGTTTAAGTTTCCTACCGGGTAATCAAAGACTGTTTAACACATCCGAAGTTTGTGATTTTCTGGTGGTTAAATTTCTCCTTATCATGTTTTATATCACTCTCCATAGGAACTTAACCATTTTTTCTCTCTTCCATATCCATGTTTTCCTACATGGAATCCTATTATGGGTTATCTTGGGTGACCTTTGTACTTTTTTTAAAGTGATAGTTTTACTGACTCTTTTCTAATGTGGGACTTTTAATGAAGTTTTCAAGACCAGTTTTAAAATTGGGAGGACGTAATTCCCAAAAGGGGGGAAGGATGTAACATCCCAGGTAAATAAAGAACAAGACATTTTTCATATTTATTAATATTTGTGAACTAAATACTAATTATACTTTAAAGGGGATGCTATGTTCGATGGCTTACCCGATACGCAACAATGGGTTTCTTTGAAATATTACGTTAGACAATAATAATATAATATTATTTTTTTGAATTTTAGTCAACACCTAGCCTTTGTAATGGAAAGACTGAGAAAAACTAACTAAAAAATGATTATATATGTTTTTTTTAATTTTTTTACATTTATCCAATAAATGATAGAGGCTTAAAATGTGAATGAATCTAATTTTAAACATAATTTACTTTAAAAGGTTGATTTACCACATTATAATGGAAACCCATATTTAAATCTAGTTCTGGTCACTTTCATATCTTACATTTGACAAAATAAAATTCTTCTTTAGAATCGAGACATTAAAATTTACTTTGGGTAAATTTTTGGTATTTTTTTGATAAAATTCATTTTTTTATGAATAGTAAAAAATACTATATTTTAATTCAAAAGTGAATTTTAATCTAATTTATTCATATGGTTATATTGTATTTTTCATTGTTTTTAAATTTTAATTATATTATATTTTTACCATTTAATCTAATGTTGGTCATTGGAATTAGTTTCACTATTAAATTGGGCATAAACAAGTGTCAATGTTTTGATAGATATTGTTTCTTAATAACACCCTATTTGTTTTGATAATGGAAATTAATTTTAAATTAATTAATGAAACTTATATGTTTTGAATTTGTTAAAATAGAAATCATTTTGGAATTCATAATATCAAATATATCTTAGGCTGAATTTTTGGTAGTTTTCTGAAAAACTGCAATTTTTGATGAATAGTGAAACCACTAAGTAGTAGTTAAAAACATACATTTTCATTTAAATGAAATTTAACCACTTATGTGGATTGAATTTAGAAAATAAAACATACATGTTTGTTATTAGTAAGTAAAATGTGGTTCAATAAGATGAAAATAATTTTAGGTGAATCGTAAATTTTGACTTTTATTTAACACAATTAAAGGTAAATAGGGTAATTCAACGTAAAAAGAATATTATAATAATAAAAAATTACCTTAAAACTTGTCCTAACCTTATTTTTTGAGACATAGAAGACCATGGGAATCCTTGGGTAGATTTTGGGACCCCATGGAGCCACTTGGGAGTGATAATGATACTTTATTTTAATTAACTTATAGTAAAGGCAAAAATGACACAAACAAATATCTTTTAGTAAATTATTTTTTAAATAGGGTTATATAAGTTATCTTTTGAATATAAATATTCATTGGAAAGACAAAAATATTTGATACATCATGGTATTTTTTTATAATTTTTAGACATCAAATAAGTAAAATTATTTGTGATACAAGAATGATGCAGTATTTACCTCATTAATATAGGATTTAAATAAATAAGATTATAAATATTAAAATAACATAAAAACCTGTAAAATTATTATTGTATTATTTTATTTCAACCATGAGTTATCTTATATTCGTCCTTAATGTGTTTTGGACCTTTAGAAACCGAAAATAATTATATAATAAAATAATATTTTCACACTTTCCTAAAGAGCCCCTCCTCCCCCTTATAAAAAGCCCTCACTTCTAACTCATTCCTCACACCTCTCAATCCTCTTGTATCATCCAAAAACTATAAAAAAATCTCTCAAGATCCCTATATTCCACCTAGAAGCCTTAACTTAGGCATAAGTCACTTCAAGAATTCTTTTTGAATTAAACCAAAGGGAGTTAACCAAATTAATGGTAATGATTTCTCTTAAGTTCTTTTATTTTATTTTACTTATAAAACCCCTAAACTCTTTTTATTCCTTTATTTTATAACAAAAATAGTATCCTCAATTTACTATGATGTTTTTATGAGAAGTATTATAACTACAATTATACACACCTCCATTTATTGGGTAAAGAACATACTATTTCTGTGGATGACAAACTAACGCCGCACGAAACGATGATTGTTAAATTATCTCCTACCACCTCATATGGTGGCCATTATGATGAAAATTTATTTATATATGATATATATTATGTTTATGTTTTCTTTATTATTAGGTATTATTAATTTATATCATACCTTTGTGGTTTCCATTATGAGTAAACATGATAATTTCATTTAAGGAAGTGCAGACTACCGCCCCCTCAAAGTGATATGACTCGTTCATACCATAAGTGGGACATATAAAGGACGGAGTGATTGAAATTATATATGATATTATACTGTAATTATAATATAACTGTGTATCATTACGTTTTTAATCAATTAAAATACGAAATAGAAATTAAAGTAGCGTTCATGCGTACATACGACTTACTATCTCTATGAACGGTGTATTTCATTTCTTACCTCCAAATGTTATGTAATATTATAAATACATGTATATAATGGATATATAGGATATATAGGATATATAAATCATGAATATAATTCTGGATATAATGATATTTTGACTATGTGAACAACTTGTAATTATAAGAAGACCATTTTTGACTCAAGTACCAAACATCGACAAAACGAACGTTATTAACTTAAATGATTACATAATGTTTATAACCAGGTAATAAGTGATATAAAAGGAATAATAAAATTTAAAAATGTTCTCAATCAATTAGAAATTAACTTTATTTTATTATTCAGGAATAATAAGGAACAAACGAATCAAGTCGGACACAAGGTAAGGGGTTTTTTATCTCACTTTTAATTCCTTGATATTTCCAGTGTTCGCCACTAATTTAATGCATGCAGTGTATTGTGTACTTACATTTGATATATATTATAATTATTCTCTTTATATTCATGTTATTATGTGAATAATTTTGTGGTTATTAACTTTTGGTCATACGAATCGATTGATTACAACGTGGTAAGGTGTTTTCATCTCACTTTTTATTCCCGTGAGATTCATGCTATATGGTCTCTATTTCCTTTGTGGGGTGTACGTATTTCCCATGACTTGTACTCTATGTAATATAATTTCAATTATGGGTATTTACATATTCATTGAATTATTTCTCTTTCATGGGTTGTATGTTTTGTAAGTTACCAAATCGGTAAGGGATCCTTTTAACCCAATTTCCATTCCTTAGGTTAGTATTCTAATTCTTAATTATGTCTTGATATGATTCTGTGTGGAATCAATATTTATTTATTAATGTTGTAATTTCCACTCTAATTTGTGTGGATATACTTTTTATGCACATAATCACTCCATTTATAAATTCTCAAGTCATCGATATGAACTTGCTAAGATTAATTTTAACTCAATTTCCATTCATTGAGTTAAACATCCAAGTCATTGGTTTTATATTAAAAAGAACATGTGTAAATTTAATATGATTGGTTTACACTGAATATCAAATAATATGGAGTGTATTTATATTGGTCACACATTATTATGTATTTTAATTATCCTTGATCTAAGGATACTATTTTTTATATGGGATTTCATCTCAATTTACATTTCATTGAGACTTCATTATTGTTATGCACCAATTCACTTTTATACGGTATATATGCTGTCCATTGGAATATTATATCATGAATCCGTTTATTCTCATGATATTATAAAGTTATTATTCAATATTATTCCTCAATTATTTGTATTCAAGATTCTCTCATTTTGTTAGAAACTCTTTAACTAAAATATCGTTTTAAATGTTTTAAAGATTTATTCTTCTAAATCTTTATCAATAATGTCCATGTTTTAAAAATGGTTTTAAGGATTTATTTATTTAGACATTAATGTTTTCAAATGATAATTTATTTAAATATTTCAAAGTAGTATGGGACACTTTGATTCAAAAATCTATTTATTAAATGTTTTAAATGGTTTGAAAAATGGGTTGGTAAAGCATTGTTTATTTTAATATATTGATATGATATATTTTTATTGGAATGTGGAAATGTTATATTTCCTTTATTCTTGTGTTATGTGTTATGATTAAGTTATGTTTATTGGGCATTGTTTATAAATATGGGTGGTTCTGTGATAATCCTAGGGCGGGTGAGCCCGAGATAACTCTCTAATGATTTGGGTAACGTGACGGAGGTAAACGTTAATGTTTCTCCTAAGAGATTTAGGGAATATATAATGATGGGTATTCCAAATGTGACTCCCTATGAATCTATGGTAGCTATAATTCATTTATGTTATGAATGCCATAAGTTAAATTTATGATTTATGATTTTTGTATGTTATTCACAAATCTTATGATTTTGTAAGGTATGTTATGATTGAAAAGTATGGTTTCATTGATTTGTATTTAATAATGGGCTAATGTTTTCCTTCCTTATTTTATAACCCTTATTGAGCTTTTTATGCTCATCCCATGTTTTTGAAATTGTTTCCATAGGACTTAAAGATGAATAGGGTCAAGGTTGGGATCAAAGAAAAGTCATGCTATCTAAAACATGGAAGTGGACATGTTTCTTTTTAAGAACATTTATTTTATGAAAAAAATAGATACTGAGTATTAGTGTGTACATGTAATTTTCAAGTTGATATGTAATAATTATGGCCTAATTATCTAAAACTCTAAACCTAAAAATATCCTCAGTGTGAATTATTCATTTAATTTAGGATTATGTAATGTTTAAGGAAAGGTCCTTATATATGACACCTTTGTTGATTCCATTGATTTATCTCAATTGTTTCATGGATGATGTGGTTGCTTTAACTTCCTCTTTTATTCATATAGTGAATGTTTGTTTAAAAAATTATATTTTAATGTTATCCAATGAATGTTTGAAATGGAAAATGAGTTGTTTTATTCATTTTCTATGATTTCTAAAGAATCATTTTCAATTGATTTTTATCATTAAACAATGTGGAATGAATATTTTTTAGAGAATAAAAAAATGTGTTGTTGATTTCTTATCATGTATAAATTTATGAAAAACATATTTTTCTATTTTATTTAAAAATACCTGAAATGAATTTTTTTTCTAGTGGAATTTCACAAAATATATGGTGAAATCATATTGGGAATTGTTTTCTCAAGCCCAAAATATACCACTAAGTGTAAAAAACCTTTCATATTTCTCTATTTAGTCACGATATTAGTTTTCATTCATTTTATTTGATATGGTGTCATACATATTCATTTATGTTCTTTTTATTATTATAGTCATGTTGTTATTTTGTTGTTTTTTCTTACTCTAGATGGATGATTTGTTTAGTCTGATTTATAGTGAAATACATTCCTAAGAGTGTTCCATGATGCCTTTGTACAAGTTGGAAACATGTATAGTTCAAGAGAAACATTTAGGCATATTGGAGAGCTGGGTTATGTTTTAGTTCTAGTGGATTCTTGAGTTTATTTTCTACAAATGGTATCAGATCCATGTTTATATCCTCAATATGAGCCTATGTTTTTTAAAGAACATTATTTATTTGGGGTGTTGTGGTGGAAAGGATAATATGTCGGTCATTAAGACTAAGGAGGTTGGGTGAGAGTGGGTGCCTAATCACCACCTACCACATCATGCATGGTTTCACATTTCAATTGGTTTTTTATTTATAACCCTGGATTCATGGATCCCAGTAGAGGAGAAATTGGCCAGATTAGATCATGTGATATGATGAGGATTTAAATGGAATAAAATTTAATAATTTAATTCATTTATACATTCTTAAATTGTATGTTTTCTATTATAATTTTATATTATTATAAATATAAAATACTATATACTTCTATAAATTTTGAGTACTTTGTTAACATATATGTACTTTTATACAGTTTTATAAATTTATATACATTTATGAATTATGTAGATTTATTTAAGATATATATATATATATATATATATAGTTTTTATAAATTATATATAATTTTATACTTCTATATATTTCTAAAATTTTATAAACTAATATATATATATATATATATAATTTTAATTTATACTTTTATACTTGGATACTTTTTAAATTTATCAAGAGTTTAATACTATTATAGTTTCATAAATTCAATGTTAGTGTTGAAAATATTTTAAAAAAATTTATAATTTTTTTAGTTGTGAAATAATTATTATATTCAATATCACTATTTTCTATTATGAAAAGGGTTTTCAAATAATAATGATTTTATTTTTTCTATTTCCATCATTACATTCAATAGTTTAATTTCATAGTTATTTTATAATGTAAATGTGATTTTATACTTGATATATTCTCAAAAAAAGTGTTTTGATAATTAAAAATATGAAGTGAAAAATATATTTTAAAAGTGAAATATCCTCTTTTATATTTATAATTTTCATTCAGTAAGTTTTTTTTATCATGTGTGGATGTTACACCATTTTTCAACATTTCCATTTTATTTCATTAAATTACTAATATCCATCTTCAATTGAACATATTTTGTGTATTTATTTTGTTAAATAATAATATTATAAAATAAAATAAAATGGATGCACAAAAGGAATGAATGGATTCCAATCATGTGAAAAAATTGTATAAATATGGGGTGAAAAAGTTCATAATGTTTGAAAAAGATAATATATAAAACCCTTTTCAATTCCGTTGTCTACGTTTACAAAATTTTAATTCAAGAATAATTATTCCAGAGGAATTGGATCAACACTTGATCTATCATGGAATTGATTGAAGTTATATATATTGTAATAGACATGGGGAAAAAGAGAGTATAGTTAATTAATGGGATATCACAACATTTTTTGGATCATCTAATATGATTATAAGTTTGGAAAATGAATAAGATCATATCGAGGATGTGATTACAGGTGTGAATGATGATGAATATTGTATTGAGTGAATGATAGTGAGAGTTGTATATGAACATTGTGATTGTTCGAAAAAATTTATAAGGTAAAGAGTTGTGAATATATGCCATTTTTTGCTAGTTTCACTAAATATACAACATTTTCAGCCATACATAGGATTCATAATTTGAATGTAGGAAATGTATAGAGTGATGAATATTTTACTGAAGAACTTTATCTCTTGAATGCTATTCTCATACAAGATAACGAGCTCCCTAGACAAACATATGGCACTAAAAAAATGCTATGTTTGAGGGGTATGACCACTAATAGAATATATAGACCTTTAAATTATTGTATACTATTTCTCAAGGACCAAAAATTAAGTAAATAAATCCCAATGTGCAATTCTTCATGATACAATAATGATGAATCGAATCCTACGAAATTTTTATGGTACATTACAATAATTCCAAGGACTATGTGCATATATAAATGTGAGGAGACTTCAAGGTAATTGACATGGAATGTAGATATAAGTAATAATTATGGGATTCCTCATCACCCTATAGGATCTCCTCAGTGCAATAGAATTTATCATGAGTATCCTGGACTTGGAAATGAGTTGAGAAACCATCAGTTTGTGTTATCTAATGATAAAGTGAATCCTTTCAGTTTTCAAAGAAGAAATCATAGTACATGGTCAGTTAAGTTGGTAAATTATGTCATTAAACCATGGTTTTTCATGAAAACAAATACATTATGTTATCTATTCTAATATAAGGAAAAAAACAACATAGTATTGATATTGATGTTTATTTGACTCCATTGATCAAATATTTGAAATTATTGTGGAATTCAGGTGTTAAATAGTAGAATTCATATAGAAATAAAGATTTAACATGGAGAGAAAATTTGTATAAGAATATAAATTACAATCCTTCTTATGGATATTTTTTAGGAAATATAATTAAATTTACTCAAGGGGGTCCCCTTAGCGAATAAGGTACACAGTAAATTAGGATGAAAAATTCGTCGAATATTATGTATCTTGGATATTGTATATTTCTACCTTGAAGACTTAAGTACTGATCTTGGATGAAATCATTAGATGGATGTTCATAATAACATAAAAAATCATCTCAACTTATATGTTATCAACTATTTGATAAATTAAAATATGTATAAATTTCTTTTGGTAAACCTTTTTTGATGAACCTTACAATAACTGGTTGGAAAAAGAGGTCAATTTTTTATTACCATATTGTAATTTTCAATATGTCATAAATTTTCTTGATGTTATGCATGTTGAAAAAAATATATGTGATAGTGTAATTTGAATATTACTAAATGCACCTGAAAGAAAAGGATGACATTTAGGCTTTGTTAGACATGATTGATTGGGGAATATGGGAAGAGTTGGTGCTAGTGAAGGGTATGAAATCTCATGAATGTCAAGTTTTGATGAAATATCTAATTTTGTAGCTTTAAATTTCATTTTTACAAAGAATGTTTATCATATAATAACCATGATCTGTTTCTTTTTCAATTCTATATGAAGGAAATTTATTAAACTGTAGAAATTGATAACTATTTAAAAGGAAATTGTTTTCATATTATGTGAACTAGAAATATTCTCCCCCCAATAGTCATTGATATGATGCTTCACTTGAAGGTTCACATAGTGATAGATATTTGACTATACGGTCCTGTACATTATAAAATGTTGTAGTCCATTTAATGGTATATGATGGTTATGAAATGGAATATCAAAAATTGAATTCAAACATGTAGTTGTATTGGGGATTGATATATTTTTGAGGAACCATCTGAATTCTATACTAACTACCTATCCGATGTGGAAATTATTGGTCTACCAAAATCTTGTCACACTGGGTGGATTGTGGTTGATGGAATTTCTGGAAGAGATGAGAAAATTTATATTATAGATCAAGACCAGGACCAAATTTAATTTTTTTATAACATTTTCAAGGATTCCACAAATGTTGAGACCCAAAAATATATTCTTATGAATTTTAATCCATCGAAGACTAAAATATAGATATCAAATACACATAATAAAAAAATTATAGTATGGATACGAGACCTTATTTTTAAAGAATCAGATGAATATTCAAATTCAATTTTACAAAAACATAGATGTCTAGCAATAGGACCAAGTGAGTATGTATTATCCTATAATTTTTATGTAATTAATGGTAATATGTTCTATAAAAATTAACATTAATAAGGTAGTACCGTGAAAAATAGAATATTTACACTTGTGGATGAAGTGATGCATGTTTCTGGTACTAAATACAACAATCTAATTAATGTGAATAATTAATACTTTGGAATAATCAAACAAATATAGGAGTCAGATTATAAAATATTCCAAGTGTCGATTTTTCAATGATAGTGGGTTGATAACAGGGCTTCTGTTAAAATAGATGAATTGAGAGTCATTAAAGTGGATTTTAGTAAGGAACGGTAAAAATTAAAACTATATATAATGGAATAAAAGGCAGAAAAATTATTTTACATTCCAAATCTCACAACTCAAAAGTTACCAATTTTTTTAATCAACCAAAACCACTAAAGGGTCAGATGAGAAATCAACTGAGGATGACACATTTATTGGGACATCCCAATAATTTTTCTGTAGTCCCAATATAGATGGGCGGATTTTTATGTTAGAGGATACCATAATGAAGGGATTTGGATACTTTAAATAAGGGTTAAATCTCTTAATCCTTTTAAAAAAAGCAGAGTGCAATAATATGGTTGTATTTTTTATAATATACATTGTGTTACATCATGTTATTATCTATTTTCTATTGCATTTATGTAATACAAATTAAATGTTAAACCAATTATTCATATAATGACTTCTGCAGGTTCTATTGATCTCAATCCTGAGTAACAATAGGCTTCTCAACATGTTATTTCTCCGTGTGAAAAGGAAAAACACCCTTCTACACATGCTGGTTCTCCCAATCCTGAGGAACAAAAGGTTTCTTAACCTGCTACTACTCCCAATGAAATGGTACAACAACCTTCTACACATGTCTATGCTACCACTAAAGAGGAACAACATATTGATTATGTTGAATCCAAATAAGTGTTAGGATATTAAAAACCAATAAACGAGAAAAAATAAGAGCTTCATTGCGTGATGGTGTTAGAAAAATTTATTAAGGATAAAATAAAATGCATCAAATTCAAGGTCGGATAGAATGCATGGGGTCATGCTATTAATTGAAAAAATTCCATTATTAGTAGATACATTAGTCTCATCACTCGGATGTGCATCCTGATTTATGTAGATTCATGGAACCATGTTTCTCCCATTCTTAAGACACTCATTTGGGAAGATATTATGGTAACATTTTGATATTCTTTATTTATCTTAATAAAAATTTAAAAAATGATACCATGTTTTACTCATCATCATCCATTGTAGAGAGAATTTATTTTCAATGAATCCCACAAGAAATATGTATTAATTATTTATGGAAGGATTGTTAAAAGATTTCAACAAATTCTAATGAGATTTCATCGTAATGATATTGAAAGGAAATTAAAACCACACCCACCACTTTTGTATGCATACTTGATAAGAAAATCATCATGGGAAGGGTTTAATGACCATCATTGGGAGATATATGTTCAGGTACATTGTGGTTTGTAATAAATTGTTTTACACTACATGTATTCATCACTTTCATTTATAATTTTTATTGTAGAAATAAAAACTGAGTTCTGAAAATATGGAACAACAGAAAAACAAACGTTCCCCTACTATAATTAAAGCATGGAGTAATCTTTAATTGATTTTTTTGTATTTTAAATCTACCATAATAATTTTATATCACATTTAATAACAACATAATTATGTTCCTCTATTTATATGAAGATTGGTGAATCTAAATACAAATCCACTTTAATCTCACGTCATGTGTTGTGGATAGAGTCATGTGTAAATAAATAGGTGATACTTTTATATGATAGAACACAAAAGTGTGAGAAATATGTGAAATTATGACATAATAAATATATGTTTTTCTTTAAATTTCTATTACATAACAATAATTTCTTATTTTCCTATATTTTGTATCTGACTTAAACACAAGAATCATCAACACCTATACCAGATGAAAACCTACTATCATTGTACTTGAATCATCCAAAACAGTACGACCTCCTCAAATATGTGGGTTTTGGGGTGACACCCCGAACATTTTTTGAGAAAAAAAAATAACAATAGGATAAAAATAAATGAATAGAAGAGATGAAAGAAATATTATCATCCATTTAAGAAAAAATTCATCAGAATAATAACTTTCTTGAAACTATTGTGGGGGAAAAATAGAATAAAAAACTCAAGAACAACCATTGTGTAAAGATCATTACCAACCCACACCTAGTTTATGTAAAGTCATTCCCCTCAAGGATCTGTCTTATTTGAGATAATAAATATTCTAATAATTGTTTCTATGAAATGTGAATAAAATAGACATTGATATCTTTGATGTATTAAATATTCAGTAGGGTGAAAATGAGTATGATTTATATATATCAACACACACCCATTACCTTGTTGTGGTGTCTACTGTGTTCAATAAACAAGAAGAATGTCTACACAAGAAACCACTTCGAACAGGTCATGTGAGAGTGGGAATTATCCTAGCACGAGATACGGGTTTTTAGAAAATTATTCCACTTGATGATGTTGATATCCATATAGCCAGCCATGCTATTGGAATGTTAATAGCATGCCTGTCAAATCTTGTAAAAGGACATGTTTACTAGGAGGTATTCATTTCCAATTTTTTTTCTTACTAATCTTTTAACAATTAATAAAAAAAGGCCTAAGCCAATGAATATTATTACAGATAGGGAAAGGGTAGGGGTGAAATGAAACTTGTACTCGAAACCATCTAAACGACCAACCATATAAACAAAAATATCTTTCAAAATAATATTTACCCCACTCTTTCAATATCTTTATTTAGTTACATTAAAGGTTCATGCAGATATAAATTTGAAAATGGTAGTAATCACATAATTTATTTTGATGAAAAATTTTATGGTGAGGAAGTTATAGACTAAATTTCTCTTGGGAATAAAAATTAAATCCTCAACTATGAATGGATAGGAGGCTCAGTTGTAAATGAACACATGAGGTATGCTTTCAAGATTTATTTCTGAAAGATGATATACAAGGTTAATTATGACTAAATACAAGTCATACTTTTTTGTAGCCATATATATCAATTCCATTTTAAGGTATTTCCCCGTCAACATAATCTTGGACACATTACTCTACACGTCACTTCTATAGAACAAAAAATATATATTAAAAAATTAATTATAAAATAGTGGAAAACGTTCCAAATTAGTTGAAGGAAAAAATACAGATAAATGAATCTTTTTAATACCAACATTTCAAGGGTAAAACTCTACAATTTAATCAAATCAAATATATTTTCATTTCTGTCATTACTTAATCATTTTTTGTTTTTAATCAACATTGGATGATCATTACAGTCAATTTGGATACTCAAAAGATTTATCTATTTGATTCACTAACTTGATTACAATCAAACTAACCACATGTGATGATGTTTGCCATTTTTTTAATACACTACATTAAATTTTTTAGAACTAAAATTCAAGTTATATTTTTTATATTATTTTTTAATATGAATTATGTTATGATAAGGAGGTTTATAAATATCGTCAAAATCATGGAACTAAGACAACCAATTGGTACAATAACCCTTAAAGGTTCTATAAGTGGAAAAGTATCAAGGTATATATAATAATATTTCACTTTCCAAAAACACATCAAAACAAATTACTTTTTTGTCTTAATGTTTTTGTTGTATCTGAAATAAACAAACGTAAAATATTGTGGTTGTTATGTTTGAATTTTTTTGAGAGAGATCATATTCCATCAACAAACTAGCATCTTTAAAGTGACATTTTTGATGAAAATTAATATTTCATTTAAAATAGTTATTAATCCTTTGTGTATTTATATTTTTCTAGTACTAATATGACTGTAAAAAAATTCCCATAATCACAAGACTATATATATTTGTTTAGAAATGAATTTGCAACATACATGATGGTAGAATGTACACATATTTCATGAATATATGACTTCCATAAAAGTAATGTATTGTTTTATATTTATGTTTAATTTAATTCTTTTTAGTATTAATCACATTAGAATCATTGTATTATACATATGGATTCCATTGTCTGTGTTGGGTTGGTTTGTTTGAAGCTTCTCATTCTCCTGATAGATTATATATTGGGGCTACAATTGAGAGTTCAAAAATCATGTCTCAATTCAAATAGAAATTTATTAATTTTACTTTATTTATAATTTTATTTGACTTTATTATATTATATTTTTATAAATATTATTTTTACATTATAAATAATTTTTTGACATTAACATTTTTATATTTTAGAAATAATAATTTATACAAAACTTAATTAATTTTATTTTGACTCACATGCACCTCCTAATATATCAATAAAAAAATCTAACAAATATCATTTTATGATGTGGAACTATTCATCACAGTGCTTCATAAACTTCAATAAAATTATGTCATTCAATAAAATATTTCAAAACAAAATTATTTGTGATTTTCAATTTCCTTTTTTATTAATCATATTTTTTAATATTTGGTATATTAATTTGTGTTCCTCATAAAAAATATAGGGTTTTCACACTCAAAATGTTTACAAATAATAAAATATTTTCCATAAATTCGGATTTTTATTTTCATGTTAAAGGATTTTAAAAAATTTAATTTCCCATGGTAATCCTATGAAAATGAATTTTCCCCCTTTTAAATTTTTTATGAATAATTTTTTTAACAAAATTTATAAAAATATATTGATTAACTGATACATGAAATCAATTTTTCAAATAAAATATTGAACATTTATTCTAGTAAAAATATGTATATATGAAGAAACATATATTAACAAAAAAAGACTGACTATTGAATAGATTATTCAACATTAACCTTTAGAATGATTTATGTGGTGACCCACTTGAGGATAAAATCCATGAAAAGCTAAATAGCATGGGTCCCCAAATTCCCAAATCATATAAGAAATGTGACTGACACCAGATTTGTGTGTACTATTGTGTCATATCTGACCCATCCCACATTGTGTAGCCTATCCCACTGATGCAATTTTCATAACCCATCTTGTTCTTGAAACAACCTGTATCCACTATAGAATAATACCATGTCTATGACACTACTATAAAAGCATAGAAATTACACTAGGGTATTTATATGTGTTTTTTAGCAATGAAAAGCACCACATTTTAGTTCTTAAAACAATTTTACATAATTATATATATATATATATATATATATATATATATAAATGAAAACACAAAAAATCAATCACACACACACACACATAAAAAATAACATAAACAACCACAACCACATGCACATGGACAATATCCCAACAGTGTAGAGATACAATTGAAACACTAAGAAATCCAAAAAGAAGTGATATAATATGAGGGAAGGTGTAATGGAGTAAGACAACCATGATTCAATATTTATTTAATCTCACTATAAATAAAAAAACAACCCAAAATAAACACAACTAGAAATGAGAGCCAAATAAGATCATAAATTGGATAACAACAACAAACCATCATCTTCAAAACCACACCTACTAAAATCCCATAATGTAGATCACATATTGACTGAGTCTAAAAATAATGATTCTATGTAATATAAATTATTTCTTGTGTAGGATTAAGCTAAATATTATCTTTTATCTTTGAAATAAAATGATCCACGACCCAAAAATAATCATTGATAGTGATAAAACTAGGGATAATAATTCATAAAAATAATATAAATGTGTACATAAAAATAATTTAAAGGGATCCTCATGGTGACCAGTTTATATTAATTTTAGTCTCACTCTAGTTTAACCTCATATGTAAAAATAATCTCAACATTCATTTCCTCATAAATAACCACAAGAGATAGCATTCCATTTTCATCACATGCCTCTCCATATTGTGGTTAAGGATTTGGAGGATAAGATATCACATTACAATACCTATCTTTGTTAGGAAGGTCCCTAAATGTCAGATTCAATAAATAAAAAATAATCAAATTTTCGATGGACTATTTATCATATTCCTATGAAGTTAATAGTATTATTTTTTGGGTTTTAACATATTTGGTTGGAAAATTATAAATTATTCTATAATGAATAATTTATTTTTCCCATTTCAAACACACAATAAAAAAGGTCAAAGTTTAAAGTTTTACCTCAAATAATGAAATATTATTTTAGGGGAGTTTATACAATCAAACCTTATATACTTCATATATAGATAGGTGTATCTATCTACTTATGTGATTGTGTGTGTGTGTTTATATATATGTATATATATATATATGTGTGTGTGTTTATATGTGTGTGTGTGTGTGTGTTTGTGTTCATGTGTGTATGTATATCTACAGTTAACATTTACTTATAAATATTGATAAGTCAACTTATTTTTTTAGAGTCACATATATATAGATAATTATGATTAAATAAATTAATAAATTGATAATATATATATATATATATATCTGATTTATAAATATATTTTTCATTTATGTAATTTTTTTGATTATGTCATAAATTGTTTATAAGGTTATTAGGATAATAAAAAAAATGTTTGTTTTTTTAAAAAACTTATATATCATTTGGCGATCTATGATCTATGGTAACACATAATGATTAAAACTTTCATGAATGTATTTATCATTAAAATATTTTTATGAAAATGATGGATAAAATATTGATTATTTTCAATTGTCTTCCAAAGGAATCTGTGAATGGTGTACAATTGTTTTAGGACTACAATAATCCATGAAACCGATAATTCTATAATTATTCATCCATGTTTATGAAATAATTACTCAAGGGGATTATTCTCAGGGGGATTATTAATATATTTTTAGAGTCATAAATTTTATACTAAACTTTTATATTTGGTAGATATATATATTTGGTGGAATATTATTACAAATTATTGATCACCATGATTTAATACAAGCATATATGATGGTGTACATCATAATTTGTATATGTAAATAGTGGTTGGAGATGAACATTGAGATTATTTGAAATATTTCTAGTGGATTATGAAATATGACAATATTACATTATATGTTTACTGTACAACATTTACAACACTATTAATAATACTAAAACTATATGACATCAAGAGTGCTAAAAGATAAAGTGATTCTAGTTTTATTAAATTACTTTCTCTTTTATATGATATATTTCTAGATGAATGTGATTTACAATGTCCAAAATATAAATCTAAAAGAATGTTAAATTCCATGGGTATGAACTATGAAAATATAAATCCTTATACCAATGAAATTATTTAATTTTAAAAATAGTATATTTTATTAAAAATAATTCCCTATGTGTAATGCTTCTCGATACAAGAAATAAAAATAACAATTTTTTAAGATTATAAGGTAATTTCCCATCACTCCAAAATTTATAAATATATATAGTAGTAAAAAGACTGAAATTTAGAAAACATTGTACAAAAATAATATAATTCATGATGGGAATCTTTTACACCACATAAATGTTCTTGAAAGAATGAAGATTTTCCACAAGATTCCTGAATTTTGAAATGAAAAATTTTACATTCATCTTGCATTAACATCCAAAGGAAATCATCACCATGGTGTGAAAATAAAAACTCACTATAAATATCTATATATATTTATATGTTATAACATATTATCATGGGATTTCATGATGTAAAATTATGTCATATTTTCTATCTTTGTCTCATGGTAAAAATAATTTGATAATGTTATTGAAATTTATTTAGAACCATTAATTGAAGGTATGAAATTTATATAGGATATGAATATTTTGGCGTATGTTTTTGACTAGAAAAAGGAATTCATGTTGATATCCATGTTTTTTGGTATGGTAAAACAAATTACTATATATAGTTATTATTTAGGATATATTATTAAAAAAAATCATAACACATCTTCTATGTGAAGATAGTTCATTAAATTTAAAACAATTATGAGGGAAATTTTTATTGGATGTCAGATTTTTTCCTTGATTTAATTGATATTAATGTTATAAAAAATGAAATTCATGGGATCTTTTAAATTTTTAACTCACCTTCTCTATTCATAAGTAATGAAAATTTTTAGATGGAAATAGAACTAATCAATATTTTGGTAAAGCTCTTGTTAAATTCCTTAGTATGGAAGATTGGAAAATGGATTAGTTTTATTAAAAATACTTAAATGAATGTTTTTTATACCATATATTTAATATAAATCATGTATATCATGAACAATGTTTCTGGAAGGGTCATTGGAGCATTAATAAATGCATAGGGAAGTTCTAATTATGTCATTAAGGAATGGTTACACATGATTGAATTTGATATAAGTGAATATTTGGCACTGGTAAAGGATGAAACCAATATTTTATCCCTAAAACAACTCACATTATTTCCGATAAAGTAATATTTTATTTTTTAAACATTTATAATGGTTTATTGGTAATAAATGAGTACTCATCAAATATAAAGAATATTTTACCAAAGGAGAACGTGAATTTGAAGGGCTTTAAAGCACAAGATTTTCTTTTTTTAATAAAAAATTCAATATTTATGTTTATATTTTGTGTTTTGTATTGATTTGTTTGATACACACATTATAATATTATAATTTCTTTCTAAAATAAATATTTAGAAATTTTATTAACCAAATAATGTTTCTACTAATGGAAAAGGAAATTATTGTCATATTATATGAAGATTGAAATATATGTCAATATAATTAATGAAATAATTAATGATATGTTATTTAAGACTTAATATAGTTTCATATTAAATAAAAATTATACATATATAATAATTGGATCCAAAAATATCATCACACTGGTAACATCATAGGTGAATTCATTCCATGACGAGACATAAACGACTTGAAGTGTAGAGACCCAAACTTGAAATACATGGACATTACATTACTTTTGCGGAATACTTAATATATAAGAAAAACAGACACACAAGGACCGTAATAGTTTAATGTCTTTGGAAACTCGGAATAAAATCTTCTAATCGTGGTGAAAGATCTTAAACGTCTTTCATAAAGATCTTCCCATTTTTTTCTTACCTAAAACCTTTATTTATATCCTGGGGAAAAGAAAACATAAAAAGGGTGAACTCAAATGCTCAGTAAGGGTAAAAAAAAGAAAAATCAATCACATCATATTCATAAGAACATAACATTTGGGAAATCTTAACCTTCAAAAGAGATCATAATATCATAACATGGGATAAATCATAGTAGTGAAATATAATCCCAATAATCAAAACATAAAACATGAAACTTTGTGGTATACACACATAATCATAGAGAATCATTTCTTATTAGTCAAGACTCATTGCCAAGATTATCTTAGTGGACAAAGTCCATTTCTGAATTGAGTTCACTCCTCGTTTCAGTCCTGTTTTACTGAACCGGTTTAACCTGCCGTTCCAGCCATGTCTATCTCATGAGATATAAAATCTTTACCCAATGAATTAGAGGGAGATATAGGTCCCACCCATCTCATAATGATACCATTCTTTTGTGTGCCACAAAATCATAAACTATACATCATAGCATAACCCATGTAATAAAAATGGGAATCTTAAACATCATGACATCATAAAACAATTCATATAAGATAAAGGAATTCATAAAAATAAATCCATCACAACATAATCAAATCAATGTAATAATAGAGATAAAAACAGAACCCTTTATTATCTTAGATGGAAAATAATTTTGAAAAAACACTTGAACTCCATTCTTGAAGAAAATATCCTTTCTACTTCAAAAACACTTTTCCTTTCTTAACATTTTATACAATTTTAAACTAAAATAAGTTGATTAATATAAACTTGAAAACTTGTAAAGGAAGCTTCTTGGAAATAATGTTTTAAAAATCCATTCATGCCGTATAAGTTAAAAAAACATTCTTCTCGTACTTTGGACGAAAAAGTCAAAAAGTACCTCGTACGAAAAACGACAAAAGATTCCTTTCATATCTTTTACTATAAACTCACAAAAGGGTAAAAATGGATTTAAAAAATTGTAGCTGGATGGAAATAATATTACATATTGAGGAATCATGGATGTGGATGATAAAATACACCCCAGTAAATACCAAAGTATAAACAATCTCAGATAAAAATGAGATTGTGATATTTCCCTTACCTTAGGTCCGATATGCTTTGTACGTGTCCGAACCTCCTGTATAATGATTTAAATAATGTTATTGACTTATTCTAGAATCATACTTATTTTTATGATATCATATATGGTCATATTCTTAGCTTCTTAGTAGTAATATTTCATTGCTACTTGTTATTCGGGTGTTTATAACTTTTTGTTCTTATGCGTGTTTTGTCGTATAAATTCTTATTCTTCTCTTTAGGTTATAGATACCCCATTTACAGAATGGTATTAGTGTAATATATATCATATTCATTCATTAAATTTATTTATATAATCATAATGAAATGAAGATCATGTAGAACGAGTCGCATCACATCGTGGAGACGGTATTCCGTACGTATGCACGAGTGATGATATCGTTCCTATGATCGTGGAATTGTGTTGGAGTGTATGTATACTATTTCAGAATCAGTATCACTTTATAATAGTAATATATAGTCATTATTTACACCATTATACCCATCCAAGTAAGGTGGTTGTGGAAAATAGATTACACCACGGCGTGGAGACGATATTTAGTACATACGCACACGCGGTGATTTCATTTTCCGTAGGATGGATAGATGGTGAAATATGGTTGTTTCATAATTATAATAACATATAAGTATATTATTGATACTGATGTTATTACTTTATAATGAAACAACTAAAGAAGAAGAAGTGGAATAAGAAATAAAGATGAAAGAATCGGTAACAGAAATTACCTCTTCTTTGAAGCACCTCTTTGAGACCTCCTCTTGGGGCACTAAAATTGGTCTTCAAGGAAGACCAGAACATCTAGGATGTTTCTAGGGAAGTGGAGAAGAGAATTTGGCAGAGTTTGGCCAAGATTTAAGGCTCAAAGTGTTGTGAGTAAGAGAGGGAGGGGGTGCCCTTTTATAAGGGAGGAGAGGGGCACCTTTGGAATAACAAAAACTATTATTTTATTATAAAGCCAAATTCGGTTTTAAATAGCTCCAAATTGATTTATTTATAAGCTAATGCGGGGATGGGTCTAAATACTCTCATCCAATAGAATTTATACAAGTTTAGGTTCCTATTTTAACCTTATCATTTATATTTAACTTTAAGTTAGATAATTTTACTTTTACCGTGTCTTCTTGTTTTCTTACACTATATGGTTAATAAACTTACTATATCAAGACAAACGAACCCCAAGTTGTTTATTATTAATATATATAACCTTATCTAAGTCATTTGGCCGAACCTTAGATATTTAGGAATAAAATAACAATTAATAATATAATATTTGTTTTAAAAACTATTTTATGTCAATTTTGACACTATTTAGTAATTGATTTTTGTGAAAATTATAAAAGAATTATTAGTTTAAAAAAAGTTAATTAAATCAATACTAACATGTCATATTAATCTATAAAATTAGTTTAATACATAAAAAGTATTAAATTACATTTATTTGGGTATTTATAACATCAATTATGTCAATATTTCATTAATAAGACAATTACTGCATCATCTTTGTGTCATAATAAATGATAATTATTTAATCCCTAAAAATTGTAAATAAATTCCTATGATGTAGATAATTGTATTATATTTCTGGAGATTATTCAGGTTCGAAGTTTCATGAAGTTTATCACTAAATTAAAATTATTATACTTATAAGATTTAAGAAAGTGACATGTTGTCACATTCTTTGGTTTTAATAATAATTAAATTATTTTCATGGACAAAAGTCCATTAAATGAATCTAATCCGACCCTAAGGTGATATGGGTCGACTTTTAATCATCCAATAGGATTTTTACATGTGTTAGGGTAATTTTATAATATTATATTTGCTCTTAATTACCCGATTTACCTTTAACTATGGTAAATAAAATTTACCGTAGTTACTATTCATAATTTCCAAAAATAAAAAGTAGCTTATTAACGTAATTTGGATCCACTGATTCCAAATATGGAATCCCTTCATCCAAATTCAATACACAAAAGTTGCAGAAATTAAATTAAAATTAATCCCGTTGTCGAAAGAAAACGGGTTTTTCTTTAAAACATTTCAAAAGTTTGAATTGATTTATCCTACGAATTCAAGGTAGAATCAATGATAATGAAATACATTATATTAAATGGTAAAAATATATTATATTTATACTTTAAAACCATTCAATATTATAATTTAACCATATAAATTATTGCGATGAAAAAAGTTTTTTTTAATTAAAATATAGCGTGTTTTTACTATTCATCAAAATATGAAAGTTACGAGAATAATATGAAAATTTATCCAATTTTTTTTTATTTCATGATTCCAAAGAAGAATTTTATTTTGTCAAATTAAACTTATAAACATGTCAAAAACTAGATTTAAAGTGGGTGCACCATCAAAAGGCGGCAAAACTGCATTTTTTGAAAAAATACTTATTTTACCCGAAAAATTTATTTTGTTCTTATACCATGTTTTAGAAAATGTGCAAGACGAATAATAATGTTATAAGATTAAAAATTTAGTTAATACTATTCATAACGGCTAGTTCATAGTAATATTATAATAATATATCATTGTTTAGTAAAACACGGTATTGCGTACAACACACGCTATCGAGGAAGGTCGCAATTGCGTGTAATGCAAGCCAAGTCAGGGTTACATGTTGTGAAAGAATCCTTCGTTGTTTTGTATAACATAATCCAACCATATTTCATTTATACATTGAATATATATATATATATATACACACTCAATGTTGCGTAGAATAACTATTATCAAAATTGTGTGTAACACGATCCAAAAATAGTGTTGCGTATACTGCAAGCTAATACGGTGTTGCGTATAGCACAAGGTAATCTTGGTGTAGCATAAAACACAAGACATTAATGAAATTAAAAGAATATTTTTCATAAAATCTCGGGGTGTTACATTCTACCCCCTTAAAATTAATTTCTCCCTCGAAATTCGTCGGGGTTAAAAATGGTGTACTACTCGAAAGTTTGTTTAATAGAAACCCACATCGTAAAAAGGAATACCAAAACATGGCTTTAAAAATTAAAGTATGAAATGTAACGGTTACCCAAATTAACTCATCCCTGGGTTTCCACATAGGAGAACATATGTGAAAATATGGATATGGAAGAAAAATCTAACCATCAAGTTCTGATGGAGAGTGGTAGAGAACATGGCTATGAAAAAGATAACAATCACAAAGATATTGATTTTTGATGATATAAGGTACCATATGATTCATTGGATATAATGGAACTAGGAAAACATTTTTGGTTTTCAAGATCATTTCCCTAAAGTTGATGAATTAAAAGAAATACTTGCATGATTTTGGTACAATCTCACTGTTGTTCGTGAATAGAACAATTTACACTTTATCCCTTAAATAAATGAAGTTGAATTTGTTATTCGTGATGTGTTAGCAGATCATGTGATAGAATGATGGGTCATTCCATATCTTTCAAACAAAAGGTTAGAAAAAGTTATAAGTCCATCTTATGGTTAGATTAATCGTATATGGTTCCAAAAATGAACTTATACATCATATATCATACCGCTTAATAAAATAAAACTAGTTTCTACTAACCAGAGACTTCCTGTAGGCCAGTGGTAGGCGATAAAGGCCAGTCGTACTTCGGTTGTGGGTTCGATCCCCACAGCCTTGTCTGACGCGATGGGCTGTCGCCCATTTTGCAGGTTGTCCTTTTTCTAAAACTACATTACTATATCATCCCATCAATAATATCGAAAAAAGGTTCTATCCTTAAACAATACTAACTTATGCCCAACATAATCCATTCAAATCCTTAGGCTTATCCATAATATTGCAGTCCATTGTCATATTATTGTGAAAACGATTACCAGAGATTTCATATAAGAAGCATGTTAATACCATCATTGATCCCCATATATCATAAGATATGTCTTTTTGGTCACATTACAAACGTTCGAAGGCCTTAATCATGCATTCTCTTGAAAAATAAATACCCATTGAACCTTAGTGAAAACATGAATACAGTTAAAAGTTAACACTTTCCACATACCAAAATCCTCAAAATTCTATATACTCAAACCATGATATCACTTAGTACTTATATCAATCATTATCTCATGAATACAATCAAACATCTCATTATCTTCTTATTCCTTCATTATGCACATATCATCTACTTTACAAAAATATCTGAATAACATTCCATGGTTACTGGTACCATTCAATATATACTTTCAAATACTTTTAGAAAAAACAATAGTGTAACAATCCTTAGATGATTCTTTATTCCATAGTACCATTAACTATACAACATAACTCTCGATAAACATACAATCATTCCACTACCTTCTAAAACAACCGACTGAGCTTCAAAACTTCTTTCAGCTCATATATCATTTGTAGTCTCCTCATCATCATCCACATAAATACTACCCATATGACCATGCTGATTCTCTTCATGAGATTTTCCATTAGGGAATTGGTTTGCATAATGCCCGTACATTCCACATTTAAAACATCTAATCATTATTGATGTCGTAGAAATACCATTATCCTTGTCCATGGTGTTAACTGAACCTTTTCCTTTTCACTTACTGGATTTGTGTCCTTCTTTTCCACACCCAAAGCATCTTCCAGTTCCTTTGAAACAATCTCCCTGATGCCTCTTCCCACATGATTTACATGAGGGAAATTGAACTTTCTTTCCTCTATGTTCATCATGAAACATCATCTTTCTCTTATTATCTGAGTCGGGAAACTTATCAAAGTTGAGATTATTGATCATATTATGAGATTGCTGATTAGGCATAATAACGATGTTTGGACTTCCAGATCTCATTTCATTTGGTTTCTCATGAAGAAAAACATTCCATTGTCCGTCATATCCTCCATTATCATGAATCTTCCTGTTTCCAGCCATTTTCTAAAACCCAAAAAGAATAGTGTGAGAGGAAAAAATCATGCTAGGGGAAAAAACACAGTAAAGGGGGAGCACCCTCAATATCTAACATATTAGGTTAAATTCTAAGATCGTTATCGTAGTTCTAGGACTATATCCTATACGTATTCTTATCCTTAGGTACATCCCTAGACATACCTTAGAAATATCTCTAGGGATCTCACTAACGTTTTCGCATCCTAGTTTCCAAAGGTTGACTAAACCTTTCCTCTGATACCAACTGTAGAGACCCGAAGCTTGACGTACATGGACATTACATTAATTTTGTGGAATACTTAATACATAATAATAACAGACACACAAGGACCGTAATAGTTTAGTCTCTTTGGAAACTCGGAATAAAATCTTCTAATCGTGGTGAAAGATCTTCAACATCTCTCATAAAGATCTTCCCCTTTTTTTCTTACCTAAAACCTTTCTTTATATCCTGGGGAAAAGAAAACATAAAAAGGGTGAGTTCAAATGCTCAGTATGGGTAAGAAAAAGAAAAATCAATCACATCATATTCATAAGAACATAACATTTTGGAAATCTTGACCTGCAAAAGAGATCATAATATCATAACATGGGATAAATCATAGTAGTGAAATGTAATCCCAATAATCAAAACATAAAACATGAAACTTTGTGGCATACACACGTAATCATAGAGAATCATTTTTTATTAGTCAAGACTCATTACCAAGACTATCTTAGTGGACAAAGTCCATTTCTGAACCGAGTTTACTCCTCGTTTCAGTCCTGTTTTACTGAACCGGTTTAACCTGCCGTTCCATCCATGTCTATCTCATGAGATATAAAATCTTAACCCAATTCATTGGAGGGAGATATAGGTCCCACCCATCTCATAATGATACCATTCTTATGTGTGCCACAAAATCATAAACCATACATCATAGCATAACCCATGTAATAAAAATGGGAATCTTAAACATCATGACATCATAAAACAATTCATATAAGATAAATGAATTCATAAAAATAAATCCATAACAACATAATCAAATCAATGTAATAATAGAGATAAAAACATAACCCTTTATTATCTTAGATGGAAAATAATTTTGATAAAACACTTGAACTCCATTCTTGAGGAAAATATCCTTTCTACTTCAAAAACACTTTTCCTTTTTTAACATGTCATACAATTTTAAACTAAAAGAATTTGATTAAAATAAACTTGAAAACTTGTAAAGGAAGCTTCTTGTAAATAATGTTTTAAAAACCCATTCATGCCATATAAGTTAAAAAAACATTCTTCTCGTACTTTTGTCGGAAAAGTCAAAAAGTACCTCGTACGAAAAACAAAAAAAGATTCATTTCATATCTTTTACTATAAACTCACCAAAGGGTAAAAATGGATTTAAAAAATTTTAGGTGGATGGAAATAATATTACATATTTATGAAACATGGATGTGGATGATAAAATACAACCCAGTAAATACCAAAGTATAAACAATCTCGGATAAAAATGAAATTGTGATATTTCCCTTACCTTAGGTCCAATATGATTTGTACATGTCTGAACCTCCTGTATAATGATTTAAATAATGTTATTGACTTATTCCAGAATCATACTTATTTTTATGATATCATATATGGTCATATTCTTAGCTTCTTAGTAGTAATATTTCATTGCTACTTGTTATTCGGGTGTTTATAACTTTTTGTTCTTATGCGTGTTTTGTCGTATAAATTCTTATTCTTCTATTTAGGTTCTAGATACCCCATTTCTAGAATGTTATTAGTGTAATATATATCATATTAATTCATTAAATTCATTTATATTATCATTATGAAATGAAGATCATGTAGAACGAGTCGCATCACATCGTGGAGACGGTATTCCGTACGTACGCACGAGTGATGATATCGTTCCTATGATCGTGGAATTATATTGGAGTGTATGTATACTATTTCAGAATTAGTATCACTTTATAATAGTCATATATAGTCATTATTTACACCATTATACCCTTCCAAGTAATGTGGTGGTGGAAAATAGATTACACCACGGCGTGGAGACGGTATTCCGTACGTACGCACGCGCGGTGATTTCTTTTTCCGTAGGATGGATAGATGGTGAAATAGGGTTGTTTCATACTTATAATAACATATCAGTATATTATTAATACTGATGTTATTAATTCATAATTAAACAACTAAAAAAGAATAAGTGAAAGAAGAAATAAAGATGAAAGAATTGGTAACGGAAATTACCTCTTCTTTGAAGCGCCTCTTTGAGACCTCCTCTTAGGGCACTAAAATTGGTCTTTGAGGAAGACAAGAACCTCTAGGATGTTTCTAGAGAAGTGTATAAGATAATTTGGCAGAGGTTGGCCGAGCTTTAAGGCTCACAGTGTTGTGAGGAAGAGAGGGAGGGGGTGCCCTTTTATAAGGGAGGAGAGGGGCACCTTTGGAATAACTAAAACTATTATTTTATTATAAAGACAAATTCGGTTTTAAACAGCTCCAAATTGATTTAGTTATGAGATAAGGTAGGTATGGGTCGAAATCCTCTCATAAAATATAATTTATACAAGTTTAAGTTCGTATTTTAACCTTATAATTTATATTTAACTTTAAGTTAGATAATTTTACTTTTACCGTGTCTTCTTGTTTTCTTCCACTATAAGGTTAATAAACTTACTATATCAAACCAAACGAACCCCAAGTTGTTTATTATTAATATATATAACCTTATATATGTAATTTTTCCAAAACATAGATTTTTAAGAATAAAATAACAATTAATAATATAATATTTGTTTTAAAAACTATTTTATGTCAATTTTGACACTGTTTAGTAATTGATTTTTTTGAAAATCGTAACAGACTTATTAGTTCTAAAAAAGTTAATTAAATCAATACTAAAATGTCATATTAACCTATAAAATTATTTTAATTCATAAAAAGTCTTAAATTACATTTATTTGGGTATTTATAACATCAATTTTGTCAATATTTCATTAATAAGACAATTACTGCATCATCTTTGTGTCATAATAAATGATAATTATTTAATCCCTAAAAATTATAAATAAATTACTATGATGTAGATAATTGTATTAGAGTTATGGAGACTATTCATGTTCTAAGTTTCATTAAGTGTATCACTAAATTAAAATTACTATACTTATAAGATTTAAGAAAGTGACATGTTCTCACATTCTTTGGTTTTAATAATGATTAAATTATTTTCATGGACAAAAGTCCATTAAATGAATCTAATCCGACCCTAAGGTGATATGGGTCGACTTTTAGTCATAAAATAGGATTTTGACATGTGTTAGGGTAATTGTATAATATTATATTTACCCTTAATTACCCGATTTACCTTTAACTATGGTAAATAAAATTTACCGTAGTTACTATTCATAATTTCCAAAAATAAAAAGTAGCTTATTAACATAATTTGGATCCACTGATTCCAAATATGGAATCCATTTTTCCAAATTCAATACACAAAAGTTTCAGAAATTAAATTAAAATTAATCCCGTTGTTGAAAGAAAACGGGTTTTTCTTTAAAACATTTCAAAAGTTTGAATTGATTTATCCTACGAATACAAGGTAGAGTCAATGATAATGAAATACATTATATTAAATGGTAAAATTATATTCTATTTATACTTTAAAACCATTCAATATTATAATTTAACCATATAAATTATTGCGATGAAAAAAGTTGTTTTTAATTAAAATATAGCGTGTTTTTACTATTCATCAAAATATGAAAGTTACGAGAACAATATGAAAATTTATCCAATTTTTTTTATTTCATGATTCCAAAGAAGAATTTTAGTTTGTCAAATTAAACTTATAAACATGTCAAAAACTAGATTTAAAGTGGGTGCACCATCAAAAGGCGGCAAAACTGCATTTTTTGAAAAATACTTATTTTACCCGGAAAATTTATTTTGTTCTTATACCATGTTTTAGAAAATGTGCAAGACGAATAATAATGTTATAAGATTAAAATTTTAGTTAATACTATTCATAACGGCTAGTTCATAGTAATGTTATAATAATATATCGTTGTTTAGTAAAACCCGGTATTGCGTACAACACACGCTATCGAGGAAGGTCGCAATTGCGTGTAATGCAAGACAAGTCAGGGTTGCGTGTTGTGAAAGAATCCTTCGTTGTTTCGTATAACATAATCCAACCATATTTCATTTATACATTGAATATATATATATATATATATATATACTCAATGTTGCGTAGAATAACTATTATCAAAATTGTGTGTAACACGATTCAAAAATAGTGTTGCGTATACTACAAGCTAATACGGTGTTGCGTATAGCGCAAGGTAATCTTTTTGTAGCATACAACAAAAGACATTAATTAAATTAAAAGAATATTTTTCATAAAATATTGGGGTGTTACATGAAGTGTGAGTTGAAAACCCAACTCACAATCCCCAAAAATTTCAAAATAAATTGAGGTATAATGTAATTACATGAGGTAAAAAGTTTTTTCAGTAGCCTATAATTCATAATGAACTAAAATTTAAAGAAGAATAACTAAAAATATAATTAATTGCATAAAATTTTTGAGTATTCCGCACTATAATCTTTTGTAGTAAAAACTACATCCCAATAGCATCCATTCCACTTGATTTTTTCATCTTCTAGCTGACCATGAAATAATTTTATTCCATTTAATAATAGCTTTAATCCTTTGAAACAATGTTATGAGATGTTAGAATATATAAATATGGTATGATTTCTTCCTTATAATAACTTCAACATGAGAAGAAGCATATGAATTGGAGTCATAAAACTCTTACAATTTATATAAAGGAATATTCAAATTTATCCCAAGAAATTGAAATTAGTTATCCATGAGAGAAAAATATATTTCCTTCCATGATTCCTGTATCAAAAGGCAATGAACATCACAATAATAGCTTCCACAAAACATTATAATGGATAGAAATAGAAATAAATATTTACTGTAGAAATCATTGAAAAGAATCTAGAATACTATTCCCGAAATAAAGTATATATCATCTCAATCATTATTCACTAGAAATGATATCCAATAATAAAATTTAGAACAAAATACAAATGGTTCAAACTCTATAGACCTATAATAAAATAACTTTCCCATGTAATCCAATCCCATTGAATGTTGTAGTAAAGAATGTTCAGACATTCCATTTAGCTCTTTCCCATAGACAATGTGACTTAGAATAATGAAATATCTATATCATCCCACTACTCGCTAAAACTATTTACACATTGATGTATTTAATTGAATATATTACATTAGGATCAATCATTATAGATTGTTATTATTCAACACTATGGTTTAAGAATACACTATTTGGAGCACACATTATCTCCAAAGCATTAATCTAGGCTAAAAATTATGTCACACAAGTAAGAATATTCTAAATAAATTGTTTTTTAAATAAAAATCATGTTTTAACCTTCTATTTCCCCAAGTTATTTTCATGATAATATGGAAAAACATTGTCATTAGGCCGAGCTCTATTAAACCATCCCAATTCAGTAATATCCCAATAGTGGAAAGACCAGAACTGGCCTTCCACAATTGATATTTTCTTTCATCCAAAAATTGGTTAGAGAAACTCCACCTAATATCAATATCTATATGAAAAAATATATTTAATCACTTATTTTTTGGGTCATATTTTTATATATAGGCCCAAGAACAAAATTCATTCCATATTAAATAGACGTTTGATTCTTCTCTCTCAATCTATGTTAATTTTTACATTAAATGAAAATATTAGGGGAAACTACTAAAATAAATAAATGAAAACTTAATGGCCTATGATAAAAAATATTAATTCCAAAATCTTATCCTTTGAACCTAATCGATCCATTTGACTTTGTAATATTTCATAAGGTAATTTTGGCAATTCAAAAATTTAATTTATGTGGATTGAAGTACTAATTAAAGAATTGAATATATTTCCGTACGTAATCCCATATCTAATTGTGATTTCTCCATTCCTCATTTATCTAATTTGAAATTGTTGAATATTTTGATTATTGATGGATCTATATCTTGATTTATATAATTGTTTTTCTTGGATTCCCCCTTGATCGATTTTAGCCTTTGACTCTCCGATTGAGGATCCCATGTTGGGTGTTTGATAATTCCTTGAACAAGGTGGTTGGTTT
Organism: Viscum album; assembly: GCA_963277665.1. Lineage (NCBI taxonomy): Eukaryota > Viridiplantae > Streptophyta > Magnoliopsida > Santalales > Viscaceae > Viscum > Viscum album. The sequence continues at coordinate 1,804,897,661 of OY728156.1, forward strand.
TGTAATTCAATTACATTCAATTAAAATCATTATTTATTTCCTAATTTGAAACATATTTGAAAAATATTTCCAAAACATGAATTGAGATCCATAATCAATCTTTTCAAAATGGGATGGTGTTTGTTGAAAATCATTAACAACTTCATTTTAAATTAATTTATGGTATTTAGAAAATGATTTTGTGTGAAAATTATTGATATGAGGAATGAATATGATGATTTTTTCAGAATAAAAAAATGCATTTTTTAATGAATTTGAAACTATATGAATTACTTTGAAAGTCATGATATTTTCTAAAAACCATTTGATGTTGATTATTCAAGGAAAATTTCATGTTTTGATTATTGAATTGAGGTGGATAGAAATGACTGTTTGAACTAATTTGAGATTGAATAAAATAAATGACAACACATTTGGGGATGATTAAAATTTCTATTAGATATTTGGAACTGCAACCATTCATAGTATCATTCCTCTTCCATTCAGATCACCCCAGGACATTGGAATCCTCCTTAGATAGGATTCTTGAAGATGAATATGGATGAATCCCTTTTTGATAGAAGTATTACAAAAATTGGTGTGATTGTCTGAGATTCATTAGTAAAAATTGCTACTACTCAATAATTATCCTTATCCACTTCGTAGACTCGACCAGTTGTAGAAGCCCATGTTATTATTGTTGGTTTGGAATTTTCCTAGAAAAGAGGATGGTGATATCTTATCCTAGAGCTAGATTGTCTTACTAATTTCAATTCAATGTTTTCATAGGAAAGTTGACTTAAATCATTCAATTCTTTTAGACAAGAAGATTTAGTCTCTTCAACACCTTTTCATAGAATGTTCCTTTTATTTCACCAAATGGAAGGGTAATAGTGTTGCTCACCTGTTGGCGACATGTGGCCTTTTTAGTGTGTCTCATGACTGGTTAGATGATTTCCATCCTTGGAATTCTACCCTTGTAATCACTAATCATTAAAATTTTAATTAAATTCATTTATATTCAATATATATATATATTTAGCATAATTTAAAAAATTATATTTATAATATTTTTAAATATAATTATAATTATTATACAATGAATATCATAATAATAATTATTATAGAAATATTACTTTAAAATTTATAAATTAAAAATAATAAAAATAAAAATAAAATTTATATTTATCATATTTATAAATAAAATTATATGTATGGTTTACAATATATAATTAATAGATAAATATGTATAATAAAATTAATTTCAGAGATAATTATTTTTATACTGAATTATTTTCATAATACTTATTTACATTAATATTTTTTATAATGTTCTGATTTTATAAGAAAATATTTAATAAATCCAAAAAAATTTAATTATATTTAATAGAAATACTCAATAGTGTATTTGATTTTAGTAAATGTTTCTATATCCCCCATCAAAATCATTATATATATTTTCAATGTGTAGTTAGTGTATATTGTTATTAAGAACCCCTAAAAACCATAATACCAAATTTGGTAAGAATTTTTTATGATAACCATATAAAATAATTATTTTTTACAAACTCAAATCTTTCATTTATCATAATACCATATCACACACACACACACACACACACACACTATTTGTGTGTTGATAGTTTTGCGGCTGAGTGGAACTCAACAGCTGGCCTCCACATCTAGGAGGACCTCGGTTCAAGCCCTGATGGGCGCAGGTACAATTTTAATGATATGAATTTGGTGAAGTAGATGATGATGTGGGAGGGTATTGAGATGGGCGTGATGCAATTCTGATGATACACGACAAATGATTCAGGAGACATGTTTCACTGGTCCTTTGGGACACAAATCGATCATATTTTTATGTCATTAGCTGAATTCACACTAGGACTTTGGGACATTAAAAATTTTAATTAGATTAATTGGATGTGATTATATCCTTGGGGGAGGTAAGATGCATGATCCCTACTAACCCAACATGCGTGTCTGTGTTTCCTTTGGTTGTAACCCCTAAGACCTCAAATATTTATACTTGTTTGTGTGTGTGTATGCATGAATGAATGTATATATAAAATATAATAATAATTTTATTATAAATGGAATATTATTATAAATATGTTTATATTTATTAATATATATATATATATATATTTATGTTTAAATATAAAAAATCAATTTATAGTAAAATTAGATTTATAATATAATAAATATATTAAATATAGGTAAGTTTATTATATATATTAGTTTCATGTGTAAAAATATAATTAAGTTAACATAGAATATAATTTGAAAAATATTGGGGATAGAACCCATTTATTAAAGAAAAACAAGAACCTAGGGGGATGAGGATAGAAAAAGAAATATCGACCCCATTCTCAAAAACAACCTAAAATACAATGTCCAAACAAGAGATGAATAAAATATATTTATTAGTGTAAAAATACAAAAATAAATAAAATAAATATAAGTAGATAATATTTTTTAGTATATAAATATATTTATATAAATATAATTATAACTATAAATATAAATACCATTATAATGTGTTCCATCAGGTATCCTACTAGTACGTGGTGATGCTAGACATCAAATATATCAATGATTGAACCCTAGAAACCCCCTAATTTGGAGGTATTTTCCACATGGTGGTACTATAAAACTAAATCGACCAATAAATATGTCAAATAGTATAAAAAACCACTCATTGTATAAGGTAGTGTAGTTAACAGTAAAATAATTCACTAATACAAGCCTATGGGACACATATCAAGGGCTTTTAGGCCACTCTATTTTTAAGGTGCCATTGAACCATAAAATAAATTGTAATGGTACCAGTGGGTACTTATCAATATTTTTGGGAAGTGAGGAGGCATGACCCACTCTCATTTCTGGAGTGTTTGAGTGTTTGGGATTTGTTATCCCATACCAAAATAATGATAATTATAATTGTAATGTAATAAATATAATACAATAAAGTTGTTTTAATAGTATTCTAAATATAATTATATTTACATGAAACATAATATTTATATATAAAATATATTAATAGAAATTATATTACAAAAAATAATAGTTATTTATATAATTATATAATTTTATAATCAATTAAACTATATAACATACATAATATTCATATATGCAATTGTGGGATTATAGATAATGCAATTTCAACCCATAATCCTACATGAAACCTGATCTAAAATTTTTAGAATCATATCACTGTGGAACTATTGAAGAATTTTAGTATTATAGCAGAGCATGTGTTCTTTTAATATTCTAGCAGTTGTAATATTCATCTGAATTGTTCTTTTGGGGAACAAATTAGGGTCATCATACCATAGAGGCCACTAGGCCATCCCAACCCTTTGGGTTGTAGGGTATCCAAGTCATCATAGGACTTATAAGCCACTCAACATTTGGTAAATCCATTTTTGGGTAGTGGGAGACATAAAGGGACAAGTTGTTATGTGTGGTGAATAGGTAGGCACCGCAACATTGTGACATACAATGTTGTTAGGTGAGAAGCTTGAAAGATCATTCGATGAATTGAAACATATTGTCTAACAATATAAATCATGAGACAGAGGTATCCCTACAATGAAATAGAAAATGAATTCATTGTATGATGGTCATTAATAGGGGGCAGTGCTGAACGTAAAGGTTGACAACCAAATAGATGACGAAACACATCCTGGATGGTAGTGTGGCATAGAAGGACACAAGGTATCTATTAATGTGAAAATTGAAAGGTTGGTAAGTGTGTTGGAACATATCATCTATCCTTATACCTAGACATGGTATATATTTGTTTTCTATCTTGATATAATAGCTAGAAACCAAATTCAATGATTTATGGATTGGGGGAGGCACAATGGAAAGACTGAGATCATGACGTGACGTGTAATTGCTCATTGGGGATTTCGATTCATCTCCTTCAAGGGACTTTGGGAAAATTCATTAGGGACTTTGATATATCTTGATCATTGTCCATCAAGGATTAAATATGTAATTAATTAGGTCTAAATAGTGTTTATCATTCATTATGTGAAGGGAAGATGGTTGACCTACTAATGTTTTTGTGTGTGTATTGTTTGTGATTTTTAATCCCACACACATATATATATAATAGTAATATAAAAAATATAATTTTAATTTTGTTAAAATAATAGTTAATATATTTATTATACAATAAATGAAATTATATTAGAACTATATTTTTATTTATTATATCGTACATTTATTTATACTATAAATCGAATAATGTTATATATATATAAGTATATATATAAATATAAATATAAATATATTTAAATAAATATATTATATTAATATAATTATTTACATAATTAAAATTTCATTATATTTATTTTGATATAAGGGATTAAAAACCACACACACTCAGGAACATCAGGGGGAAAAGCTTCATCCCTTACCATAATAATTGACAATGACCCACTATGATCATTATAATTTAATGCCCAAAGGTCCTATGACATGAAATCCCATTTATTTATCCAAAGTCCCATTTTTATGGGTCAAAGTATCCTTCAGTAGATAATATAGGTACATAAATCTTCATGATATTATACTAAAAGAGATAGTTTTTTAAAATATAGGGGGCTTTTACCCATCATGGATTTACAGGATATAAGGGTATGATCCAAAGTGGTGATATTTAGGTTCATGCCCCCATTTGTTTTTCATGCTATCAGCTAGTTTAAGACCTATGATCTGCACTCACATTTATTTTATACAGTGGACAACTATAAGAAAAAGGACAATTCACTCATAAATTCCAGCATGATTTGGAACCTAAAGGGGCCTGGAACTATGGATCAATGTAACTTTAAATGATATAATGTAAGTCTCTATTCCCTTTTTGTGGCCTCATAGATCAATCTGCATTCATTTAAAGGTTTATATTATGACATCTGTTCGAAACAAATAAAATTATTTATTCCTTTTATGTTTTTCATTCCAGTTAATTTTCATTTCTACTTAAATATTTTTGTTATATTATCTTAAATAGTTGAATTAGGAGTTCATGTCACATCCTATATTATGCAATATGGTTGAAGAAATAAAAATTATTTATTCCATTTATTCTTTTCAATCATATGTTTTTCTCTTGAAAGTAATTAGGTTGTTATGGAATAAAGTATAATCAGGAAGGAACTATAATGCTTTATGAGGTAGGGCTCTAATGGAACTATATATTGGTATTTTCAATCACCATATATAGTTATTTATTATCTATAAATTGTGATTTCCATTTATCAATTTACTTATATGTATTCCAAAATGAAATAGGTGGATTTGAATATAATTTTTTCATTTTAAAATGATATTTACAACATTTTTTTATATTTTTTTATCTTCTCTTAAATAGTTATAGTTGGAGCTCATTTCAAGTCTTTATTCCATATTATAAAAGAAATTAAAATTATTCTTGGCTTTAACTATTCATATCAATGAGGAACTTATCTAGTAAATCCCATCCCGACATCCCATGTTCAAGATATCCATTTTCGAATCAATGAGGTACATTTGGTATGTCTAATTGTGTTATTTTTTTTATTTATATTCACATAGTTAAATGAATATTCTTGTTTGAATAAAATTTTCATTTTGGTTCTTCTAAAAATTGGTTCATGAAATTTATCTATTTTAATTTTTCAAATTCTTTTGATCCACTCAATAAATATTTTATGTATTTTAAAAAAGAAATTTGATATAATTCTTTCGATGTATACAATTTTGAATATTCATATTGATCATGGGTGTACGTTAATATATGGCTACTCATGCATATGTACTACTTGATATTAATATTCCCATAACTGTTTATATAATTGTTCTTATTTAATTGTTAATATAATTTTTCTTGTGTAAAATTTTGAAGAAGTTATCTGGTAAATTATATTTTTTTCCGAAATCAATGTCGAAAATGTGTATTATAATACCAAACCATTACATATTTATTTTCATTTAAAAAGTGAATGTTGCATATGCACCCTATCTACAATTTTTCAAATTATTAATCCCTATATATATATATATTAATACATGACATGATTTTTTTAATATATGACATTACAATGATATGTAACAATTCATCATATTATATTTCATTTTAGCATATAATAAAATCATTATATAATAAAATTTATTATAAAACTGATTACATAACTTTCATACATAATTACATCAAATATTAAAATGTCACTAAATTAATAGTTTATATTACCTTCTAAATGATCCAAAAATTCATGAAACAAAATGTATACTCATATATTATTGTGTTTCAACAATGAAATTCCATTGTCCAACTAAAATTCGAAACTCTTTTGAGGATATTCTTACAATTCTTGTTTTATTTCAATTAAATACTATATATCATTGCTAAATCTCTATTTATAACCACCTTTATAACTAAAAAAATGTAAATACACTATCTATAACATTTTTGGTACAAATGTATTCTAAAACAATATTATTTCATATCAATGTGCAACACTACTATGAATAAGATTTTGAAATGTTTATCTTTGTTTCACATTAATGGTCATTGTACATATGATATATACTCCACAATAATTACATTATGAACTATTCTATATAGTTATAAATATAATTTTTTGTATAATATATTATTTATACCGATAATAATTTTGAAGGTATCTTAAAACCCTTAAATACATTATTTTTTTATTCTAGTGTATTTTTAGAATAATCTAGTAATGAATAAATAAGATAATATTATTTTTTCATCATAATTTATATTTAATTATTTAATAATTAATTGAAAATTGAATCTGACATCATGATTGTTTTTATGTAGGGAATCAATATATTACAATTTATAAATTCAACCATCAGTTGTAGGGACTGATTATTTGAATGTGGAATGTGATATGAATTTGTATGATGAAAAATACATAAGTGCTTTCAACCTTCCTATCATAATTGATTCTTTATTTAAGTATTTTTCAACATGTGTTTTCAAACAATGCAATTTATTTATGGTACTTATGGTAATGTTCTTTTTTGTTTTTATCATGAGTGGTTCTTTCCATTTGTAGGAATACTCATCATTGTCAGTTTCTTTGGTTCTCTATGAATCAGGTATCTTGGTAGCTTGTAAAATAGATATCCATTATATTGAAGTTATAAAAATTATTATAAACTTGATGGTGTTTCAGAAAAGGTTACTTTCATTCTGTGTAACCCAGTCTCACGAGGGAAACCCATTACTAAAAAGAAGTAAAATTTTGTTTGGTTTTAGAAGACATTTTATGTTTTTGTTTTTAAAATATACATTTGAAAATGTGTTATAGAATATTTTCAAAATTGCAGGAAAGAAATAATGTATGGATTCAAAAAGATATTTAATATTGCTTTATGTGTTGAACCCATGATTAAAATGAGTGAATAGGTGCATAGGTTTTTCGGATAACATTAAAGAAGGCTTTAAATATATGTATAATTTCTTTAGGATGTTTTCTGAAGAAGGGTTTCATAGGTCATGACATCAATCACCATGTATTTTAGTAAACTAGAATATAAATTTCATTCTATAGTTTCCATAATGCTTTATTAATATAAAACAATATATAATATTAGTTATATATATTTTCACTACACTAAAAATTCATCAATGCGTCATATAAATTTTATTTTATTATTACATTATAGTAAGGATTCATTTTTCATATAATAATAAATTTTTATCTAAAATAGTTTATTGCAATATTTTAATTATAAATATTTAACTCATATCAGAATGAATGTTATTGATTTGGATTATTAAAACTTATCAAGTGAAGATATTCAATATCAAATTTCATTTAATCTCATGGATAAGAAAATAAGGTTTCAGAAGTGAAACTAATTATATTTTCTTCCATAAAATATTTCTTTGAATTTCTGTTTTTGACATATATTTTCACTCACAAATTATTTCTAATAATTGTAGGGTCCTTCTGGTCAAATTCATTTATTGTCCTTTTGGTATACCTTTTTTATTTTACAATTTTTTTAATACAATTAAGGGTTTGAATTTTATTTATTATATCAGTCCTTGTCAAATGTAGTGTTCAGGAATAATTGTTTTATAATAATCCCCTAGAGTAGTAACAAAAACTATCAATATCCACTATCTTAGACTTGGGGTGGGAATTACAATCTTGGTCCTCTACCTCCACTCTCATCGATGAAACAAAATTTTATGTACTCAACTAAAATGGATTTAGAGTCTCAATAAAACCTCGAACCATTACACCAATATGATGGAATTTTTTTATTCTTCTTACTATACTTTTTTATTGAAATTAGATCATAGTAAATTTCTACATGTTTTTAGATAATTTTATGATGTTTACCAATATGACAATATTTAATGGATTTTCTCTTGTGTTGTTTACTAGTATATTTTTGATCATTTTCACATCTTGATGTTATTTTTAATCATTTATTAAATATGTATATATTCTAGTTCAAAGAGAATAAATGGATTCACCTATGAATAATATCATTTTCTTTTCAGTTCCTAGAAATCCATATATTGTTTTCAATAATTTTAGGTATTTTATGTCAACTATTTCATATACTTTAATTCTAAAATAATTTTTTTAGATTTTATGTCAACCATAATTATAACTTTTACATATATTTCTGTTTTCATTGTAGCAAAGGACTTGCTGATGAACAGTTTTTAGATACATTTCCTATAGTTCTATCTAACCATATGTCCTGACATTTTATATTTATGATGTAGAAAAATAAAAATCATGATGTAATAAAAAACACACCGAATTAAATAATATTTCATATTAAATAACATATGTTTATTAAATTCCTACATTGTATTATTTCTAAATAATGGATTAAAATGCGTCGTAACCACTATTTCAAATTAAAATGGAAGATTTCATTTGGTTCTGATTTTTTTTCTTACAGATTTAGTTAAGGTTTCAATAAATATTATTCTTTCTTGGAGTAATTTAGTAATATTTGAATGAGGGTGATTAAATTTTTGATTATACATGAATTTTTAAACATTTTTTAGGGAATTGAATTATTTTGGTTTTAGATTCACCCTTTGGAAAAAAATAAACATTTTGCTATAATCTTAAATTAGAATTAATCAATATACCTTACAAACTATATTTGAGGAATAACATGTAGTAATCATTAGAATTTTTACCTTGTAAATGATATTTTTTATTAATTTCTAAAACAAAATAATAATTATTTTTTTCATAATTTCTGGAGGAGAAAATTCCTATTTATTTTGATTTTAAAATTTTAGGACACATAGACATAAAATATCTCATGTTTTTCCATTTCAATATGAATTATATGAATATAGAATAAATATAATGATATTATTATTGCTTAATTTATTTAATTATATTTTAAAATAGCCTTTCTCTACACCTATTTTTATTTTAACAACCTTTCCCACATATTTGAAAACCCTTATACATGCAACAAAAACTGAATGTTGTATGTTACATATTATTTATTTAACATGGATTGTTGCATTGGTTTCCCTTTATACAACATATTAACCTATAATAACTAAGAATGGTATTTATATGGGTTTGTTATAAATGTATATCCCTTTAACTATAGAAAATGTTTTGGGAATGAATAATTGGTGCATTTTATGAAGAGAAACATGTCATGTTCTTTTTTATATCAATTATCTATTTATTGGAATATATATATATATATATATTATCAGATTGAAATTATTTTCTATATAGTAACATCTTTTTTAATTAACCCCCCTCCAAAGTCCACCACTATTCTAGAATACATAATATGATGCCTCCTATTGTCTGACTACTGGCCACATCACCAACCATTTGTCTTTCTGACCGAATGTGAAAATTATAACATGGATAATCAGGTTTAGTTACATTATCCTTCATATTGTTCAATCATATACCCTCATAAAACACTTTATCCCATCTCACTACTCCATCATGGTTAAAAGTTTCACCTTTTTATTTTTTTATCTCATGCATTGTAGGGAATACAGATGTTGGATAGTTCCTCTATCTCACATTTCTTCATAGATACCAACATCTCAAACCAAATGTATCATCCCCATACTCCATTTGATATTGCATTAACTACTTATAATTTGACATTTATCGTTTATTGTGATAATTTTCCTTCTACGGAAACAATTTCTATTAATGTTTCATTTTTTAAGTATAATTGTTTTTTCTATGTCTTATGATTATTAATTTAGATATACTTTTTCGTCCCACTTATTCAAAATTTACAGTTTTTTCTCAAATAAATTGTTTTAAATCTTCTTTTTTTAGAAAGAAGAAAATATTTCAACTCCTATGACCTCCCCTTGATGGCCATTCAATAGTATTTCCCTATGTTATTTTTATTTTTCTCACCAAAAATGTAAATTTATTACTCTTGAATTTAATTTTCTTAGTTTCCCATGAATATTATACAATGATCATGTATTTTAGTTTGTTTGAGGTTAGACACTACAATTTCATTTCTATTATTTTTATCACTGTGTTAATATTTATCCCAATAATTTTTTTTGGAATGATTCCTTTATAATTATTTTCAGTTTTTGGAGTTTCTACATGATTGATCTATAGTAATATTTTAGGTTTTCTTTCACTACATTCATTTGAATGTTTAATCTATCATTTTTCATTACTTGTTTTGCAATATGAGTTGGTAACCATCATTTTTTTTGAAAATGATCTGAGGTTTTACAACTATAAGTGTAATTATATTATTGAAATTAATTTTTCTTTATTTCTATTTTTTATGTTATAACATACATAACATTAAAGGTATTGTATTTTTACATGAATAATATCTTTTTTATATATAGAGGTTTTAATCAACTAGATTGATCAATTGAATAATTTAGTGTTTTTTCTTTATTTTCTCAAAATCTTAGACTACTAATTCTCATTCTTTTATATTCTATCCATTTATAGTAATTAATGCTCATTATTTTTTCCATAGACTATTGAGTTTTTATAAAACATTGAGGCCCTTTTTTAATTCAATTATTTATGAATGGAATAAATTATTAGAGGTGTCTTACTTTCCATGTATATAACATAGTTTGTGGTTTCCATATATATATATGTTTTATTTAATATATATTCTTGAAAACATTAATATTATTTTGGATAGTTGGGATGAGATTTTATAATAAACCAATGGTGTGATTATTTACAATGGGGATTTGTTATATATATAAAAGTATATCAATTTATGTATAATTAATTTTTCATGTTATTTTTCCATTTTAATATTTTCAATAGTCTCTAGGATCACTTAAACCAAAGTGAATCCCATAATTTCTATTCATGACATTCATATTATTATTCAATTTTAACTTCTATTAAGAATATAACACCATGTTGAAATAAAATGATATGCTATCACATTCATAGACTATTGGATCTGTAAGGTACGAATTTCCATTATTTATCTTAATTTTTCTATGACTTTATAACTTTATTTGAAGTCTGAAACTTAAACGGTGTGTTTTTAATTTATAGTGGACTAATATGAAATTTTATTTTCAGTTTTTTACTTCAGGGTAGGCATGAAATTGATATGAATGATATGTTAATATTGATTTTCCCTCTATATAAACACTTTCTTTTAATGTTTCATTTTTAATATTATATTTTTTTCTTAATTTCTATATTCTTATATTTAATTTATGTATAATTTTATTTCCCACTTATTTTTATCTAGATCTTCCAGATTGGTCACAATTATTATTTCTTATTTAATCTCTTCTCACTCCATGGGGATTATTTATTCTCAATATTTTTTTAAGAAAACCATTGGTATGAATATTTCTTGTGGGGATTTGTTCTTTATATACAGGTATTTTGAATTATATATAATTTATTATTCATGGGTTTTCAAGTTCTATTAGATTAGTATTGGGAATAACTTACTCCAAACTCCAAATCATATTTTTTCTCTTGCAATTCATATTATTATTCAATTTTAACTTATAGTGATAATATAACATCAGGTTGATATGAAATAATATATTTTCACATTCATAGATGAATATATCCCAAATTTATACATTTTAATTATTCATTTTAGTGTTTCTCATACATTATAACATCATCTAAATACCCAAATACAAATGTTTGGTTTTCAATTTATATTGGACTAATATAAAAATTTATTTTTTCTGGTTTACTTTAGGGAAGGAATAAAAAATCTATGAATGATATCTGAAAATTTATTTCCAATATATATAGGCACTTTCCATTAATGGTAAGTTTTTTAAATATAAGTTTGTTTTTATTTTCTTGCATCTCATTTTAAATTTCAAGACCATTTTTCTACACACTAATTCCTTCTTCAGCTCCTCCACATCGGGTGCATTTCTTCACCCCTATCTGTTCTCCATTCATTTTATCCCTCTCTACCCATGATTACAACCATCTCTCTCACAAAAATATACTACGATCAATTATTACATTTCCATATTTAGTCACATCCATCATTCTTCATATTATATCGATATTCTTTTAATAATACCTTATAGTTTATCTATTCTACCATAATCCATCAGTTTCCCTAGGAACATAATGTAAATATGTTTATTCTCCATAAATTTATAAGTGAGAATCCTTTGGAAAATTTGTACTTCTGGGTTCCATATTCATCCATCATCTCTAACATAGGACCATTATTTCCTTGACATTGTTATCCAAATATGACCTTCCTTTTTCATATAATTATACCCTATACTGAAAATATTAGCATTTTCTATATACATGCATTCTTTGTATACACTATAGATAATGCCTTTAATGACGCATCTCCTTCTCATATATCTTCCACATACATGTATTATTCCCAAAAACCAACAAGTATCAATTATATTTAACTCTTTCATTTCATTATATTTATGAATTTCATTTGTCTTAGTATTTAATAACGCTAAATTATGAGCACATGTATGTGAGTTTGTAATTAAATGATTATGTCCTACAAATACATGGGTTGGGTACTAGTATATAATAGTAATATATCAAATATAGTGGTAATTTTATTATAAAATTAGTTATTATATTTGATATACTATAAATTCAATTATATTAGACCTATAATTGTATTTATTATATCATAAATTTATTTATAGTATATGTAATATAATGTTATAAATATATAAATAACAATAATATTTATAGATTTATATCTATATATAAATAAATATATTACATTAATATAATTATTTACATAATTAAAAGTTAATTATCTTTATTTTGATATATGGGATTACAAACCACAACCCGCATAAACACTCAAGAAAATCACTAGGTTAAGATTCATCCCTTCCCACAAAGATTGACAGTCACCGACAAGGATCCTTAAAATTTAATGGCTCAGAGGCCATAAGACATAAAATCCCATTTAATTCCCCAAAGACACATTTCTATGAGCCAAAGGCTCCTTCAGTGGATAATATTGTTACAACACTCTTTTTATAGTTCTTTTAATGTAATATTGCCGCACATTTTATATAGTACACATGCTGATAAATTAGTATATGTATGTTTATTATGTAATTACATTTATAATATAATAATTTTAATGAATATATATATATAAATACACTAATTAATTTTATAAATTTATAATTACAATAAAAAATATTTATTACTTAAAAATATATTTATAAAAAATATAATAATTTTAAAATATATTTTTTAATAATATTAAATGTTTTGAAAAATAAGTATAATAAATATAGTTTTTTTATAATTTTACAATATATATTTATGTTCATATTTATCATATATGTTAGTGTATGTTTTTTAGTTTTAAATTAAAAAATTTGTGAAAAATAAATAAAGACAGGATTCTTTCATTTAAGGAAACAATAAGAGAAATAACTAGTGGGTCTGTTCTAAAAAACACTCTCAGTTTAGTAATTAGATCGAATGATGATATTAAAATTTACACATTCATGTTGGCTTTATTGACATTTATATTCATCGGGACACCACAAATATATCCACCAGCTCCCCTCATGGATGATCAATATTATTCATCCTTGACACTACCTACATAATCTCCCTCCAACACCAATGTTTCACACTTTGAGACCTTTCACTGCACACCCCACCATGTATCATGGGTAATTTGTGATTCTGGGGTCACCATTTCCACACTTCTGGGACTCCATGGATATCGACGCCATTTTATGATCAATCCTATCCCTTGAACTTCACACCCCATTTTTTCCACTGCTTATCTCTATTGTTTACTCTATCCTCTGGCACAAACCTCAACCTCAGTGGATCCTCTGATCACTAGAATGACACCATATATATCCATAGGGATAATTATGTTCACCGACACATACATTAAAATCCTTACACATTACCACTGATTATTGTTAATGGGGATATGATCACCCACATGTTTTATAATGAAATTATTATTCGTATATTGCACATCAATTTAGAAACAATCAAGCAATCTATTGGGGATCTTCTAAGGTTGGTTAAAAATCCCATTAGGGAGTCTACTACAACAAAAGGTGGATGGGGTGCAGCGCCAGATCGTAGGCCACCCAGAATGAGCTTACAGGGATGGAATTCCACTTCCCTATCATAATAGGCATAAAAAAATTTCCACAGTGAGGTACAAAATGTGTTTTACATTTGACTTTAAGCTTCCCCTCATGAGGGTAGTATGGTCATGGAACTTTGAGTCCAGTAACCGTATGAGGTTGGAATTTTGACACGAGTAAATCATTTCTTTTTTGATAATATGATTTTTCTCAAATGGGTTTTATATTTGGAATTAATGTTATTTGTTATTTTAATATAAAAATAAAATCTATGGTTTTGAGAAAAAAATGAACCGTTAAAAAAATAAAAATATGTGGAGACTACAATATTATCAAATCCTTCACATAAATAGATGATTTAATGGGTCATTTTTTCTTAAAACTCTAAATTATATTTTTTATTAAAATAATAATTAATTCCATCCCCAACTCAGAAGAAAATGCATAAAAGAAACAAGATACACAAAAAAGAAGTGATAAGCTCACGCCTAAATCCTGACCTCAAACAATAGAAGAACTAGAAGGTCCTTAACCCAACTTCCCTCATGAGGAGAAGATTAATGTAAAACACATTGTCTCAATCTTATTTTCAAATTAGTGATACGGAGTGTCATGTGATATTTTTTATTTTTTTACATTTTTTGATGGGGTTGTGGTGATCAAAACTAGTATAGGATAGATGACTGATTTCTACTCCACAAACAAGTGAAATAGATAATTTTAAACTATAACAAAAAAACAATCAAATATCCCCCATATACCAGTTCAAATAACCACATACTCATCTTCACCTATAAAAAAACATGAAAGTTGATGATTTATTTTGTAGAATCCATTATTATTGAGAATCGGTTCTTCTAGAGATTTATTATTCTCCATATCTCAGGTCACCAATGCCTGGATTCTTCTCCATCTTTATAGGGGTGATGAATTTCATATATTTTAATTTAAAATTCCCTATAATCAATGACCATGATCCTCTACTTGATTTATTCCATAAAACATTCATCAAAAAACGTCCTATAAATTCCCACAAAGGCCGTTGATATTAATTTTTCTAAAAAGTGACTTAATGTGTTAAATATTTTATTTTATTTATATTTTACTAAACCCAAAAAAATTGCCATTACGTACTAAAAAATAGTATTTTTTAAGGAATGGAAATTATTATTTTAGGAAATAAATTATCATTTAATATTACAATTTATTTGTATAGAATTGATAATTTTATAATTAATATTACAAAAAACAAATAAAATAAAGAAATAGTGTATTTAAATCATGATTTAAAATACAATTGTTATGTTTCTATATATATAACAAAAACTATTAAAAACTATCAATAAATCACCATTTAAATATTGAATATTAAATATTTAAATATTTCTACATTAAATACCTTTTAAATATTCTTGAACTGGGGAATTGATGTTTCCCGATGTGTGTTTAAATATATAATATTTTTTTTCTAAATGTGATGTGTTTTAATGTTGAATATTCAAAAATAATGATGTGCACTTAATTACATTAAAATGTTGGAGATATTTAAATATTTTATTTGAATATTACAACATTTTTTCATTATTGAATAGAAAGTATTAAAAATATTTAAAGTCTTTTTCAAACATTAAAAAAATTGTTCTCTGTTATGTTTTGAAATCTTTATACTCAAACTTTTGAACAATTAATATATGTTTTTTTATTTTAAAATAAGAATATTTGAACTTTTTTTAATATATATGTATTCTATATCAACTGAATAATTGAAAATATAAATATTTAATATGGAATGTCACATTTTTTAATTCTTAATATATATTTTTTAATATTTCTTAATTGTTCTTAATATACAAAAAAATGTTTTTTAATTTGTGTTCTAAGAACAAAAAACATTCTTTAGAGTTTAAAAATTGAATATTTGAACACTTTAATTTTTACTGAATATGTTTTAAATATTAGACTATTTTAGATATTTAATCATATATATTATAATATTATTTAATTATTGAATATAAGATATTAGATATGTTTTAAATCATCTTAAATAAAAGTGTAAAATGCAATATATAGATATTTTTATTTTATAAAAAATATATATAGACCCAGTGTTATTTAAATAACAATGAAAAAATGAAAAACTCTAAATATATTATGTCTTATATATTTTAAAATAATTAAAGTATACTTTAATAATGAAATATTCTATTTTCAATATATATCTACTTTAGAATTCAATATTTCAATATTTTTTACTTTATAATGAATATTTTTAAAATATTAGAATATTTTTAATATCGAATATTATAAACTTTTGTGAATATTTAATATTATTCCTCAAATTATTTTATTTTATATTATTATCTAGATAACACCACTTTTACTTGGGTTGAGTGATAATTTATTTCATGGATCAATTTGCGAGAATACAAGACGTGAAGTCCCATAGGAACAATGTCCATAAATGATGGACCAACTGCCCAAATAGAAACAACCCCTCCTAATTTCCTATCGTCCATACACACTTACTTTTAATGTCTTCACCCCCACCAACGTCACATCCTAAACTTGAAATCAATTTAATATTATTATTTTATGGGATTTGGTTATTCTGATCGAGGTTTAGGTTGAGTTCCTAGTTTGATTTTTTGACTTTTGAAATTTTTAGTTGTTTTTTGGCCCTATGAATGGTTTGTGTCACTACCACATATCCGAGAAAGGTGTGTGTTGGATTTTATCAGTGCTAAGTAGAAATGACTTATTATGCCCTCATCTTTATCAGAACAAGCTAAAAGCACTAATAAAGGTGGATTTATTAGTGCTAAAAAAGCGCTGATAAATGTGTACCCTTTATCATCGCTTTCTTTAGTACTAATAAATATATTTAATAGAAAATATTGTTAATATATATATAATTATTATATTTACGTTCAAAAATAATGATTATTTAAATAAATTAATTAAAAAACCCATGTATATAATTAATATATATTTTTTAATAATTAAATTATATATATCTTATTTTAAAAAGTATTCATGATTATAAAAAAAGAAATATATATTTAAATAGTTATAAAAATATAATAATTTTTAAAAAATAATAAATATATTTATTATATTTTTAATCATATATTTCTAAATAAATATATATATATATATTAATAAAAATATGTCTCAAATGAATTGGGCAATAAATATATATATCAAGAGATAATGATAATATCAATGGTTGTTGTTATGTTCATAAATTATATGCGTTAGTACATATAATTGACATTATATGACTCATAAGATTATTTGTGAACATGATTGTGGGCTGCTATGTTTCAAATGTTATTATTACATATATTACTGATAAAACATTCATATGTTATGTATTCATGACTCACGAATATTCATTTATACATTAATCACACCCTTATTAATCATTCTTTCCATATATATATATACATATAATGACTCATTTTTTATAATATATACCTTATTAGGTATGATTCATTCATGTTTTATGCACTAACTTATTATGTTCTTATAAATACTTATAAACTTATAATAAATAAATTTTACTAATAAATATATTTGCTATATTTATAATTGTAAAATTTGAATTATATATAAATAATTTTTACATATATTTATTTATAATTATAATTATATCTAATTATATATATATTTAAATAAATATAAAATTAAAATAAATATATCTATAATATAATTTTTTAAATAAATAAATAAATAAATAAAAATTTATAATTATATAAAAATATTTATAAAAATATTTATGTATACTTATAATTATAAACATATATATATATAAATAATTATAAATATATAATAAATATATATATTATACTTAAAAAATTATAAATATATATAATTAAATAAATATATTTATAAATATTTATAAATATATATACATGAAAATAATCTATCTGTCATGCAATTTTTCCATAAGATGAACCCCACCTCCGCTTTGAACCCCTTCTCCGCTGCGAACACCCCTCCACCGTGATCCCCACCTCCACTTACGAACCCCACCTCCATTGTGAACCCCTCTGTGGCCTCCACCATCACCACTGTTATTGCTTACCCTGACTCCACTTCCATTAGACCGTACTACTGTATGAGACCTCCAAATCTAATGTATGTTCTTTTTTGATTTGGAATGATTTGGGAGTGAAAAATTAATTATAGGTTTTTTGTGTTATAAAAACTTTTTATTGTATGAAATATGTGTTTGTTTTGATTCATTAGTGTGATACAATGGTTTTATTGATTGTTAATGTGATTTATTGGGTTTTTAGGGAATATTCTATGAAAATGTTCATAATTATCATTGAATAGTTATATAGGAATTTGGTACAATTAAAATTTCTGAATTTGGAATGATGTAAATGTAAGAAGATGTTTGGATGAGGTGGTTTGATATATTAGAAACATTATAGGGATTTTTTTAGATGAAAATTTGTAGGGTTTTCATTATAATGGAGTGATTATGGTGAGTAGATTGGATAAATTATAACTTTTTCAATGGATAAGTAAGATAAAACACTTTTGAGTTGGAACATTTAGTGAAAGTAGGATCTGTGATTTGGATTTGATAAATATTTTGATAATTTATTTGGAATGAATTTAGGTGTTTTCTATATATAGGTTTCTAATATATATTTGAAATTTTATCATGTATAATTATAGTTATTGGTGTGTAAGTGTACACTTTAATGAATGTGTTTCATTGATTATTAGTGTTGGTATTTTAGAAAAACATAATGAGAATATATAGGTAGATATGTGGGAATTATAGAGACATGAGTTATAATAATATTTTCACACATTTATAGTACCCCTATATTAGGTCTCACACCAAATACTAGAAATTTACTCTTGATGAGTCCATTAATGTTGTATTGATTGTGTTACACTTTTATTGAAATAATATTCTAGTGTGATGATTCCCTTAATTTTTTTAACTTGGATTATCTTCTTAGGACTTTGGTAGGTACCCCTTAATTGTTGATGCTTTATATTTTATTATTATTTTATGTTTTGTTTGTTTATGGGTATATTATATATTCATTAAAAGAAAAATATATGTTTAGTTAGTTTTATTTACTCAACACTATGTAATTAAATTATTTTAATTAGTTTCTCTAAAACTAGTTTTTTTCTGTTGTTTTAACAAATGAATGGTATAAAATCTATAACGACACCCTACTAGGTTCTTTTCACACACTATGCATATACACATTGGTTTGTATATAGACTCCGTTGTCTATGACATAGTTAATAAGAAAAGTTCACACATTTAGAGTGGTGTTCCATAGTCACTTGTTAAATATATAATGATAATGGGATATAGATGTCACCATAGGGAATAAAGATACAATATTCATTTTGTGTTATTTTAAGATATTTACTATAAAGTTCATCTCTTGAAAATAAATTTATTTTATGTTTACCTTTATATTTTGGATCATGTGTAACCCTTTTATAGAATTATATTTTATAATATGGTGGTTATATTTGATTCATTTATCTTTTATAAAGTGCATTTCTTGGGATTTAGGTCATTGTGAAAATGAATAAGTGTCTCTTTTAAAATGATTTCATTGTTTTGAAATATTTTATATAAAATTATATGTGTTCATATACCATTTTTTGGTTTTAAATAGATTTAAAATAATTTAAACACTTTTCATGGACTTAGGTTATTTCCATGTGTTTGTCAACTCATTCGATTGGCTTTAATAAAGAGATTTGAATGTTTTGAATTCATATTTACTGATGGATTCATTTTAACAAGGGATGTGTGATGTTTGAATTGAATTTTTTTAAAATATAGAGGGTTTTATCTCATTTTAAAATTATAAGACATTTGGGTCATGAAATTTACTAGATTGTATTAAAAAAAGGAATTGTATTTTTTTGAAAGAGTTCATCGAAGTGATTGGTTTGTTTTAAAAAGGATGTGTTATTTTAAAGAGAAATTTTTGAAAATGGATGGTTTTTTAATGGTATTTATAGTGTAATTTTTTAAATAGTTTTCAAAGGAAATCAGAAATGTATTTTTTCTATAATCCTTTAAGTTTATATTTTTATAGAATTATTAAACCATTACATTATATAGGGAAGAAAAGTAGATCTATAATAGCACCATGGAAAAGGAAGGTCACTAACTCTATCCAACACATAGGATATCAATCATGAACTCACTCATGTAAAATATGAATTAATGTTTAACCCAATTTCAAATCTTAAACATAATTTTCATCCAACATCACCGGCATGGTTTAAATTAGGGGAGTCATCTACAATTACATCTTCTTTCCGGTTTGGTGTTAGCTTCTAAGGTGATGAGTTGCCGGAAAAAAATGCAAAAATAACTATAATTAAAATATTTAATTATATTTATTTGAAAGGAAAATTTTGCATATTTATTTTGTTAAATATTAATATTACTAAATCAAATAGGATGGATATGAATAAAGAATGGAAGAATTCCAATCGTCTAAAAAATGAGTATAAAGATGGAGTGAAATAGTTCATCAAGTTTGTAAAAGATCATTTATATGAACATTCTCAAATCCTTTATCCATCTTTAAAAAAATTTTATTCAAGAAAAATTATTCTAGAGGAGTATCCATAACACTTGATATGTCACATAATAGATCTAATTTATAAATGCTTGAATAAACATGGGGAAAATACTAATGTAGCTAGTGGATGGGATAATATTTCATTTTATGGATCATTTGATATGATTACAAGTTTGAAAAATGAAGAATACCATATCGAGGATGTGATTAGATTTCATGAACACCTCCATCCAAAGATTCACCTACTAAGATGGTAATGGAGAAAGAGGGACAATTACCCTCGAGTCCCACCACTAGTAGGCTATGGGGTGGCTACCAGCACCAATGGTGTAGAAATATCATAAAATTGAGGCATTTTCCTTTTTATAGTAATGAAATTGGGAGATAAGATGTATCAACCTCTCAAATAAATATATATAAATGAATCCAAAATCCATTCAACATCCATGTTTAATGTAAAAATTCTATAAAATACAATGAAATTATCCAAAGTAAATACCAAAATAAATACTAAGCAACGACATAACAACTATCCCCAATATCTGAGTTCGTAAGGCCCAACACGGTCTGTGTAATCCTAATAGAAACATGAAAAAAATTATATGTAGGGTGAGCATACAAGTATACTCAGTAGGAAAAACAAAAGTCTATATTGCACAAGTGGGAGAAGCATTGTAATTCCCCATGTGAAAAAAAACTCAAAATCACCTGAAAAGTTATACTATCCACCCCGACCTCACGAAGGAAAACTCACAAAAATAATTCAAGTCATGAAATGTAATGTTGTAAGAACATAAATCTTTTGGTACCCAACACCACTTCCCACGGGTTAACTTCTCATCACTAATGGTGAACATTTTGATACTACCACACTCTTAAAAATGTACCACTATCAGAACCTTCCCACACACACCTGGGACACATACCATATCCCGCTTGCAAACACCTGGGCCACAAGCACCTCACATTCTAGCCATCGAAACCCGGGACACAAAAAAACAAACTCATCCCGAAGACACCTAGTAAAGTACAACATAACTCCTTCCAAAGACACTTGGGAAGCACACCTCAAGCACATACACCTACCCCTCACAACCACACCACAACCTTCCCGAAGAGTCTTGGGATAACAATGCCTAGAAGAGGGAGAAGAGAAGATCCAATAACCATCCATCCATCCTCCCCACAGGATGTTGGGAAACTATACCCTTCCCCATACCGACGGGGGTGTTCGACACATAGTTCTAAACACAGATGGGTTACGTATAGAAAACACAAGGAACTATATATATATATATACATATAGGCACAAAAAACTCAACCCAACCTATGGTTTTTCAAAACAACAACCAACCCACACCAAAAAATCCCTTGATTCCAAACATACATGCACATATCAACAAAAATGACGGTCACATTTGGTAGTAGATAAATGAATGCATATTCACTGCAGTCCACAACTCAAAACATACCCCCACCCAAGTCATTTAACCAGTTTTCATTTTTCATTATCAGTTAATTTATTTATTTATTCCATCCATACATGGGAAACTACAAAACCCAAAACACCACAAGAAACATCATTACCAATACACACTTAACAAAAGTCCCTAAAAACCATGGGCGAGAGGCCCACACAATGTAACACCATCCTTCTTCAAAATCTTCCCTCCAAAACCATCCTCAGTAGCCCCGCTACACGAAAAACTCCATATCCAGCAAAAATCAACCATTTTGCAGTCCCACTGCACACTCCCCTTTCTCGAACATCCATCCAACTGCTATCGTCATCACTCTACAATGTAATTCCACCATGTACTTCCCCTCAATAAGAAAACCACTGACAAACCTCATCAAAAACACACTAGGTATCACCTATGTGTAACAACACCACATCCAAAAACAAAAAATAACACAATTTGAAATTTCAGTTGCGCAGCCAACCACTACTAAGATATAGTCCCACTATATAACAAGTTCATAAATTCTAGAATTAACCAATCTATCAACCTGATATTCCATTACCCCACTCGTACCTCCCTATACACACAACTACACTCCCAGCCCCAGCATCACATGACCAGAAAAAAAACAACATCAAATAGGAACCATACACAACACACAACCACACCAAACAACAATGTGTATTCAGATTTATCAACCCTCATTCTTTAAATTCCACTTTCATAATTTAGGTGTGATTACAGAAAAAGCTTGATCATGGGGTATACCTTTATTTAAGGTTTACATTATTAATTATATTTATATTTATTGAAATTATTTAGAAGTTATTGTGGGTGCGCGAACAAATACCACCAAAAAACTGATTTTTAGAAGGCTTATAGCGCATACCATATAGTTCACATCATGAATCGAAGATAATAGATAAAAAATGATTATCAAAACATTCCCTACTCATTATCATAATAGTCTAATCATCATTTTTACCATATTATTACCAATTTTTCACTTCGTTAAAAGTTGGATTTAGAAATTTTCACAAAAGAAAAATCATCACACCCACCCCACATAATACACAAGAAAGGATAGATGAAGTAAATCTCCACCTCGAATAACAAGCGACCAATGATTCTTCCTTTCACCAAAAAAGGGGGTCACACGAGAAGTAGGAATGACTCCAGGGTAAAACCAAACTGACTGGTACAACACATTTGAATAACTACTTGAGGAAGAAAGGTTCTAGTTTCACCAAGATAAAATGGAAGGTTTCAAGGATAGGGAATAATGGCATTAGAAAAGATAGATCCTATATCAATGTAAGGGAAATGGTTCCAAGGTCCATTAAAGTCAGACCATGATCAAGACCATGAAGTTTCATTATTTAAATGTACCTGAAGCGCTAAGATATTAAATGTATAATTAATATCTTTGGAACACCTTTAGAAACAATCAAACAAGGATTTAAACATGATTTACGTCAAATAAAATATATGAGGGGTGAAATTTGAAAAGATAGGGAAAAACTAGAAATGATTCACCAATGGGAGAGTCACTGACATGAGTAATTGATAGTGAGTCAACTATGACTGACTCATTGAAGGATGAGCCAATGAGGCCTCAACCTACCGATGCATTGACCTACCAACCCACAGGCTCACTAATGCCTTGTCCTACAGATGCCCCGACCTACCGACACCTCGACCTACCAATGACTCGACTGACCGACACCCTAACCTACAAACGCCCGGACCCACCAACATCTCGACCTATCACTGCATTGACCTACCGACTCCCCAACATAGCGATGCTGGGCTACTGACACAGAGCTAAAGATGCTGAGCTACTAACGTCGAGCTACCAACATTGAGCTGCTGACACTGAGCTACCAACATTGAGTCACCGACGAAAAAACTAGAAAATTTGGAAAACTCATGAAATGAGTTATTGTTTACTCTTAAAACACTACAGAAACTAGATTTTTACAATGTTTTAGACCAGAGAGGTTTGGGCCATTACATCAAATACCTCTCAAACTATCTCACCCTTAAGAATTCAAAACCAAACCCAGAAAAAAGAGGTGTCTGAACAATAACCCCGTAAGATACCTATCAAGGTTAAACCACCCGATCTTGTTTGAAAGATGGAGTGAAACCTCAAAACCAAAGAACACCTCCCCCCCACATACTAACCCAAACATCCAGAAGATACCCACAAAAGTATAAACTATTCAGACACAAGAATCAAGTAATTATTTTCTCCAAGTCAGGATATTATCATCTCTGGGTGGCCCTGACTCACCCACACAAGTTTAATTGCATCTCAATTAGTGAATCTTGATAAATAATCAAGCCTCCCCCTTTTAAAATGTTTTTAATTTATCATACATTACATAAAAAGGAATAAACCAATCATATAGAATATAAGTTTCAAGCATTACATCACAAGAAAAATAAACAATAAAAACTCAAAAAAACTCCATGTATTGGGCATGAATATGTGTATCCCTTTCCCAAGTACTCTCTTCTAGGGAACCATACCTCCACAACACACAACCCAAAGGAATGGGTTTTCCATGTAGCACCGTCCCCCTAATATCCTGGATCTCCAAAAGCCACTAGATGAATGTTGCACCATCATCGATATCCAACACTCCTCAGTAAATGACGTGGGAGTCACCATTTAGATACCAACAAATTTGAGAGACATGAAATATATCATGGATCCTCTTCCACTACACTGGAAATTAAAATTATTAAGCCACCTCACCAACTCGCCCAAACACCTCAAAATGTATGATGAACTTGGCCGAATGCTTGCTCCCTTAGCAAAATCTATGCTTCCCAAATCAAGGAGAAACCTTTAACGGCAAATGGTACCTAACCTAAAACTACATGGGCCTCCTCATGTGATCGACATATGAATTATTCCATTCATGTGTTTCCTTAATCCTCCCATGGATAAGCTGCACCTTATCAGTTTTACCATGTACTACATTAAAAATAAGAACATCTACCTCCCAAACTTCTGTCTAGTACAAAGGTGAATGACATGAACTTTCGTATAAAGAATCGAATGGAGTCATACCAAAGGAATATTGATAGATATTATTTTAAGAAAACTATACCAAGAGAAAATACCACAATAAAGACCCACAAAAGTACCAGATGCATGCTCGTAGCACATCCTCCAACATCTGGATGGTCATCTATATCTGCCCATCTGTCTGAGGGAGGAAAGCAGTAATGAGGTGTAACTGAGTTCCAAAACAATTCTACAATCCCCTCCAAACTCTATAGGCAAAAAAAATATCTAGTTACTAGAAAATGGATCTAGAGACTGTATGTATCCACACCACCTATTCAACATTCCTTGTCACCAAGGAATCTACTACACTTGACTCTTTAATCACTAAGAATTGAGCCGATTTCATCACCAGATCCATGACTACCCAGATAATATCATAGCATCCCAACAACCTGGGTAGTCCCATGATGAAATAAATTGATATGTATTTACATTTCCACTCGAGGAAATCTAGGGGTTGCATCAAACTATTGGGAACACATTGCCCAACCCCCACCTTCTATCACACTAGTCACTTTTCCACAAACACTACCACTACCCGCTTCATCTTGTGCCACAAAAAATGTTCTCTTATGACATTGTAAATCATCTAAACTTCTAGGTGTACCTCTAAAGGTGAACTCTAAAACTCATCAAGAAATCTCTCACACATCACCAATGGAACAAATGACTTCCCATAGAACAACATTTGATTCTAAACATCCTCCAACTGTCCTTCAAGAGCATCATGCTGGTCAATGTGATCACGCATCACCTCTACCTTTGAGTCTCCCCACTGAGAATCCTACACCTACTACCTCAAAGTTGACAGCACCATCATCTAAATTAGACATCCTTTATCGCTATCCATTCATACATCTATGTTCAAGGTAGCTAGCTCCTCCATCACCCTCCCAGTATCCATAGATCCTAGAAATACCTCCTTCCATGACTTCATGGTAAAGTAATCAGCCAAAAAATTCCACTTTCTTGAGGTTTAAGATATATCACAGTCGTAATCATAGAGAAACATTGTCAACCTATTCTTATGCATGTTCATATCTCACTTGGAAAAGAAAGACCTCAAGATATTGTGACATGTGAAAACTATAAAGCAATCCCCAATGAGGTAATTCCACCAAAACTTTAGTGAAAAAATGGTTGATTATAGATCCCGATCATGGGTGGAACTATTACGTTCATGGGGATGTAACTACCTAGTCCCATAATATATTACTCTTTATAGCTGTATCATCACACACTCCAAGCATAGATGGGAAGCATTAAAAAACACCTCAAATATCACACCCTCTTATAGAAACTAGAGCACTATATAACTTCCCAAATTCCCCTTAAGATAGCTAAAATATTCCTGACACTAATCACTCCAGACAAAGGCCTGTTAATTTTTGGTTAGTGCCATCAATGGAGCTGATACAAGAGAAACACAAGGTAAAAATATCTTGCAATATCCTACAAGACCATGAAAAATGAAAACCTATACCAAATTCTTGGGTTATTACCAATAAATAAAAACTAAAATCTTCGACAGATATACTACTACACCCATCTCAGACACTACATGTCCAACGATGTGGGACTCCCACATCCAAAACATGTACTTTCAGAACATTACATAGATAGAGTGTCATTGAAGGACCTACAAGATAGTCCTAAGATGCTCGGTATGATCCTCCTCTGACTTTGAGTAAATCATAATGTCGTTGATGAATATAACAATGAACCTATCCAAGAAATCATGAAAGACAATGTTTATAAGTCCCATGAACATGGATAGTGTGCTCGAAAAACCGAACGACATAAACACGTACTCAAAGTCCTCATACTTGCACCTGAATGCTGTCTTCAGGATGTCGCCCTCCTTCACCCTCAAGTGGTGATATCCATATTGCAGATGGGTCTTAGAAAACCAACTTTCTCCCCTTAGCTGGTCTAAATGATCATATATCCTTGGGATATAGTAATAGTTCATGACCATCAATTGATTCAACCTCTATTAGTCTATGCACAACCTCAGTCCACCATCTTCCTTCTTTTTTAACAACACAAGAGTACCCCATGGAGACACACTAGGATTGATAAATCCCATTTCATCAGACTACAAATCTTAATCCTTATCTCCCAGAGCTCAGAAGGTGCCATCCGATATAGAGCCATTGAAATTAGAGAAGCACTAGGCTACAAGTTTATCTCAAACTCAACGTCATGTTGAGGGGGTAGAGTGAAAAAATCCTTCTAAAAAACATCCAATAATTCCCCAACAACATTGGGAACCGCCACCATCTCAACATCCACCGATTCCACTAATATCTTAGCCAACAAGGAAAGAAGAGGGTCCACACACTGACTTCCCATATGACAACCCCACTCGCCAACGAAAGCTACAAACTGAACATCCACATCCAAAAAAAGACAATTATTTGATAGCAGTAAATAATAGAATACACAAAATCCAAATAGTGAATTCCAAGTACAACAACGTATGTATGCATCTATAGTAAGAAGAGATCCCCACTCAACTGATGTGACCCCAACATTAGTTTTCACCCTCGAAAAATATCAAAAAATATGGTCCGACCTCTGACTAATATGTCTATCAATATCGAGTCTAAGAGAATAGGCAAGACTGGGTAAAAAATAGCAGTGAAAAGCCCTTGAATCAAACAAGGTGAAAATAATAGTATTGAAAAAACTAATCATACCTCGAATGATCTTCAACCATGCTAGAATAGATGTCTCTAAGACATGAAACTAATGATATCAAGATCATATTCCACAATGAATTCATCCCCCTCCCTAAAAACACCCATGTCAATGTCCCTGTTGAATTCCTTGAGGTTATCTACTGCCTTCTCAGTCTCCCCTTGGTGATGTAGGAGCATGATGTCACTGCTGCTGAAACGACATGGCCGAAAAATGGTACTACGGTGGGCGCTGAACCTACCCACCTCCACTATAATGATATATAACTTGGAACTAACACTAATGGCTCCCATGTCCTCCATAATAAAAACACCTTGGTCTCAAGCCTATGGGAAATTATTGAGGACCGGAAGGCCGAAACTAAAACTGTTGAGGTCGAATCCCTACTTGCCAAAAACTGGAATATACCGACATCAGAGACCTAATTTTAATATCCTTCCCCTTCATATAACCTTCTTGGTTCCCCTCTCATAGTAGAACTCCTTTTGAGTTCATCCTCTCAACTACCTCATCCTTCTTATGGACTATTAGGTACATCATCTAGGTGAAGGGAGTAACTGCGTACTGAAGAGAGGGACAAAGTTCCTCCTTTAAGCGTCTCACCCGAGACTCCTCATCCTGATAGAGTCTGTAGAAAATCAAATGAGATCCTTGAACTTTATCCCCATTTCCCATACCGACATACTCCACTATTGGAGGGAGATTAGCTCTATTCACTTCTCATCCTTCAGGGTTCAAGAAATGAAAGATGATCAGAACTCCTTTTCAAAATCGACCCGCAGAACATCAGTCTCCTTCCTCTGCCCTTACTACAACGTCCACCACTAACGCGTAGCTCCCCTCATCTGACTAACTTCAAATGGTACCCAGTACTTTATCAGATCCTGGATCAAGCTGAAGGTGACCTCAATCTCATAGATCCGTGTCTCTATCTCTATGTATGAAACGTTTCCTTTGTACTTTCTCAGAGTCTTCCACTAGAAGACATGAAGCGTCTTATGCCATTTATTTTCCTCCTCCTCTAGATCAACCCTCCTCCAATCAATCAGATCAGATTAAGAATCCTCCACTGCTCATACTACACATGGACAATAATTGGGTTCCATATATTATATGTAAATAAGGAACTCCTAACCCTGAGTAATATGTACTTTTTTTAGGATTCATTTTAACCCATTGTTTATTTTAATTTCCAATAAACACCTAAAACAAAAAAGAACACAAATTATCATGATGAATGTAAATTTCCTAGGGTCTCTAACCCTCAAACCATGTAGCCTCAATAGGTCATTTGGTATGTTCAGAGTCCTTAATTCAAATTAAAGGGGCCCTAAAATCTTGTGTCCCAGACAGTCTTCCCTAGCCTATGTCATGCACCAAGATTACCTAACATTGTATCCCTACCAACCCATGCAATCCTCACTGTGCCTAAATATGAACTCCATCATATCTCTCAACCATCATCTTTGATACCATTATTTCACAACCCCCTCCCTCCATAGATTCCATTGAACTGGCAATGGAGAAAGAGAGATAATGAAGCCCATGTCCCACCTCTAGTTGGCCCTGGGGTGGAAACCAACGCCAAGGGTGTAAAAATCTAACAAAATAGGAGGAATTACCCTTTTAATAGTAACCATATTGGGATATAATATGTATCAACCTCAATGAAACTCCAAGAAATATATATAAATGAATCCAAAATCCATCCAACATGCATTTTTAAAGTAAAATTGGTAGAAAATACAATGGAAATCTCCCATGTAAATACCAAAATAAAAACTAAGCAATGAAACAACAACTTTACCCAATGTCTGAGCTAGTAAGGCTCAACATGGTCTATGTATTATCCCTAGAAACATGAAAATAGTATTATATATGTAGGGTGATCATACAAGTATACATAGTAGGAAAAACCAAAGACTCTCATTCACAAGTTGGATAAGAATACTAATTCTCCTATGAGAAAACATCAAAAACTCAAAATCACCTAACACGATATAAAATCCACCCCAAGATCTTCAATTCATGATCACCAAATAGTTAAAGTAATGTAAAGTAATGTGGTAAGCACATTAATCATTGGGAACCCCACACCACTTTCCACTAGTTAACTTCTCATCCCTAATTGAGAGAATCCTGACACTACCACGCTCTTTAAAAATCACCACTATCACAACCTTCCCGCACACACCTGGGCCACAGACCACATCCCTCCTACAAACATGTGGGCCAAAACAATATAACATTCCACCCGTAGACACGTAGGCCACAAAACCACAACCTCATCTTGAAGACACCGGAGAAAGTACAACATGACTCATCCCAAAGAAACCTGGGAAGCACGCCTCGCCCGTAGACACCTGGGCCTCACAACCGCACCATAGCTTTCCTGAATAGTCTTGGGATACCAATGCCTAAAAGAGGGATCATAGAAGAGACCATAACCAGCCATCTATACTCTTGTTGGGATTTTTGTAAAGGAGACCCTCCCCCATAACAATGGGGGTGTTCTTTATGTAGTTCTCAACATTGGTGGGGAGTGTATAGAAACCACAAGGAACTAAATGTATATATAGGTAACTAACACTCAACCCAACATATAGTGTTTCAAAATAACAACTATCCCACACCAAAAATTCCCTTGATGCCACACCTACATGCATGTATCACCATGAATGACAATCACTTGTTTAAGTCGATAAATGAACACTACTTATCATCAAACCACAACATAAATCATACTCTCAACCTGTTCATTTAACTAGTTTTCAGTTTTCATTATCAATTTATTTATTTATTTTTTCCATCCCTACCTGAGAAACAACCAAACATAGCACACCAAAAGTAACATCTTGTTGTCCCACTGCACACTCCCCTTTCTCAAACACCCAACCAACCATTGCCACCATCACACTTCAAGGTAATGTTGTATTTTTCTTACCCTCAATAAGAAAAACCATGACACACATCATCATAATAACACTATCGAACCCCTATGCGTAACACAACCACATCAAGAAATGAAACATAGCACTACCTGAAACTACAGCCCCCTGGACCAACTACTTCCTAGATGTTTTTCCACTACATAACAAGTTCATCCATTCCAAAACCAATCAATCTCTCAACCTAATATTACATTACACCACTCATACCACCCCATACACACATCCACACTCACAGACGCAACATCACATGACCAGCACAAACACATGGTCAAACCAAACCATACACAACACAAAACCACACCAAACAACAAGGTGTATTCAGATTTAGAATCCCTAATTCTTTAAATTCCTATTTGATAATTTAGGGGTGACTATAGAATAAGCATGATCCTGGGACATCCATTTATATAATTGGGCATACATGATTAATTAGATTTATATTTACAGTAATTATTCAAAATCTATTATTGGTGTGAAAAAAATAACACCAATGAACATGATTTTTTGAAGGCTTACAACACATACCATACGGTTCGAATCATGAATCAAAGATAAAAAATAACACTAAATTATTATCAACACACTCTAATCCCGTCATCTTAATAGTATTATTATATTTTTTATCATCAACTTTCCCATTTATTACTTTTTTAAAGGTTGTATTAAACCATTTTCACAAAATTTGAATCATTACACCCACCCTGCATGATAAAAAAGAAATGTGTGATGAATGAAATCCATACCTGGAACAATAGGTGACCAACGATTCTTCCTTGTACAAAATCAGTGGGTCATGCAAGCAATGAGAAAGACTCTAGGGGAAAACTCAATAGACTGCTACAATGTTGGCACACAAATCCTTGTGAAAGAAATTTTTTGGGTACACATATAGAAAGTGGAAGGTTTCAAGGATAGACAATATCATCTTTATAAAAGACATACCCTATATCAATGGAAGTGAAACAGTTCCAGTGGCCATTAACATTAGATCGTGGTCAAGACCATGCAGTTTGACTATTTCAAAGTCCCCAAAGCATTAGGATATTATGAATATAACTAATATCCTATGAAATGACTTTATTAATGATAAAAAAGGCATTAAAATTTATTTTGGTCAAATAAAACATAAGAGCGAATAAACTGGAAAAGGTTGGGAAAAACTGGAAATAACTCACCATTGGGTGAGTCATCGAAACAAGTCACCGACAGTGAGTCTCTGATGCCTGACTCACCGACGGATGAGCCACTGATTCCTCTACCTATCAATACCTCGACCTACCCATTGCTTGACCTACCGATGCCCTGACTCATTGACCCCCTAACCTATCGACGGCTCGACCTACCGACACCCTGACTCACTGATGCTCGGACCTATCGATGGCCCATCCTACTGATGTCACGACCTACCAACTTCTAAACCTATCGACTCCTAGCCTACCAAAACCATGACCCATCGATGTCTCAACCTACCAACATGTGGACCTACTGATGCCTAGAATTACCAACGCTGAGCTACCGTCGAAGATCTACCAACACTGAGCTACTAACATCCTGCCAACACTGAGTGACTAATGAAAAAATTGGAAATTTAGATAACTCCTAAAATGAGATACTATTGCCTCCTCTAACACCGTAAACACTGTATTTTGACAATTTAATGGACTGGGGAAGTCTGGGAAATTACATTACAGATGTTAATGATGGTGAATACCATATTGAGGAAATGATAAATATATTGGAATATGAATGTCATGATTGCCCAAAATTTGTTTAGCTGTTAAAGAGTTGTGGAAAGACACCATTGTATTTTGGTTGAACTAAACATAAAACATTGTCAACTGTACTGAATATGTATAATTTTAATGGAGACAATGGATGGAGCGACACCATTTTTATGGACCTATATTATCTCTTTAATGACATGATCCTAAAAGATATTGAGTTCCTGATCCAAACATACAACACCAAATGAATTCTACACTCAATTAGTATGATCTCTGAAAGAATAAACACCTTTATAAATGGATGTATACTATTTTTATGGACCAAAAATCACCTATAGAATGCCCAAATTATTTTCATTCTATGTAAAAGAAATATGAATCTTATTCTATGAAATTTTTATGGTACATTCCTATCTTTACAATGTTTAGGTGCCTATATGGATGTGAGAGTTTTTCAATGAAATTGGGTTGATAACATGAGTGATATTAAAATAGATGAATTGATATTCATGAAAGAATA
The DNA here is from genome assembly GCA_963277665.1 of Viscum album. Taxonomy (NCBI): domain Eukaryota; kingdom Viridiplantae; phylum Streptophyta; class Magnoliopsida; order Santalales; family Viscaceae; genus Viscum; species Viscum album. The sequence goes on from OY728156.1 coordinate 1,804,931,299, forward strand.
TTTTAGTAAGGAAGGGTACAACAAAGAATTATTTTTAACAAAATCATAGGTAGTACATGTATTTTATATTCAATATCCCGCAAACCAAAAGTGGTCAATTGTTTGGTTATCAACCAAAACCACTCAAGGGTCAGATGAAAATTCAACTATGGTTGACCCTTTAATTAGGATGTCACAATCATTTCACAGCTATCCCAATGTCGATAACGTTTTGTATGTCAGTGGAGACCCCAATGAAGGGATTCATATAGTATATCTATGGGTCAAATCCCTTTAACCTTAAATATAAAAATAGATTTCAATAATCAAGTTAATATTTTTTGTAATATACATTATATTACTTCATTTTATTATCACTGTTGCATTTATGTACTATACATTAAACGTTAAACCACTTCTATAGATAATGACATCTCCAAGTTTTGTTTGTACCAATCTTGATGAATAACAAGTATCTCAAAATGTTGCTGCTCGCAGTGCATATGTACAACGTGCCAGTGCTCTAATTCTTGAGGAACAATAGGTTTCTTAACCTTTGGTTTCTCCCAATGTAGAGGTACAACAACCATATGAATAGGCTACTGCTACTTCTCTAGAAGAACATCATATTGATGATGTTAAATACAAGGAAATGGTAGGCAATGAATGACCAGTGACGTTAAAAAAAACAAGAGCACCATAGTTTGATGGTGTTTTAAAAAATCATTAAGATGAAAATCAAAAGCATCAAATATGAGGTCGGATGGAATATGCATGAGAAAAATGTTAACCCCAACAAGGCCATGTTCAGTAGTTATGTTGGAATCATCACTCGGCAACAGATTCTGATTGATATAGGTTCATGGAACCATATTGTGCCTGTGCTTAAGACACTAATGTGGGAAGTTATTATGGTAACAGCATGATATCATTTATTTATTTTACAAAAAAATAAAAAAAGGAAACTTTGACTTACTCTTCATCAACTCTTATAGAGTGCATTTATATTAGATGACTCCCACAAGAAATATTTATTAATTATTGATGGGATGATCCATGTAAGATTTCACACAATTTTAATGAGATGTCATCTTAATGATATTGAAGGGAAAATAAACCTACACCTAAGGATTATCTATGAACACATGATAATCCAAGAAGCATGGGATTCATTTACTGGACATAATGTTGAAGTTTATTTTTAGGTACCGTATAGATAGTAATACCTTGATTGATGATATGTTTATTCATCACTTTTATTGATACTTTTTTACTTATGAAACAAAAAATGAGTGCTGGAAATAAAGAACGAGTAGAAAAACCAATGTACCCCTACTGTAAAAAAAGTATGGGGTATTCTTAACATGAAAAAATTGATATGTATTTTAAATCTACCATAATACTCTTATGTGACATGAAACCACACAATAATTATGTTCCTCTATTTAAATGCTGATAGATTACTCTAAATCCAAATGCACCTCCATCCCATTCCATGTGATATGTATGTTGGTATGTGTAAATAAAGATGGGGTGCTAATAGATGAGAACACATAAACAGTGTTGGATAAATGTGTAAGTATGACTTAATAAAAATTTATTTTTTACTTAAATCACTATTAAATGTCAATGATTACATTTTTTAAATTTTATATTCAACATAGTCACCATAATCGTAATACCTATACTGGATGAAAACATAAAATTGGTGGCCTTGAAATGGCCAGAACGGTATGGTCGTGTCAGAGGTGAAAGTTTTGGGGAGACACCACAGACATATTTCGAGAAAAAAATCAAGAGGAGGATCAATGTGAAGAAATAAAGTAGATGAAATAATGAATATATACCCTTGAAGAACAATTCCAATGGTAGAGAGAGATACTAGAAAATTTTATATGTGGGAAGAAATGAGAAGAAACAACTCAATAACAACCATTTTTTGACAACCCCACCCCCACCCCCACCACATATGAGGTGGTCTATTCCCTTCAAAGAGGTTTCTTAGCCAATATAATCAATGTTGTAACAATTTTTTCTATGAAATATGAATTAGATATAAAATAATACTTTTCCTATAATAATATTCTACAGGGTTATAATGATTGTGTTTTATATCTATCAACACCCACCCTTCACCTTGTAGTGAGGGATACAATGTTAAATATTGAAAATGACATGCTACATGACAGACCACATCCAACAATTCATGTGGCAGTTTTGATTAGCGTATCCCATAAGCCAAGAGATGAGATACCTATTCCAATTGAGGATAAAGATATTAATAATGTTGAAAAAGATTTGGAACATTCATCACATGGTCGTCACATCTTGTAAAAAAACATGGGAACAAGGAGGTATTCATTTATAATTTGCTTTTCCTGCTAAACCTGTAACAATTAATGAAAAAAAGGTATGAACCAATAAATGTTATTAAAGAAAAATAAATATAAGAGGGTGAACAAAATACTGACTCACTATAGGATCAACCAATTGAAAGAAAATATCTACCGATGACACCATTACCCTACCTCTTCTATATCCACATTTACTATCATTGATGGTTTATGTGGATACAAACTTAAAAAATGGTTGTAGTCACATAGTTTATTTTGAAGAAAATATGTACGGATAAGAAGTTCAAGATATAATTGGTGTTGATAATGTAAGTGAAATCCCAAAATATGATTGGGTAGGATCTTTAGTTTTAAATGTATACATAAGGTATGTTTTCTTGATTTTATTTACCAAAAAATGATATACTATGTTAATTACAACTAAATGCATTTTATATTTTTGATATACATTTAACAAACTAATATCTTATGAGATAGATTCGTTTTAATTTCCTGGATGTTCTTTATTTTACACTAAAACATGGTTATATTATAATACACACAACACCGTCTTATCTTGTGGTATACACTACACTATGCTTGGCTTGTGTTCAACATAATTTCGAGTTCTTTTGATCGAATTCATTTTATGAAAAATCGACTTTACGAGAAATGCTAAATATTATTGTGTTACCTTATAAACTATCCATTATAACAGCGGGTATAAATATTATTAACTGAATTATTAAAATATTCTTAATTATTTGGTGATAAATTAAATATAAATGAAAATAAAACTTTTTTTAAATAAAAGAAATGATTTTTCTGAAAAGCTATTTAAATGAAAATAAGTGATTTTATAAAATAATAAAATAAAAGTTCATAGATTTAAATAATGAAATATATCTGTAATATATTCAATATAATTTTTTATAAATCACCTTCTATTTTTTCTAGACATGATATAAGAAAAATATTATATTTTTTGGATAAAAGAATTATTTTTTTAAAAATGAAGTTTGGACATATTTTGATGGCTCACCCATTTTAAATGTAGTTTTTGATAATTTATAATTTAAATTTGGAAAAATATACTTCTTATTTTTAAGTGGGACATGAAAATTTAGTTTGGAAAAATTTTCGGTGTTTTTATGACAACTTTCATATTTTAAGGAATAGTGAAAAATACTGCATTTTAATTCATAACTAGTTTTTAATCTAATTAATTTATATTGAAATATTATCAATTTAAATGGTTTTGAAGTATAATTAGATTAATTTTTTATTCTTTAATCCAATTTTGGTCTTTGGATGTAATTGCTCATTGAAATTTGATATAAACACATGTCAATCCTATGATAGTATTTACTTTTTAAAAATTTGTTTGCCATTTCCTCAATGGTATTTTTAAATTTAATTACTGAAACTTTTGGGTTTCAAATTCTGAAAAATGGATTCCATATTTGGAATCAGTGGGTCCAAATTATGTTACTAATTTGATTTTTTTTGGATATTATGAATTGTAACAACAATAATATTTATTTAACACAGTTAATGGTAAATCAGGTAATTTAGGTAAAAAATTCATATGATAAGGACAATAAAATTATCCTAACACCTTATAAAATCACATTGGATGGGTAAACATCAACCCTTAAAATTATAAGGATCAAAATTGAATAAATTGATATAATTTTTGACCATGAAAATAATAAAAATGTTATTAAAATAAAATAAAGTGACATGAAAGTGGAGAAATGTCACCCTCTTATTTTTTATAAGTATAATAATTTTAATATCATGATAAACATGATAAAAAATTAATAATAAATATTATCCAGAAATATAATGAAATTATCCACATCATGGTAACTTATTTATAATTTTCTGAGACTAAATAATTACCATAAAGTTTTATACAATGATGATGTAGAACTTATTTAATTGATGAAAACTCAATAAACTAATTTTTATTAAAATGATAATAACCATTAAAAACACATACATGAGAAGAAATCTTGTTGGTCAAGTATATATATCCACAATAATGCGAGGGTCATGTTATTGACTATATGTAACCACATAGAAATGATTATGACATTTATATTATTTTAATTAATACAGTGTCAAAGTTATCACCTTCCTTTTTTTAATACTATATCATTTTAAATATAGTGTTAAAAAAATATATATTTTAAAATAAATACTATTCTATAATATATATAAATTTTTTATTCATCATCATATTTTATTTTTAAATTTTTAGTGAAAAAATATGAACAATAATTAATTAATCAAAACTGATATATTAATTATTTTATTAAGGGAAATATCAAATGACTGATATTAAAAATATTAAAATAAATATAATTTTTGGATAAATAATATTTCTAGTGAATTTTATAGATGAACTTGAACCCATATATATATAATAAAATATTTTTATTGAGGTTAAAATCTTATATTGATATTTTTAAAAATCCATGAAATGAATAGTGTAAAAATTGACAATATGAATATTTTTTAAAAATAATGTTTTATTAAATTATTTAAAAATCACAAGACTTCATTAAAAATAAAAAATAATAATATTCTATAAAATATTATAAATTATTTATTTGTGGTTTATTTGATATAAAATAAGTAAAATTCAAAACATTTAATATTGGAAAATGTTTTACCTTACAAAATAATTTAATAGATAATTATGGATTATTTAAAAATATGATGATTAAATTGACATAAAAACATGTATAAATTTTATTGGTTTATGATATTAAAATCTTAAAATATATTATATTAGAATATATCTCATTATGGAGGCATTTGTATTGAATTTTAAATTATTATAAATTAATAGTTTTAGAAATTCCAAAAGTGCCACTCACCTCAATTATATAAGGCCACTTCCTACCTCAAATATTTTCACCCAGTTGATCCTTGAAGCTCAAAAAATTCTCTACCCATTTGGCTTATAAATATCCTTATTCACATTATAGATTTTATGGTCTTATAAAAATACCAACTCTAGTGTTCCTATTAGGAGTTTTAGAGAGTGATCATCGAAGAAGAGGTAACTTTCTTACCGAATTTTCAAAATCATATCTTCATATACTTCCTATTATAATGTTGTTTAAAAAATAATATAATAACCATAGTATTAAATATATTATCAGTTGTTATTATGGTTATGTAATAACCATATTCCACCTTCTATACATCTAATTAAAAAACAAAATCACCACGTGTGCGGACATACAACCTACCGTGTCCACACCGTGGTGTAATCTGTTTCTTGTCACCACATTATTTGGATGGGTATAATGATGAAATTAATAGTAAAATATATTAATTATAACATGATATTTATACTAAAAACAACATATATACAATTAACTTCCATTATTTTTACTATTAAGGAAATGATACAATTGCTTGTGCGTATGTATAGTCTACTATCTCCATGGCGCGATGCGATTAATTTTCAATATTCACCATTAATGAATGATTAAATAAATGTATTTAAGGAATAAATATTTTATATACTACATTAATTAAATTATATGAATTATATAACTATAACCCATTAAGATTATGTTGGACTTATGGGACAAAACATGTTTAGAAAAGATGAAACAATTAACATTTGAAATATAAGTAATAATAAAATATTATTAAATGGATGATAATATGATCATATATGTTATAATAAATATTAATATAGTTATTTAATAATATAATAATTATCTTTAAACAATTATATTTTATTTTTTGATACATACAATGGAACCTCCACCTAAGGTAAGTGAATTTCATCTCACTTTTTATTTCTTTGATATACATGCCTTATTCACCGCTCATTTGTTTTGTATGGTGTGTATAACTCCCATGAATGTATTCTATGAATTTTGTACTTTAATTTCTGGTTATTTACATATCCATTTGATTATCTCTTTTCTTGGGGTGTCACGTTGAAAAAGTTACCAAATGAAAAAGGTATTTTTCTCTCAATTTACCTTCATTGAGACAAATGTTATGAACCTTTGTTCTTATTCGATGTATATATACTACCATTTGACATGTAATATCAAGAATATACTTATTTTCATGATATTATAAGATTTTATTATTCTTATTATTTCATGTGGATTGTGACTCAGGTGTTTCAAAGTGGTATGTGACACTTTGAAATGTTTAAAGATTATTTTCATCCTGAAACGTTTTTAAAAGATATATTCAACTTATTTTAAAGGAAAATTATTTTAATGAAATTTTTTATGTTCATCAGTGTTCCATAATATGTTTAAAATTATATTTTCAAAGGAAAAGGTTTTGAAAAATGTTTTATGTTTATAAATGCATTTTTCAAAAAAAAGATATTTTACTCAAGAACAATTTTCAAGAGTTCCCTTCAAATTATATTCCATATAAGCCCAATTTATTTGATGTTAATCATGTTCTATTGAAGATATGAACCAATTATAACATTAATAATCTTTCTTTTAATGGTTTAAATTTATTATTAATTGGTAATCATGAATTACGTTTCTTTTACATGAATTATCCTATGATGAATTTTTTATGAAACCTATTTATTTTCATGGGATATGAATGATCTTTGTACTTGTGGAACATGTAAGAATGATTTTATTATGATATTGGTGGGATATATATCTTTTTATAATTCATTGTTTATTGATTTATGTCTCATGAGACAGACATGAATGGAATGACATGTAAATCTGGTTTAGTAATACAAGGCTGCAACAACAAGTAAATATTTTTTAATAATTCATGGATGGAATGAAGAGTGAAATTAGTTCTATATTGGAATTTTTCCACTCATATGGTCTTGTCAGCGATGCCTTGGATACTATATAAATCATATTATGATCTTATCTTTCTGCCACAGATTCCTTTTCTTATTGATATGTTACGATTTCATGGATTATGTTCTTCATTCATTATGATTCATGTATTATAAACTTCCAATTTTTTTTCCATTACTATTTTTTATGATCTTTTATATTTTGGGTATGATCTTTTACTATTATGACCATTTTAGCAAACCCTTATGTTCATTTTTATGCTTACCCTTACTAAGAATTTTATCTTAACCATTCTTATGATTCATTTCCCAAGGTTAATATTAAATATGTTAATTTAGTTTTGTCTAGATTCATTTCACAAAGATGATGTTGATAAACTAATGTGAAATAAAAAAAACTTGACATAGTGGGAGATTATGTGTTTTTACTTATGAACCAGTTATTTTTGAACCAATGTTTCTAAGAGTTTTTCCTAATTCTCTAAATCTAAAAACATAAAATGTCCTTCGATATATAAGTGATCCTTATTTCCTTTTTATTTTATAGGTTTTGATGAAAAAAATTGGATCACATTTGTAAATTCTATGTCCTTAGTGCCGAATTGGGATCTATGGACTCTGGGCTATTACACTTTGTATCAAAGGTAGGGTTTAAAAAACTATAGAGATTTTTAAATTTTCTTAAGAGTAATTCATTCCATTATGGGATTATAATTTTAGGTTTTAACATAATATCAGTTCCTTAGAACCCTATTTTATGCCTTAGGTTATGAAATGTTAAGGTGAGTAATGGTATTTTGGAGACATTTAATTTTGACTTAATTAAGGTTCATTGCATTTTTGGGATGCAAAATGATTGGTTTGATCCATCCTTTGAGGTTAAAACATATTACGGTTATTTTTGAGGATTTTATAAAATTTTGAGAATTTTATAAGAATTATTTAGTTTTTGAAAAAGGAAAACCCACAAGACAGGTGACAACCCTTCGTGTCGAACAAGGCTGTGAGAATTGAATCCATAACTGAAGGGTGATGAGGCTTTATCACCTAAAATTAGCCTACATGAAGTCCCTGATTAGTATGACTTTTGTTTTAGTTAAATGAGTTAATTAAATAAGAATATATTCATTATGGGAAAATATGTTTTATCAAATTGATATCCTTGGTATTATAAAATTATTTGTGGTTTAAGTGATAAATATTATTTTCTAAGACTTTCATTATTTTTGTAACATTATATTATTAAGGTAAAGAGAATACAATCGGGATTTCAATTGACGAGTAATGGAATAATTATATTTTGAAAGAATCTATGATTTTAATTTTTGACTTATGGATAATTAGGTTATTTATGGAAATGATTAACCTATCATGTAGAATATGTGATTAAGTAAATTAACTTTTTGTATAAGATAGTAAGAGTGGTTGATTTTATTTAAAGATAAATGTTAAAACTTATCTTGAAGGATTATGTTCTAAAATTTATCATAATTTTGGGTGTCAATCATAGTTAAGAAATTCTTTAGGGCTATTATTTTTTGAATGTTTATATTGAAATTTGAGTACTACGATTTTATTTTAGAGATTGAAATAGTTTTTCATCAAATAATGTTTATTTTTTTGGGAATTATATTCTATTGTACTAACCATTTTCTGTAATTTATAAATATATGATAAATATATAGTTAATATTTGGTGGATTATGTGATTCTATATAATTTTATTCTAGTGATTCAGGTGTGAAAAATTCATCTTTAATAATCATTATTTGGAAGAAAAGATGAGTTTTTTGTGGAAATTGATTAATGTATGAAACTATACTTTTCATGTACTTACATTTCCTTATGATCTTAGTCTAGATGGTATAATATTTCCTCAAAACTATGAAAACGTGTTTAAAAAATGTATACCATTTAATTTTTCCTCCTACAAAATCATAGATCATTTAACCCATCTCAAATTTATAGTTTTTTTATTATTAACATTAACATGACAATGTTTTCTATAACTCTACACGAAAACTTGATGGAAATTTTAGTATTCTATATCCATGTTTTCCTACATTGTACCCTAGAAATTGTTATCTCAGGTGACCACAATACTTCCTTTTCTTTAATAAAAAAATATTGTTTTATTAATACTTTTTACGATGTTGGGTTCTATCCTTTTAGGACCCTGATGAATGTCGAGGGAGAAATTCATTTTAAGGGGGGTAGAATGTAACACAAAAATATTTTATGAGATAGATCCATTTTTATTTCTTTTAGGTTGTGTGTTGTATTCGACACTATGATTATATTTTTCTACATGAAATATCTTCTTAACTTACGTTATATGCAACACTATTTTTGGCTTGTGTTGCACACAATTTTGATTTCTTTTGAAAGAAATCATTTTACGTAAAATCGAGTATAAGAGAAAAACTAAATATCACTATGTAACCTTATAATGAAACCGTTATAATATCATTTAGTAACATTATTAACTGAATTATGAAAATAATATTTATTCTTTAGTGATAAATTAATCGTAAATTAAAATTAAACCCTTTTTAAATAAAGGAAAATATTTTATAGACAAAAAACTTAAATGAGAATAAATAAGATTATAAAATAATAAAATCACTATTTATAAATTTTATTAATGAAATATATGTGTAATATATTAAATATAATTTTTAAAATTCATATTATATGTTTTCTAGACATGATATAAGAATAAATTCAATTTTTTGGATAAAATTTGTAGTTTTTAAAAAATGTAGTTTTGTCGCATTTTGATGGCACACCAATTTTAAATCTCGTTTTTGAAACTTTTATAAGTTTCACTTTGAAAAATAAACTTCTTATTTGGAATTAAGACATAAAAATTTAGTATGGAAATTCGTTTGATATTTTTCTGACAACTTTCAATTTTAATGAATAGTGAAAAATACTACATTTTTATTTCAAAACTGATTTTTCATATAATTAATTAATATATTGTTGGATTACACATTTAATTAATTTTAAAGTATAATTAGATTAAGTTTTTATCATTTATTCCAATTTTGGTCCTTCCATATAATTTCACATTGAAATTTGAAAAAAAACACAAGCCAATCTTTTGATGGTTATTACTTTTTGAAAACATGTTATCTCATTCCATGAATGAGATAAATTTTAATTTAATTACTATAAATTATGGGTTTCAAATATTAAAAAATGGATTCCATATTTTAAATAAGTGGGTCTATACTATGTAGAAAGTTTAATTTTATTTTTTGGATATTGTAGGTAGAAACTATGATAATTTTTATTTAATGTAGTTAAAGGTAAATCCAGTAATTTAGGTAACACATTAATATGAAAAGGACAATAAAATTACCATAACACATAACAAAATTCTATTATATTATTATCAATCAAACTATAACACCTAATTATTTTAATTGACTAATTTACTGGACATTTTTCAATGGAAATGATATAAATATTATTAAAATAAAAGAAAGTGACAAAATGTCACCACCTTCTTTCTTAAAAGTATAAAAATGTTAATATAGTGATTAAAATAATAAAAATTAAATAGTAAATTTTCTACATAAATATAATTAAATTATATACATCATAGTAGTTTATTTATAATTTTTAGATTCTAAATAATTTCTTTAATGGTTTATACAATGATGACGTAGAAATTACTTAATTAATGAAAAATCAATAAACAATTTTATATTAAAATTATAATAACTATTAAAAGACCAAAAAAATGGACCAAATATTATTTTTTGAGTATATATAGACCATAATCATCGAAGGTTTGAGTTATTTAACATTTTGAACCTCATAGAAAGGATTCTGACATTAAATCATTTTAATTAAAGTAGAGTCAAAGTTGTCATTTTTCTATTTATAATATTATATCATTTTAAATATAGGGATAAAAAAATATTCAATGATCAATACTTTTCTCAAAGCTAGAATATTTATATTCATCATGGTATTTTATATTTAATTTTTAATGAAAAAATATTTATATTAAATAATTTATCAAAAATGATATAGTAATTATTTTATTAATGGAAATATCAAAGAAATGATACTAAAAATATAAAAATAAATATACTTTGGGGTACTTAATATTTTATAATAAATAATAAAAAATATAAAATATTAATAATAATCTAGAAACTATTCAAAAATATTTATTTATGGTTTCTTTGACAAAAAATAAGTAAAATTAAAAACATTAAAATTGTAATATTTTTTACCTTAGTAAAATTAATATAGATAAATAAGGATTAATTAAAAATAAATTGTTTTAATTGACATAAAACCTAGTATAAATTTTATTATTTTATTATATTATAATTATAAAATATCTTAGAATAGAATATATCTCATTTTTTAGGTATTTGGGTTGATTTTAAAATTATTATAAATTAATAGTTTCAAGAATTCCAAAAGTTCCCCTCACCTAAATTACAAAATGGAACCTCCTCCCTCTAATATTCGCACACCATTGAGCCATGAAACTCAAAAAACTCTGAAAATTACCTTATAAATATCACTAGTCACATTCTATAGGTTGTTGTCTTCCCAAAAGGCCAACTCTAGTGTTACTAAGAGGAGATTTAGAGAGTGATTGCCGAAGAATAAGTAACCTCCTTACTGAATTTTCAAAACCATTTCTTCTTCTACTTCATCTATATATGTTGTTTTAATTATAATATAAGAACTTCCATATTAAATGTATTATGAGATGTCATTATGGTTATGTGACAACCATATTCCACCTTCTATCCATCTAGGGAAAAAACGACATCACCACATGTGCGTACGTATGTCCTACTGTCACCACGCTGTGGTGTAATATGTTTTTCACCAACACATTTTTTGGAAGTTTATAATGATAGAAATAATATAACTATATAATAATTATAACATTATATTTATTACGTAAAAAATATATATACTATTGACTTCAATAATTATTGCTATTAAAGAAATGATACTATCACTTGCGCGTACTTACGAACTACCGTCTCCACAACACGATGAGATTCATTTTCCTTATTCACAATTCATGAATGATTAAATAAATTTATTTAGAAAATAAATATGTTATATTCAACCTCAATTAAATTATTTAATGATATAAATATATCCTATAAAGAAAACGTTGTAAGTATACGACAAAACTTGCTTAGAAAAAATGAATCAATTAACTCTTGAAAGAAGTGTAATAATTTAATATTAATAAATTGGTGATTATATGATCATATATGATATCATAAATATAAATATTGTTCTATAATATGATTATAACATTATTTAATAAATTATACATTATTTTTTGATATGTACAAAGGATCCTAGAACTAATGTAAGGGAATTTCATCTCATTTTTTTGAAATACATGTCTTGTTCACCACTCATTTATTTTGTTAGGTGTAAATACTACCCTAGAATGTATTGTACGAATTTTCTATAATAATTTATGGGTATTTAAATATCCATTTCATGATATATATTTAATCGGTTTTCATGGTTCAAAAGGTACCAAATGAGTAAGGAAGTTTTTGCCTAAATTTTCCTTCTTTGAGACACATGTTTTGTTATGAACCTATGTTCCTATATGAGGTGTATATACTGACATTTGACATGTTATATCAGTAATATAATTAATTTCATGATATTCTATGCTTATTTTTTCATTATTATTTCATGGGTACTTTGATTCAAATGTTTCAAAGTGGTATAAGACACTTTGAAATGTTTGATGATTATTTTCCTCAAGAAATGTTTTTAAAAGATATATTCAGCTCGTTTTAAAAAAATAATTATCTTAAAGATATTTTTTATATTATAAAGTATTCCATTATGATTTTCCAAATCTATTTTCAAATAAAAATGTTTTAAAAAATTATTTAAGTTCCGAAAATCTATTTTTAAAGAAAAAGGGATATTTTCCTCAAGAAATATTTTCAAGAGTTCTATCAAAATTATTTTCCATCTAAGATAATGTTATTTTATGTTAATTATGTTTTATAAGGGATATAAACAAATGATACCATTATTATTCATTATTTTAATGTTTTAAATTTATTATGGATTGGTACTAATGAATTTTGTTTCATTTCCATGAGTTATGCTATGATGAAATGTTTATTGAAACCCATTTTTTTCATGGGTTATAAATGGTCTATGTTCTTATGGAACACATACAAATGATATAATTATGAGATATTTGGGCCAATATATCCCTCAAATAAATTGGGTAATTATTTAAATATCTTTATATTGAAATTATTTGAATGGAAAGTAAATATGGTTCAGTAATATAGGGATGGAAGAGTAAGTTAATCTTGTTCAGTAATACATGGATGGAATGAATAGTAAAATTGGTTAATTATAGGCCTTTTCCCACTATTATGGTCATGGAAGAGATGCCTTGTATACTATGGAAATCAGATTATGTGCTTATTTGTCTTCCAAAAATTCCATGCCATATTCATATGTTATGATTTCTGGGGTTATGTTCTTCATTTCCTAATGATTCATTTCTTATAAATTTCCAATATTTATTTAATGACTCATATTTATGATATTTGATATGTAGGGTATGATCTTTTAATATTATGATAATTTTCTTATACCCTTATGTTCATGTTTATGCTTAGCCTTACTGAGAATTTGAGCTCACGGTTTCTTATGTTTCTTTTCCCCAGTTTAAGAAGAATGATGTTAATTTAGTTTTGTATAGAAGTATATCACATGGATGATGTTTATTAATTAATGTGAAATAAGAAAAAAAATGACATGGTGGGGGATAGTTTGTTTTTATTTATGAAACATTTGTTTATGAACTAAATTTTCTAAGATTTTTTCCTAATTATCTAAAACTATAATCCAATAAGGTACTTGGGTACATAAGTAATCCATTATTTTCTTTATGATGTTGTATGTTTTGATGGAAAAAATTGGGTCACATTTGTACATTTACTGTATTTAGTACATAATTCATAAGTGTGCATTTTGGGCTATTATAAGGGGTATATATGAAAAGTAATTTAAGGTATTTTCCAATGAATAAAATTATGGACTCCTTAGTTCTCACATCACCTCTACAAGACATACAAGAATAGAAAAAAATTAATGAAATAGTGCCAGGCCTATTCAAATTGTTTTGAATAAAAAATTTCAGATAATAGACTCTTCTTAATACGAATGATACTGGGGTAAAACTCTACAATTTAATTATATCAAATATATTTTCATTTCTTTCATAATTTTTTTAGGAAATATTGGATGGTCATTTCGGTCAATTTTGATACTCTAAAGATTTGTTTTCTAGATTCAATGCCATGATATCAAACAAACCGACCACACATGGTGGTGTTATTTAATTTTTAATAAACTACATACAATATTTTGGAACTAAACATAATGTTATATAATTTATATTATGTTTTAATGAGTATTATATTATGATTAAGATGTGAATCAATATCAGGAAAAATAAAGAATGAGGCCAGAGGCTAAGCATAAGGACCATGACAAGTACTATGACTAGACACATATTAGGGTATATAAAATAATATTTCACTATCCAAAAACATATCAAAACAAATTTATTATTCTCCTTAATGATTCCTCAATGATTCTTCATTGTCCAAAATAAACAAATGAAAAATATTGTGGTTATTATGTTTGAAAATTTATGAGAGAGATCAAATTATATGAACAAAATAGCTTCCCCAAAGAGTTGTTTTTGAATATAATTACTATTTTATTTATAATATTTATTAACCATTTATATATTTATATTAGTATTACTATGAATATAAAAAAACACTCATATTCAAAAGATTATATAGATTTGATATGTAGGAATCAGCTGCACTTGAATATGATGCATGGTGTGGCTTGTATAACTCAAAAGGTGTCTTTTTTAATTAAAATTGATATTATTTTTAGTAAAAAGAACAACTGACATACTAAAAAAATAAAAAATGAATTCATATTATTTTTATAATTTAGGAAAACAATCCATGAGTTATTTGTGACGTGTAGAAGTCAACCACACCTCAATACGATGCACTGGGTTACCGGTATGAGTCAAAGTGTGTATTTTTATTTAAAATTGACATTAATTTAAATAAAAGGAATGGATGACATAATTAAAACCAAGAAAACTCATTAATATTGTATTTATACTTTAGTAAAATGATCCATGAGACATTTTTGAATGGTATTAATCAACGACACCTCAATACTACATACAGTGGGACCATGATGACTAAAAGTGACCGTTATGAGTTTAAAATTGACATTTTAGTTAAAATTGTGTCACTCGCTGAAAAAAATAAAAGGCTCTTCGATTATCTTGATAATTTAGGACAGTTATTCATAAGTCAATTTTGATGCATAAGAATAATTTTCACATCCAACTAATGTATTATGTGCCCATTATGACTCAAAATGCGTGTTTCCCATTTGAAATGACATTTTAGTAAAAAAACAATCGACATAATGAAAACTGAGAAAATGAATTTGGATTTTTTTGATACATGAGGAAAACTGTCCATGAGTTATTTTTGACCTTTAGGACACAACCTCACCTGAATACTATGCTTGATGTGACTGCAATGACTCTAAGAGTGTCTTTTTTATTTAAAATTTACATTAATTTAAATAAAAACAACAGGTGATATAATGAAAAAAAATAAAATGAATTCTGACTATTTTGATATATTATGAAAATGATTTGTGAGTCATTTGTGGCATGTAGTAATCAACCAAACCTCAATCTGATGCATGGTGGGACTGATATGACTAAAATTTTTCATTATCTATTTAAACTTAACATTTTAGTTCAAAACATGTCACTCTTGGAAAATCAAGAAAATGCCCTCCGATTATATTGATAATTTGGGACTATGATTCATAATTATTTTTTGACATGTATAAAGAAGTCTCACATCCAAAATATTCACGATGAACCTTGTATGACTCAAAATGCATATTTCCAGTTTGAAATGAAATTTTAGTAAAATACAAAACTGGTATACTGAAAACATAGTAAAAACATTCATAATTTTTTTTTATAATTTAGGAAAACAATCCATCATTCATTTTTTATGTGTATGAATCAGCTGAACAACAATATGATTCATTGTGTCGCTGGTATAACTCAATGTGTGTCTTTTTTATTTAAAATTGACCTTAATTTTAGTAAACAGAACAAGTGACATACTGAAAACCATGAAAATGAATTAATATTGTTTTGATAATTTATAATAATTATCCATGAGTCATTTGTGACATATGAGAGTCAAATTAACTAGAATTCGATGAACGGTTTGACTGATATGACTCGAAGTGTGTATTTTTATTTAAAATTGACATTAATTTAAATAAAAGGAACAAGTGACACACAGAAACTAAGAAAATTCATTTTAATTGTTATTATACATTTGGAAAATTATATATGAGTCATTTGTGACATGTATAAATAAACTACACATCAATATGAGTCACAATTTGACTGGTATGATTAAAAGTCTCTATTATCAGTTTAAATATGACATTTTAGCTCAAAATGTTTAACTCATTGAAATCCAAGTAAATTCATATTGATTGTCTTGATAATTTATGAAAATGATTTATAAGTCATTTTTTACATGTATGAAGTATCTTCATGACTAACCAATGCATGATGAGACTCGTATGACTCAAAATACATGTCGCCAATTTAAAATGATACTTTAGTGAAAAACACAATTGACATACTAAAAAAATGAGAGAACACATTCAGATTATTTTGATAATTTAGGAATACGGTCCATCATTCATTTTTTATGTGTATGAATCTTCCACACCTCAATATGATTCATGGGGTGGATATTATAACTCAAAGTGTCTATTTTTTAATTAAAATTGACACTAAATTTAGTAAAATAAAAAAATTGACATATTGAAAACCATGAAAATACATTTTGATAGTTTTGATAATTTAGAAAAAAGATCCATGAGTCATTTTTGACATTTAGGAGTCAACCACACCTCAATCTGATGCACTGTGTGACCGATTTGACTAGTAGTGTGACTTTTTAATTAAAATTGACATCAATTTAAATATAAAGAACATTCGACAAACTAAAAATTGATAAATGCATTCAAATTCTTATGAAACTTTATGAAAGTTATAAATGAGTCATTTGGGACATTTAGGAATCAACTGTACCTCAATATGATGCACATTGGGACCATTATGTCAAAAAGTGTCTGTTATTAGTTTAAAATTGACATTTTACATCAAAACATGTCACTCACTGAAAACCAATAAAATATTCTTTGATTGTCATGACACTTTACGAATTTAATTCATATGACATTTTTTACATGTATGAAGTAGCCTCATGTCAAACTGATGCACGATTCAACCCGTATGACTCAAAATGTGTGTTTCTAGTTTGAAATGACATTTTAATAAAACAACACAACTAGGATACCAAAAATCAAGAAAACACATTTAGATTGTTTTAATAAATTAAAAAAATGATCCATTAGTAAGTTTGGATGTGTAGGAATCATCCTCACCTCAATATGAGGCACGGTGTGGCTGGTATAACTAAAAGTGTCTATTTTTTATTTAAAATTGAAATTAATTTTAGTAAAAAAAACTAACATACTAAAAACTGAGAAAACACATTCAAATTGTTTTGATAATTTAGTAAAATGATCCATGAGTCATTTGTGATGCATAAAAGTCAACCAAACCTCCATCTAATTCATGGTGTGACCGGTATGACTCCAAGTGTGTCTTTTTATTTAAAATTTACATTAATGTAACTACTAATAAGAAGTGACCTACTAAAAACCAACCAAACACATTTTTATTATTTTTATATATTAAAAAAATGACCCAATAGTCATTTTTATGTATAATAATCAACTGCATCCCAATCCAACATATGGTGTGACCAGTATAACTAAAAGTGTCCGGTATGAGTGTAGAATTGACATTTTAGTTCTAAAGGTTTCACTCAAATAAAACCAAGGAAACCTGCTCTGATTGTCATGATAATTTTGTTCGGAGATTCATAAGTCATTTATAATGTGTATGAAGTAGTATCATGCCAAACCGAAAAATGATGTGACCATTATAACTCAAAATTAATGTTCCCAGTTTGAAATGAAATTTTAGTAAAAACACATAACAAACATATTGAACTTCAAGAAAACACATTCCAATTATTTTGATACTTAAGGGAAATGATCCATCAATATTATGTGACATGTAGGAATCATCTACATCTCAATATTATGCACTGTGTGATCGATATAACTACAAATGTGTCATTATTTAAAATTGATATTAATTTTAGTAAAAGTATAAGTGAGATACTCAAAACCATGAAAACCCATTCATATTTTTTTGATATTTTAGTACAACGATCCATAACTCATGTTTAACATTTTGGAATTATCCCACCTCAATACGATTCATGGTGTGACCTGTATAACTCCAAATGTTTCATTTTAATTAATAATTGACATTTTATTAGTGTCTTCTTTAATATTAATGTTTAATTTGTTTCGTTATAGTTTTATAAATATAATATTTGTTTTCTTATATATGTGAAATATTTTTATCAGGTTGAGATGATTTGGTCGATAATTGATAGCATGGGTGCACATTTTTGAGAGGGGATCACGAGCATCAAAATATGAAACATTATTTTTTTTAAATGATTGATGAATAATTGTAAATGTTATTACATAAAACATTGTTTAAATGTATATAGTAGTGTTTTTTATATATACCTTGGGTATACATTATTGTATTCATGATGTCAATTAAATGTCTATAGCATTTCTTGAAATTATAGGTTATGGTAGGTTTTTATTGATGTGATATTATATTAACAAAACATTGTAGCCATTTTTTCCATTATCAATGCTATTTTGAGAACTGATAAAGGGGGCCTTTATCAGTTCTTTTTAATGCACATAACGGAACCCCCTTATCAGGACTTTTTTAGAATTGAAAAAGGGGACCCCTTTCATCATTGTGATCAACAATGGTTCTTAGAACTGTTAAAATTCATTATGCATGCTGTTAAAATGCATATGTGTAGTAGTGTGTGCACGGTTTGAGGGTAAGTTGTACCTCTTGTTAAGGGAAATAGAATTTCTAGTAGTTTTTCTTCTAGCGTGGGTAGTCTTGCCCAACATGTGCATGTTTTGGGAAAAATAGTGTGAGGATAAGGAGAAACCATGTGGCTATTGGATATTGTTAAGGATAATATGAATGACCTATGCACTTGCAAGAGAAACTGTGTGACAATCATGCGAGGAGGCCATACAATTTTATAGAACCAAATCACACATTTGTTTCACGGTTTCCTAAAATATGTAGACAAGCCATGCGTGGTGTACCTTTTTTCTAGTAGAGTGGGAACACTGGGCGTATAGATTATCAAACTATGTGGCCAAACTGTGAGAGATTCCCATATCATTAAAAACATGTAATTATTATACTACCCCTCCTTGTTTGGTCTTGGTGCACTGGTAGGTTTCTAAAACCCCCTCTCCTGGGATCTTTCACCACTATGGTTTCCTCATATAGCTTCCAGAAAAGTTTTATTTATATTTTTTGGTTGAATCCCTTATATTCTCTTCACCCTATTATTCTTCTTGCTTTATCTTTGACTGGGATCCATCCTGGTTGAACCCTATGGTGAGGTTTTGCTGAGGTGGGTTCTTATCTTTGATTATAAGATATTTGGATCGTCTCTCAAACTGGGTTTCTCTTTCTCTTAGAGTTTCACTATTTGTTCACACTTTTGAGGAATGTTTTTCTGTTATTTTTCTTTCCATAACATTCTGTTGATGATTGAGAATTCCAAAATAGACTTCTATAGGTGTGATTCATGATTATGTTATGTTTTTTGATTTTTTTTGAAGTGTTTGAAGTGTGTAAATTTTATGAAAATGAATTTTAATGGGGGGTTTCTCATTTATACCTAAACCTATATGTATAATAAGTGTTTGATGAAATTAAATTTATACTTTTTTAATGAAATTGGGTATTTTGGATAGTGTTTAGTCTTGGTTATGTTTTTGTAGATTGTATTCTTTGAGAATTGAGCTTGGTGTATGGAATGGGTGCCTTTTTATGGTTTGATAGTTATATGTAAAATGGATGAAAACATGTATTCTTCCAAGAGTAAAATATTAAGTTGTTGAATATATTCTATAAATTAAAAAATTTAATAATTTCATTATAACATAAACTGTCAAGTCAATTAATACCTTTATGGTCGCCAATACCATACCATAAAAATATATTTATCTTTATTATCTCAACATCAAGAACATATTAATGGTTATCTTCCCTCAATATTGTTTTTCCAAAATATTAAATTTCCATTGAATCACTTTTCTTGGTACCATTCAACAAACTATTTCATGTACTTAATGAATGTACTTTAGTACATTACATATATATTTCATAATTCTTGTATCAATGATATCATTTATTAATATACTCTTATAAAATAATTCTTGAATCCAAATGTATGATCATTAATCATCACACATCATCAGTAATAATAACATAATATTGACTTTGATCCCTTAGCTTCTTTTTGGGTATATTCCCTTTGAAATTAGGGAATTATTTTGTGTAGTGGCCATATCCTAATAGTTTAAGCATTGAATATTGAAAAATTATTTCATCCCCTTGAAATCAAGATCATGGTGTAATTTTTCTCCACACATAAAGAAAACTAATTTTACTCTTAAGAATATACCAAGGTTTTTCCTTCCAAAATTATAACAAGTGAAAAAATACATCATTCTTGGCTTCCTTTTATCTATCTTTTCCCCAGATATCCTCTTTTTTTCTTGCTTTCCTTTAATGAAATAATAGTTGGATAATTATTTCTTTTTATTTATAGAAGATGATATTATTTCTTCAAATGATGAGAATATATGGGAAACTACTTCCATTTTAATGATTGAATTATAATCATAAAATACGTTATCATTCTTACTCTCAGATCACATGCATTGGTGAGGTTCAAAATCTTTCTTCTATGCGGCATTTCGAAACAATGGAATACACTATTTTTGATCATAACATTATGAAACATAATGTTTAATATCAGAACTAGGGAATCACATAATCCTAAAATGAATATTTATGTATAACTAATCTATTAATCATATGATTTGTTTCTTTGGGAATGTTTTAAAATTCTATCATAGGGGTTTGATTATTAATATATGTTTTTCTAAATTTAGTTTCCATGGATTCTACTGAATATGCAATTATACCAACTATAAAGTTCCCAACCCTAGTAACCTATATCCAATACCTTAAATTATTACATGTGTACTATGAAAAAGTGTTCGTATCCCAAGGGACTGAATAGTTTAGTATATTTGAAAAAAAAATACAAACATAAGTTTTCATTACAACTTGAAAGGAAAAACCACATAGAAACTCTATTGGAATCACCCTTAAACTCTAATATTATCCCTACAAGTCATTCATAATATATATCTTCACACACTAGGGAAAAATAAAGCATAATATAGGGGTGAGATCAGATGATTAGAAAGGGTAATCAATACAATGGAAGCTATCATAAATAAAAATATAAAAAATAAGGCAAGGTGAATAACTAAAAAAATATTCCTATAAAACTTAATCATGAGAATAATATGGATGGAATAAAAGATAAATAAATACTTCCATATTCATAATCACAGGAAACATAACCAAGGATATTCTACAAGTCAAATAATAAAATGGATTATCAATTACCAATATCATAATGTGGGAATTCATAGTGAGAACATAATAAACATACCATCAAGGCTTCAGCCAAGATTCCATAGATAAATTGGTAAAAACCCATTACAGTTAGTCTTATGAGACATACCGATACATTTAGGGGATACAGAAGGCCCTACACATCACTTATTGTGTCAAATTCATTCCACATATAAAATTGGTGGAACATTAAAAACATATACATATGTATTTAAACAATAATATGAAATATTAAGAAATATTCCCAAAATAATAAACATAATCACAAAACATCCAGAGTAAAATTGCGAATGGTATCAAGATAGTACATCCCCATGAGTTATCATAAACCATTTAATAAAATATTTTATATGGTAACATAATATATCAATATAAATATATAATAGGATTCAATAGAGGGTGTTATAATAGATGAAATTATTCTAATAAAATCAGTGAGGATTTTTTGAGAGAAATACTCTTATACTTTGGAAAGAAGTGTTCTTTTATTAAATCATTTGTATTTTTCATAAAATATGAATGTAAAATGTATAACCCATAAAATAAAATAGTATAACAACTATATTTGAGGCATATTAGATGTCCATCATGTAGAAAGAGTTTTTAAGAAACATTAGAAATGAGACACTTTGGTGTAATTTAAGGGAAATTATAAATGAGTCTTTTAGTCGAAGGAATAATTATTTGAATAATACCAGGAATAATGTAAGATATCTTTTTTATGATAAAAAGTTTGATTTTAGACAAATATTGGTTGTTTAAGACAAACTATAGAGTGTACTAGAAAATGGGTAAAATTTTTGGAAGTTCCCTTTAATCGGGTTTTTTTATGAGGAGGAATTAAAAAAGAAACCTAATAAAACATGGATTTACTAAAACATAAATAAGAATTGAGAAAGGTTCATATTTTTGGAAAATAGAAAAAAAAATTAGGAGGAGTACGTAAAAATAATTAAGAATTACATTG
Organism: Viscum album; assembly: GCA_963277665.1. NCBI lineage: Eukaryota > Viridiplantae > Streptophyta > Magnoliopsida > Santalales > Viscaceae > Viscum > Viscum album. Next base: position 1,804,954,238 of record OY728156.1, read on the forward strand.
GGATAATGAGAGAGAAACCATAACCTAAAAAAGAAAAATATAGATTCAGAAATAAACCTTTACCTTATGCCCAGAAGTGGTCCGCACTTTCACATCATGTTTGGGGTAATGAAAGTAGATTCATTAGTTATTTTAATGAGAACCTATTCATCATGTATTTTTTTATTATAATTTTATTAAATTCATTTTAGGCCTTTTTGATGTATTATTATATTCAATTTTACCATTTTGGAGTCAAAACTAAAAAATAGGCCTTTAACAACACATAATTTTATCATGACTAGAAAAACGTAGTGATAAAGGTGCGATTTATAAGTTCTAAAACAAGCGTTGATAAAGGGAACATTTTATCAGTACATTTTTCGCGTTGATAAAAGACACCCTTTATTAGCGCATTTTTTAGTGCTGATAAAAGGAAACCTTTATTAGTGCATTTTTTCACTCGTAAATGGTGTCATTTATCAGCTCTTTATGTTTAGCACTGATAAAGGGTTACCATTATCTGTGCTTTATTTTTAGCACCAATAAAGAAATTCTTTAGTAGTGTTTTTTAGAAATGATAAAAGTATGAATAAAATGAAATAATGAAATAAACTAAAATGAATAAGTTGATTATACTATATATAATTTATAATTAATAAATATTAAATACATATAAATATATGTAAGAGTGTAAATAAAAATTAAACAAATAAAAATTAAAATTATGTAAATTGGTAAAAAAATATTAAAACATTTATTAATTAAATAATTATTGATAGTGTTAATAAATATCATATATATTATATATATATAAATTTATAAATATGATTCATATAATAAAAAATATTATATATGCTTTACATTAAATACTAACATATTTAGTGATTAATGTTTTAAAACTAAAAATTAATTAGAATTAAAAATACTGACTAATTTCATTGAGTAATAGACATAATAGATTATCATTAAATTTTCTAATTTAACATAGATCAAACATACATGTTACATTTATGAATATATATATATATATGCACATAGAATTTTTTTTTGAATTTAATAATTTTATATGATTTATTATATATATATTTAGTAGGTTTTAATATTTTCAATATGTATTCATCTTTATTTCAATATATATCTATTTTATTAATTAATAATATTAGTAAATCTTATCCTAGTTTTCAATATTGTACTGATTTTTAACTTATCAATTTTACTTATTTATTAAGATGCATGCACTTAAGATTAGAAATTCATTAATTACCATAAAAATACATATGAAAAAATATTTATAAATAAAAATATTTATAAATGTATATTTAATATTTTAAGAACATTATAATTATTAAAAAATAAATAATATTTGTTTAAAAAATATTTATATAATTATAAATAAATAAATATAAAATTAAAATAAATTTATTTAAATAATGAATATATTTTATATTATATATATATATATTTAAATATTATTTTTTTAAATAGTATTTATATAATTATAAAAATATTATTATATATTCTAAGAATTAAAAAATTATTATTTTATAAAAAGTATTATTGTAGTTATTATAATTATATATAATAATTTTACTTCTTTTTAAAAGTTTTATTTAAGAAATGTTATAAGTATTTATTAGTGCTTTCTTAGCACCGTTAAATGTCTAGATTAATTAGTACTAGAAAACACTAGTAAAATCAATCTTTATGAGCGCTGATAAATATTGATTTTATCAGCCCTTTTTTGTTATTGAATATCTACTTTAATAAGTGATAAAAAAGTACTGATGAAGAATCATTTTACCAATGATTATTAACTAAGAACTAATAAATGTCTACTGATCCATTTTAAGAACCCTAACCATCATGAACCATTTCGTGATCCAAAGCTCTCTATAGAAGCGACTTGTTACAGACGTTCATTTTTATCGAATCCAAGATCGAATCACGGCTAGAATCAAGTCTCTAGCTATTCCATGGTATGAATCTAAGGCTTGAGCAATTCAACCCTATCAATCACGACCTACTGTCACCACTCCTCAAAATAAATCCATGTTTTTTGATATCTCTAATTTTCCTCTATTATATTGAAGAATCCCAATATGTCTGGTAGCACATCTTTGTATCCCAACAATTCTGGTTGCACTATCCTATAATAAAAAAAACAAAATTCATTGTTTTTAGATATAATGATGTATTATCTTCCCCAATAGCTTGTGTCCTTTCTTAGGACATCATTTTTATAGTGTGACATGAAATATATTGAACCCAATATCAGGTCCTGTTGTTGGAAGGTATAATTGGCACCCAAAACTAGTGCATAAAATTTTTTTCATGTCAGTTTTTCTAATTTTAATGTTGGTTCAAAATTGATGTTTATAAATAATACATTTTAAATATGATTTTGGTGTCAATTCTAAAAAAAATGAGGCTGAATACCCATGAAAAATGGGGCTTCAACATGGGTTTCTTGAAAAACTAATGCTGAAGACATAGGGAAAATGTATATTCAGGTCGGTATCTTAATAAACTAACACCGAAAACACATAAAAAATTGTTCTTCAACATCGTTTATTAGGAAAACCATTGTCGAATACCTCTAGAAAATCGATATTCGACAACAGTTTTAAAAAAATAGATGGCAAAAGAACTTAAAAAATATAAGTTTTTGATCACATTGATAGAGAAATATAATATAGAAAAACATTAAAATAAACATACTTGATAATTTAAATCACAACCATACCTAAAAGGTAGTTCACAAACAAGGATCACAGATGAGTAAGTTCATCATCCATTTACGAATCAGTTTCATTAAATGTCTAAAATAAAATTACATGCTATAAGATTAAAAACATTATATTATGAAATAAAACAAAAGACAGTTAATATAATTAACATACCTTATAATAATTATTTGTTACTCCAATTTTGATTATCTCGTACATTAATCATAAAACATAACAACCACATTCTATGATTCCTTGTTGTAGATGACTTAGAGGTTATAAAACAATAACATTATATTAAAGACCAACATTTATATATCACAAATCAAAATATTATGTAATATAAAAATATTTACCATTACTTTCATGTATTGGATTGGATTTGGATTTTTTATCGACAAGTTATATTTTGTTAAACGGTATCCATGACCTGAATTTTCATATATATCAACAAATAAAACATGTATAAATAATAAATTTAATAGTAATGAACATATAAAAAAGAATAAAACATTCTTTTCAAAAGAGATTCTAATTTATTTATGAACAAGGACTAGAAAATAGAAAAACATATATAAAATGAATTAACATAGAAAAAATATTCCTAACATCCAATTCAAACTACAATAAAAAAATTTCACAATTAATAACATTATAATGAAAAATACATTTTAAATATACTAGTGTTATTACCTATCATGCAATAGTAAAAACCAACATCCAATATCTATGTTTGATAATCTCTCAAATAATTATTTGACTCTATCAGTAGTCTTCAAATATTTCACAACCATTGAAACAAATTATGAAATCATAAAACCATAAAAACTAGTGGTCTAATTTTTCATCAGAATCATGGATAAATAACCAATTAAATAAGTAAAATATTAAGTCACTTAAAATCAACTTTACTTAAAAAAAATTTAAACTCAAAAATAAATTTACTTACTTGGAAAACAATTGTAACACAAGAATGATGAGATCTTAAACTCTATCAAATCCATGATATATTTTTTAAAATATTATCAATGGATAGTCTCTTCCATATATTCCTATTATCATTCGAGACTCATATAAATTATCCATTGAAGAATAATTCTGTGATAATCTGTTTATCCTATCAGAAATAGAAGTTTCTACAACTATTGGTTACTGAAACTTTTGATTCCGTTGAATCATTCCTTTTGAATGTAAATAATACTATAAAAATTATTTTAGAAAAAAATTATAAGTAATTTTCAACCATGTGTAATTAATATTTATAAATAAATCATACCTTATATGAAAGATAATGAATAAGGTTATCCATACAATGTAAAAACTGACCCATACAATCCCTAACTTTTGTAACCTCCTTAGAAGGTAATGGTAATGGAAAATTATGATCTATAATATCATGCACTAATTCTATGAAAAAACCTTACTGCATCAGCTGGTGGTGTATAGAATCCCAAAACAATTACACCTCCATACACTATAATACATACTTGAGGATCTCCAACATGAAACTCATAGTATAATGTCAGTTATGAGTGAGGAGGTGGGTGATCTGAGTAGGTAGGTTGTGTGGGCTAGGATAACTGGGTAGTTTATACATGCTACACATCTGACTTTGAATGGTGGGAATAATGGACAGGCTAGGCAAGCCGAGCCAACTGAGTAGGCTGTGATTTTCTCATTAATTGTTAAAGCATAGCCTGCACAATTGACTGAATTTGATCACCCATGTTCTATTTCATTTCATCCATCTCAACTTTTTTCAAAATCAATTTCTAGATTTCTTGACTACTTACATTGCTTACCAAAAACACTCATAATACTAACACCCTCTTTATATCCTCTTAATCATCCTGAGAATTCATTCTTTCCTAATGTCATAGCTATGATATCCATCCTACCCTTGGGGATAAATGTTCCTTTTCTCTCTTTATTTTTAATGTCATCCCAAAATAAAAATGATATTTTTATATCAATGTTTTTAATTTAAATTAATACAAACATCAATAAAAGAGAAAATAATTACATACCATTCATTCAACTACTTCCTTAGATTTCTCTATAAGATACATTTCATTTATCCTTTTTTTAATCTCATTTTCATATTCCATGGTGAGTGGGAGGATATGGAAGACCAAATTGGACCTCTTCTAAACCACTACTAGATTAAGCTCTTAATGCCTAAAAATTTTCACCAAGTATTTTCTGCTCTTATAACTGATACCCTCCACGTGATAAAGTATGAGGGTATACATTTATCAACTAGATCTATTGATGAGTTCTATTGGAGGCACATTATATAAAAAAATTAATAAGTAATTGGATAAATATATAATAAATTTTACAATATAATATAATTATCATACCTAAAATTTTTCTTAATGTCGGTTGTAAACAAATTTCTTACACGTATCTTCATATATAAACTCATTCTTGAGCATTGGTTTTCATACTTTATCTTTCCATTTTTTTCTATTTTTTTAAAAATATATCCATCAAACCATCACTAAAGAGATTTGAAAATTTCATTTGTTTCATCAATATTCAATGACATCTGTAGTTGAATAAATTGAATATGTAATTTAAAAGATTTAATATTCAAAAAAATGAGTTAAAATAAAATAATTGATATATTTTACCATCATGACCTCCCAAAACATATGTTTCGCCATCCTATCAATGGATATCCTATCAGGATATAAAATTATAATCCTAAAATGGATCTAGATTGATAAATAAATGATAAACTAAACTCCATTGGGATCAATTGCATTATTATTATCATCAAAACGAATATGTGATATCTCATCTCCACGAGAAAGTGATACTTTTCATAAACATATAATACCACATTTACCATCTCAATAAAATTATTTCTCTATAGTAATAGGATATGTCTCCTCCACTAAAGATGTAACAGTAGTCTTGGAAATAATTTTTTTTATAAATTAAATATTTTATTTTTTTAAATAAGTATATTAATAAATATTTAATACTATGATAAAATAGATATAATTTAGTGGCTACTCCTCTAACTCTATATCTGACATTTATAGAATAAAGTGTAATTAAAACCTTTATATCATTAGAAATCTAAATATTTTGAAATAAGGGTGAAAAAATAATGAGGTAAAAAAAGAGTCATTTATTTATAAGTTTTAAAAAAAATGATGTCATGATTCTTATAAACAAAATATATAAAAGCTAACATATGAAAAATAGAAAATATAAACATGTTAATTTCAAAAAATAAAAAAAATATAAATAATTACTAGAATAATTACAAGACTAATTTAGTGTTTTCCCACATGCCTTCATCATGATCAATATGCACTACTTTCACTATGTCTTCCTTATAGTCATTGTAATCATCCAAAAATTGAGTAATAGATGAATAATACTCATTTAAATAAATAATATCACCAGTACAATCCTCATAACCCAAAAGGAATCTTTTTCATTAAAAAATGATGGATCCTTGATCATTATATGGATCAACGACTTAAAATATATGCTTTACATGTGTTTCCATGATAAATGATTCCTCATTATAATAAAATATTTCCAAATCAACCAGTGTGAACCCATAATCATCATGTTTCACCCCACTATTACTATCAACCCAATTACACAAAATAAAGTGACTCAATATTTTGTATAATTAATTTCCCATATATCCTCATGAACTCCAAATTATTTCGACAAAGAAGAAATTGTTTTTCATATTTTGAACTCAAATTATGAAAGGATTTAGCAATGACTATCACATGACTATTTGGAAAGGTACTCTTGTCATCTCTATTTTTTGTGTAAAATGTGAATCCATTAATATAAAAACCAGACCATGTTATCACATTATGAGATAGTCCTCCTTTCCACCATTTTAACATTTCTGATGCAGATATATCAATGATCACTTTCTATTAAATCCATGAAACAAATGTATTTTTATGCTCAATAATCAACCACTTTTCATTTATTTTGGGATATTGTATCTTTAATTCAGAAATATGTGATTATATATATGATTGAACATTATATATGATGTAAAAAATGTATAAATATTCCTACATTACTTCATCATGTGGAATTAACTTTACCTTTAAGTCTCAAATCTATCTACCTTCACTATTAAATATCAAGAAATAGGGAGACCAATATGTTCCACTCCATACAAATAATTATTACAAAACTCAATCACCTATTCTAATACAATCTTTTGAACAATAAAGGCCTCTGGTTGATAAGTATTTTTTCATATACCTATAAAATTTTCATGTACCTTTCAAAATGATACATCCAATGTAAATAAATATTCAAACATATTCGTATCTCATGCACCAGATGAATCACCAGATAAACCATTATATCAAAAAATGTTGGTGGAAAATACATTTCTAGTGGAAAAATTATAATATAAGCCTCATTCTCTAACTCATATAACAAATTTGGATCATCAACTTTGTTAAAAATGGATTTTATAAAATTACATAACCTGATGATTGTCTTTATGACAACTAACGAAAATATATCACATAGTGTGGCAGGTAGCAGTTGTTTAATCAATACATGATAATCATGAGATTTCATACCTATTAATTTGAAATCCTTCACTGACATGAAATTATTCATATTTGAAGAATATCTAATGGGTACTTTTATACCATACACACAATAATAGAAATTAAAATTTTCACTCTTTCTTAATGTGTGGAAAGCTAGAGGAAAATATGTTATGTTTACTTTCATAGTGAGAGATAACTCCAAACATATTCCCATTACCATGAAGTCTAATCTGGAATTAAATACATATTTTGTCTTTCCTTTTATGTCTAACAATGTTCCAATCAAACTTTCACATATATTTTTATCAACAGGAATAAAATCAATATTATGTTTTATCTCTAAAAATCTCTAATAAGGTAATTCAAAAAAATAGACTGTTTCTTCTAGATATTATTTTGAAGACCCAAATCACTTTTATTTCCAAATGTAAAATCAATATTTTTCATTCTGTCATAACATTATTCAATTAAAAATTGTTATGGGGGATGATTTCATTCCTATAAAATGTTAAATTACCTTTTCTATCTATGATATAAATTATCAACTTTGATATCACATGTACACTATCTTTCTTCCATATTGAAATTGATAATATGAAGTCTTTTATTCAATAAATGGAAATGATTTTTGTCCCTTAACACTGTATCCTGATATGATTCTATATGTAGGAATCTCATTTATAATGAACATTATCATAGAACACAAATGAAAATACACTTTTTTGTATGCCTAAAAAATGTTAACACATACCTCCGCTAGATTTTTCATATCATCAATAAATGGTAAATCATACCCATCAATATTGTTTCCTAGCTATTTTGGTTCAGAAATCATCATACTCATTATAAAACTATTTTCTTCATAAATATCTATGGGGATAAGTTGTAAAAAACTAACAAAATAGGTCATGAACTTTTTTGGCTACTTAGTATCTAATATGGATTCATTCAATATATGCACACTCCTATTATTATATTTCTAACTTAACTACAAAAATCAGGAAATTTTCTATCAAATCTATTCCATTGTGATAAGTTATAAGGGTGAGATTATTTACCAACTAAGATGTGTTAATCTGAATTTAATCTTAACCTTTTTTCACCAATTGAATTTGAAAATATACACTTAAAATAAGGAATTATTGGAAGGAACAAAATTTCATAAGTAGGAGCTTTGATTTCAGTACTTGAGAATGAATCAGAGTTAATTTATAGTAATTATATGAAGATATTATTAGATGGAATTATTTAATTTAGCATGAGGTTAGATGTGATTACTTGATAATGAATTTGATTTTAATTTTTCATTCATCTTATAACATGATGTCCATATATAGGAAATTTTGATAAAAATTAATATTATTTCCTATAAAACACACAATCATTGGGGAATGAATGTATGTTTTTATACCCTAATACCCTTGTGAATAATATTTTCTTCACCTCATAATTGGAATCTAGAAGCCCGTTTCCATATAGAAGTATTTATTTTAAAAGATCAATTATGTTAGAGAAACTTTTATCACACCAACAATTTCATTCTTTCAAGTTAACCAATCTCAAAATAGGTAATAACACTGTATATTTACTATAACCTTAGAATAATGTTATTTAATAATCTCCATACAATCAATCAAGAGTTGCTGTTTTTCATCCATTTCAACACCTTAATCATGAATTAATTCTTCAACAATATCCTCTATATCATTATGAATATTTTCATCAAAATTAGATGTTGAATTTATATTTCTTTCACCATGATAGACCAAACTTGTATATGAAGGCTAAAACCATAACAAACGAGATGTTTCATGATTTATCTAGAATTTAACCTTTTCATTTTCAAACACTTCACATATGGACAAAAATAAAATCTTTGTTTTGAAGATTTTATTTAGAAAATGAAGAGAAACCATCAAGTCCTCTTTCATATTAATTCGTGGTGATTCGTAAATTTATCCAATTACTATCAATTAAATTCCTGATATTATAATATAATTTGTGAATATATTTGAAAATATAAAAATTTAAATATAAATATACACATATAAATTTTAAACATAATAACATACAATAAAAATGATTGGTAGTCATATATGAAATATTAATTATTGTTAGGAATAAAATAAAAACTAATCTACTATAGGTATTTATTTTTCATGATGTGTCAGGTTAATCCAAAAGTAGATGATTTCTTTAGAAAAAATTAAATATATCGCATTTACTAATTTCAACATATATATATATATACATATAAATACAAACACACACACACACACACACACATATATATATACATATAAAAAATAGTCATATATATATATATATAGATAAATTTTAAACATAAAAAAAATTAATAAAAAAAATTCTGATTTGGTGAGAGACGTCAAATATTATATGGAATAAAATAAATAATAATTTAGTATAGGAATTTATTTTATTTAAATAAATAATTATAAACTCTTCTTGATGACCATAGTTATGTAATAAAGATATTTATGTCATGTTTTAATAGATGTTTTTAAATGACCATCAGACAACACCACTTCCGTTCTACCTAGATTCATCAAAATATAAATTAATATTCGTCATTAGTTATAACCTAGAACAAAACCATTTGAAAATCCCATAAAAGAAAAATTTATATGATTGAAAAATATTTAAAAATATTTAAAAATATTTATAATTATCATTCAAATACATATAAACAAACGAAGGTATGAATCAAATTTATAGCTAACAAATAATGATTTTTTCAAAAAAAAAAAAATACAAACTGCTTACAATTTGTATAATACAAGATTTATCGTGAATATAGATAATTTCCCTTGAATTATATGGTAGTAATAATAATAAAATAAACATTTAAAACATTTTGAAAAAAGAAGAAGAAAAAAACAACAAGAATCCTCTAATCTTGGTACTTCTTGACCGTAATAGGGTTACCCGAGGTCGAATATATAGATAATTTCTATTGAATTAGTTCATAATAAAATCACTAAAATGAACAACTATAACATTTTCAAAACAATAAGCAAGAAAAAATAACAACAAAAAGCATATAATCTGGGAACCCACCAATCCTAAAATACTTACGAAGATGAAATAAATAACTAGATCAAAAAATAAGGAATAATGTTGAATGATTGATGGTCATCAATCATGAAAATATGATTGAAATTGACCAAAGTCGACTACAATAGCCATCACATGTGTATCGGTGGTCATTGGACTCAATGTAGGTCAAGAGAAGAAAGGGAAATCGAAATACGAATAAGGGTTCCATTGTAACATCTTGTTACCTATCCATGAGGTACGACTTTCAATCCATTGTAGTTCTCCTTATTGTGTTGTCTGAATAGGGAAAATAAGAAATTGTGAGGATAAATTTAATGTTGAAATCATAGGTTTTTGGACTTTCACCTTTAACCATCATTTTCCATAGGATATAGGAAGATCCCACGTCATGTAACTGGGTTACCCACCATGTAATTTCTACCTGGTACAAACCATGAAAGGGTGTTGATGATGTGAAAGATTTCACATTGTTAATGTTAGTTTTATGTCATTAATTTTTTAAATAATGTATTTTTAATCCAAGGTGATAGGTTTTTCGGCGTACTTATCTCGTGTGGACTTCTCGATGTGAATGTGTGTTTCACATCATGATTTGGCACACGAACAATTTTAAAACACAAATGTGGTAGTTTTCTTTATCCTTTCTTTCCAAAATCCTTCAACCTTAACCTTGGGTCACTCCCAAGTATTTTTCAAAGATACTTTGCTTTCGGATCGATCCTTTTGAACTCTGAAATCTGTTGATATTTCGGTGCGTCTCTTCGGGTAAGTCGTCTTCCCTCTTATTCATTCACTTTGATAATCATATCACCATTCGGTGGCGTGTTCCAATCCATTGGGTTAAGATGGTGTTTATTCATAGTTTATTTTAAATCTATTTTGTTATCTCACCCTAGAGTCCTTTTTCTCTATTGATCATGGTGTGGCGGGTGTCTGTTCATGAGGGCCTTTGTTTTCATCTTTGGGTATTCGTTGTCAGTGGATCCCATTGTGTGCATTTGCGACCCGACCATTGAGGTAGGTGGTTCCATATCTAGACAATGATAATTGATCTTGTTTTTTTACATTAAAAACTGATTCATAATGAAATATTGGCATGATTTTTTTTGTTTGTGTTGAGAATATTTTTCAATGAATTTTTTTTCCCTAGTGTTTCATTAATGTATTGAAAATTGGTATCTTCAAATCATTTAAATTAAATTTGAAATGGTTTTCAAATCACTAAAACGAATTGTGAAAAGGAGCACATGGGTTACCTTTGGTACTTAGGTGGAAGGTTTGGGAAGTGGTCATTGTCTATTGTTTTTTGATTATCAAGGAGGTTTGTCTTGGGGATTTACTCTGTTTCCTAGGCCTATTGTTCTAGAGGACACATATTGGAATTGTGGGGGGGGGGGGGTTTACTCATGGGGCACTCCTTTGTTTACTAGGCCTATTGTTCTAGGAACTGTTTTGTGCGCATGATTATTGTGGTACTATTAGTCTGCAGCCTAGACATATAGTATTCCTTGGTGTTGTGATACATGTTCTTATGTTTTGTTTTTCTTGGATTTATGATTTAGCATTGATATTCATGTTTCTACTTGTGAAAAATGATATTGAAAATGTTCTTTGAAATTGATTTACCTGCCTTTTTTTAATTTTTGAAGAAGGGAAATATTTTCCATGTTTTATTTAAAACATATTTAAGGATTATCATGAAAATTTTTAATTAAAATGAGCATACAATAATTTTTATACAGAGGCTTGTTATGAATCACCAGGGAGGGATACTATTGAGACTATTAGCTCACACCATGTGCACCTCTTTGGTGGTGCATAGACCTCGGTTTTTCTGTTAGTGTAAGGAAACGCAAGGGACTATAGTGAGGTAGTGAGGTTCATGTCAACTAATTGGGTAGCTAGTGGTGACATGGTGGGAATTTTTCCATGCCGTTGTTTGGATTAGCTATTTGGTTAGGAACCTTTATAGTGGTACATGTCCTTTTTAGTTTTTAGATACATTTGTTTTGTCTATTTTTACTGTTTTCTTATAGTTATGTCATATATATTGTCTTCAACTTCTGTTATCCAATTTTTTAGTATATATATATATTCCATGTGGTTATTCATGTTGGAGAAATAATTAACTCAGGTTCTTTGTTCGATACTTAGATTTTATTTACCATCCCATGGGGATTGATAACGCCCTTTGGGTATGTCATGGAATGGGTAAGGTGTTGGTTTTGAGGGAAACCCATGTAAGTTCATTATAGTTTTGGTATCAAAGAAGTTCTGTCATCAAGAGTACCTGTATTTGGATGTCTATTAGACTGGAGATATGATTTTTTGGACATGAGAGGAATTTTGCGATAAGTGCATGGCCAACTATTGTCATGGTGAGACAAAAGATTCCATTAGATGTTGGGGTGTGTGTCTCTAGTGTTTAGTTTTTGTTTTCAATATCAGTTGTTTCTTATGGGTTTTCTAGTTTGACCTAAGACTTGTTCTATTGTATTTTCATTCTTTTGTTTTTGTGTGCAACTATATACCCCTGAGATATCCTCCAGGAATTCACCAGGAAGGTACAACTGCTTCTCTTAATGGGAATCCACCTATGGAACATAATATCATCAAGACTATCATATGGGGAGTTCTTAATACTGATTAGGTTGTTCCACAAGTTTAGAACATAGTGGTTGAGGTAAAAATTGGAGCTAGAGGAGAGATCAATCGATCATGGGAGTTCTTGTGCGAGAAGCCACCTTTATTTAATGGAATTATATAACCTCAAGGGGTGGTGGACTGGTTCGATAGGATTGATTATATCATAAAATTTCCAGAGACACATGAGAACATTAGGGTGAAGTGTAAAACGTTCAGTATCAATGGGTGTCACAAGTGGTGGTGGGATTATATGGTCTATGATGACAGACAAGTGGACTTGGATGCAATGTCCTGGAAAATATGTTTATTTTTTTTAAATTATATGGAATTATTTCAAGACCAAACTCTTTGAAGACCAATGATTTTGAGGATTGGTGAGCCCGAAATAAAATTTTGAATTTTTTTTATCCATTTAAAGAAACAAGTGATCGGGGTTTTCAAACTATTAAATCATTGTTCGGATAAAAAATTCAATGGCTCAATTGAACTCAGAACGATAGGATTCACCGAGAATGGACTTAGCATAGACCGACAAGAAAAGTTAATTTTCACAATTTTTTGGAAAAAAATAAAATAACTTAAAATTTTATTTTATTTGTTTTCCCAACCATTGGGTGGTGGCACAACAATGCTACGGTGCAGCGAAAAAGCGAAAATGGGTCACATACAATGAATCTCATTAATGGATTGTAAATGTGAAGCGTAATGCCTAATGAATTGAAGTGTAATGATGCGACAAAAGAGCATAACAAAAACTATGTGAAGTGTCTTCTTTTAATGGGTTAACACGTTGAAGAAATCAGGATCAAAGGGTGGAATTTATTTGATGAACCTACGGTGATAATTCTCTCTAATGATGATTGATGAAAACCAATGAAACTATAGAGACATCGAAACACCTCGAAAAATAGGACTGGAGAGTGTCGAACACCAATGGAACTTGAATCCCCACAGACGTATCACTTCAATGATGATCTCCAATGAGGTAGGGGTTGTTTTGTTTGGATTTCCATGTACTTTATTTTAAAACGAAGAATGCAGATCAACACATGAACGGGTTGATCAGCGGATCACTCATTCTTGCAGGAGGGTGTCTTCCTTGTGGATTTTCACTGACATTAATTATTATTTTTTGATAGAACTTAAATCCCTAGCCTCCCTATTTTTAAAATCTAATGTGGAGGGTGCAGGTCGATACGAATAAGAGTCGATCCCCTTCGCCTTGTGTGTTCTTTGTGACCGAACATTAGAAATTGAGACAAGAAGTTTTTGAGGCCTTAGTAGTGAATGTAGCGCAATATGAAGGTCGGTGGTGAAGAAAAAATGATGAACATACCAATGGATCAGACCTTGTGGTTCACAGAAGAACCCACAAGAGAATGCCAAAGGGGGCCCGCGGCTGTGGCCGCATGCCTGTTATGGAGTGCCCAAAGTGGCAGCCATGGCCAGCTCGGGCCGCAACAAGGTGGAATGAGCCACCAGTGCTCAGGCCGGTGACTGGAAGACCGAGGATGCGACCAACCAGCCTCTTCAGAAAGGGGGTCTGCGCTCGTGTGCTACATCACCCTGTAGGCACGTGGTCCCAGGACCTTGTGTGGACCCCAACCCGACCGGCCTAACCAATCGCGACACACTGAACTAGACTCCCTTAGGCATTCGGGCTAGAGGAGACCCGACCCATGCTTAGGGGCCGGTCAGAGAGAGTTGGCCTTCTAGTTGCATGCCGGACCAGGGTGTGCCAACGGGGCCACTATACGGCCTAGGATGGAAATGAAACTAGATCACCTCTACTGACTGGGCTAGCGAGGTAACATTGTGTTGATGGGTGGCCTGATTTAGGAATAAAATAACTTGCCAGTTTGTGGGCTGGGCCACATGTGACCAGATCACGGAACGACATGGTGTGTTAGAACAACGACCGAACCAGGCCGGGTCCAACGAGGCCCAATGGGCCTGGCCCAGTGGCAAGGCTAGACTGTGATAAAATAGACCCAAAACGGGTTAGGTCAGGACAATAAAACCCAATCGGGGCATGTGGGGCCCCCTCCTGGGTTGGTCAGGTCGGTCCGATCGGGTCATAGTAGGCCCGAATGCAACCAGCACTTGTTTACTAAAACACCAATATATCTCAAACCGTGAGTCTGATTGACAATAAATTTGTAGCATTAGAACCCTCATGGTGAGAAAAATCTTTTTTAATAATATATGGAGGATTTAATGGATGTTGGAATATGAAGAATGGATTGAGGAGAGGTTTTTCTGAATCAAGCGCACTATGTGCAGAGATCCTACGACTGACTGAGACCTGAAGACTGCTGACAAGTGAACCTATATAAATATACTATGATGTCCCAGTTGGAAGCAGCTCTGTGTGACCCAACAGGCCCATAGTGGGGAGCAATTCTGTATGACCTAGCATACCCATAGTACACTATGGAGAGGAGTACCTCAATATGATGGCCTGGGTGGGAAGTAACTTTGTGTGACCCAACATGCCCACATTGGGGAGCAGCTCTGTTTGACCCAGCATACCCATGGTACTCTTACATGATGAGTACCACTGAAGTCCAAGGTTTAGGGGAAGTAGATCTTTTTGACCCGACAATCCCACAATGGGGATCATCTCTATGTGACCCAGCATACCCATGGTACTCATTAGGGAGGAGTACTCTAGCAGCCCAAGGTGTTCAGTGATATGACTGATTGGATTACTTTATTTACTCCAGATTATAACTGTTGGTAGATGTCTTTTTTCTTGTTCATAGTTTGTGGTTTTCTTGAAGATTTGTTTATGTTCTTTCCTTATTGGATCGAGTTCTCTACTGAGTATTATTTTACTCACCCCTTCATGGGCTTCTTCCGCACATGTTGTGTCTGGTGCAGAAAAATGACAACATGGTGGAGGACTTGGTAGCCCAGGACTAGGTGGTTCCCATTGAGATCAGGCTGGTAGGACTTGCTACTATGAATTCTGACATCTAGTCTATACTTACCCATAATGTGGGATTTTCAGTGTATGGATTTCCATCGATCTTGTACATTCTCTTGTTGGAGTGTTGTTTTGTTGGGATTGTATTCTCTCCTAATTACATTCAGTTGTACCTTTACACTCATTGGTTGTTTAGTATCAATAATGTTCTCTTTTCCAATTTTCTTGTGATGTGGTTGTTTGTGCATGTTTATAGGTACTCATGAAAATCCCTCCAACATCCAGGTTGATGCCTTAAGTGCTAGTTTCCAACCCATGGCCTTTAGGAGACATGCTTGGGGGAAGTCACGACACGAGCCCTAGGGGACAGGTCGTGACAAAGTGGTATCAATGGAGTTCTGATCTACCTCAAAGACCAGGATTCTGTTGTTTTGTTTTTTGGGAAATATTGAATAATGTTTCGAGTTCAACTTTCCGATTGGGGGAGTATAGTGTTGGTGCAGTGACTAGTATATCCATACACCAAAACCCTGAATTATTATTATTTTTTTCTCTACACATAAAAACAATAGTCTCATACATCACTTTAGAATTGAGTGTTTCCTCATGTTCTTCTTGAATTAGATCCAACACACCATGTATAATCTATTGACCTTGGTACATGTTGATCTGTATCAGGATGCCTCCATGCAGAGAACAAGTCAGGATGCTGATATGTGGTGTGACGATAGACCCCCTAGCGATGAGGTGTCAGTTAAGGGACCAGTGCTATAGATGGCCCCAATGGGTGGTGTGTCAGTGTTACCACAACCTACTGACCATCAGTTACTACAAAAATTACCGACGGAGGAAGTATGCAGCCTCAATGCCATGAATGAGTTTTAGAGATAGAGACCTCCTAGGACCAGGATAGAGACAAATCCTCAAGCCTCTGAGGAATGGATGGAGGCTGTGATGCGGGTCATCCACTTAGTGAGGACTACCCTTGATTAGATGGGGATCTTAGCTACGATCCTTCTTTATGGATCATCAGGAATATGGTGGAGCATGACCATCTATACTCATGAAAAGGAAACCCTCACCTAGACTTACATTGGGCATATTTTTCGAGTGGAGTTCTTCCACACGACATTGCAGTCAGTGCACATACAGGAGCTACTGAACCTATAGAAGGGGATCATTACTGTAGTAGAGTATTCATTGAGGTTCACCGAGCTTTCTTGATACTATACAGACATGGTGTGAGGCTCATTCTTTAGGGATCGATCCATTGAGCAGAGATTACAGTAGAAGATCAGGGCATCGATGGTGTATCTCAGCATTCCTACCCATGCTGGGGTTCTAGAAAAATCCTTTCATGTGGATATCTTGCTAGAAGAGAATGCAATGACGACTATAGACACCAGTAGACACCAGGAGAAATAGTCTTCAATTGAGAGAAGTAGGTAGTAGATGTGGGGACCAAGTGGGTTAGACCTTTCAGGGGATTATCCCAGGACTCGGGGTCAGTAGTCTAGGGCTCCTAGAGTAGAGGGAGTCAGTAGGGATCTATAATTTGATTCACGTGCGACGGGAAGGGACACATGGCTCATGACTTCCCAACCCACTGCACAAGCGATTAGTAGATGGTTGATGTACCACCAAGGTAGAGGTAGAGGATCGAGAGAGGAGGTCCATAGGGTGGAGGAAGGTCTAGAGGTGTAGGATGAGTAGTAGGTGGTGGGAGACGGTTCGATGTACTACCACCACCACACCCATGTGGTCCACCCTGACATCGGTGAGTAGGTGGATAGGGGAGATCACAACTTCCAATAGTAGAGGCTTATGACCATGGTGATCCAAAGATTATTAGAGGTACAATATGTGTCTCCTCCACCTTAGATGCAGTTCTTATAAACATAGGTTCCAGTCATTTTTTCTATTCCATGGATCTCATTCAGAGTTTAGATATTCTGATGGAGTCTTTGGCTCAATACTTATGACTAGAGACTCCTAGAAGAGGGGATTAGACGATTAAACACTATTACAAGTAGTGTGAGCTTACACAGGGAGACAATAGCTTCAAATGGGATCTCCTAGTAGCAACATTGAGGCCCTATGATGTCATATTTGGTATAGACTGGTTATTCATAGTTCATTATCAGATCTACTATTTTAGGCACATAGTGTGGTGTGTCCACGGAGATGGGATCATGTTTTCCTTTGTCAGTAAGAAGGAAAATGGGGAAAACGGGTCAGCACAGGATGGACTTACTCGGAGGAGGGTGCGTCCAATCACTCACAAGTTGGCCAGCCTCATCCTCGGTGTGGTGGAAAAGAGGAATCCTCACTTTCTTGTAGTGGTGGATGAGTATGAGGACATATTACATAAAGATGTACTGAGACTAATTCCTCATAGAGACATAGATTTATACATAGATCTATATCACGGGATAGAACTGATATCCATTCCAGCATAACAGATGGCTCCCACAGAGCTTCTCAAGTTGATGGTACAACTAGAGGACTTGTAGGAAAAGGGATTCATGAGGCCAAGGGTTTCACCATGGGCATCCACAGTGTTGTTTTCCAAGAAGGAAGATGGGAGTTTGAGGTTTTTCTTAGACTTCCGCCACCTGAACCAGGTGATCATGAAGAACAAGTATCCAATACCAAGGATTTATTTTATCTTTGATCAGCTGAAGGGAATCCAGAGATTCTTAGAATTAGACCTTAGATCACATGATCATCAGCTTTAGGTATGAGATGAGGACGCACCAAAGTCATCCTTTAGATGCATGTATGGACACTATGAGTTTTCTGTGATTACCTTTTTACATGACCAAATCGATATTATTGATCATGGGACTCATAAAGTGGATATTCCAGACATACGTTGATCGTTTTGTGGATGTATTCATTGATGACATCTTGGTGTACACGACGTTGGAGGAGGAGCACAGTACATACTTGCAGATAGTCCAGGATACACTCTGAGATCACCAGCAATACAGTAAGATCTGAAAGTGATAGTTCTAGATTCGAGAGGTCCACTTTCTGGGACTCGTCATCTCGGAGGCTAGAGTTAGAGTGGATCCATTAAATATATAGGTAGTTCTGGCTTGGGAGCCACCCAGAAGTGTGACTGAGGTGTGTAGTTTCTTAGGGTTGGATGGATACTACCAATGATTCATGATGGACTTTTAATGAGTATAGGCAACTTTATCAGCCTTGACATAGAAGGGAAATACCTTTTTCTAGATAGAGAAGTGCCAACGGACTTTCCAAGAGGTGAGGAGAAGACTAACGAGTTCCCCTATCTTGAGACTACCAGAGGAGGGAGTTTGGTATGTAGTTTTCTATGATGCATCAGGGACTGGACTAGGTTCTGTCCTATTATAGGAGTGAGTGATTATCACCTACAGCTCACAGAAGTTGAGGTAGCATGAAAAAAACTATAAAACCCATCACTAAGAGTTAGTAGTAGTGGTCTTTACAATTAATATGTGGCAGCACTACTTGATTAGTGAACGATTTACCATCAATTCCAACCACAAGAGTCTTAGGTACATCATCTCACAAAAATACCTAAACATGAGGCAACAATGATGGATTTAGATTATGTAGGACTATGAATTTTATATATTCTATAATCCTGGGAAGGGGAACATGGTGGTAGACATGCTCAGTTATCATGAGGATAGTCTCAGGTACATCATCTCCCTATTTCACGGAGGTATCCTTCATGGATGACGACGGAGAAGCTTAAATTAAGTCAATGACTATCACTCCTCTACTCCAATAGTGATTTAGGGAGGCACATCTTGTTGATGTTGACTGTGAGGCCCGACATGCTCAGTTATCATGAGGATAGTCTCTTGATAGATTTTTATAGGTGGGGAGCATGTTATCATTTTTAGAGGATGCACCATAATACCAATGACATTTTTAGAGGAGGTGTTGAGGGAGTCCCATACATCCCCTTTGGTGGTATATCTTGGTGCGGTGAATATTTAACAGGACCTCTGACGTTAGTACTGGTCTCCAGCGGTGAAGAAAGCGATGGAAGAGTTTATTCACGATGCCTCACTTATCAGCAAGTGAAGGCTTAACATCAGGTTCTAGGATGCTTGGCCCAACCTCTTGAGGTACCAGAGTGGAAATGGGATGGTATCTTGATGGAAATCATGACAGGGTTACCATGCATGACCAGGGGCCACGATTCTATCTATGTAATAATTGACCAACTCACCAACTCAACTCACTTCCTACCCATCCAAGAGAAGGGATAGGTAGAGGGCTTGGGACACCTCTACATCCAGGATCTAGTATGGATCCACGAGATTCATTTGACTGTCGCCTCAAACCTTTATGCATGCTTTACATCCCATTTATGGAAGGGCTTATAGGAGGCATTCAAAACTCATCTACTCTTGAGCATAGCCTTTAACCCACAGATGGATGGTCAGACAGAGGAGACCACACAAACCTTGGAAGAAATTCTTCAAGATTGAGTTTTGGTTTTTGGTCATAGTTGGGAGGAACACCTTCCACTAATGGAGTTTTCATACAACAATATTTTTCACTACACCATTGTCACAACACCGTTCAAGGCATTGTATGTGCGGCCTTATAGATCAAATCTATGCTGGAAAGACCCATGGGAGTAAGCACTCTTGGGTCCAGAGTCGGTACAGGCTACCACTAAGAATGTGCATATCATCCATGAATGTACGATGACTGTACATAGCAGACATAAATCATATGAGGACATGATATGGAGGCCCTTATATTTTGAGGAGGGAGACCATGTGTTTTTTCAGGTCTCACCCCAATGGAGACTGTAGAGATTTGGTTGGGATAGTAAGTTATTTCCAAAGTTCATCAGACCTTTACAGATTCTTATAAGAGTTGGCGAAGTGGTGCACCTCCTTGTTCCCCACCACAGATGCATCAGGTGCATGATGTTTTCCATGTGTCATAGAGGAGGAGGTACATGTATGATCCATCACATGTAATCGACTTGGGTGATCTGGACATTGATGATAGGGTGACGTTTGCAGATCTCCCAGTGTAGATAAAGGATTGATAGGAGAAGGTCCTTCACAGACAATAAATTCCTCTAGTGCAAGTTCAGTGGAAGCACGAGAATCTCCAAGAGAGCACATGGGAGTGGAAGGCTAAGCTCAATACCCTCATTTGTTCCTTTAGATTTGTTTTAGATTATTGGAACATAAAGACCTAAAGGTGGGGTTAATGTAATGTCTTAAGAATTATGTGTATTATTTTTAAATTTTATGGAATTATTTTGACACCAGGAGCTTTGATGACACCTAATTCTGAGGATCAGTGAGCCCAGAAAAGAATTTTGAACAATTTTTTAGTTTATTTAAAAAAACATGAGAGCTGGTTTTCCAAACATTTGAACTAGTGCCCGAATGAAAAATATGAGGGAACTGTTAAACTAAGAATGATGGGATTCACCTATAATGGACATAACATCAACCGAAAAGTGTTGAAAAAAAGAGTTATTTTTCAGAATTTTTGAATAAAATAAAATAAATTATAAACTTACTTTATTTTTTTCTCAACTATTGGGTGGTGGAATGGATGTGCTACTGTGCGGCGAAAAAGTGATGATGAGTCAAATTAAATGAAACTCATTAATGGATTCTAAACGCACAGTGTAATGAAAAATTAATTGAAGCATAATAAATACACTATTTCATAAATGAAATAGTGGAACGGCGCGATGACACTACATAATAGAAATACTGTTACATGTTTTCTTTTAATGGGTTAACGCGTTGGAGAAATTAGTTTCAAAGGGTAGAATTTATATGACGAACATACGAAGAGAATTCTATCCAAAAACAAACAATGAATATTGGAAAATCACTAAAAACATCGATGCACCAGGAAGAATGGGACTGGAGAGAGTTGAACACCAATGGAACATGAATCCCCATGGAGGGATCACTTCAATGATAATCTCCAACGAGTTATGGGTTGTTTTGTTTGAATTTACTCATTATTTATTCTAAAACGATGAACGCAGATCAACCCATGAACATGTTGATCCACTAATCACTCGTTCTTGTAGGAGGGTGTTTTACATGGGGTTTTGCACTAGGATTAAATATTTGTGTTGTATAGAACTTCAATACCAAGCCTCACCATGTTTGATGTCTAATGTGGAGGGAGAGGGCCGAAAAAAACAATGCTCAAGCCCCTTATTCTTATGTGTTCTTCATGGAATTTTTTTTTGAAATAGTGATAAGAAGGTTTTGATGTTTTAGTAGAGAATGAAGAACCCCATGGAGGCCGAAGGCATAGACACCATGAAGAACAGAGCACCAGCGCAGACCCGATGGTCCGTGGAAGAACCCGCTCGTGTGCCAACACCGATGACTACTGGTGGTGGCTTGTAGTGGTAGCCACATGGGTGGGGGGGGTGTTGTATGTATACCGAAAGTAGTAACTGTTTCCATCTTGGGACACAGAAAGGGGGAAGGAGTAGCCGACGCTTGGGCCGATGGCTGGAAAATCAGGGACGAGGCGAACTGGCAGCATTAGACAGGGCGGCCCAGACTTGCAGGCCCCAACAACCTGCTGGAACATAGTCATTGGACTACGTGAGTACCCCCAGTGTAGCTGGAATAACCTATATCAGTTAACCAAAAATATTCCCTTATGAATCCGGGATAGAGGATACCATTCCCACGCTCGCCGACAGGGCAGAGGGAGTCAGCCTACAGGCTGTAGGCTGGACCAGGGTGCATTAGTCGGACTGTTATGCAGCTCAGGATGGGAATGAAACTGGCCTGCTTCTATGGGTTGGGCTAGTGAGGTAATTTAAGTCTGTTGAGATGCCTAAGTTGGTAATAAACCAACCTTCTAGTTGCGATCCAAGCCAAATGGGATCGGGTCACCGGGAAACACGGTGAACTGGACCCCCGGTCGAATCGGGCCAGGTCCAGTGTGGTCCAATGGGCCTAGCCCACTATCCAAGATGGACTAGACCAGAATAGACTAGAACTAGGTCTGGTCAAGCCATTTCAACCAAACTCGGGCATGTGGGGCTCCTGAGCTAGGTTGGTTTGGTCAGATTGGGCCCAGATGCAATCGGCCCCTATTTATAAAATGACAATATCTCTCAAACCAAGTGTCTTATTGACCAAATGTTTGCATATTTGGAACCCTTGTGGCGAGGAGGGTATTTTGGAATACTCTAAGGAAGCTTTCATAGAGGTTATAATATGAAAAAGTCTTGAGAATTGGTTCTCCCGGAATCAAGTTCACTATGTGTAGAGATCCTACAGCTAATTGAGACATGATGACTACTAAAAAGAGACCCTATGGGGATCACCTACTATGGACCGGTGGGAAGAAGATCTATGTGACTTGACAGACCCATGGTGGGGAGAGACTCTGTGTGATGCGGCATACCCACAACACTCGACAGGGAGGAGTACCTCAGTATAATGGCCTAGGTAGTAAGCTGCTCTGTGTGACCCGACAAGCGCATTGCGGGGAGCGACTCTGTTTGACCCAACATACCCAGGGTACTCATTAGGGATGACTACCACAATAGTCCGCGGTTAAGGGGAAGAGGCTATGTGTGACCCTATAGGCCCATGGTGGGGAGAGGCTCTGTGTGACCCAACATACCCACAATACTCATTGTGGAGGAGTACTCCAACAACCCAATTTGTTCAATGATATGACCAATAGTCTTACTTTCCTTACACTAGAATATACCTGGTTCGATCTGTCTTGCTTTGTGATCTTGATTCATGATCATGTTTCCTGATCATGCTTCGTGATAATGCTTCATGACCATGATTCGTGGTTTTCTTGTGTATTAATTTATGTTCTTTCCTTGTTTATTTGGGGTCCCTAAATAGTATTCTGTTAGTCACCCATGCATGGGACTCTCTCTTACATGTTATTTCTTGGGAAAATTTCCGATGAATTGGTGGCCCAGGACCAGGCGATGCCTCGTACGATCAGGTAGGTAGGATGTGCTTCTACAACTTTCGAGAGCTACTCTATACTTAGCTATCATGTGGGGTTTTCAGCAGATGATAGGCCATCAATCATTTACATTCTCTTGTTGTATTTGTCTTTTTTTGGGTTTTTATTTTGGCCTATTAAATTTTAGTTGTACCTTTACAAACAATGGTTGTTTAGTAGGATGAATGTTCTCTTTTCTAGTTTTCTTGGGACGTGGTTTTATGTGCCTGTGTACATGTACTAAGGGAAATGCCTCCAACTTGCAGGTTGATGACTTTGGTGCTAGTATCCAACCCCTATCCCTCAAGAGAAGTTCTTTGGAGAGTGAAAATACGATCCCCAGGGAACGAGTTGTGAAATTGGATCAGAGGGGTTTCAAAACATTGTTCTTCCAATAGTTTTTCCTAGAGTCACTGATGTTTGGTATGTATCCAGGGTTCCGGTCATTTCAATAGAGAGATTGTTTGATTTTAGAATACACCAATCATTGTTTTTGAGCTTGTCCATTTTTATCATGATGTGGTGAAGAATGACTAGTTGATGGCTCAAAAATACCTACAAGGTTTGTGACCAAATTTTAGATCGCATGTGTTTATGTTGAAAATTTATACCTATGAAGAGATGGTATACAAGGATCTAGTGGAAAAAATTAATATGGAAAGGAAGGTTTTATTATCCATTGTATATCATCCATCAGCTGGTAGCTTCAGTGGAGTACATGGGAATAAGAGGAAGTGACAAGATCATCACAGGAGTAGTGGAGGTGTGTCTGAGTAGCGAGACTCCTCTGCAATGTCTGTTACGGTGGGTAATGTTCCTTTATCTTGCTATCAATGTGGAAAATTCATACACACAATATGTTCTCATCCTATTACCATGAAGAAAAGAAACATATATGGATGTGTTGGTCAATTATAGAATTTATTTTAGGCATTAAATACGCCTCGTTATTTTCAGGGTTCATCAAGTCAAAAGGCAATTGTGGTGCAGTCAGATGCTTCAAAGACTGTATGTATCTAGCCAGAAGCCTCAGGAGTGAAGTATTTTCATGTAGTACACGAGTCTCTAGTGTAAGTTAGTGTAGGTCCAAAAATAGTGAGATGAACTATCCTTATTGCATCTTCAGTAGTAATTTGTTTATTAAATTCTAGTGCCTCTCACTTTTTTATATCAAAAAGTTTTGTTAATGTTATTAAAAATCCAAGGAAACATATTTCCTTTACAATAGAGTTATATACACCTCTTGGTATAATGAAAAATTAAGGGTTTCATTGTATTTATTGTTCTTTAATGACAGATGATACATAGTTGGTCTGGGATTTTCTGGTTCTCGTTCTAGATTTTGATTTACTTCATCCACGGTATGGATTTCCTTGTCGCTGATTGAGATGATGTTGATTGTTATCATTAGTGTGTTTCATTTATTAATACTGATGGTATATCTTGTGTATTTTAGGGGGAGTGGGACTCGAGGTTAGTTTTTTTATGATATTCCCACCCAGATCTCAAGAGTTTGTTGGTTGCAGTTGCATTTGATCCAGATGATTACTATTCTGTTACTGATCTCACTATTATTGTTCAATACATTCCTGATGCTTTCCCAGATGAATTATTTGGTCTTCCTATAGATAGAGAGGTAGATTTTATAAATGAATTTCTTCCATGTACACAACCAATATCAATACCTTCTTATCATATGGAACGAACAGAGTTGAAGGAGATCATGATTTAGTTGGATGAACTATTGAAAATAGGTTTCATTCACCCTATCATTTCAACATGGGGAAACCCCCCGTGATCTTTTCCAAGAAAGAAGATGGTTAACTTTACTTATGTGTGGACTATCATAAATTGAACTGGGTAATTGTTAAGAACAAATATCCTTTTCCTCATGTGGATGATCTGTTTGATCTGTTAAAGGGGGCGAAGTGGTTTTCAATGATTGATCATTGGTTAGGTTATCATCATCTCAGAGTTTGCGAGTCTGATATACCAAATACAACTTTCAGGAGAAGGTATGGCCATTTTTAATATCTTGTGATTCCTTTTGGTATAACTAATTATCCTCTAGTTTTTATAGACATGTTGAATTAGATATTCCATCAATATCCTGACAATTTTGTGGTAGTTTTTTTGGATGACATTTTGGTTTATTCAAAATACAAGCATGAGCACGAGAACCAAATGAGATTTCTTCTAGAAATTTTAATAAGTCAACATTTTAATGGAATGATTTTGAAATTTAGTTTCTAGATTCAAGAAGTGAAGTTGTTGGGGTATATAATTTCTGAGAATGTATTATCAGTTGATTGAGAGAAGGTAAACAATGATTTTTCATAGAAGGAAACCCAAATATCTTTAAGATGTGAATTTTCCTTCATCATGAAGGATACTACTAATGGTTTTTCAAGGAATTCTCTAAGATGGTGTCACAGTTGACTGATCTTAATTGAGATGTGGTGAAATTCATATGGGAAAAGAAGTGTCAGAATTATTTCGATGAACTGAAATAACTTCTATCATAGAATCCTATTATGATCTTACCTAAGACCAGTAAGGGGTACATGGTGTTTTGTGATGATTTGGGTTATGTTTTGGGATGCATGCTAATGCAGGATGACCATGTGGTAGCTTACAACACTCGTTAGCTTTGACCACATGAAATGAATTATCCAACTGATGATTTAGAGAATGCCGTAGTCATGCATGTGTTAAAATGTTAGTGGAACTATCTTTTTAGTGATAAGTTCAAGATCTTCTATGATCATAAGAGTCTGAGTTATATATTTTCTCATTTGGACTTGAATCTTAGGTATATATGATGGGTATAATACCTTAATATGTTTGAATTCGATATATATAACACCCTAGAGTATGGAAATTTTGTTGCAGACAATATTAGGAAGAAAACACCATCACATGCTATTCTAGAATTGAACTAATAGTGAAACCATATGGGGTTCTCTCTCAGTTACACATAGATTCTTATGATGAGATTTCAGGAATGGTTATGACCAATTTCTAGTTTTCATCATCTCTCATAGAGTATATTTTGAAGATTCAGTATCGAGATGATGACTCATAAAATACATGTGAAAGCCTTTAAGGTGGGGATACCATTTCATATTGGTATAATTCTTAGGTTGGTATGCTTCACTTCAGAAAAATTATTTTCACACTAGCATCTGTATATATTTTTGACCTATTTTATTATCATAATTATTTATGGTCCATTCATCCAGGATCTACGATATTGTATTATGACATGTGGTGGAGATTCTGGTGGTCATGCATGAAATGTGATATCATAAAGTTCATGTCTCACAGTTACACCTTCCAAAAGATAAAGGCATAACACATGATTTTTTTTGGATTTCTTCAACCTCTTTCGGTTCTGATCTAAAAATTGGATTAGTTATCCATGAATTTTTTTTGAATTACCATGGACTCCCCAAGGTATGAATGCTATCTTGGTGGTTGATTATCATTTAATGAAGTCTTCTCATGTTATTTAGAACAAAGACAACATTAAAGTTAAATATATGGATAAACTATTGGTGAAAGAGTTTGTGACATTACATGAGGGTCATTCTTCCATTGTTTCAGATAGGGATCCTAGGATTACATTGTTGTTTTGTTAGAGTCTTAAAGGGGAAATGGGAAGTCTGATCATGTTGCGTAATGCTTACCATCCAAAGAGATATTGTCATATGAAGCAAGTAATTAAGATCTTGGAATATATTCTTCGCACTTGTGTATTGGATGTTAGAGGATCATGGGTTATCGATCTGAGATTGGTTGAGTTTTTTGTTAAAAAAACTGTTTTTAGTTATTTATAAGAATGGATTCCTACAAGGAGTTGCATGAACACCCCTGTAGATAACCTCTTTTTTGTGATGAGGTAGGAGAAATATATTTAGTTGGACCACGTCTGGTTTAGGAGATGACTGCTAAGATTAAGGATATACAACAATTTCTGACTACATCCCATAGTTCGTAGAAATTTTATGCAAATCAGAGGTGTTTAACTTTAGATTTTTATATAGGTGACTAGGTTTTCTTGAAAGTTTTTCCTTAGTGGGGTCATTGTTGGGTTGGAAAAGAAGTAAATTTTTCTCCGAGATATGTTTGACTATATGAGGTCACTGAGCATCTAAAAAATGTTACTTATTAGTTATCATTTCTAGTTATTTGATAAGTATTCATGATGTTTTTTTATATATCCCATCTTCTTAAGTATCACCCTAATCCCGCTCACATTATGATTTGGGACAAAATTGAGCTAGAAAAAAATTCTTCTATTCTGGAGAAACTAGTTGAGATTGTTGACTCTCAAGAGAATGTCTTGTGTGAGAAGTTGATTTAGTTTTTCAGAGTTCTATAGAAACAAGGATCAGATTCTCACGAGGCTTGGGAATAAGATTCATTGATGAGGGAGTAGTTTCCTCATCTTTTTCCAGTGATGACATCTTCAACATGAATTTTGAAAGATGGAAAGTTTTTACGGTGGTGTGTTTGTAACATTCCATTATAGATCTATCAAGTATACACTTATCTCTATTTTATTTTTCCTTCTCTCATTGTCCAAATAGGTATGAGAAGGAATTGGGAGGACACCAATAATTGTGATGGAAGAGGATTGTCAGACTTTCAAATTTAAGGATCATTTTCTGCAGGATACAAGAATATTTCACACCATCTAACTGGGTTACATGCTGTGTAATTTATACATGAAAAAAGAAATGAAAGGGGATTCACACTGTGAAATATTACAAATCATGAATGGTGTTATCACATCTTTAATGTTTTAAATAATAGTTTTTTAATCCGAGGAGATGGGTTTTTCGGTGTACTTATCCATCTTGGACTTCATGATGTGAATGGGAGTATCATGCCATGAAACAACCTGCATCCAGTTTTAAAAGATGTGTTTGGAAGTTTTTATTGGACCCCCATTCTAAAATCCTTTAACCTTGACCTATGGTCTCTCTTATTAGTTTTTCAGAGACACTATTCCCTCAGGATTGATCTATTCAATGTCGGATCACTGTTGCGATTATGGTGAATATCTATGGGTAAGTCATCTTCCTACTTATTCATTTTCTTGGATCATGATATCACCATTGGGTGGAATGTTTGGATCAATTGGGTTAATTTGGTGTTTCTTCTTGGTTTCTTCTAGATCCATTATGAAATCTCTCCCTAGAGGCCTTTTTCATTTGTCGGTTGTAGTCTAGTAGGCATCTATTCTTGAGGTCCTTCATTGACGACATTGGGTTTTAATTATAAGTGGATCCCATTTCCAGCATATGCAACCCAATCATTGAGGTAGGTGGTTCCATGTCTTTCCTATGATAATGGATATTGTTGTTTTGTTTTAGAATCTAATTCATTATGAAGGATTGGTTTGATTGTTTTGTGTGCATCAATAAGAGTTTTCAATGAAAAATGGTTTTCCCCTAGTTATTGATAAATAGAATGAAGAAGGGGTATTTTTGAATAATTGAAATGAAATTTTAAATTGTTTTGAAATGTTTTTCAATGAATCGAATTGAATTGTGAAAAAGAGCACATGGGATACCTTGAGTACATAGGTGGAAGGATTATCTTGGGGATATAATCCTTTGTTTTGTGATTATTTAGGAGGTTCATCTTGGGTTTTTCCTCTTTTTCCTAGGCCCATTTTACTCGAGACCAATATTTAGATTATTAGGGGGGTTTACTCTTGGGGTATTCCTTTGCTTCTTAGTCCTGTTGTTCTAGGAACTAGTTTGTGCACTTGATTATTATGGCCTGAGTAGTCTACAACCTAAACTAGTAGTATTCCATGGTATAGTTATTCTTATGCTTCTATTTTTTATTTCATTGATTTTTGAGTTAACCTTGACATGAATGTTTCTACCTATGAAAAATGATATGGAAAATGTTATTTGAAATTGATATACTTTCTTTTGTTTTGAATTATGGAAAAGGGAAATGTTTACCATGAATTCCTTAAAACTAATTTACTGCTTATCATTCAATGATTTTACATATAATGTGAATACATGAATTGTTATATAGAGGATTTTCAGGGAACACCTGGGTGGGATCCTACTTTACAATTATCTCACAACCTACACAAATCATCTATGGTGCATAAACCTTTGTTTGTGTTTTTGTGTAGAGGAAGACAACGTGCTATAGTGAGGCGGTGAAGTTTGTGTCATCTTTTTGGGTAACTGGTGGGAGTTTTCACATGCCATCATTTAGAGTATCTTATTGGTTTGGGTCATTTACAGTTAGACCAATCCTTTTGTGTTTTAAGATACTTTTTGTTGTTGTCTCTTTCTGTTATTTTCTTACAATTATGGAATATATACCTTCTTCCTGTCCCACTGTCCCTTTTTTTTACTATATATATATGTAATGTAATTGTTTAGGTTGGGAGAAATCATTCCCTATGGTTCATTATTCAATGTCTGGGTACTATTCTCCAATCCCTAGGGATCAGGATCGGCCTTCGGGTATTTGACAAAACCAGTCGGGTTTCGTGTTTGAGGAAAATCCTGGTTTGTTCGTTACATCCATTGTAGGGTTCTTTAATGTATTTTAACATTATTTTTTCTTAAATTTGATGATAAAAATTTTAATTTTTTATTTTGGCGTCAATATTCTAAAAAAACAATGCCTAAAATATGAGACATTTTGTTTTTTTGCATTAGTTTTATTGAAAACAAATGAGAAAAACTACTCTTTCTAGAATTTTTTGGCATCAGGGTATATGAGAACCGATGAAAAAAAACAATGATATTTAGGGATTAGTTACACATAAAACAAATGTAGAAAATGTTATTCTATGTATTTTTATGTCCATTATTATAAAAGTAGAATCCAAAATATAAATCATTTACAATTATAGAATCAGATATGTATAACTATCATTATAAATGAGACATTAAAATTAATTTTTCTACCAGTGCAATACCCATATTCCAAGACATCTACCAATTTTCAATCAAAAATTTTAAAAAATTCATCCTTATAGTGGTCAATGTTGTCATTTTTTTGGAATATTCTATTGAAAATCACTTGCGATCCTCTTAAAATTTTTATTGATAAATTAATCTTTTATTATTTCCTTGATTCGATTATAAACCAAGGAAAATATTTCACCAATTATAGACATCTCAATATCATACCTCAAATGATCCCTAAAAAATATTCATTGTGCTTCATCCAATCCTCTAATATTATGTTTTTGATATATATGAGTTCCAAAATCCTTTGACCATTTTCTTTCTTGATGTAGATGGTGTCATCAACTCTACCTCGCTAAAAACCAATTTTTTTTCGATATTGACCCAAAATCAAATACTAGGTCCTAATTGATTTATTTATCTTATACAATGAATTCTTTAAATGATATGACTTTCTCTCATTTTCATCCATAATAAACCCATCCAGTTTCAAAATGTATACCCCACTTAAGAATTCAAATGAAGAACATAGATTTTACATCCATTTGGTATACTTGTAACTAAATTTTCACTGAAATAGTAAAAAAAATATTTTCCAATCTGGATGTGGGAGTAAATTTATCATATTTATAAATTCATTTGATCTAGGAGTTATCCATGAACACTATCCATTATTTATTTTAATCCAATTTTCCATAGTCAATGAGTTTATTATTGAACACCCACTTTGTTGTGAGAACATTTTTATCTTCTAGCCTTGGAACAATTTCTAATGTAACATTGTTGTCATTCAGATCAAGCGCATCATGCATATATTTTAACCAATTATTATCATTGTCATTCTACCCAAATTATTTAGGCTCTACTTGAGAAAAAAATTAGTTATTTTGTAAAGTCTTACTCATTTTAGTTTTCACTGAAACATTCCATTCACCAATGACATTTTATTCATTTATTTAAGCCTTTCATTTATTTCATACAGTTGATAAAGATATTGTAACCAGGGAATTGATAACCCACTCATTAATAAATCATAAAAATCACTTCATTTATTTCATCACAAATCTAATAAACACAGTGTATATTTTACTTTAATCCATCTAAAAAAAGATCATTCTTTAACATTGCCTTTTGGTTCCACCAGTAGGAATATATTATTACCATCCATGTAATTCCCATAAATGGGATAAATTACCCCTTTTGGATAAAAAAATTGAGTAAAAATACCATCCTCATCAGTTTCATGTATTGAAGAGTTATAGTTCCAATTTGTTTCTTGGGACTCATCCACCATATCTTTTTTATTGTTTGTATTTATATTAGAGATAGTAATCATATGGATAACTAATACTTTTAATATTTCATGAATCATAGGTGCATGTAGATGAGGGATAGAAGATGTGATGTGAGACGCACGGGGTGGCCCGATCTTCATAGCATAGGGTGGTGGTTAAAGGATGTGGTTTAGGGATAAGTGGTGGATGATGGGTATGGATAGTGGACGCAAGTAGTCAATCAACACTATAAGGAGCATGACCTAATACTTAGACAACACTATCAAGGGAGGGATGTGATAGCCAATCCACACAACAACGCACTTGGGTTGAGGTACAAAATTGAGGGATTTGTGATCTTGGATCACCAATCTAACTTGTAGATTGAAAAGGCAAGAATGAAAAAGAGCAAGAGGGAAATTCAGAACAATTCACACACAATGGAGAGAAACAAAGCATAATATTTCAATTAAATATTGAATGAAAATACAATGCCATGGGGTGGCTATTTATAGCCAAGGGGTGATACAATAGTCAAGGGTATGATACCCTAAATTAATAAAGGCTAAACCTACCTTGTCCCCTTAAAATTAAAAAAGATAAAGTCTAAAAATTTATTTTGGAAAAGTAGCACACAACATTCCAACTATAGCACACTGGATTTGACATTGAGTGAATAGCTCACCGGATTTGACTTTGGTGTCCAAATATGCCATTTCTAGAATCCTCCATGTGGGCAAGACATCCAAATTCGTGCAACCATGTGGACCAAGATTTAAACATCATGTTTTGTCTTGAATAAGTGAGATAAAAGGCCCATATTCTTCATCCATGCAAGGAAAGATCCATTGGGCCTTTAATGAAGTGAGATGGGCACCCATTATTGCATTCAGCCTCTTTAATCTCCCACACATCATCAGGCCTTGCAAATCCAACTCCTGCACTTCGGTAATTGGCTCGGTGCCTTCAACATGGTTCCCATCATCCTCCCCCTCTTGAGAAGGAGTCATCCTCAACTCTTCATCCTCTACACCCAAAAAATGAGAAAGATCAGAAACATAGAAAGTGGCAATTACACCATACTCACCTAGAAAGGCTATCTTGTAAGCATTTTTGTTAATCTTCTCTAGCACTCGGAAAGGTCCATCATGTCGTGGCATGAGTTTTGATTTCTGCTTATCGGGAAATATTTATTCCCACATATGAATCCAAACCAAGTCACCAGACTCAAACAACATTTGCTTGCGACCCTTGTTTGCACGATCAATATATTTATGGTTCATCCTCTCAAATTTATCTTTCCCTTTTCATGTATTTTCTTAATTAATTCTGCATGCACATTCGCATCCATATTAACTGCTTCCTACAAAGGAAAAAGAACTAGATCAATAGGGGAATGGGGGTTAAAGCCATGAACAATTTCAAATGGAGAATATTGAGTATTGGAATGCTTGGCCCTATTATATGTGAATTCCACATGTGGCAGACACTCCTCCCAATTATTTATGTTTTTCTTCACAATGGTTCACAGAAGGGATGATAGTGTCTAATTCACCACCCTGGTTTTTCCATCGGTTTGCAAATGAAAAGTAGTATAAAATAGTAACTTCATTCTTAGTTTTCTCCATAATGTCTTCCAAAAGTAGTTGAGGATTTTTTTGTCTTGATCCGACACAATCGTCCTTGGCATTCCATGATGTTTGACTACTTCCAGAAAGAAAAGTATTTCAATGTTAGTGGCATCATCAATTTTGTGACAAGGAATAAAATGTGCCATTTTTGAAAACCGATCCACCAAAAAAAAAATAGAATCTCTCCCCCTCTTGGTCCGTGGTAATCCCACAATAAAGTCCATTGATATGTCCACCCAAGGGGTGTTGGGAACTTGGAGAGGAAGATATAGTCCGTGTGGGTTCAGTTTTGATTTGGATTTATGGAAGACAATGCACATTCCCACAAATTTCTCAATACCTCTAGATATCCTAGGCCAATAAAAATGCTCGTTAAGAACACTTAGTGTTTTTGCAACACCAAAATGTCCCATTAACCCACCCAAATGTGACTCCTTCATTAAAAGTAAATATATTGAGCAATTGGGTCTGCAATGATTATTAATCCTAAATTAGAATCCATCATGTAAATAGATATTTTCCTAACTAACTCCAGGTTTACAATGTTCATAAGGTTCTCTAAAATCACTATCAGTGGCATATAAATCCTTAATGTATTCAAAACCAAGGAGTTTTGAATCCAACAACAATAGAAGATAATATCTATGTGAAAGTGCATCAGCCACAATATTTTCTTTACCCTTTTTATGCTTGATGACATATGGAAATGATTCAAGGAATTTCAGCCATCTAGAATGTCTCCTATTTAGTTTATGTTGTATGCTAAGGTATTTAAGAGACTTGTGATCAGAATGGATCATAAATTCTTTAGGCCAAAGATAGTTCTTCCATGTATCTATTACTCTAAACAATGCATCCAACTCTTTATCATATGTAGCATAGTTTTGATTTGGGCCATTTAACTTCTCACTGAAGAAAGAAATAGGATTACCTTCTTTCATGAGTACTCCTCCAATGACAATTATGCTTGCATCACATTAAATTTCAATGGTCTTACCGAATTCTGGAAGTGCATGTAGAGGGGCGTGGATGAGTCTCTCCTTAAGACCATGGAATTACTTCTCTTGAGTTGTCCCCCATTTCAAAGGAACATTATTCTTTTTCAACTCTTTCAGTGGTGCTGCTAGTGTGCTAAAGTCTTTCAAAAATATCCTTTGAAAACCAGAAAGCCCATGAAAACTTCTTACCTGTCCAATGGAGGTTGGAGTTGGCCATTCTTGTTTTGCTTTGATCTTCTCAGTGTCCACTTCAACTCCATTTCCACTCACAAAAAATGCAAGGAATTTTTTTTATCGAGACAAAATTCACACTTATTTAAGTTTCCAAACAGGTTTTCCTTCCTTAACATCTCTAAGACTTTTCTTAAGGGATCTACATGCTCAAGGAAGGTCCTACTATAAACAAAATTTTCATCAAAGTAAACTACCTCAAATTTTCCAATATATGCATGTAAAACATGATTCATTAACCTCATAAATGTGCTAGGTGAATTTGTGAGACCAAAGGGTATGACTAACAATTCATAAATTCCATGTTTTGTATTAAATTAATTTTTCCACTCATCTCCCTCTTTCATACTAATTGGATGGTAGCCCCTTCTTAAATAAATTTTTGAAAAAATAGTTGAACCATTTAATTCATCTAGCATATCATCTAACCTAGGGATATGATAATGATACCTGATCGTGATGTTGTTGATGGATCTACAGTCAATTCACATTCTCTATGTTCCATCCTTATTTGTACTAGAATTACTGGTACGACATAAGTACTACGACTCTCTCTGACATATCCCACATCAAACAACTCTTGAACTTTTCTTTGAATTTCTTTTTTCTCTTCTGGATTAGTGTGATATACAGGGCAGTTTAGTAGTGATGCTCTAGGTATGAGGTCAATTTGATGCTCAATAACTCTAATGGGTGGAAAACATAGTGGAACCTCTTCAGGAAATACATCATCATACTCTTGAAACAACAACTCAAAAACATTTTTCAAACAGGGTAAGTCGTTAGTATTTAGCAACACCACTCTGTACATATTTACTAGGAGGGTTTGTTTTGAAAACAAAGATTCCTTAACCTCACCCCTTTTTTCCAACATCACACTTTTCTCTTTTGTCAAATTCTTTTCCCCACTTGATTTTTCTTTGCTCTCCATTTATTTTCTTCTCTCATTTTCTCTCATTCCCTCATTCTCTCCTCTTTTATTTTCACTCTTTTTTCCCTCATCACTCATTTATTTATTTTTTCTCAAAATGTGATCTTCTAGAATTTGTTTGGGGGACATGGGTTTGAGGGTTATAGGTTCCCCTTGGAGTAAAAAAGAATGATGATTCAAGAAACCATCTTGGGTAACACTCCGTGTAACAGCCCAAGATTTTATAAAAAAATATTCTTTTTAATTTTATTAATGTCTTGTGTTGTACGCTACACCAAAAGGAGCTTGCACAACACACATCCTTGACTTGACTTGCATTACACGCAATCGCGACCTTCCTCGATAGCGTGTGTAGTACGCAATACCGAGTTTCACTAAACAACGATATGCTATAAAAATATTATTAAAACTAGCCGTTATGAATAGTAATAACCACTTTTTGAAATCCAGTAAATCTTATTTTTCAAAATGAACTTTATTTTTGGATTCGGAGTATCGAATTTATCCTAAGGTGAAATTTTGGTACTTTTCGGATAACTTTCATATTCTGATGAATAGTGAAAATTACAAAATTATAATTAAAAACAACTTTTTTTAATCGAAAAAATTAATAGTGATAAATCCTTAATTTGAGTGGTTTTAAAGTGTATTTAGAATATATTTTTACAATTTAATACAAAGTTGATCATTGGATGTAATTTCACATTTAAACTAGACATAAACGAGTGTCAATCTTTTGATAGATATTGTTTCTTAAAAACACGCTATTTGTTTTAACAGCGGGATTTAATTATAAAATTAATTAATGCAACTTTTATGTTATGAATTTGGTAAAATAGACTTCATTTTTGAATTCGGAATATGAAATATAGCTTGGGATGAAATTTTGGCATTGTTCTGAAAAACATCAATTTTTGATGAATAATGAAACTACTAAGTGGTAGGTTAAAAACTGAATTTTGCATAAAACTTAATTTTACCGCTTCTGTGAATGGAATTTCAAAAATCCGAGAGACACGGTTAATATCAAGGACTAAAATGTGGTTCAATGAGATGAAAATAATTTTTTGGTGAATAGTAACTTTTTACTTTTTTTTACCACGGTTAATAGTAAATAGGGTAACTAAGGGTAAATATGATATTAATATTACCCTAACACATGTCCTAATTCTATTGGACAAGTGTAATTCGACCAAAAACAAACTTAGGAATACAATATGACCATTTAGGCCCACTTGGATTAGATTAGGACATTTATTATTAATTTATTTAAAGAAGGGTTAAAATAGTTAAAATCAAAGTTTAATAAGTAAATCATTTATAATATGAAGTTATACATAAGATAAATTCGACTATAAATATTCATTAGAAAGCTAAAAAGATTTCCTACATAATGGTATTTTATTTGTAATTTTTAGACATTAAATAATTTAATTAATTTATGACACAAAGATGATGCAGTAATTATCATATTTATGAAAAATTGACATAATTGATGTTATAAACACCAAAATAAATGTAATTTGAGAATTTTTATGAATTCCACTAATTTTATAGGTTACTATGATATATTAATGTTGATTTAATCAACTTGGTTCGAACATTTAATTCTGTTATGACTTTCACAAAAATCATATATCAAATAGTGTCAAAATTGACACAAAATAGTTTTTAAATCAAATATTATATTATTAATTGTTATTTTATTCCTAAAAATCTAAGGTTCGGCCAAATGACTCAGATAAGGATATATATATTAATAATAAACAATTTGGGGTTCGTTTGGCATGTTATAGTAAGTGTATTAACCATATAGTGAAAGAAAACAAAAAGACACGGTAAAAGTTAAATTATTTAACTTAGAGTTAAATCTAATTGATAAGGTTTAAAATAAGATCCAAACATGTCTAAATTTGATTGGTTGATGAGATTACAACCCTATCTCATCTAAGCTTCGAATATGAGTCATTTTTGGAGGTTTTTAAGTGGGGTTAGATTTATTATAAATTAATATTTTTAAGAATTCCTAAGGTGCCCCTCTCCTCCCCTATAAAAGGACACCTCCTCCCCCTCCTCCTCACACCAATTTGAGCTCTCAAGCTCGGCCAACCCCTGCCAAAATCTCTTCTCCACTTCCCTAGCAACATCCTAGAGGTTCTGGTCTTCCTAAAAGACCAATTTTAGTTCCCTAAGAGGAGGTCTCCAAAAGGCGCTTCAAAGAAGAGGTAATTACCGTTACCAATTCTTTCATCTTTAATTCTTCTTCCACTTCTTCTTATTAGGTTGTTTCATTATGAAGTAATAACATCAGTATCACTCATATACTGATATGTTATTATAAGTATGAAACAACCCTAATTCACCTTCTATCCATCCTACGAAAAAATGAAATCACCGCGCGTGCGTACGTACGGAATACCGTCTCCACGCCGTGGTGTAATCTATTTTCCACTACCACCTTACATGGATGGGTATAATGGTGTAAAGAATAACTATACATAGTTATTACAACATCATATTGATTCTGATATATTGTATAATTCACTCCAATTCAATTCAATAGAAATGATATCATCGCTCGTGCGTACGTACGGACTACCGTCTCCACGACGCGATGAGATTCATTCTCCATGTTAACCATTTAAGAATGATTATAAAGTATATATAAGAAATAATAATGAAATATATGACATTATAAAGCTACTGGATTTATGAATATATATATACATATGTATGTCATCTACTTACTTCCATTTCAAGACAATAAGGAAAGGAAAACAACGTTCATGCGTACGTACGGACTACCGTCTCCATGAACGGTGTTTTTCATTTTATTTATCTACCTATTATATATATATATATACTGAATATATATGATATATAAATCATATTTTATATTCTGGAAGTAAGTAAATCATGATATAAGTAATAATGATGTCAAGAACAACAAGTCAGAACACCTACGATAAATGAAACGATTTTACCCAAAACGCTTCTTTAACATGGAATTTACAAAAGAACGGGTAATATAATGTCATAAGTGAACCATATATGATATCATAACAATTAATATGATTCTATAATAGGTCAATGACATTATTTAAACCATTATACAGGAGCTTCGGACACGTACAAAGCAAATCAGACCTAAGGTAAGGGAAATATCACAATCTCATTTTTATCCGAGGTTGTTTATTCATAAGTATTTACTGGGGTGTATTTTATCATCAACATCCATGTTTCATCAATATGTAATATTATTTCCATCCAACTACAATTGTTTAAATCCATTTTTACCCTTTGGTGAGTTTTTAGTAATATCTATGAAAGGAATCTTTTGTCATACGAGGTACTTTTTGACTTTTCCGACAAAAGTACGAAGAATGTTTTTTTAACTTACACGGCACGAACGGATTTATACTGTTTTATAAAGCCTTATTTTCATGAAGCTTCCTCTAAAAGATTTCATGACTATTTTAAATAAAATCTCTTTCTTTTAAAATTGCATGATGTTTTGTGAAAAGAAATTGATTTTGAAGAAGAAAGGATATTTTCCTCAAGAATTCAATTCAAGTGTTTTATCAAAATTATTTTCCATATAAGATAATAAAGGGTTCTGTTTCTATCCATATTTTTACATTGATTTGACTATGTTGTGATGAAATTATGTTTATGAATTCCTTTATCTTATATGAATGGTTTTATGATGTCATGTTGTTTAAGAATCCCATTTTTATTACATGGGTTATGCAATGATGTATGATTTATGATTTTGTGGCACACATAAGAAAGGATTCATTAAGAGATGGGTGGGACCTATATCTCCCTCCAATGCATTGGGTAAAGATTTTATATCTCATGAGATAGACATGGCTGGAATGGTAGGTTATACCGGTTCAGTGAAACAGGACTGAAACGAGGATTACTCGATTCAGAAAGGGACTTTGTCCACTAAGATAGTCTTGGCAATGAGTCTTGACTAACAAGAAATGATTATCTATGATTATGTGTGTATGCCACAATGAGTAATGTTTTAACTTATGATTTCATTTTCACTTCTATGATTTATCCCATGTTATGATATTATGAGCTCTTTTGCAGGTTAAGATTTCCAAAAGCTATGTTCTTATGTATATGATGTGATTGATATTTCTTTTGTTTACCCTTACTGAGCATTTGAGCTCACCCTTTTATGTTTTCTTTTCCCCAGGATATAAATAAAGGTTTTAGGTAAAAAAAAGATCTTTATGGGAGATGTTGAAGATCTTTCACCACGTTTAGAAGATTACGTTCCGAGTTTCCAAAGACACTAAACTATTACGGTCCTTGTGTGTGTGTTTTTGTAATGTACTAAGTATTCCGCAAAAGTAATGTAAAGTTGATGTACGTCAGGCTTCGGGTCTCTACAGTTGGTATCAGAGGAATGGTTTAGTCAACCTTTGAAAACTAGGATGTGAAAACGTTAGTGAGATCCCTAGAGATATTTCTAAGGTATGTCTAGGGATGTCCCTAGGGATAAGTATACGTATAGGTTATAGTAATAGAATTACGCTAACGATCATAGAATTAAACCTAAGATGTTGGATATTGAAGGTACTCCCCCTTTACTATGTTGTCTTCCCTAGCATGATTTCGCCTCTCACAAAATTCTTTTTGTGTTTTAGTTAATGGAGGGAACCAGAAGGAATTCGGTTAACATTGAATCCAATGGACAAATTTGTGACTATGAGCAACAAAATTGTGTGATGCCTAGAGATAAAGATAATGTGATTATGCCGAATCAGTCATCGCGATATATGATTAACAAGGTGAAATTTAGTGGTATGACTAATTCATCAAAGAAGAGGAAGATAAA
The DNA here is from genome assembly GCA_963277665.1 of Viscum album. Taxonomy (NCBI): domain Eukaryota; kingdom Viridiplantae; phylum Streptophyta; class Magnoliopsida; order Santalales; family Viscaceae; genus Viscum; species Viscum album. The sequence continues at coordinate 1,804,995,035 of OY728156.1, forward strand.
CTATTATGCATGTTCGCATGTTGAGGATCATAAAGAAAGGAAGATTGAGATTTCTAAAGAAGGGAAGAAGAACCTTGAGGAATACCTCAAATGGAGGGACCGATGTTATCTGTGTGGAGAAAAGGGTCATAGAGTGACAGATTGTTATGGAGTTCAATGTCTTATTTGTGGAGAACATGGGCATTACCCAACTCAATGCCCTGACCTAAAAAGATACTTCTAAATCAAGGAAGGACTTCTTCCAGGACAGTCATTGAAGTGGATGGACTGAAGTGTTTATGTATTGGTATTCAAGAATAATGTTGTTGAGGTACTTTTATGGTGTATTGGAATATTTATGTGTTGCTCTAATGTGGTATTCGAAGTGATTGAGGTATTTTTGGAAAAAAAGATGATATGCGCATAATGAAGGGAAAATAAGAAAATGAAATATTTGACAGTATTCATGAGCTCATGATTAATATAAGGACTAAGTGATATCATGGTTTGAGTATATAGAATTTTGAGGATTTTGGTATGTGGAAAGTGTTAACTTTTTTCACTAAGGTATTCAAGAGAATACACGATTAAGGACTTTGAGTGTTTGGAATGTGACCAACAAGACATATCTTATGATATGTGGGGATCAACGACAGTATTAAATCTCTGGTAATCGTTGTCACTATATTATGAAAGTGGACTGCAGTATTATGTATAAGCCTAAAGATTAGACTGGATTATGTTGGACAAAAGTTAGTATTGTTTAAGGATAGAAGATTTTCGATATTATTGATGGGATGTTATAGTAACGTAGTTTTAGAAAAAGGGACAACCTGCAGGACGGGAGACAGCCCATCGCTTCGGACAAGGCTGTAGGAATCGAACCCACAACCGAAGTGCGACTGGCCTTTATCGCCTACCACTGACCTACAGGAAGTCCCTGTTTAGTAGAAACTAGTTTTATCATATTAAGCAGTATGATATATGAAGTATAAGCCCATTTTAGGAACCATATATGATTAATCCCACTATAGATCGACGTATGTATATAAATTTTTCTAACCTTTTGAGACAGATGGAATGACCCGTCATTCTATCACATGATCTGCTAACACTTCACGAATAACAAATTCAACTTCATTTATTTAAGAGATGAAGTGGAAATTGTTAAAGGCACGAACAACAGTGAGATTGTACCAAAATAAAGTAAGTATTTATTCTAATTCAAATTCTTTAACTTTAGGGAAATGATCTTGAAAACCAAAAATGTTGTCCTAGTTCTCTTATACCTGATGAATCAGATGGTACCTTATATCATCACAAATCTATGGATTTGTGATTACTGGCTTTTCCATAGCCATGTTCTCTACCACTCTCCATCAGAACATGATGGTTAGATTTCTCTTCCATATCCATATTTTCACCTATGTGGAAACCCAGTGATTAGTTTATTTGGGTAACCGTTACGTTTCATACTTTTGTTTTTAAAGATTAGTTTTGGTATTCCCTTTTACGATGTGGGTTTCTATTAAAGAAACTTTCAAATAGTAAACCATTTATAACCCCGACGAATTTCGAGGGCGAAATTCATTTTAAGGGGGGTAGAATGTAACAGCCCAAGATTTTATAAAAAAATATTCTTTTTAATTTTATTAATGTCTTGTGTTGTACGCTACACCAAAAGGAGCTTGCACAACACACATCCTTGACTTGACTTGCATTACACGCAATCGCGACCTTCCTCGATAGCGTGTGTAGTACGCAATACCGAGTTTCACTAAACAACGATATGCTATAAAAATATTATTAAAACTAGCCGTTATGAATAGTAATAACCACTTTTTGAAATCCAGTAAATCTTATTTTTCAAAATGAACTTTATTTTTGGATTCGGAGTATCGAATTTATCCTAAGGTGAAATTTTGGTACTTTTCGGATAACTTTCATATTCTGATGAATAGTGAAAATTACTAAATTATAATTAAAAACAACTTTTTTTAATCGAAAAATTTAATAGTGATAAATCATTAATTTGAGTGGTTTTAAAGTGTATTTAGAATATATTTTTACAATTTAATACAAAGTTGATCATTGGATGTAATTTCACATTTAAACTAGACATAAACGAGTGTCAATCTTTTGATAGATATTGTTTCTTAAAAACACGCTATTTGTTTTAACAGCGGGATTTAATTATAAAATTAATTAATGCAACTTTTATGTTATGAATTTGGTAAAATAGACTTCATTTTTGAATTCGGAATATGAAATATAGCTTGGGATGAAATTTTGGCATTGTTCTGAAAAACATCAATTTTTGATGAATAATGAAACTACTAAGTGGTAGGTTAAAAACTGAATTTTGCATAAAACTTAATTTTACCGCTTCTGTGAATGGAATTTCAAAAATCCTAGAGACACGGTTAATATCAAGGACTAAAATGTGGTTCAATGAGATGAAAATAATTTTTTGGTGAATAGTAACTTTTTACTTTTTTTTACCACGGTTAATAGTAAATAGGGTAACTAAGGGTAAATATGATATTAATATTACCCTAACACATGTCCTAATTCTATTGGACAAGTGTAATTCGACCAAAAACAAACTTAGGAATAAAATATGACCATTTAGGCCCACTTGGATTAGATTAGGACATTTATTATTAATTTATTTAAAGAAGGGTTAAAATAGTTAAAATCAAAGTTTAATAAGTAAATCATTTATAATATGGGGTTATACATAAGATAAATTCGACTATAAATATTCATTAGAAAGCTAAAAAGATTTACTACATAATGGTATTTTATTTGTAATTTTTAGACATTAAATAATTTAATTAATTTATGACACAAAGATGATGCAGTAATTATCTTATTTATGAAAAATTGACATAATTGATGTTATAAACACCAAAATAAATGTAATTTGAGAATTTTTATGAATTCCACTAATTTTATAGGTTACTATGATATATTTATGTTGATTTAATCAACTTGGTTCGAACATTTAATTCTGTTATGACTTTCACAAAAATCATATATCAAATAGTGTCAAAATTGACACAAAATAGTTTTTAAATCAAATATTATATTATTAATTGTTATTTTATTCCTAAAAATCTAAGGTTCGGCCAAATGACTCAGATAAGGATATATATATTAATAATAAACAATTTGGGGTTCGTTTGGCATGTTATAGTAAGTGTATTAACCATATAGTGAAAGAAAACAAAAAGACACGGTAAAAGTTAAATTATTTAACTTAGAGTTAAATCTAATTGATAAGGTTTAAAATAAGATCCAAACATGTCTAAATTTCATTGGTTGATGAGATTACAACCCTATCTCATCTAAGCTTCGAATATGAGTCATTTTTGGAGGTTTTTAAGTGGGGTTAGATTTATTATAAATTAATATTTTTAAGAATTCCTAAGGCGCCCCTCTCCTCCCCTATAAAAGGACACCTCCTCCCCCTCCTCCTCACACCAATTTGAGCTCTCAAGCTCGGCCAACCCCTGCCAAAATCTCTTCTCCACTTCCCTAGCAACATCCTAGAGGTTCGGGTCTTCCTAAAAGACCAATTTTAGTTCCCTAAGAGGAGGTCTCCAAAAGGCGCTTCAAAGAAGAGGTAATTACCGTTACCAATTCTTTCATCTTTAATTCTTCTTCCACTTCTTCTTATTAGGTTGTTTCATTATGAAGTAATAACATCAGTATCACTCATATACTGATATGTTATTATAAGTATGAAACAACCCTAATTCACCTTCTATCCATCCTACGAAAAAATGAAATCACCGCGCGTGCGTACGTACGGAATACCGTCTCCACGCCGTGGTGTAATCTATTTTCCACTACCACCTTACATGGATGGGTATAATGGTGTAAAGAATAACTATACATAGTTATTACAACATCATATTGATTCTGATATATTGTATAATTCACTCCAATTCAATTCAATAGAAATGATATCATCGCTCGTGCGTACGTACGGACTACCGTCTCCACGACGCGATGAGATTCATTCTCCATGTTAACCATTTAAGAATGATTATAAAGTATATATAAGAAATAATAATGAAATATATGACATTATAAAGCTACTGGATTTATGTATATATATATACATATGTATGTCATCTACTTACTTCCATTTCAAGACAATAAGGAAAGGAAAACAACGTTCATGCGTACGTACGGACTACCGTCTCCATGAACGGTGTTTTTCATTTTATTTATCTACCTATTATATATATATATACTGAATATATATGATATATAAATCATATTTTATATTATGGAAGTAAGTAAATCATGATATAAGTAATAATGATGTCAAGAACAACAAGTCAGAACACCTACGATAAATGAAACGATTTTACCCAAAACGCTTCTTTAACATGGAATTTACAAAAGAACGGGTAATATAATGTCATAAGTGAACCATATATGATATCATAACAATTAATATGATTCTATAATAAGTCAATGACATTATTTAAACCATTATACAGGAGCTTCGGACACGTACAAAGCAAATCGGACCTAAGGTAAGGGAAATATCACAATCTCATTTTTATCCGAGGTTGTTTATTCATAAGTATTTACTGGGGTGTATTTTATCATCAACATCCATGTTTCATCAATATGTAATATTATTTCCATCCAACTACAATTGTTTAAATCCATTTTTACCCTTTGGTGAGTTTTTAGTAATATCTATGAAAGGAATCTTTTGTCATACGAGGTACTTTTTGACTTTTCCGACAAAAGTACGAAGAATGTTTTTTTTAACTTATACGGCACGAACGGATTTATACTGTTTTATAAAGCCTTATTTTCATGAAGCTTCCTCTAAAAGATTTCATGACTATTTTAAATAAAATCTCTTTCTTTTAAAATTGCATGATGTTTTGTGAAAAGAAATTGATTTTGAAGAAGAAAGGATATTTTCCTCAAGAATTCAATTCAAGTGTTTTATCAAAATTATTTTCCATATAAGATAATAAAGGGTTCTGTTTCTATCCATATTTTTACATTGATTTGACTATGTTGTGATGAAATTATGTTTATGAATTCCTTTATCTTATATGAATGGTTTTATGATGTCATGTTGTTTAAGAATCCCATTTTTATTACATGGGTTATGCAATGATGTATGATTTATGATTTTGTGGCACACATAAGAAAGGATTCATTAAGAGATGGGTGGGACCTATATCTCCCTCCAATGCATTGGGTAAAGATTTTATATCTCATGATATAGACATGGCTGGACTGGTAGGTTATACCGGTTCAGTGAAACAGGACTGAAACGAGGATTACTCGATTCAGAAAGGGACTTTGTCCACTAAGATAGTCTTGGCAATGAGTCTTGACTAACAAGAAATGATTATCTATGATTATGTGTGTATGCCACAATCAGTAATGTTTTAACTTATGATTTCATTTTCACTTCTATGATTTATCCCATGTTATGATATTATGAGCTCTTTTGCAGGTTAAGATTTCCAAAAGCTATGTTCTTATGTATATGATGTGATTGATATTTCTTTTGTTTACCCTTACTGAGCATTTGAGCTCACCCTTTTATGTTTTCTTTTCCCCAGGATATAAAGAAAGGTTTTAGGTAAAAAAAAGATCTTTATGGGAGATGTTGAAGATCTTTCACCATGTTTAGAAGATTACGTTCCGAGTTTCCAAAGACACTAAACTATTACGGTCCTTGTGTGTGTGTTTTTGTAATGTACTAAGTATTCCGCAAAAGTAATGTAAAGTCGATGTACGTCAGGCTTCGGGTCTCTACACTCCGATCATACAGCCACCGTCGTCCCAACAACAAATGGAATGACTTTATAGGAACAACATCACAAAAGACCTCATATTTGTACTTCTCGATGGTGAAAAGTACCTTCAATTACATGGTGAAATTTATCTCGCTACAACCATTCAACCACTGAAACTTATATGGATGTTGATGCTTCAAAGTAAGACGTCCCAACTTCTCTACTAACTTGTTTCTCGCAACATTAATACAGCTTCCTCCATCAATAATAACACTACATACCTTCCCATGGATCTTGAGCCATGTATGGAAAAGGTTCTCCTACTGCTCATTCTCTCCCACAGTAATTTGTGCCCTTAGAACTCTCCTAGTGACAAGAATATCACCATCTTCTCCAGACTCTCCACTATCAATTTATGGAGATTCTTCTTCCTCCACTTCTGAGCTCTGTTCATCGGTCTCCCATTCTCTATACTTGTTTATGGTCATGGTGTGACGGTTTGGGCACTTACTAGCAATGTGACCCCTTCCTTGACATTAGAAACACATAATATCCTTATTCTTGGTTTGGTTAGCCTCAAAAGTAGGGTTCTTAGGTGAAATATTTACCTAGTCACTTTTGTGATCAACCACCTCGTTTTCCTTTGATGTTTCTCCAATATATTTATTTGGATTTTTCCAGGGAATGAAAGGGGTAGCAGGTTTCCTCATGTTGCTCCTCCTTTTGATTTTTTGATCGATCTTGGGGGCTTGATGGATCATATCTTGTATTTCCACGTGGTGGTACATCTTCACTTGATCAGAAATCTCCCGATTGAGCCCATGTAAAAACCATGCCATGGTTACCTCTGGATCCTCCTCAATGTTTTATCAAATCATGGTAATTTGAATCTCCTTGTAGTAGTATTCTACACTCTTACTCCCTTGGGTGAGACGTTGAAGTTTGTTATGGAGATCCCTATGGTAATGTGTGGGAAAAAAGCGCTTCCGCATGGTGAACTTCATGTCTTCCCAAGTGTTGATGGGACGTCCACCATATCTAGTCATCTCCTTTTGAACTTCATCCCACCATATTAATGAATAATCAAAAAATTCAAGGGAAACAAGTTTGACCTTTTTTTCCTCGGAAACCTCATGGCAGGAAAATACTTGCTCGATCCGCATCTCCCACTCTTTGTATTCTTTCAGGTCACTTTTCCCTTGAAATGAGGGGACCTTCACCTTGATCCAACCAAGTTGGCCATCATCATGTTGTCTCATTTTTCCTCCTCTAGGTTATTGGTACAACATCCTCCTTTATAGGACATCATCAAGATCATCCTCAAAGTTCACCATTTCCTCCTCTATGATGTGGGGACGATGTGGCGCTAGAGCACGTCATGGGTTATCGTAGATCATCATTGGGCTTGGTTTATTCTCAAATTCATCAATCCTCTCATGTATCACTTCTAACTTCCTATCAAGAAGCTTCTCAAAGTGGCTCACCAAAGCTTGCATTTGGAGTTGTGTAGCTTCGGGTTCGGGAGATCGACTTCGACTTCCTTCATCGCAACCATGTGCAATTTTCTTCCCATGATCTTCTTCCATGATAAGTTATGGAAGCACAAACACACACCAGGTGGGGGGGAAACAATGATACACACTCAATTAGACACACGAGATGTACACACACACACAAACAATATGTACACACTCACACACACAAGGATACACACACACACACACATGATATACACACTCACACACACAAGATGTACTCACACACACAAAACAAGATGCACACACTCACACACACAAGATATATTTTTTTCTTATTTCTCTCCACTCTCAGCACTAAATTAAAATTCCAAGCTCTTATAAAATATAATACCTTGTTTTGGGTGATCACTTCCACAAATATTTCCACAATCAAGATTGTGTTGGGGGCTGGTTTAACACAACCCTCTTGAGTGGTAAAGGGTAAAGGGTGATAAGAGGGTAGAAAATGGATAAAGGGTGGATGGAAGGGGGGGGGGGGGGGGGTAGGAATATGGTATTTGGGGTTTTCCTGATTGTGTAAGACAAGAAAAATTAATAACAATATGATCCAAATATAATAAGGGGATGAAGCAAAATGATGGAGAAAGTGATGTACAAAAATGAAAAGTGCTAATAATGTAAATCACGATGATGAAGTAATTGTATCTGCTTTTTTTATTTTATTTTTCTTTTTTTAATCAAATCTCCACAAAAAGTTTTGTACTTGGAGTTTAAAATCACAAGATGTTGAATATAGAGTAAGATGGTTTTTTTGAAATCTCTAAAATAAAGGATGTGCATAATTCTGAAAACACAAAATGATAAGTTGAGAGAATTTTTTTCCAGATACAAATCTCATATAGAGAATTAAATGCTGAAAGAAGATTAATGAACAATTTACTCAATGTAAAAAAAATTCAATCTTGCACAACAAAGGCCAATTATGGAGGTTTTCAAAGAAAAGGTTTTTTTGAATGGGTGGACAATAAAGAAGTATGAGAAGGGTAGTAGATATATGGGATAAAAGAGGGTGATATATTCCTATCATGTCAACCAGAGCTCTGATACCAACTAATGTGAGATTTACGGGGTGGCCTGATCTTCACGTTGTAGGGAGGTGGTTGAAGGCTGTGGTTCAGGGATAAGTGGTGGATGATGGGTATGGATAGTGGATGCAAGTAGTCAATAAATGCTATAAGGAGGGAGACCTACTACTTAGACAACACACTCAGGGGAGGGATGTGAAAGCCAATCCACACAAAAATGCACTTGGGTTGAGGCACTGAATTGGGGGCTTTGTGACCTTAGATCACCAATATAACTTGTAGATTGACAAGGCAAGAATGCACAAGAGTAAGGGGGAGATTCAGAACAATTCTCACACAATGGAGAGAGAAAAAAAAGCTCTCAATTCAATCTTGAATGAAAATACAATGCCAAGGGGTAGCTATTTATATCCAAGGGGTGATACAACAGTCAAGGGTCTAATACCCTAAATTCATAAAGGCTAAACATACCTTGTCCCATTAAAAGTGAAAAAGAAAAAAACTAACAAAGGTTTTTGGAAACGTAGCACACAAACATCCAACTATAGCCCACCATATTTGACATTGTTGTCCAAAGATTCCATTTCTAAAATCCTCCATGTGGGAAAGACATCCAAATTCGTGCAACCATGTGGGTCAAGCTTTAAACATCATGTTTTGGCTTGTAGAAGTGAGATAATAAGCCCATTTCCTCCATCCATGCAAGGAAAGATCCATTGGGCCTTTAATGAAGCGAGATGGGTTCCCATTGTTGCATTCAGCCTCCTTAATTTCTCACGTGTAATCGGCCCTTGCAAATCCAACTCCTCCAATTGGGTAATCAGCTTGGTGCCTTCAACATGGTTCGAATTAAGATGAGTTCCAAACAACAAAATATAATGTCTGTTCAGAAGATGAGGTGGCGAGGATGAAAATTTCTTATAACTTTCTCCTTTGGATGAATTTAAGGGATAACACCTACCATAGTTGATTTATTCTTTTCTTAAATTCCATTACCCATTTTCTACAAAGTATACAGAAATTATTTGAAATAATAAAATGTTAAGTTTCCCATTTTAGAATTATTTAAAACTGTTAACTTTGATAATTCATATCTTTTGGGTATTTATTTACTTATTGTACAAAATTAATATTTTATAAACCCAATAAGATATATATACATTCTCTTGTATGACTGAATACATCAATCCAATGTATCTTATTTTATCCCTATCCTCCTCACTCATTGATTGATTGTTTTCCGAGATATATTTGTGTTTTTATTATTAATATTTCTTTACAATTAGTACATCCTTGTAGTAAAAAATATTTTCATAGTAAAATCATTATCCAAAGAATTTATATAATATTGAATATTTATAAATTTTTTTTATTTTTAGTATTACTGATATAATAATTGTTTTCTTTTACAAGTGTAATATTTTGTTAGAGTTGGGGTGGTTTACTAAAAACTACTCATGCATATGAGATATTGGACATATATCCTACAACTGAGATAATGGGAACAAAGAAATGTGGTAATAATGCATACTAGCTTCAGCAAATGATGAAATCCTTATACTTATTCAATTAAAATTTTCATCATTTTATCTATATTTTTACATTAATTTCTTTTTTATTTTTATCCAATACTTATTTAATTTTCTTCATATATCATTTGGGATGTAATATTTTTCATTAAAATATCTCCAACAACAAAAAAGAGTTAAAATGATTCTTTCTTCCAATGTAACCATATGTTCCATATTTATTTTCTTTCTTTGTTGAGCTACCAAGGTGGTATATTGATTGGAGTTTATTTTCTTAAAATACTTTCTCATTATTGAAATCCATATGATTTGAGGAATATCATGTGCCAATTGTGGTGACTTATCATGATATATTGGAAACATGACCTTCTTATACTATTCTGACATTCAATAATGAGAAAGGGTTTTCAGCTAAGAACATTGGGTCAATTTGATGCGTTGGAAGTTTGACATAGAAGAATTATAAAAATATGGTTACACTGGCTATTCAGATTATTTTTGAGACTTTGGGACATGTATGAATCAACCATATCTCATTCTGACTCATGAAGTGACCAGTATGACACAAAGTGATTCTTTTTATATAAAATTGACATTAATTTTAGTAAAAAGGTCAACTGAAATACTCAAAACAAAAAAATATATTCTGATTATTTTAATACTTTAGGGAAACAATCCATATGTCATTTTGGATATGACAGAATCATCTAAATCTCAATTCAATGGATGGTGTGATCGATTTTATTTAATGTGTCCTTTATTAGTTTAAAATCAATGGTTTATTTCATAAGATGTCACTCCATGAAAAAAAGAAAACACAATTGAATTTTCATGATAATTTAGTAAATTGATTCATAAGTCATCTCTGACATGTAGGAATTGGTATCACATCGAACTGATTGATGATGTAATCTGTATGGAGTGTTTCTATTTTAAGGTGACAATATAGTAAAAAGAAAGAAGTGGCATACTCAAAACAGTGAAAAAAATTTATATTATGTTCATAAATATTTTCAATGATACATATGTAATTTGTTAAATGTAGTAGTCACCATCACATTAACCTGTTAGATGGTGTGACAGGTACGAATCCAAGTGCGTTTTTTATTTAAAATTGACATAAATTTTAATAAAAAGGACAACTGACCTACTCAAAATCAATAAAAACATACATATTGTTTTGATAATTTATGGAAATGGACCATAAGTCATTTCTGACATATAGGAATCAACGAAAACTCAATATGATACATATTATGACCAGTATGACTCAATGTTTCCATTATTAGTTTAATATTGACGGATTAGTTCAAAAAATTCCACTCACTAAAAACTGAGAAAACATGCTCATATGTTCGTGATAATTTAGTACATTTATTCATAAGTTATTTTTGATGTGTATGAACTATTATTACATCAAAATGATACACAATGTGATCTATTTGATTCAAAGTGAAGGCTTCTAGTTTAAAATGACATTTTAGTGAAAAAGAGAGGTAACATACTCAAAAATGAGGAAACACATTAAGATTTTCTTGATACATTATGAAAACGATCCATAAGAAATTTGGGATGTGTAGGAAATATATACACCTTAATTTGAAAAAATAGTGTTGCTGTTATGACTCCAAGTGTGCCCTTTTATTTAAAATTGGCATCAATTTTAGTAAAAAGGACAACTAACTTCCTCAAAACAGAGAAAATTCATTTTTATTATTTTTATACTTTAAGATAATGATCTATATGTCATTTTGTTGTGTAGGAATCATCAATAACTCAATATTATACATGATTTTTCTGGTATGACTCAATGTTTCTGTTATCAATATAAAAGCAACATTTTAGTAAAAAAAGTTTCATTCACTAGAAACTGAGTAAATGTGCTTAGATTGTCTTTATAATTTAGGAAAAATATTAAAAATTCATTTTTGAGGTATAGGAGTTGGTATAAAATCATAGAGAAACACGATGTAAGTGGTACAATTCCAAGTGCTTGTTTACAGCTTAAAATGAAATTTTAGTAAAAAAGACAAGTTATGTACTCAAAACTGAGAAAACACATTCATATTGTTTTGATATTTTAGAAAAAACAGTCAACAAATTTTTTAAGGAATGTAATACTTTTTACATATGAAAATGTATTAAATATTTATTGAAATGTATATAATAATTTTTGTTTTAGTGTATTTGTGTTGTCAATTTTATTTCATTTAAATTTATTATTGACAATTGATTTTTCTGATTTTGTGCTGTTTTTTGGTTTTGTGGTGTGTTGTTACAACACAATGCATTGGTGTTACAATGTCTTGTAAGGGAACACTATAGTATTCCCCTTTATCAAAGATTCTATATGTGCTGATAAAATGGTCTTTTATTGGTGCATACAGAAGCGTTGATAAAGGTTTTATTTATTAATGTTTATAAATGGGCTGATAAAGGACCTCTTTCTTAGTGCTTCTATAAGCGCTGATAAAACACACCTTTATCAGTAATTTTAAATTTTATGATAAAGTAATATTTCATCCTCACTTTTTTAGCACTGATAACATTCTAGGGATTTTAATATTTCTCTGGTATTTAATGCTATTCTAGCACTGATAAAGGAAAATTTTAACATAACTAAATACCCAATTTGTAGTAGTGAATGTCTCTTTCCTTGCTTTTCATGATTGGTTCACTTGTAAACAAGTACGAAAGATCATGTAAAGTGGAATTTGTTTCCATAATTTAAATTTTATATTATTAATGAACTTATATATGATTAAAGGGTATTATATATCTCTTTTTTCCATATATTAGGATTATTCAATTAGATAAAATGTTAATGAAAACTGTATATGTTATTTTGGTGTTTTTCCAATCATCGTGCATTGTTTCATTTTACTAATTAATATTATATATATATAATGGTTATAGATCATTAAATATGTTATAATATATATAATATAGTCGATTTTAACCATAAAAATTGTTGTATAACCATCCTTGAAGGTGGAATTGAAAAATGAAGACTCATCATCCACAAAGGCGGTAAATCAGTACCTCATGGATGATGTATTGAATTTTTATAAAAAAAGGAAAGATAAGAAAATTGATGGTAGATATGACATTAACATAATAACATTATAGTATTCACAATAGAATGTATTTATCATTCATTTTTTGATATAGTATGTAATGAAAACATGAGTAAATAAAATAAATTAAAAGAAAATTAAAAAAATGAATGGAGATTTTACCTCTTGAATTCTTATCATTGAGAACCACCAAAAAGAAAATTTAAATGGACTTTTGGATGAGAACAAAAAGACCAGAATGTGGGGGAGAGGTTTGGGAGAGGTATTTTTCAGAAATTTGATAATATTCAATGCTTTGGAGGTGTGAGGATAAGAGGTGGTGATGGATGGTATTTATAGTGGGCAAGAGTAGTTTATTTTATTATTTTCTAAATTAGTTTATTATTTTGGCTCATCATTATGAATATTTTTGATCAAGATGACTAAATAAATTAACGATATAAGGGGAGTTTGAGATTATAGTTCTTACATGAGTAATGACTAAATAAATAGTGTATTTAACTTATAATGTTATATACCTTAAATTACAATATTTCACTATTTACAAAAATTCAATTATTTTAGAAAGATCCAAAAATTTTACCCTAAACTTTTTTCTACATGTACAATTAAAAAAAGGAATCTATTTTATGTAAATATTTTTTAAATATGAGAAATTTATTCTAAAATAAAATAAGCAATTACTTTAAAAATACTAATTTTAATATTATAATGGTTTTTATGACACATTTAAAATTTAATTAAGGTCTCATAAAATTATCTTATAATCCTAAGACAAAAACTAGTAATTTATGAATATATTTTTAGAAAAAATTACTTTAAAAAATTATATTAAATATAAATTTTAAATAAATACTTAAGATTCACAAAAATAACAATACTTAATTTTTCATTTTTTTAAAAATTATTTATTTATTCCATGATATAAATATATAATATTTTCATTAATGAGATAAAAAAAATTATTTATAACTCCATTGGCGATATCAAATTCATATCATAAATATAAATTTAATACAAGGAAATCTACATTTTTATAAAAATGGGTGATTTTCACTATTCACAAGTAAATAAAGATTTTCAGAAAAATATCAAAATTTCTCCCCAATCTAATTTTGACATTCATATTTTAAAAATTATTATTTTTTCATTATAATTTATAAATGTGTATGAATTTAGTTTCAAAATATGTGTTCCATTAAATGGTTGTAAAACTGCATTTAAAAAATATAGTTTTTATGCATAAAAATGGATTTATTCTTATCTTATTCCTTTAAAAATAATGTTTATGAATTTAAATATATTTTATTGAATATATAATGTATATATTTTATAATTTGGTTAATATTTTTCAATCCCACCAATTTATAGTCTAGATTATAGTGGTCACATTTTAAACAGCATATCATGGTTTTAAACACGATATTGTGTATAAGCTATTGAAGATGTTTAATTTAATAGAGGCATACCAAAAAATTGTGGGGTGTTACATTATCCTATCATTCAATTAGTTTCATCCTCAAAATGTAATATTGAGATTGGTTATCATGGATATGTCATTTTAAAATACCCCTATGGAAACCCCACAAAAAAAATTCTTAAAAACATCCACTTAAGAATAGGGAATGGGAAATGTGATGGTCACCACATAATTAGGCATTAAAAAAGGATAAAATTAGTGGGAAGTAGAAATATTAAGGATAAATTTAGCTATAATGTTTCAAGGGAGAATGATAGAGAACATGGCCATTAAAAAGCCTTCCCTCACAAAACAGTAAATTTGTGATCGATTAAAAGACCATTGATTTAATGGTAATAAAATTAAATGTATAACATTTATTTTCCAAAATACTTTTTCAGGGGTCGATGAATTCATTTACTATCCAGATAACCACTTGAGAAAAGAATGCTACTTTATTTATTCACATGTCATAAGCATAATATCATCCTTTGGTTGTTCTTTGATCTATTTTTCACTTGATTTCCTATGCTTGGAGATAAATTTTCACAAGGAAATTTTCATACCTAAAGCACTTGTAAATAATCATATTATCCTAAAGTCATTCCTAATCCCTTTATATATTTACTAAAACTTGAAAGGTTAGATCATTTTATCAAAAACATATCCAATTTTTAACATATTCCATTCATCAAGTAGTTAATCTTAAGACTCATCTAAAACATTTCTGTCCACATTCATGGAAAAAAATTTAGAAAGATGGTCACTAAATTTCCAAAAGTAACTTAACATAATACTCTCCAAACATAATTTACCACTTTTTACCACATACCAAATATATGAATACTTTGATTTCCTTAAAAACTTAATGAAAACATGCACTCTACCAAGAGTGAAATATCACGTTGATGAATATATTCCTTAAATACAAAAATCTTATAATTACAGCATAACATAAACCATAAAATGACTAAGAACCTTCATGGTCACCAATACCATCCCATAAACATCTCTTTATCATTATTACCTCAACATAAAGAACATATTAAGGCTTATCTTCCCTCAATCATGTGTTTTCAAAAATATTAACATTATATTGAATCACTTTTATTGGTACCATTCAACACATACATTCCAATCCTTAAGTTAAAGTACTAAAGATCATTCCATATATATATTTCAAAATTCTTACAACATGGATATCATTGATTAATATACTATTATAAAATAATTTTTGAATCCAAATACAAGAACATTAATCATTCCAATTCATCAGTTATAATAACAGAAACATGAATTTTATCCCATAGATTCTTCTTGGGTATATTCCCTTGATCTTTAGGGGCTTCATTTGGGTAACACACCATTATTTTATAGTATGTCACTTTTTAAAAATTAACTTTTTCGATAAATTACCTTACACAGAACACAGAGCTTAAAAAAATTGAATATTATTATTTATACCTATCCATTGGAATGAGAAAAATAAAAGGGAGTAAATAAATTATGAAAATATAGTTTAAAAATATTCATAAAATTAATTTATTGATTAAAAATTAATTAGAAATGAAAATAAAAAACAACTGAACATAAAGGATGTGTTTTTATAAAAATTATATTTATGAAAAAAATGAAATTTAATGTTTATAAATTAAATTAATCATTATTATTTAAAGATATAAATGAAATTTATATATTAAATATTCAATGACATATTTTTAAACTCAATAAATATGTTAGATAGGATTAGGATAAGAATAAATCCAATATTAAGCATAAAAATATATATTTTTTAAAAGGAAATTTTACCACCTTTTAATGGTCCACATGATTAAAAAATAAATTTTGACATGTTTATAAATTATATCGATCAAAATAAACTTTATTTTTAAAATCTGAATGTAAAAACTATCTCAGGGTCAAATTTTTTCATTTTTCTAAAAGTATATATTTTCCTATTAATAGTGAAAAATCCTAATATATATAAAACATTCATTTTTATTATATCAATAGTCTATTTATGATTTGAATAGTAACCTCACTTATTAAAGTATGAAAAAAATTTAGGTATATTATAAATCAAAATATGGTATATTTATATCATGGAATAAGTAAATAAATGTTTTAAAAAATGATAAATTATTTGTTAGTATTTTTGTGAAACATAAATATTTATTTACAATTTTATAACTTTTATAATGATATAAATGAAATTTTATTTTCATAAAATATATTCATAAATTAATATTTATTTATATGATTATGAGATATTTTTTTGAGACCTTAATGAATTTTTCAATGTGCCATAAAAATAATTATAATATAAAAATATATATGTTTTTGAGAAAATCATGATTTTAAAAAAATTAAATTTCCCATATATAGAATATTAATTTCATAAAATGGAGATTATTTCTGAATTATAAATCTAAAAAAATTTATTGTGACTTTTTTGTATTTTTCTAAAATAGTTATTTTTTCATGAATAGTGAAATACTATAGATTATAGAGTTTAATAAATACATGAATTATTGAGTCATGGATGATGTATGGATGATTTATTACCATAATTTATAAATCTCCATAAATATTTTAGAATATTTTAGAATATTTTTTAATCTACTGATATTATTGATCACAAACAATAAACTAATGAAAAAATAATAATAAAACCTCTCTCCTCCGTAATAAATAACACCGCTAACCACCTCTTCACCTCACACCTCATAAACCTTCAAGCATGTCCAATTTGTGCCCAATACATATCCCAAAATAGTCCCCCATATCATTTTTCTTTTTATATCACTCAAATGACCATTTTAAAATTCATTAAAGAGGTTCTAAATGAGAAGAATTCAAGAAGTAAAATCCCCTTTCATTCTTTCAATTTTATTTCATTTTATTTTCGTTTCTTATCATTTTGTTACCTATACTATCAAAACATGAATGATAAATCTATTGTATTATATTTAAATTAATTTTATTATTTAAATGGAATATGAATAATAAATTCTCTTCTCTCCCTCCTTTATTCTAAAAAAGAAATCATCATCTATGTGGTAATTATTGACCACCTTCATAGATGATGAGTTTTTGTTTTGAAATTATGAATTAAAGGCTGATAACAAAAAAAATTTTATGGCTAAAAAATACATTAATATATTTATTAAATCTTATATTATTTTTTTACTAGAATATATACATAATATTAATGCATAATACAAAACTAGTTTGTGGTTATTGAAAAAATGCCAAAATAATTTAAATGGTTATCATTAACAATATATCTAATGATTCATCCTCATATCTATAAATAAACTAATATAAAATACCATTAAATCTCTTGTATTTTTATTAATAACATATAACTTCAATTTTGGATAACTATTCCTTGTTCACAAGATCTTTCGTACGTGTAGAAAAGTGAACAAATCATGAAAACCAAGGAAATGAGTACTCCAAAACAATTAAATTTAATCTCATAAGTCATCAAAAAGGAAATAAAAGAACTTAATAAAAATTATAGTAAATTAAATATCTTTTTAAGAGGTTCTTAATGATATTATTAATTTATAGTATTTCTTTATATGGGACATTTAGTGCAAGTACAGAACACTATGAGACATAAAGTAAGGGTTTTCTCATCGAACTTTTATTTCCGTGAGATATGCATTATTCAAAAATATTTATCTTGTGTGGGGTACATATATTAACCCTTGATTAATAATATAATTAATCTATTTATACTCATTGTATTAAATATATTATTTGATTATTATTAATTTCCGGGTCATATGGTGTGACTGCTAGCATAGTGGTAATACCAAAATCTCATTTTTCTTCTTCAGGTTAGGCTTTCTCTATTTATACTATAATTATATTATTATTTATTTTGATATATGTATTCTAAAATATGTTGATATGTTCCAAAATCATGTATCTAGGTCATTTAATCTTCATTTTTTTCTGGGAATATAGTTTTTATAAGGTTTTCCTTTTCAATTCTTCTCGATAAGCAAGCCCGATTAAAGGGAACATCCCAATTTCTTAACCATTTTCAAGTGCACTATATAATATGTTACAAGAATCCCTTATTTCTATAACATCCCATAAATTATGATGAGAAACTATTTTTTTCATTTATGGTTTTATATAAAATATTGTTCCTTTTCCAATTTAAATGCTATTTTATATTTTCCTCAAAACTCCACTTAAATGTTTCATCTCTAAAGTTTCTTAAACACTCTTTTTACATGTTTTTACTTCATTACAAAATTATTTATGCCTCAAACATAATTTCAATATCATTCCATTTTTTTGGGATATACATGTATATAATATGATTTTATAAAAAATAAAAATTATTTTCCAAAAGACCTCTTCTTTCCAAAGTAAAATAGGGTAATTTCTCACAAGAATTCCTCAATGATTTTATTAGGGCATCTTATTCTATTTAAATAGCCTCTATTGAATCTTATGATTAATTGTGATTGATATTTTATGATATTTTATATCATATTTTGTCAAATGGTTTATGATCAGTTTGACTGGGGATATTCTATCTCCACACCATTCATCATATTTCTCAGAATGGTTAGTGATTATGATTAATGATCGGGGAAAGTTCTTTACCTTTTGTATGAATATTTTGAATCGTCCATTAATATTTGTAATTCATTGGACATAATAAGTTATTGGAGGGGCCTAATATATCCCCTTGATGCATTGGTAGATCTATCGAGATGAAATATATATGAACATAACAGAGTCCTTTCCCAATTATTTTCAGATATGGATTTAGATGAGACCTTAACCTTTTATTTTCACATATCTTGGATGAGGCCTCAACAACATGTTTCAGATGTCCAAAAGTGTGAATTACATAATTATTACATTATTAATTGATAATATTTGTGATTATTAAACTATTAGAACATCCATGGTTAAGATTTATTCTCTTATGATTATTTATAGGGAATTATTTAATTAACTTTCATTTTTACATAATATGCTCAAGATTATATTTTAATATAATGTGTTTTTTATTCACCCTTCATTATAGTTTATGATTATTTAGGATAGATTCCTCTATATTTATTAACCTTACAGAGCATACGAGCTCACCCATTTCACCCATTTTATTTTTCCAAGGATGAAATATGTATATTATGAATGATATGAAGGGATAATCTAAGAGATTTTGAGTGTTTCCAATTGAGTTTCTCTGGTTTTTTTACTTTCTTGTTTTTATTTAAAAAATATATTTGTATCTAGTTTTCAAAATATTATTATCAATTATTTACTTTGGTATGTGAATGCATGTTCTTAGTACTAATGTAATTATGTAAGGTACCAACTTTAGGCTACTAGGGTCGGAGTATTTAAAGTTGGTTTAAGAGGAAGTTTAGTAGAAAATATGCAAACAAGATTTAGAAAACATTGATTAGGGAATGTAACCCTAAGATATAATTTGAGTATAAGAATATAAGAAAATACTATAACTTTTTAATGTAGATATTATTTGGGTCTTCCTATAATTACATCCCTGCCTAGACATGACAAGTAGAAATGGTACTTGGATATATGTACCTAGGGGTAACAACTCCAACAAGTTGTTCTGGTCTTGACTCAGCATAAACTGGTACATGAAATCATGACTTACTACAAATATTTTTTCAGAGTCCATGGGGTTATTATTAGGAAAATTCACATTTTATTTATAAACCCCTATAATGGATTTGAAAGTAAATATATCCCCAAAGAAACCATGTATATGATTATTATATTAGCAATGAATAAATTTTCAATTCATGTTAATTATTTTGATAGTTTGAGATTATGCATTATAAATCATAGCCTAATTTTATGTACTCCATTGTTTAAAATAGAACCTCACAGAAGGAATGATAACCTCACCAATTTAAATGATCTAAGGTATAATAATAATCATACATTTTATCATCTAATGATAATATTTTGAAGGCAATAAGTCTACAAAACTTTCTCATCATATGAGGACATAATATCATGTTCTATAAAGATAAAGAAATAGTTATAAATTTTTTATGAAATTTAATGTTAGAAATATATGAAGTGGATGACAAAGGAAATGATGAATAAATTGAATAAATGAAAGAGAGATTTTCCCCCATGCGATAACTGTGAAATGAAATTCCCTGGTACTTTCCTGAAGGGAATGAGAGATTTCTACAAGTGTTGAGAGAAGGGCCACCAGTCTCTTGGTTGAAAAGGAAATAAACAGTCTTTCCAATTATTCATCTATAAGGATATGGGGAACTAGGAAAATCAATTCCTCAATTGTCAAATGAATATCCTCCAATACAATATAATGGATAATGGCCATGCTTACAATATTTCAAAATATGAAGTAGAAATACTATTATTCCCATGTTTCTATTCAAGAATTATGTTATTTGATTATTTTATCAATAATTTTTTGGTTATATGAATCAAGAGATATGTAATGATTTTATAAGAGTACTTCTGATTTATGTAATTGGAAGCATGTGGGGAATAAAACCAGTAATCAAGAGAAATTATTTTGTTGTAAATTAATCTTCTTGAAAACACATGTATTGGGAATGATAACACAAAATAGGTGCATGATGCTTAGATAATAATAAATAGATGTTTATGGTATAATATTGGTGATCATAATGGATATTAGTGATCAAGTGGTTTATTATATGTTATAATTTTTAGATTTTTTGATTTAATGAATTTATTAAACTTTAGATTATACTCATGGAAGCATGAATGTTTCATAAAAGATTAATCGAGACTAAGGTATTCATATATTTGGTACATAAAAATACGAGCTAAATTATTTGGGAAAATCTTATATATGTAACACCCCGACCGCAGTTACCTAGAGAAGTGAATTATTACATAACATTGGAATGATCACAAGAGATCAAGTCCAGAATGAACAATCCATTTAGCAGTCTTGGAGAATAGATTACATAGATGAACAGTAAATTACTCTTTTTAACATAAAGAAAAAGATAAATAATCCTTTTATAGTTCCTTTATTCACCCATATTAACCCTTCATGTCAATCATAATACAATTCTTGGCATCCTGGGAAAATAAAACATAAGAAGGGGTGATCTCAGATACTCAGTAAGGTTAAATAATTCAGTGGAAGCTATAAACATTTATGGAAAGATGTATAATAAAAACAATAGCCTTTTAAACAAAAACATGAACTAATATAATAGAAATAAGTCAAAAATTTCCATATAAACATGCACATGGATATTCTATTAGTCAAATAATCACATGTAATAACTAATTTCATAATGAGGTAATGCATAATGACGAACATCATAACCACATATTCAAGGCCTCGTGCCAAGGCTAGAAATAAAAATATTATCAAGGCCTTGTTCCAAGACACCAATTTGTCTTATGAGACTTACCAATGCATTGAGGGTATATAGCGGGCCCCAACTGTTACTTACTAAATACAATGCATTCCTCTTATGATAATGGTGAAACATAACATAATCATTCGTATTAAAACTATCATAAAAAATGTCAATATTTTAACTATAAACCATGAATCGTATAAAAATTTCACTTCCATAGTAAAAAATAACATAACCCATTAAATAAAATATGGAATATTGTATTATAATAAATCAACCTCAATTAAGAATATTATCCAATAAAGGATGTTGACATAGTTGAAAATAATCAATAAAACTCTTTGAGAGAAATACCCATTTTCATGGAAAAATTTAAAAGTCACACAATTTATAAAGGAATTAATTATAATGTGATTTTTGAATCAAAGTGTATTATACCACTTTGAAACTTTTAAATTAAATTAACACTTTAAAACAATCATGTCCACATAAATAAATCCTTAAAATCATTTTGAAAACATGGAAATTAATTAAAAAGATTTAGAAAAATTAATCTTAAAATCAATTTAAAATGGTAATCTAATAAAAGGGTACCTTCCATAAAACATTAAAAGATTCATTTTTAATTTTTTTTAATGAAACATGGTGATAGTTGATAAATATGTCCCATTAGATACTTACAGATAAACACTCTCGGATAATAATGAGATTGAGGAGATAACCCTTCCTTTGCACTTTCCTTTAGTCGAGGGAACATTTAACCTCTTGTATAATGACAATAGTATGTTTTTAAATTATACCAGAACCATATTAATATTTACTATATCATATCTGATTCATTTATTACTTTATACTACCCATTTAATAATAATTTCCATGTTAAAGTAACATTTCGGGTAATAATCACTTTTTTATCGTACATGTTTTAACTTGTTATTATTGATCATATCACATAGATTATGATTTAAATACTTCAAAAATAAAAAAAAATTATTTATATATCATTTATATTCAGAATATAAATAAGTATAATAGATAAATATATGAAATGGAAGCACCGTTCATGGAGATAGCAGTCTGTACTTACGCTTGAACGTTGTTTCCGTTTTCTTATTGTATAGTATAGAAGTAAGTAAAGGAAATATATTTATACATATAAATACAGATTATTATAGTATAAATTTTATTCATATACCTCATAATTAATAAATATACAGATTTTATAAATATTCTTAAAGGGTGATCGTTTGAAGATGAATTTCATCGCATCGTGGAGACTGTAATCCATGCGTACGCACAAGTGACAATATTTTTCTGTTGATGGTGAAACAATGTTTAATTGTATGTTATAATATATATAAATAATAATTAACATGTTATATTTATTACTTACATCAATTATACTCATTATTTTACCCATCCAAATATTGAAGTGTGGAATAACAAACTACACTACGATGTGGAGATGATAAGCTGTATGTATGCACGTATGGTGACTTTGTCATTCATAGGATATATAGAATAATGAATATGATTGTACCAAATTTATAATAACATCATAGTATATATAGGGTACTTGGGTTATTATTTTGGTATGTAAACAACAAATAAAGAGGAAGTGTAATAATAAAATAACTTTGAAAGAGGTGATGAAATAATTATCTCTTCCTCGGGTGCTTTCTTTTGATTTGAAAAAAAGGGATACTTATGTTGGATTTATGATCAAATTGAGGCCTCTATGATGAATTTAGGGTAGTTGGGAAGATATTTGATCAGGGGTTTGCATAATCAAATGGCTTTGGAGGTGTGAATTTAAGAGAAGGGGAAATACCCTTTTATAAGATAGGTGAGGGGCACTTTAGAAAAAACTTATAATATTATTTTATTATAAAATAATTTTCGGTTTATAATATATCCAAATGGATTTATTTCTTGGATAAGGTGGGGATGGGTCAAAATACTCTCAACCAATAGGTTTTAGACAAGTTTAGTTCACCATATTAATCTTATCTTTTTGATTTAACCCTTAGTTAAATAGTATAACTCTCACCATGTATTCTTGTATTCTTACACTATATGGTATAAAAAACATACTATAAAATGAGAAGATAACATAAATTGGTTCATAATTAAAATATATAAAATTATTTATGTTCTCTTTCCGAACCATATATTTTTATAACTATTATATAATTTTATAAACTAGTAGTTGTTTTAAAAACTCATTTATGTCAATTTTGACACTATTTAGTATTTGTTGTTTTTTTGAAAGTCATAAAAACTTTATTACTTAGAAAAAATAAATTGAATAAAATCTAAAATTTAGATATTCACCTATAAAATTATTTTATGGAATCAAAACATTCAAATTATATTTATTTTAATATTTATAATATCCTTTATTTGATTCTTTCATTAATATGGAAAATACTTCATCATTATTATGTCATAATTAAATGTATTTATTTTATTTCTAAAAATTATAAATAAAATACCATGATGTATTAAATTGTTTTATATTTATAAATAATATTTATAGTATAATACATAACTTATATAACTCCATATAAAAATTTATTTACTAAAAGATATATGTTTATACTACATTTTCCTAAACTTTAATCTAATTTTTAAAGTGTAATTTTCACTTAAAAGTGGATCCATGGGGTCCCAAAAATAACCCAAAGATTCCAATGGTCGGATATTTCACAGATACTCAATCATGCGTAAAATGCAAGCCTAGTAACCATTGAGTACAATATAAGCTATTAAATTACTTTAAAGAGAAAAAATACAATGAAATATTGGGTTGTCACATTCTCCCATCCTTCAATAAATTGTGTTCTCACAATTTGGAATTGTTCTTCAAAAATAAAAGGTTGAGAATAAAATATACCTTTTTGGAAATCCCACATAGGAAATAGGGTTAATAAAATATAGTCTTAATAAGAAAGAAAGGGAAAAAGAAAAATTCACCACCAAAATTAGGATTTTTAATAGGTTAACATTGGTGGAAATCATAGATACATGATTGGAGGAACAATGTATATATTTATAAGGAGTGATTGAGCTCATCAATCACAAACAAGTGAACAATAAATGGAAAATTGAGGGCCTCAAAGCCATAAATCTATGATGATGATTTAAATATCATCGGTTCAACCCAAAAAAGGTATTAGGATAACAATTTTTTTGTTTTAAGATCCTTTCCCTAGTGTTTAAGGGTAAAAAACAATACATTACAAGTATAGTTCCATCCTTTAACTAATTTCTACCACAAACACATATTTCACTCCAAAAGATAATAAAACGAAAAAATATTCTATTTCACCTAAGTGTATAGGGTTCCAAAAAATGAATTTATAATTTATTTTTCATACCATTAAAAAAACTACATTATATAAACCAGGACATCACGTGGGCCAGTGGTAGGTGATGCACCCTTATCGCCCTTTGGTTACGGGTTCAAGTCTCGCAGCCTTGCCGGATGCGATGGGTTGTCACCCGACCTCATCATTGTCCTTTTTATAACAATCCAAAAATAATCTTAAGAAATTTTTTCACCTTAAAATATAGTATCCAATGTTCAACATAATCCATTCCAACCTTTAAACTTATCCAAAATACTTGTTTCCAAACTCACATTCCAAAAATTTATATGGAAGTTCATCATAACACAATGAATATATCTTTTATTACATAACAACATGTGAATAACTTCATCATTTATTGTATTAAAACAAGGTAATAACTTGAATTACCATAAAACCTTATTTATTACATTAATTCTCCCTTATAACTTATAGAATAATGGATATACTTCTTATATCAAAAAATATAGTAAACTCCAATAATTATGGAATAAAAAAACAATTAATTAGTTTGCATGTAGTCAAGAATATCCATTAAAATCTGTCCAAATCAGTCATATCTTATTCCAAAATCATTATCTAAATTTAAAAAACATATTAAGGGTTATATTTACCCCAACCATATATTTTCCAAATTGTTTAACTTGAAACTGTGTCACATTACTTGGCACCATAAAATCTCAAATCCTTAATGAAAATGTACTTTAGTACAATACTTATATACTTTATAAGTCTTATAACTTGTATATAATTAATACAATACTCAAATGACACAATTATTTAATAATAAAAAAAGAACACTAATCATTCCCCTTCATATGAAGTAGTATCATAACTTGATTATTATCTAATAGAATCATTTAGGGTATACTATGATGACTGGGACATTGATTCACATTGTGTTCCAACTCCTTGGAGATGAAACATTGTACATTTGAATCATTTTTCTTACCCTTGAAATCACAAACTTGGTATCCTTTTTCTCCAAACTTATAAAAAACTCCCATTCATTTCAAGAACTTCCAAGGGTGATTCTTTTCACAGTTATCACATATGGTAAAATCCTTCTTTTACCTTAATCAATTTATCCATATTTATCTCTACCATCATCTTCTTCTCTTTCATTCCTTAAAATCCATAGGACTCATAGAATTAATTACTTATCGTATTAACACAAGATAATATTTCTTTATATGATGAGAATACATGAGAATCTATTTTTATCCTAAATTTTGGATTAAGACCATGAAATATATGATCCTTATTACTCATTGGATCAAGTTTATTGCTAGAGTTCTCATTCCTTCTACAGGGTGTCATTTATTAATGATGAAATACACTAGGTTAGATCATATCATAATTTATAATCAAAAAACAAGAAAAATTATCAACATTAATTAAAGATCTTCACACATCTAGTATCATAATCATAGAAATGGTTTCTTTGATGACATATTTACACATAAATACTTCATAATGGTTTGTAAAGAAAATGTGAATTATCCTAATGATATCCCCTGGGAGTGTCAAACTATGTGTGTAGTAAGGCCCGTCGTCATGTACCACGATACCCTGTGTCAAGCCCAAAACTCCATGTCCAAGTTTTCACTCTTAGGAACATATGTTACAGAACCACATCCACTTGTATTATCCATACATGGATGTATTTCTTGGAAAACCCACATAATATCTACATTACCAAAATTTTTGTATGTTCTTCTATAATAATCCTCAAAGTCTATCTTATGGTATTTTTTCCTAATCAGATTTTATCTAAATATAGTTTCCAAGGTTTTTATAAAAATACCTACGATACCAACTATAATTCCCCAACCCCAGTTACCCAGAGTCAGTGCATTATTACATAACATTGGCATGATCACAAGAGATCAAGTCCCTAAGAATCTATGAGTTTAGCCGTCTTGAAAAATAGATTACATACATGAAAATTACATTACACTTTTTACCATAAAACACAGAATAAATAATCCTTTGAGAATTCCTTTATTCTCCTATATTAACCCTACATATCAATCATAATACACTTCTTGTCATCCTGGGAAAATTAAACATAAGAAGGGGTGAGATCAGATGCTCAGTAATGGTAAATAATTCATTGGAAGCTATACACTTTTAAAGCAAGATGTATAATACAAAAAAACATTTAAAACATTAAAAATGAACATAATATTCTAGAAATAAGTCAAAAAATACCATATATACATGAACAAAGATATTATACTTGTCTAATAATCACATGTAATATCTAATTTCATAGTGAGGGAATTCATAATGTCAAACATCATAACAACATAGTCAAGGCCTCGTGCCAATACTACAAATACAAATTTTATTATGTCCTTGTGCCAAGACACTAATTTGTCTAATGAGACCTACTGATGCATCGATGAGCTATAGCAAGCCCTTCCCGTCACTTACTAAATCCAATTCATTCATTATATTAAAATGGTGAAACATAACATAATCATTCACAATAAAACTAGCATACGAAATGCCAATACTTTAACTAAAAAACCCAAATGGTATAAAAATAGAACATCCACAGTCAAACATATCATAACTCATTCAGTAAAATATGTAATATTGTATTATAATAAATCAACCTCAATCAAGAGTATCAACTAATAAAGGATGTTGACATAATTAAAAATAATCAATTAAATTATTTGATAGAAATACCCCTTTTCATGAAATCATTTAAAAGTCA
The DNA here is from genome assembly GCA_963277665.1 of Viscum album. Lineage (NCBI taxonomy): Eukaryota > Viridiplantae > Streptophyta > Magnoliopsida > Santalales > Viscaceae > Viscum > Viscum album. The sequence continues at coordinate 1,805,022,921 of OY728156.1, forward strand.
CAAAATTTATAAAGGAATTCATTTAAAGGTGATTTTTGAGTCAAAGTGTACTATACCACTTTGAAACTTTTGAAATAAATTAACACTTTAAAACAATAATTTCCACATAAATAAATCCTTAAAACCACTTTGAAAACATGGACCTTAATTAAAAAGATTTATAAAAATAAATCATTAAAAACATTAAAAATGATGATCTAGTTAAGGATTAACTTCCTTAAAACCATAAAATATTCATTTTTAAAACATTTTAATGAAACATGGTTATAGAAGATAAATATTTTCTAGTATATACTTATTGATAAACAATCTCTGATAATAATGAGATTGAGGAGATAACCCTTACCTTGTACTTTCTTTAAGTCGAGGGTTTGTTTAACATCATGTATATTGACCATAGTATATTATTAAATTATAATAAAACTATATTAATATTTATGATATCATATATGATTTATTAATTACTTTATAATACCCATTTAATAATAATTTCCATGTTAAAGTAACATTTCAGGTAATAATCGCTTTGTTTATCGTACATGTTTTAACTTGTTATTGATGATCATACCACTCAGATCATGATTTAAAAAAATAAATAATATAAAAAATGATTTATATATCATATATATTCAGAATATAAATATGTATAATAGATATATATATTAAATGGAAACACCATCTATGGAGATTGTAGTTCGTACGCACGCATGAATGTTGCTTCCGTTTTCTTATCATATAGTATGGAAGTATGTAAAAGAAATATATTTATCTACATAAATATATATTATTTTATTATAAATATTATTAATATACCTCATAATTAATCAATATATATATTTTATAAAAATTCTTGAATGGTGACCATTTGAAGATGAATCTAATCACGTCATGGAGATGGTAAATCGTACGTACACACGAGCGACAATATCATTCTATTGATGATGAATTAGTGTTTAATTGGATGTTATATTATACATAAAGAATAATTAACATGTTATATTTATTATTTACATCAATTATACTCATTATTATCCCCATCCAAATAAAGAAATATTGAATAACAAAGCACACCACGACGTGGAGACAGTATGCCTTGTGTACGCACGTATAGAAACTTTGTCATTAATATGTTGGATATAATGATGAATATGGTTGTAAAGTATTTATAATAACATAAAAGTATGTATAGGGTACTATATTTTTTATTTTTGTATGAATACAACAAAGAAATAGGTAGTGGAAGAAGAAAAAAACTTTGAAAGAGTTGATGAAATATATATCTCTTTTTCGAGTGCTTCTTTTTGATTTGAAAACAAATGACACCATAGGTTGGATTTGTGATCAAATTAATTCCTATAGGTCTAATTGATGGTATTTTGGAGTATATTTTAGTGGGGTTGGACAATCCAAATGGATTTGGAGGTGTGAATTTAAGATAAGGATAAGTACCCTTTTATAAGATAGGTGAGGGGAACTTTAGGAAAATCTTGAAATATTTTTTTATTATAAAATAATTTTCGGATTCTAATAGATAAAAATGAATTTATTTCAATTATAAGGTTTTTATGGGTCTACATAATCTCAAAAATAGGTTTTATAGAGGTTTAGGTCAGAATATGGACCTTATAATTTATATTTAACCCTTAGTTAAATGGTTTAACTCTTAATATGTCTTCTTGTATTCTTACACTATATGGTTAATAAAATTACTATAAAATGTCAAGAGGACCTAAAGTGGTTAAATAATGGAATATATAACATTATTTATGTATTTTGGCCTAATATTATATTTTTAGGACTATTATATAATTTAATAAAAAAGTATTTGTTTTCAAAACTCATTTGTGTCAATTTTGACACTATTTAGTATTTGGTTTTTGTGAAAGTCATTAAAAATTTATTACTTAGAAAAAAATACATTCAATCAATCATAACATTTAATATTAACCTATAAAATTAGTGGATGACATCAAAAATTTCAAATTTATTTTTTTATTATTTATAATATCTTTTATTTGATTCTTTCAGTAATAAGGAAAATATTACATCATTATTGTGTCATAAATAAATATATTTATTTTATGTATAAAAATTATAATTAAAATACCCTGATGTAAGAAATATTTCCATATTTCTAATTAAAATTTATATTTGAAAATATCCCTTATATAACCCCATATAAATAATTTCTTTACTAATATATATATGTTTATGTTACATTTTCCTTAATGTTAAATTAATTTTTATAAAGTTTCAGTTTCACTTACAAGTGGCTCCATGTGGGCCCAAAATCGTCCCAAGTATTCCCATGATCAGACATGTATCATCCAATAGTGTTAAGAAAGTGTTAGGGTAACTAAATATTATTAAAATATCATTTTTACCCTTATTTACCAAATTTACCATTTAACCATGGTAAATAAAATATTTACTAAAGATATTGTTCATAATGTCTAAAAATAAAAGTGAACTTTTTACAAAACTTTAACCTCATGATTTAAAATATGGAATCTATTTTTCAAAATTCAAAACATAGAAGTTACAGAAATTAATTTAAAATTAATTCCCATTGTCAAAACCACAAAGTGGGTTTTTAAGAAGTAAAAACTATCAAAATATTGACATGTGTTTATGTACAATTTAAATGTGAAATTAAATAAAATTACTTAAATTATATCAAATGATAAAAATTTAATCTAATAATACATTAAAACCACTCAAATTTATAATTTAACACTATAAATTATTTTGACTAAAAACATGTTTTTAATTAAAATTTAACATTTTTCACTATTCATCAAAATATGAAAGTTAACAGAAAAGTACCAAAAATTCAGCCTAAGATAATTTTGATATTCCAAAATAAAAAATTAAGTTTATTTTACAAAATTAAATTTTTAGGAGTGTCTAAAATTTATTTTATTATTGTTTACAAAAGGACATAAAAAGTAGTTATTTTAAAAGTTATTTTTCCCATATATATAACTATTTTAACAATACTTGTAAATTTATTTACAAATATATTTTATTTATATTAAAAAAATTTAAATAACATTTAAAATTTATTTTTTACTATTCATATCACAATATTTAATTGATAAATAAATATATCATTTAAATAACTTTAATACTAATGTGTTGTTTCACAGAAACTCAATCTTACTTATAACACAAGCCATGTTGGCATTGGGTGGAATATAAGATATTAAATTACTTTAAATAGATAATGTACTATGAAATCTTGGGGTGTTACATTATCCACCCCTTCAATAAATTTCATCCTCACAATTTGAAATTGTTCTTTGAAAATAAAAGGATGAAAATAAAAAATAACTTTGTGGAAAAGTCACATCGGAAATAAGGTTACTATAATTTACACTTAATAATAGAGAAAGGGAAAAGAAAAGTCACCCCAAAATTGGTATTTATCATAAGAGAATATTGGTGGAAATCGAAGACACATAATTGGAGGAAAAACGTAAATATTTATAGGGAGTGACTGAGCTCATCAATCACAAACAAGTGAATAATAAATGAAAAATTAAGGGCCTCCAAGCCATAAATATATGATGTTGATTTAAAATATCATCAGTTAAAAATGCATAATGTATTAGGATATTTTTTTTGTCTTAATATAATTTATCTAAAGTTTATTGGAAAAAATAATACCTGACAAATAGAGTTCCATCCTTTAACTAATTTCTACCACAAACTCATCTTTCACTCCAAAAGATAATAGAACTCAAAAATATTCTATTTAACCTAATTGTATAGGGTTCTATAAAAATGGATTTATAATTCATCTATCAAAACATTAAAAAACTACATTATACAAACTAGGAAATCACGTAGGCCAATGGTAGGTGATGCACCCATGTCACGCTTCAGTTGCAGGTTCAAGTCTCGTGGCCTTGCTGGGTGTGATGGGTTCTCACCCGACCTCTTTGTTTTACTTTTTAAAACAACCCAAAAATAATCTTAAGAAATGTTTTAACATTAAAAAATAGTATGCAATGTCCAACGTAATCCATTCCAACCTTTAGACTTATCCAAAATACTTGTGTCCAAAATCACAGTCCAAAAATTTATAAGGAAGGTCATCATAACATAATGAAGATATCTTTTATTACATAACTACACGTGAATACCTTCATCATTTATTGTACTGAAACATGGAAACAAACTGAATTACCATAAAATATTATTTATGACATTCATGTTCCCTTATTCCTTATAGAATACTTTATATAATATTTACATCCTAAATTTTTGTAAACTAAAAAATGATGGAATAAACAAAAAATTAATTATTTTAAAGGTAGTCAAGAAAATCCAATATAATTTTTCCAAATAAATAAAATCTTATTCTGAAATCATTATCTCAGTTTCAAAAAAATATTAAGGGTTATATTTCCCCCAACCATATATTTTCCAAAATTTTTAACTTGAAATTGTGTCACATTAATTGGTACCATAAAATCTCAAACCCTAAATTAAAATGTACTAAAATACAATCCTTATATACTTTATAATTCTTATAACTTTTAAATCAATAATAAAATACTCAAATGACACATATCTTTAATAGAAACTTAAGAACACTAATCATTCCAGTTCATCTGTGGTAGTATCATAACTTGATTAGTTTCTAATAGCATAATTTTGGGTATACTCTGATGATTGGAACATTGATTCGTGTAGTGTCCTAAGTCCTTACAGTTGAAACATGGTAAATTTAAAACCATTTTCTTTCCTTTGGAATCCCGAACATGGTATCCTTTTTCTCCACAATTATAAAAGAATCCCATTTCATTCAAGCACTTTCTAGGGTGATTATTTCCAGAGTTATCACATATTGGTAAATCCATCTTCCCCTACATCCCTTTATCCATCTTTCTGTCCACCATCCTATTCTTCTCATTAATCACTTAAAATAAATAGGACTCATATAATTCATTACTTATCTTATTAACACATTATTCTATTTCTTCATTTGATGAGAATACGTGGCTAACTATTTCACTTTTAAATTTTGACTGAAGACCATGAAAGATATGATCCTTCTTACTCTTTGGATCATGCATATTACTTGAATTCTCATTCCTTCTACTAGGAACTATTTATAAATGAAAAAATACACTAGGTTAGATCATATCATAATTTATAATAAAAAACTAGACAAAATATCAATATTAATTTAAGATCTTCACACATCTAGTGTTATAATCATAAAAATGGTTTCCTTGCTGACATATTTACTCATAAATCCTTCATAATGGGTTGTAAGGAAAATGTGAATTATCTCAAGCATATACCATGGGAGTTTCAAACCAGGTATGCAGTAAGGCCCGTTGTTGTGTACCTTGATACCCTAGGTCAATCCCGACACTCCTGATCATAATTTTCACTCCTAGGTACATCTTTACTAGAACCACCTCCACTTGTAATATCTAGACATGGATGTATTTCTAATAAGACCCACATAATATCTACATTACCAAATTTTTTAGATGTTCTTCTATAATAATCCTCAAATTCTATCATAAGGTAATATTTCCTAATAAGAGTTTATCTAAATCGAGTTTCATGGTTTGTACTAAACTTTATATGAAACCAACTGTAACACCGTGACCCTAGTTACCTAGAGTTGGTGTATTATTACATAACATTGGCACGATCACATGAGACCAAGTCCCAATGGGCCGATTAGTTTAGAAGTATTGGAAAATAGATTACATACATGAACGTTACATTATACTTTTTAACATAAAACACAACCTAAATCTTCATTTTAGAATGCCTTTATTCCCCTAGATTAACCCGACATATCAATCATAATACACTTCTTGGCATACTGGGAAAATAAAACATAAGAAGGGGTGATCTCAGATGCTCAGTAAGGGTAAATAATTCAACAGAAGCTATAAAATTTTAAAAAAATATGTATTATAAAAAAATCCTTTTAAACATAAAACATGAACATAATATGCTATAAATAAGTAAAAAATTACCATATAAACATGCACATGGATATTCTACTAGTTTAATAATCACATTTAATAACAAATTTTATAATGAGGGAATGCATAATGTCAGACATCATAACCACATAATTAAGGACTCGTGCCAAGACTGCAAATAAAATATTTGTCAATGCCTTGTTCCAAGATAGTAATTTGTCTCATGAGATCTACCAATGCATCAAAGGGCTATAGTGGGCCCTGCCCGTCACTTACTAAATCCAACACATTCCTCATATGAAAATGGTGAAACTTAACATAGTCATTCGTATCAAAAATAGAATAAAAAATTTCAATACTTTAACTACAAACCATGAATGGTATAAAAATTGCACATCCATAGTCAAAAATATCATAACTCATTCAATGCTATATGGAATAATTTATTATAAAAAATAAACCCCAATCAAGAATATTTTCCAATAAAGGATGTTAAAATAGTTGAAAATAATCAATAAAACTCTTTGAGAGAAATACCAATTTTCATGAAATCATTTAAAAGTTGCACAATTTATAATGGAGTTAATTTAGAATATTTTGTTGAATAAAAGGGTTCCATACCTCTTGGAAACTTTTGATATAAATTAACACTTTAAACCAATCATGTCCACAAAAATGAATCCTTAAAATCATTTTGAAAACATGGACATTAATTAAAGATATTTAGAAAAATAAATCTTTAAAAACAATTAAAATAATGATGTAGTTAAATAGTACCTTACATGAAACCTTAAAATATTCATTTTTAAAACATTTTAATGAAATATGGTCATAGATGATAAATATTCCCTAGAAGATACTTATAGATAGACAATCTCGGATCATAATGAGAATAAGGATATAACCCTTACCTTGTACTTTCTTTTAGTTGAAGGTACGTTTAACATCATGTATAATAACCATAGTATGTTATTAAATTATACCAAAACCATATTAATATTTATGATAATATATATGATTCATTTATTACCTTGTACTACCAATTTAATAATAATTTCCATGTTAATGTAACATTTCGGGTAATAAGTGATTTCTTTATCGTATCACTTATATCATGATTTACATACTTACAGAATGAAAAAAATGATTTATATATCATATATATTCAGAATATAAATTTGTATAATAGATAGATATATGAAATGGAAAGACCATTCATGGAGACGATAGTCTGTACGTATGCATGAATGTTGTTTCTCTTTTCTTATCGTATAGTGTGAAAGTAAGTAAAAGAAATATATTGATATATATAGATATAATTTTTTATATTATGAATATTACTCATATACCTCATAATTAATCCATAAATATATTTTATAAAAATTGTTGAAGGCTGATCGTTGGAAGATGAATCTCATCGCGTCGTGGAGACGGTAAGCCGTACGTACGCACAAGAAAACAATATCATTATATTAATGGTGAAACAATGTTTAATTGGATTTTATATTATATATAAAGAATAATTAACATGTTATATTTATTATTTAAAACAATTTTACTCATTATTATACCCATCCAAATAATTAAGTGTTGGATAACAAACTACACCATGATGTGGAGATGGTAAGTCATACGTACGCAGGTATGGTGAAATTGTCATTTATAAAATTGATAGAATAACGAATATGGTTGTAAAATATTTATAATAACATCATAGTATGTAGAGGGTACTGTATTTATTATTTTGGAATGGAAACAACATAGAAAGAGGAAGTGGAAAAAGAAAAGAATTTTTGAAATAGGTGATGAAATAATTACCACTTCTTCAGGAGTTTCCTTTTTATTTGAAAAAAAGTGAACCATAGGTTGGATTTATAATAAAATTAAGGACTCTAGGTTGAAGTTAGGGTATTTGGGAGGATATTTTATCAGGTTATAGACAAGATAAATGGATTTGGAGGTGTTAATTTAAGAGAAGGGGAAGTACCCTTTTATAGGAGAGGTGAGGGGCGCTTTAGAAAAAGTTTGAAATATTGTTTTATTATAAAATCATTTCCGGATTTAAATACTTAAAAATGGATTTATTTAGACAAAAAGGTGAGGATGAGTCTACAAACTCTCATGAAATAGGTTTTAGACAAGTTTAGGTCACCATATTAACCTTATCTTTTATATTTAACCCTTAGTTAAATAGTTTAACTCTTACCATGTCTTCTTGTATTCTTACACTATATGGTTAATAAACTTACTATAAAATACCAAGAGAACCTATAGTTTTTAATTAATTACATATATAAAATTAAATAAGTCATTTGGACGAAACATATATTTTTAGGACTATAATATAAGTTAATAAAACAGTATATGTTTTAAAAACTCATTTATGTCAATTTTGACTCTATTTAGTATTTGGTTTTTTTGAAAGTCATAAAAACATGATTACATCGAAAAAATACACTAGTCAACACTGAAATTTCATATTCACCTATAAAATTTCTCTAGGGAATCAAAACATTGAAATAATATTTATTTTAATATTTATAATATCCTTTTTTTATTCTTTCATTAATAATAAAAATAATGCATCATTATTATGTCATACATAAATATATTTATTTTATGTCTAAAAATTATAAATAAAATATCATGAAGTAATAATTATTTTTATATTTATAATTACTATTTATTGTAGAAAATATAACTTATATAATCACATATAATTTTTTTTACTAAAAGATATATGTTTATGTTATATTTTCCTTAACTTTAAATTAATTTTTATAAAGTATCATTTTCACTTACAATTGGCTCCATGGGGTCCCAAAATCGACTCAAGGATTCCCATGGTCGGAAATGTATAATAAAATAGGGTTAGGAAACATGTTAGGGTAATTAAATATTATTATAATATTATTTTTTTACCTTTATTTACCAGATTTACCATTTAACCAAGGTAATTAAAATATTTACTGAAGTTACTATTCATAATGTCTAAAAATAAAAGATACCTATTTACACAATTTTTAACACATGATACAAAATATGGAATCCATTTTTGGAAATTAAAAATACAGAAGATGGAGAAATTAATTTAAAATTAATTTCTGTTGTCAAAACAAAATAGCGGGTTTCTAAGATGTAAACACTATGAAAAGATTGACATGTGTTTATGAACTGTTTAAAAGTAAAATTACATCCAATGACCTAAATTATATTAAATTATAAAGAATATAATATAATGATACTTTCAAACCACTCAAATGTATAATTTAGCACTATAAATTGTTTCAATTAAAATAGTTGTTTTTAATTAAAATTTTGTATTTTTCACTATTCATCGAAATATGAAGGTTTTCAGAAAACTACCAAAAATTTACCCTAATATAATTTTGATACAACTAAATAAAAAAATTAAGTATTCTATACAAATTAAAATTTTAGGATTTTCTAAAATTTATATTATTATTGTTCACAAAAGCACATAAAAATCGTTATTTTACGAAAATAGTTTTTCAAAGTATATATCTATTTTAACAAAACATATAAATTTCATTATAAATATGTTTTATTTATATTAAAACATTATAAATAAAGTTTTAATTTTTTTTTACAATTAATATCACAATATTTAATTGATAAATAAATATAACGTTTTAATAATTATAATACTAATGTTTTGTTTCGCAGAAACTCAATCTTGCGTATAATGCAAGCCAAGTCGGCATTATGTGTAATAAAAGCTATGAAATTATTTTATAGATATAATTTACTATGGAATAATTGGGTGTTAAATGTTATATTTATTTTTTAAATTTAGTGACCTTCAAATTCTTTGGCCTTTGAATTTGGAAAAATATACTTTTGACAAGTCTTTTGTTTAACTACTTATGGAATGTTTTAAGAATATTATTGATTTATATTAAAGTATGATATATAACATAGTATAAAATGTGATAACCATACTGGTTTTATTAAACATTTAAATGATAGAGGAATGAATTGTAGATCATATGATTCATAAAAGTGCTTCAGGCATAAAAATTTGTCCTGAATATCCATCTCCATATTTAATAAATGAAGTGGAGACAGATCAAATCATAGATAAAGTAAGAGATTATGAAATAGAAAGAATTCAAGAAAGTTTATTTTCTCATGTGATATTATAGGATTCTAAAATAATCCTCAAACTCTAGGAAATGGATTTTAGATGAGAGATTTCATCCATTTAATTTTCCTTTTGAGAAATCAATAGTCTTTTAACTGATCACAAATTTACAATTTTGTGATGGTAGAATTTATAAAGATCATGTTTTCTATAGAAATCCATTAAAACATGATAGTTATATTTATCTTCAATGTTAATATTTTCATGAATGTTATCGTATTTTATAATATTAGTATTTTTGTGACCTCTTCATGTCTTTTTACCTATTTTTAAATGGATGTTTTATAAACCCTTTTTACGACATGCGATTTCCAAAACAAAATTTTCAAGTATCAACCATTAATTTTTTAAGTGAAATTTCATATAATGAGAAACCAATTTATTAAATGATGGGAGAATTTAATACCCCATGATTTTACGGTATGTATTGTTTAAAAATTTTACTTCTTCCATATGATCTTAAACAAATGATTATGAATTTTTATTGTGACGAATCCATTGGATTTTCAGGAATAATTGCGATTATGCAAATGATGAAAATACAGTTTATAAATGTCAATAAATTGAATTAATCAGTTACCTAGAAATTATAAATGAAAATAAATTCAAATTGAACATAAAGGATGTGTTTTTAAAAAAATTATATTTAGGACCACAATGAAGTTTTTCTTAATAAATTAAATTAATAACTATTATTAAAGGATACTAATGAAAATTATATATTAAAAATTTATTCATATATTTTTTTTAGTTCAATCAAATAGTTTGATAGGTTTATGATAAGAATAAATCCAATTTTAAGCATATAATGATATATTATCTAGAAGGAAATTTTACTGCATTTAATAGATCATATGTTTAAAAACAAAAATTTGAAAATTTTATCAATTATGTTGAAAAATAAATAAATTTAATTACTAAAATATTAATGGTAAAATCACCTTAGGGTGAAAATTTTGCATTTTTTGAAAATATTTATTTCCCACTGACTAGCGACAAATCCTTATTTTTATAAAATTGCCATTTATGGTTTATTAATAGTCTATTTATGAATTGAATAGTAACATCACCTATGGATGTATAAATAAATTTTAGTTATATTATAAATGAAAATATGGTATATTTATATAAGGGAATAAGTAATTATTATTAAAAAAGGATAAATTATTTTTTGTAATTTTTGTGAAAAATAAATGTTTATTTAAAATTTTATAACTAATATATTTATGGAAATGAATATTATTATCATAAAATAGATTCATAAATTAATATTTATTTTATTATGGTTATAATATATTTTTATGAGACCCTATTGAATTTTTCAACATGTCAAAAAAACAGTTATAATATTATAATATATTTTTTTAAGTAAATAGTGATTTTTTTATCAAAATTAAATTTATCATACATAAAGAATTGTTTTCATAATATGGAGTTATTTATTATATTTTAAAAATCTAAAAATGGTTTTTTTGAATTTTTAGTATTTTTCTAAAATAGTTGAATTGTTTGTGAATAGTGAAATACTATAGTTTATGGTATTTAGAATGTACATGAATTATTGAGACATAGTTGATGTATGGATGATTTGTTACCATTATATTGAAAAATAATTCACTATTTTAATATTTATATTTATAAGGTTAAATATATTGATATTATTGACCCCAAATAATAAACTCATGAATAGAAATATTAAAAAGCCCCTCTCCTCCACTATAAATACCACCCTTATCCACCTCTTCTCATCACACATCAAAAGCCTTTAAGCATGTCCAATTTCTACCTAATAACTCTCCCAAACCTATAACCCACGTTTTGGTCTTTATAATCTCACCCAATAGTCCATTTCAATGTTCCTTAAAGAGGTTCTCAAGGAGATTAAATGAAGAGTTAAAATCAACTTTCTTTCTTATAATTTTCATTCATTTTCTTTTATTTTATTATTTATTCCATCCTTTCAATATAAAAACCATGCATGATAACTCCATTATCTTATATATACTATAATTTTATTATGTTAATGGAATATCAACCATCAATTCTCCTCCCTTATACTTTTTTTTCTAAAAATGAAAACATCATCTGTGAGGTGCCGATTTACAACCTTCATGGATGAAGTGTTTTCATTAATCAATTTAACATTGAATTTTGGTCATAAAACCATTTTTATTGATAAAATAGATTTTAATTAATGTAATAAAACTTATTTAATGTTTTGGAACTATAATATATACATAATGTAAATACATAATACAAAATGTGTTCGTGATGATTGAAAACAAATCCAAAATAATAAAAATGGTTATCATTAATGATTTATCTAATGAATCATGCTAATATAAAAACAATGATATATAATCCCATTAAATCTCTTATAATTTAATTTAAAACATATAATTTAAATTCTATATTGCTATACCCATTTCACATGATCTTTCATTCATGTATTCTAGTGAACCAATCATGAAAACCAAGGAAACAAACACTCCCGAACGAAGAAATTGAATCTCATAACTCATTAAAAAGGATATAAATATACATAATAATAATAATAATTAATAATTTTTTTTAATAGGTTCTGAATTAAATTTTTAATGAAACTACTTTCATTATTTTGGGCATTAAGTTCAAGTGTAGAACATTTTTAGAAATAAGGAATGGGGTTTTCACCTCACTTTTATTTCTGTGAGATATTAATTACTCACCACTATTTTATTGTGTGTGGTGTATGTATAATACCCATTTAATTATAATATAATAAATTTATTTATATTAATTTTATCAAATGTATTATTTGATGATCATTAATTTTTGGGGTGTATGGTTTGACTATTTCCAAAGTGGTAAGGGATTCTACTGGAATCTTCATTTTTTTCCTTTGAGTTAAGCTTTCCTTATTTTACTCGAATGTAATTATTATTTAATTGTATATTATTATTTTAAATTATGTTTATATGTTTCAAAATCTTGCATCTAGATAATTTCATCTTTATTTAATTGTTAAATACATGTTTTTATAAGGTTTACCTTTTCAATTAATCTTAATAAAAAAGCCCCATTAAAGGGAACTTCCCGATTTCTTACCTATTTTCAAGTGAACTAGATAGTCTGTTTCAAGCCTAATTTTTTTTATAAAATCACTATTTTTATTGAGAAAAACCATCTTGGTTAATTTTTAGTTTAAAATAAAATTTTTTTTCCCTTTCCTACATAAATTCTCTTTAATATTTTCCTTAAAATGCTCATAAATGATTCATCTTTAATGTTTTTTTAAACACTCTTTTTTACATGTTTTAACTTATGTTGGACACCATTTATCCCTCAAAAATAATTTCATTGTCTTTCCCTTTTATTTTATAGGATATATATGTTTATAATTTTATTTTTTGACAAATAAAAATGATTTTCCAAAAGAATTCCTATTTATAAAGTAAAAGGGTATTTCTCACAAGAATTCCTTGAAGAGTTATTAGAGTATCTTTATCTATTTAAAAAACTTTTGTTTATTCTTTTGATTAATTGGGATTAATATTTTATGATATCATCGACCATATTTTTTTAAAAAAATTTGATCACATTGAGTGTGATTGTGATATCTTTATACCATTCAGTATATTACTCTGAATGGTTAGTGATTATGATTATTGATACGGGAAAGGGTTTTACACTTATATGTATATGTTGTTTCCCTAAATTCATTTGAGAAATTAATTGGAATTATTAAGTGTTGGGTGGATCCTGTAATAGCCACTCAATGCATCGTTATCTTATATGAGATTATAATAATATGGACTTCTCTAAGGCCTTTCCCATTTAGTTGTAGATATCAATTTGGTTGAGGGATTAACCATTTATTTTTAGATGTCTTGGACGAATCCTTGATGGTATGTTTTACATGTACAACATTATTAATTCCATCATTATGATATTATTAATTGATAATCTATAAGAATTTTCAACTAGATGAATATCCTTGACTAAGATTCATTCTCATATGATTATTTATATGGAATTATTTAATTATCATTCATTCCATCCATATTATGATCAAGATTATGTTTTAATGGATTTTATTTTTAGTTATTCACCTTTACTTATTGTTTATGTTTATTTATGATATCTTATGTTGTATTTATTACGCTTACTGAATATATGAGTTGAATATTTTCTTATTTTATATATTCAATCGGATGTGAAGATGTATATTATGAATGACATGAATGGATAATCAAGGAAATTATGAGTGTTTTGAAATAGAGCTACAATGTGGTTTTTTCCTTTCACGTTATAATGAAATACTTATGTATGTATCTATATTTTCAATGATACTAAATGGTTTTCCCTTTGGGATGTGAACTCTTGTTCTTAGTACGAATTTAATTACATCACCGGCTCTAGTCTACTAGGGTTGGAGGCATTATATTTTTTGCAATTCCCAATTCCTTACGCTTAAGGCATTGAATATTGGAAAATTCTTTCCTTCTCTTTCCATAATGAGCATGGTGGCCTTTTTAACCACACATGATGCAAAATAAATTCTTATTTAGAATATTTCAAAGTATTTCCTTAAAAAATTATCATTTGGGTGGAAATACATATTTACCTTCATCCCTTTATCTATCCTTTTACAAATTGTCCTCTTCTTATCTAACTTACCTCTAAATAAATAGGAATTAGATAATTATTTATTTGTCTTGTTAGAACATGACATTATTTACTCATATGATGATAATATTTGGGAGACTATTTCCCTTTAAAATACTGAATTATACTAATAAAATATGTTATAATTTGTACTCATAATATCACATGCATTGGTGAGGTTAACAATATTTTTTTAGGTTACATTTCAAAAAAAATGAATACACTAGATTAGATTTATACATTATGAAAAATATTGTAAAATATCTAAAGTAGGTAATCAAATAATCCTAAACTAATAATTTATGTGTAAATAATCATAATCTTGGTTTATTTGGGAATATTTCAGAATTAGGTTATAGGTTTTCATTCCCTAATCTATGTTTTCCTAAATCTAGTTTCTAAATATTATACTAAATTTTATTTGATACTAATTGTGAAAACCTCAACCATAGTATCCCCATGTTTGTGCCTTACTTTATTATATTGGTAATATGAACAAGTGTCCACATCCCAATAGAATGAATAGATTAGTGTAGTAACAATTGTATCGTTAGTTACAAATGTCAAACTCTTCAGTTGTGGGAGAACTCCTCCTATATCGAGAATAGTGGGCCTACCATGTCACATAGAGCTACTTTAGAGAAACCTTGTACTGTTGTGGTACTCATCCCTAATTAGTACCATGGGTATGTTGGATCACACAGAGACGCTCCCCACTGTGGGCCTACCGGGTCACACAGAGCTGCTTCCCACCTTGGCAGAACTGAGGTACTCCTCCTGTAAAGTAATGTGGGTCTTCCAAGTCACCCAAAGCCACTCGCCACTGTGGGATTTCCAGGTCACAGAGAGATTCGTCCCACAAGGCCGTCGTTGAGATGTCTTCCGACCTCAACCTACAGTAAGGTTTTGTACATAGTGCGCTTGGGATAATCACTACTCAAGCCTATTTTTACATCTTGATGGCCATTAAAGTCACCAAAAATCATTCTAAAATATCTGAATCCTCTAGAGGGTCCCAAAGCCAGAAACGACCCATCAATCGGACGCACGGTTTGCAAGATACGAGTGTTTTAAGAATCGAGGGGCTGGTTGTGATGGGGCCTGGTCCGAATTGGTCGGACTGACCAAACGAGCCCGACATGGGGGTTCCACATACCCCGGTTCATTTAGATGAACTCAACCTGACATGGTATGGTTCGTGTTCGGTCTCGTTTGGCTTGGTCAGTGGGATAGGCCAAATAGGCCTTACTGAACCTGACCCAATTTGGCCAAGGGTCCAGCCCGCCGGGTCACTCGGCAACCCAGTCTAGTCTGGTCTGGTCTACCAGCGCAGGTCCGGCCTACTTGATTCAGTATTGGCCCACTGGATAGCAGAATTCGCCAATCCCGATGGGGGTGCGGCCCACTGGGGTGGCGCGACCGACTATGGGGCAAGGCCTGCTAGGGGTGGGTCCTACTCGTCCGAAGACCGACTGCTTTAACAATAGGTGGGGTGCGCCTATGACACAGTAGTCCACCATGTCCCTCCTTGTCCGAGCTCTCCCTATAAGGAGAATGATTCTCCTTCACGCATCCGCGACCGATGACGACTGTCAGACATGCTGTTGGCGCATGCTGCCTCCGCCACCGCGTGTTTCCGCCACCGCCTCCGCGTGCTGCCCATGCCGTCACCACGTGCTACCACTATCGGCCCCGGTGCACCAGAAGATCCTTCAGTGTACCACAATATGTGATCCAATGGTTCTTTCTTCAAACCAATTACCCTTACGACATCCTGGGAGCATACTCTTTAACACAAAGCCTTCAAATCCTCGTTGTCGTCATTTCAAAAAAATCATTCACCAGAAGCGCACAAACAGAGGGGTTCCGACCTTTGTTCATGTCAGCATGAACCCTCTCTATTATATGGTTTAAATATGGGGAAGGTTTTTAGAGTCTCTGTTTAATCAATACATACCAATATTTGAACCCCAAAAATAAAACACTGAGAATGAAACACTCTCCTGCATAAACGCATGAATCACAGGTCAACCTATTCGTGGATTTACCCATGGTCATCATTTCTAGAAATGGATAAGGAATAACAAAAAATCAAATAAACCCCTACATATGTGAAGTTATTTTCCTCACATTCATCCTTGAGGGGTTAGGACGTCGACGTCGCTTCTCGTCTCTGATCATCGAAAGGCATGACAATGAAGATGAAGTTCCTCCGACATTCTTCATTCCTTGTTGGGGTAGAAGTCTGTTAGAGGTTCTCCAGAGAATCCTCCAAATTTTTAATCCATATTTTCCCAATCACGTCAAACTATAAATAGGATCATGACACAATGTTACCATTATGATGTGATGTCATGTTGTTACACTATTTTATTTGAGAAACAGTTTTGCTATTATGCGTCATTAAAGCATTATTATGCTATGATTTTAACTATCCATTAATGATCCACATTAATGCGCATCGTTGCTGCTCTATCGCTACCATGAAATGTCATCTTCTGCCACTCAAAAGTGAGAGTGAAAAAATATTTTATATTATTTTTTTGTTTTTCTTGAAAAAGTAAAATAATTATCTTTTCCGCTCAACCCTTGCCGACTGAAGTTAAGTAATTTCCAAGAGAATCTCAACGTTCTAAATTCAATGGTGCCCTAAGATTTTTGATATGTGTGATGGATCAAAAAATATAAAATTCTTCTCACAAATTTACTGAATGTAACTTAAAAAAAGTTCAAAATTACATTATGGGCTCTCAGGACCACAAATTCATTTGCTGTCAAATTTCGCAGTCTCAAAATAATTGCATATAAATAAATAAAAATTTACATGGAAATTATGAGATGTTACATTCTACCTACCTTAGAGCTTTATATCCCTGAAATCCAAAAACAACAAATAAACAAAAAGATGTGGGTACTGAGCATGAATCTGAGCCTCCCGCTCCCATCTGCTTGCATTGAGATTCTCGTGCTGTCATCAGACGTGCACAAGAAAAACCAACTCTCATCATAGGACCGGTTCCTATCGATCCTCTATCTCCATTGGGATCTCCGCAAATGTCACCCCATCTCCAATGTCCAACTCACCCTAGTCGATGACATGCGATGGATCATGAATGTACCTCCTTAGTTGCGACACATTGAAAACATCATGCACCTAGTGCATCTATGGGGGAAGAGCTAGGCGGTACTCCACCTCAAAACCTCTGCTCAGGATCTGAAAAGGACAAATGAACCACACAGATAGATTACCCCCAGCCAAATCACTGCAATCCTCACTGGGGTGATACCCGAAGGAACATATGATCTCCCTCCTCGAACTCCAATGGTCTCCATCTCTTATCAGCATAGTATTTCTACCTACTCTCTGCAGTCCTCATCCACTCCTTGATGATCTTCACCTTCTTGTTGGTAGCCCATACCAACTCTCAACCCATGAGTGCCGACTCCCCTAGGACTGTCCATCATATGGGTGACCTCCAAGGTCGCCCGTATGAGGCCTCAAACAGTTCCATGCCAATGGTAGAGTTATATATATTGTAGTATGAAAAGTCCACCAGTGGAAGGTTGTACTCCCAACTAAGACCAAATTCAAGGATGAAAGAAAAAATCATTTCCTCCAAGGTCTGTATGGTCCTCTCTATCTGACCATCCTAATAGGGATGAAAAGCTACGCTCAAATGAAATTGCGTTCTGAACGGCTCCTGTAATCCCTTCCACAACTGGGATGTAAATAGGGAATCTAGATCTGAGATAATCATTGAAGGCACCATGTGAATCCACACTATCTCCTGGATGTAGAGGCATTCCAAGCCCTATATCATTCCCTACTCCAGAATGGGTTGGAAGTGAGACGACTTGGTGAGTCAGTCAATGATCACCCAAATAGAGTCATGAACTCTAGATGTACGTGGTAACCTTTTCATGAATTCCATTGACATACCATCCCATTTATACTCTGGTACATCGAGTGGCTGAGTCAAGCCAACAGAAACCTGGTGCTCGACCTTCACTTGCGGACAAGTGAGACATCATGAAATGAACTCGGCCACTACTTTCTTCATCCCTGGCCACTAGTACTGACACTGGAGGTCCTGGTACATCTTTTCCACTCCAAATGTACCACCAAAGGGGAACTATGGAACTTCCTCAACACCTCACCCTGTAAGTCCACTGGTACTAAGGTGTGCCCTTTGAAAAGGATGTCATACTCTCCACCTATCAAAAATCCATCCGGAGCCCATCCCAAGGGTATCTAAGCACATTAGGCCTCGTAGTCAACATACCCCAGTTGTGCCTACCTAAATCACTGTATGAGTGGCTGAGTAACAAACATCGACTGGAGGTAAAAATCTTCACCATCCTCCATGAGGGATATCTACATCGTGGTTAACTGCTCTGTCGCCTCACTCAGTAATTGCAACGTGGTCCTCCTGCTAAGCATGTATGCTACCACGTTCCCCTTTCCAGAAGTACAGAAAATCTCAAAATCATAGTCCTGGAGGGTCTCTATCCATCATTTCTATCTTAAGTTCATGTAATTATATGAGAAGACATAACTAAGACTCTTGTGGTCAGATTAAAGGGTGTACCTCTCACCCATCAAGTAGTTCCACCACATCTTTATAGAAAAGACCAATGTTGCTAACTCCAGGTCCTGATTCGGGTAGTTTTTCTCATGTTGCCTCAAATTTCATGAGCTGTAGGAAATAACCGCTCGTTCCTTCATTAGGAAACAACTTATTTCGGTCCTTGATGCGCCACAGTAAACTACATACCCCACTCCCTCCTCGGGTAGTCACAAGATGGGGGCACTAGTCAGTCTCTCCCTCAGCTCCTGGAAACTATTCTATAATTTTTCCATCCAAATGAAAGGTTTTACCTTATGATTAAAAGATGAAAAGGGTTATAATACTCTGGAAATGTTATAAACGAACCTCCAATAGTAACCAAGCAGCCCTAAGAAGCTACGCACCTCAATCATGCTCCTGGGAGGCTCCCAGGAAAGCACTGCCTCTATCTTTACTGGATCTACTAAAACTATAGTCTCCAAGATGACATGTCCTAGAAAGTGGACCTCCCATACATAGAACTGAATATTAGAGATCTTACCATAAATATGGTACTCTATGAGTGTAGCCAGGATAATGCTCAGGTGTGTAGTGTGCTGCTCCTCCGATGCTGAATACACCAAGATTTCATTGATGAAGACAACGAAGAATCAGTCGAGGTAGGTCTGGAATATCCAATTCATGAGGCCCATAAATATTTCTGGGGAATTTTTCATGATGAAAGGCATTACCAACAACTCATAGTTTCCATAACGGCACCTGAAGTCTGTCTTCGGTATATCCTCATCCCGTACCCGAAGCTGGTTGTAGCCTGATCTGAGGTCTATCTTTGAGAACTACTTCTCCCCCTCTAGCTAGTCTAAGAGGTCTTCAATTATCGTCATTGGGTACTTGTTCTTCACGATCACCTGGTTCATGAGCCGGATGTCCATGAACATCCTCAAAATCCCATCTACCTTCTTGACAAAACAGCACTGGGGTTGCCAATGGTGTAATGATGGGTCTTACAAACCCCTTATCTTGCAAGTCCTCTAGCTATACCATTAGCTATCGAATCTCTGCAAGATCCATTCAATATTATAGTGTGGATATTAGTGTCATCTTGGGGTGTAGGTCGATACAGAAGTCTACCTCTCTACGAGGATATAGTCATGGAACCTTGTTAGGAAAAACATCCCCGTACTCATCCACCACTACAGGAAAACTTGGACTCCTCTCCTCTACTTCACCGAGGGTGAGGCTAGCCAATTGGCAAGTGGTCAACTGTACCCTCCTCCGAGACAGTTCTTCCTATGCTGCAAGGGTTTCCCTTTCGCCGGTGAAGGAAAACCAGGTCCCATCTGTGTGGACTCACCACATCATATGCCTAAAACAGTTGATCTGAGCATGCACTATGGATAACCAGTCCATAACCATGCTGAAACCCTAAGGCCTTGACGTTGCAACTTGGAGATCCCAGTAAAAACTCTCACCTACTAGAGTAATCTCACACTATCAGTACAAGTGTGTAATTTCCGAATCATCTCTTATAGGAGTCTATAGTAGTAATAATCGATCCAACGACTCCACTGGAATCCCCAAGATCAAAACAAGAGATGTTTCAAGGAATGAGTGAATAGAACCTTTGTTTATATATTTAAGCTAGGGTGGGGAAGTTGCAGATCGTATCTCATATAATATCTGGAGTGTCGTGGTCGTAAGCCTCTACTTCCTGGAACTGAGCTAGTACCTGTCTCTATGCTCTGTGAGGTCAGGGTGGATCAGCTGGGAGTGTTATCTAAAACTGTTTCTCTTTTCCTGCCACTCGGCCACCACCCCTACCACGTCTTCCACCCTGAAAAACTCCTCACTCGAACTGCTGATGCTTCCTCGGTACCCCTCAACCATCTGACGGTCATCTGTACGGTGGGTCGGGCTATCATGCACCATGTGTCCCTACCCACTGCATGTGTAGCACTACCTAGATCCCTACTGACTGCCTCCATACTGGGATCCCTTCAACACTTACCCTGAGTCCTGGAGTCATCCTATGAAAGACCTAGCCTACTTGGGCCCATGCATCAGCTGTCTGCTGCCCGCCGATGACTCTGCCTCCTGGGGTCTGCTGGTATCTCTAGCTGTCGACATGTACTCCACTAAGAAGCTATCCACAAGAAGCGATCACTCCAGCACCCTGTCCTGGGAAGGGATGTTGAGAGACAAAACTTATGCCCCGATCTCTAACCTGAGTCCCTTCTCAAAGGCTCAAGCCCTAAAGAAAGGGTCTCACACCATGTATGTGGAGTAGCGGGAAAGCTCTGTTAACCTCGCCGAGTACTCAGCCTCTGTCATGCTTCCTTGTTGTAGGTGAAGTAGCTTCTGAATGCACACAGAGCATACTATCATGGGAAAAAACTCTTCCTAAAAAAGCCTCTCGAAGTCAACCCATGTGAGGGTCGCCTCATTGTTAGTCTGGATGGTCAAGCTCCACTGTCTCCCTATCATTCCCTAAAGAAGGCTCACCACCATGATCTCCATATGGTTAGGTAGTTTACTCACTAAGCAGAAGAACCATGTCACAGCCTCCAAGCAGTCCTCAGTGACAAGAGCATCCATATCTCTACTAATCCTTGGAGGTCTATGTCTTCGAAACTCATGTGGGGAACTGATCCTAAGAATATCCTATGCTAGAGCTTCCAGAAGTAGATGCTGACCATTAGGTGGTGGTATCACTAGTGTATCACCCGGTGGGACCATCTCTAGAACTGGTCCTTGAACAGGAACCTCGTTGCTAAGTGGGCTATCCTCATGACCTCATATTGGTATCCTGGCTGGTCGTCCACATGGGGAAATCTTGATATAGATCAATATGTACCATTGTTAGAATGTTATACCCAGTGAGGTGACTCTTCTTAAAAAATATGTATACACTTATGGAACCAGTGTTTTCATGTATTGATCCGAAAACAGAATTCAAGGTCCTGGTGTATGGATACGTCGGCCTCCACACCAACACTTGACTGCTCGAATCTGAAAGTCAAACTCACAACACTTAACACTATTTTATTGAAAGTGGGTGCCCTAGACCCAACTTGTTTTGTACATTGATTACTGTTACATGTTTTCAGTTTGTTTTATACATGTATTTATCTTTCCATGATAGTGTAGATACTTCTGCATCCACTTTATTAATGGAAATGTCCTTAGATTACCTGTCGCATCAAATGGTTATAGCAGGTCCTAGACTATAATGAGAACCCTGAGATGCCATGACAATAGTCTTAAAGTAACGTCCTATGGTCTAGTTACATCATTATGAAAGGACACAGATGATGTGTGACAATCAGGTGCTGGGGGCTTATAAGCATCGAGACTTCATCTCATGAAGTTCACACTTGATGATCTATAGCTATCTAGATCATGAGGACATACCTGGTTAATAGGAACACCACATTTTTCTGGTGTCATTAGTCGTTCCTATCTACAGACATGTGTAATGGTCTCCTGACTTGAGATTATTATCAATGAATGTCATTTAATTACGTACATTTGATATAAGGCGAAAACCATGGTGACAAGTCATGGTGAGGTAGTTTATATCGGGTACGTCATTAATGGCATGGCATTGACTAAATGACCGAGAAAGGATTTTTCACTTCCGAGTTTAGGAAGAGATATCTCGGTCCTGGTTGATTAGGATGGTTGCACCTTCATTAAATCCATGGCCATGGTAGTAGAAGGTAAGACCGTCTAGACAAATCAACAAATAAAATAAGGCCAATAAAAAATGATGACACTAAGTATGCATTCTGCTTTATTGAGATATCGATGACGAAGAGATTAAATTACACGAACTGTGTTCGTAGGAAGGCAGTAGTTGCTTTGACTTTGCCTTATCTCTATAGGGGCCTCGATGGGTTGCTAGACCCCGCTCTAGGTTGGTGATATTATTCACTGTTATTGAGATAAGGGCCTAGAGGGTCACACACAACAACGCTTTGACAATCTGCCCTATTATGATGAATAGGATTATAGGGCTTGGTGGGCCCCACCACGGGGTCTGGGTATTATCCAAGTCCTATAGATCACCAAGTAATAAATAAATTATTTTATTATTCAAGTTTGGAATAATTTGCTGAATTTATTTATAACATGTATTTACGAGTGATTAAGTAAATACATAAATAAATATTAATCGGACAGATATTTATATCTTGGGTTCGATTAATATTATCAGGAGGTGCGGGTCGAGTTAGATTCATGTTTATCACGTAATATATAATTATATATATTGCAGTTCAGTGATAAAAAATAAATATTATTTATGGCCTAATTTAATTTGTCATAAATAATTATTTATAATATATATATATAGTGAATGTTTAATACACGGGGGCTGGGAACCCTTAACGCATGTTTTAGATATTTCCTATATATATTAATAGAGAGGATATCCCCTTGGAAGTATTCATCCGTTGGAATTTAGAGCCTCTCTCTCCTCCTGAGTTCTAGAGAGAGGCTCTCTCAAACTAGCAAGTTCTTCAAGTTCCGCCTTCACGGATTGAAGATGCTAGTTTTTTGGTGATCATCGCTGCGTCGAAGTGTGCGTCGAAGATCCGCGCTAGCACCCGGATCATGACGATTGGCGTGCGTTTAGATTTGCGAGTCGTGTGTGGACGATCTAGAGGGCTTCGTCGTTGGAGTCTTCGAGCAACGATCACCGACGTCCTACACATAAATTCTGAACAAGGTAAATGTTTAAGTTTATTTTTGTGCTCCTAAAGAACCTTGCGATATCCTCAGACCAAGCTGGGACAAGATCACCGGAGTTGACAGGGTTATGTCACTCCGGTGAAGCAGACAAATTTTAAAATTCCATCCCACAGGCTTCAGCTGCGCAGTCCCGGTACCTTACAGTGGTATCAGAGGGAGCGTAAGGTTTTTCTGAGTCAAAAACATTAAAATGCACTAAATTTAATTACGGGGTGTTAAAATGGTTCATTCGGATTCGACCGTGCATCGTTTCGATTTTGAATGATCAAGATACGATCATTTGAAAATTTTAATCGTATCGACGTCGCACGTTTTTTGTTCGTTTGATGTTAATTCTCAAATTGAGATGAACATCAAAAATATATTTTATTATAAATTTTTATAATAAATATTTTATTATATTTTATAATAAATTTTTATTATAATAAAAATATATATATATATATATGTAATATTTTTCCACAAAAGTGTGTGGAAAATTTTTTATAATAAAATAAAGGGGACCAAGACTTGGGGGTCTTCCTCCTTTTTGTTTATAAAAAAAGGGGAGTGGAAAAGACCCCAAAATGGGGTCCTCTCCTTTTGATTAAAAAAAATGGGCTGGACATTTTTTTTGTCAAAGGACAAAAAAAATAATAATAAAAAAGTGGGGAGGAAGACCCTTACGGGTATTCTCTCCCGCGACGCACCAAGGGAGGTCGAACCCTAGGCCTCCCTTCCTCAGCCGGTCCGGCTCCACGGCGCGCCGCTATGCGCTGGCCTCCCTTCGGCCTCACTTAGCCTGACCGACCTCGTGCCGGCCTCCCTTCACTGGTAGTTTCCAGCCACGCCGGCGATCCCCCTGCCAGACCCCTTTGCATAGCCCGCTCCCCGACCCCTCGCCGGACTTCCTCCGGGCTGTGCCGGACCGGCTCCATCCAGCCACCCCGGACCTTCACCGGAGCAGCGGGCTGTCGATAGATGCAGCCGTCGCGGGAATCGTCGGACACCGCGGTCACGCGGTGGTCACGCCGCGGTCTGGCCGCAGTCACGCGACGATTCCAGGACGATATCCCGCAGCGGTACGTAGTGTCGCCGGACTCCTCTCTGGTTAGAGGTAACCTGCACTGAATTAATTTTAATTAATTTAGTTTTTTTTAAGTTAAATTAATCGGAATTAATTTAGGGGTTTATATTATTTTAATCCAAAATTATTAATTTAATTTACGTTTAGAATTAAATTAATTTTTTAATTTAATTTATTTTTTGGAATTAAAATTAAATTAAACAAATGGAACCGATAAAAATAAATTATTTTAATTTAATCAAATTCATTTAATTTATTAGAACACCCTTTCATAATTTAAATTTATTGCAATTTAATTTTTATTGTGCTTTTACCCCGACTGGTCTTGAGCTATTGACCGACCCGTGTATGTCTGGCATGTATTTATTTATTTAATTATTTATTCAATGTGTGCGATGATTGTAATATTTAATTAGATAAATGACGGTCTGCGAATCATGTTTTAATTAAAATATGTATAAGGCCCTGCGTGTCCATTGCACCACTTGTATTTTGTACCCCAGACCCCCTCTCTTGCGTGTGAGTATATTTGTATTTATTTGATGACGATCCGAGAGGCAGAACTCGCCAAAAATGAGGCGGTAGTCCAGACAGGAGTTGGACACTTTTCACTATGGCCAGCAGCGACACGAGTCATGTATCGACTCAGGTACGATTGCCCCTAGGTGATGATTGATCAGTTATCGATCAATAATTATAGAATGCTCAAGACCAGTTAGAATGCTTGATTTACTTTATGCACAGTTTATTATTTTATGTGACTGTATGATTATTTCATGATCACATAGGATAGTAAACAAGAAAAAATTCATAAAATTGTGACGAATAAATATTCTATTGAATGTTCAGTTGTGAGCACGACAACCCAGTTTGAACATAATAAATAGAAAAGGATTATATTCGTCAATTAATATTTAAAAATCCCTCAAAGATATATTAAGTCATAATGCCTTTTATTTCTCACATCTAAACAAAACCGGCTGTTTGGGTGCTCATCAGCCTCAGTTGAGAGTGCCTCTTACTACCGGGGCGTTCCCATGTGAGAAATGTGTCGACTTAACTAAAGTGAGTAGTCAAGGATTAGCCTTAGAAAAATTGCTATCACTTCAGAGGCAAGAGGTTGAAAGAATCAAGTTCATATTCTAAAAGCTGGGACATTACTCAACTATACAAGGAACCACAAGAACAAGTGGTTGTCCAGTATAGAGCCAACCATGAAACCCTTCAAGTAGTGTCGTAGCCCTAGCTTGTAGACTACGAAAGGGGTTTCGAGGATCCTTTCCGCTATAATGCTCAAGCGATAGAGTATTCCAAATCTAATGGCGAGGGCTATTAAGGTTCATTAAAATAGTGGGAGACATTAAATGATATAAAAATTTATTAATCATAAAATGTCAAAAAGGTAATCAAGACAAAGTACTAACTGCTAAATGTTTATCTGATGTAAATTCAAAATGGAAATCACCAACACCACTAGTACTTTATCACTGCGATCAATCTTGGATAAAGATAATATCCTGACTGGCAATAACTTCCAAGAGTGGTACAGGCGCTTGCGCATAGTACTACGCCAAGAAAGGAAGATATATGTGCTGGAATCCCCAATTCCTATTGAGCCTCCTCAGGGAACAAGCAAGATGGAAAAAGATAAGTGGAAAAATCATGTAGATTATGTGCTTGATGTACAATGCATCATGTTGTCATCCATGTCCAGCCAATTGAAAAAAATGCATGAGGAAGAGGACGCCTACAAGATGATTTCACATCTCTGAGAACTATATCAGGAGAGGGCTAGGAAAGAAAGGTATGAGATCTCAAGTGCGCTTTATAAGTGTAGGCTAGCATGAGGGCACCAAGCTGGTCCTCACGTAGTCACGATGATTGGGTATATTGAGAGGCTTGAAGCCCTTGGGTTCAAACTGAACCAAGAACTAGCTGCGGATCTCATTCTTGCTTCTTTACCATCAAGCTTCTTGACATTCTTTGTCAATTATAAGATTAATGATATGACAAAGTCACTCCCAGATCTTTTGGATTCAGTTCTCCAAGATGATAAGGACATGAAAAACACCAATACATCTGTCATTATGGTGAACAAGAAAAACAAGGGAAAGGCAAAGGGGTCTAAAGCCAAGTCACGACCAAAGACACCAAAGCATCGTCCTGCCAAGAAGCCAAAGATTCAGAGGCAAAGTAATGAGCAAGAAGCTGTCTGCTTTGGATGTGGCAAGAAAGGACACTAGAAAAAGAATTTCAGAGCTGGGAAGAAGAAGCAAGCTGACGCTTCTGCTTTAGGTATTTTTTTCATTGAATGCAATCTATCATTATCTACAAGTTGGGTATTGGATACGACATGTGGCTCAGACATTTGTATTCATATACAGGAACCAAGTAGGATTAAGAAGATTGCAAAAGGTCAAGTGGATCTCCGAGATGCAAATGGTGCAAGTATGGCGGCCTTGGCAGTGGGAGACTATTACTTGACTTTACCAACTGGTTCGGTTCTTGTTTTAGACAATTGCTATTATGTACCGTCTGTTACCAGAAACATTATCTCTATGTCATGTTTAGACACTATGGGTTTTTATTTCATGTTTGGAAATAAAAGTTTTCTCTTTTATAGGGACAACATATGTTATGGTATGGAACATCTTAACAATGGTTTATATATACTAAAACTAGAAAACTCAGTAATGGCTATCAATGACAAAAATAACCAATATGACTCAAATAACACCCGCCTATGGCACTTCAGGCTTGGTCATGTAAACAAGAAGTGATTACAAAAATTACATCAAGAAGGGTATCTAGACTCGGTACAGTTAGAACCCTTAGATGTATGTCAAGCTTGTTTACAAGGAAAGATGACCAAAGCACCTTTCTCAGGAAAGGGAGAAAGAGGCAATGCAGTACTGGAATTAATACATACCGATGTATGTGGTCCATTTCCAGTAGAGGCAAGGGGTGGTTTTCTATACATCATCACTTTTACCGATGATTATAGTAGGTATGGGTATATCTACTTAATGCGGTATAAGTCAGATTCATTTCATTTCTTTAAGGAATACCAAACTGAAGTAGAAAACC
Organism: Viscum album; assembly: GCA_963277665.1. Taxonomy (NCBI): domain Eukaryota; kingdom Viridiplantae; phylum Streptophyta; class Magnoliopsida; order Santalales; family Viscaceae; genus Viscum; species Viscum album. Next base: position 1,805,051,166 of record OY728156.1, read on the forward strand.
AACTTGGTAAGAAGATAAAAGAACTTCGCTCAGACCGAGGCAGAGAATATCTTAACGAAGCTTTCATTGATCATTTGAAGGAGTGTGGGATAGTATCCCAAATCGCTCCTCCTTATACACCACAATGGAATGGTGTTAATGAAAGGAGGAATATGACCTTTCTTGACATTGTCAGATCAATGATGAGTCATACAACTCTTCCATTATCCATTTGGGGATACGCCTTGCAGACAGCAGCATATACCATTAACCGAGTACCAACTAAATCCATAGATGGGATTCTATATCAGTTATAGTATGGAAAGAAACCCAATCTGACACACATGCGTGTGTGGGGGTGCGAGGAATTTGTCAAGACTTTACCAAGTGACAAATTATTATCCAGAAGCGCTAAGTGCATCTTTATAGGTTATCCTAAGGAAACTAGAGGATACAACCTATATAACCCTTTAGATAGAAAAGTCATTGTGGCAAGATATGCCACATTTCTAGAAATGGATCACATTTCTACTGGAAATAGTGGGAGGAAGATTGACTTCGATGAAGTTAATGCTCCAAATGCACAAGAGATGGTAGAGGAACAATCTCCACAAGAACAAGTGGAAGAAAAAATTGTTCCTAAGACACAGATACTACGTAGGTCTACGCGAGAGGTTAGAGAACCAGAGCATTATGGTTTTCTTGTCACCGAGTCAGGTGACACAATAATCTTTGAGGATGATGAACCTATGACCTACAAGGAAGTAGTAGAAGGCAAAGAAGCTGCAACATGGAAAGAAGCCATGAATTCTAAGATGGAGTCCATGTACCAAAACCAAGTTTGGATTTTAGTAGACCCTCCAACTGATGTAAATCCCATTGGTTGTAAATGGGTATTCAAGAAAAAGTTGGACATGGATGGTAAGGTTAATACATTTAAAGCAAGACTGCTTGAAAAGGGTTTCAGACAACGTCAAGGAATTGACTATGATGAAACATTCTCACCAGTGGAAATGCTTAAATCCGTCAGAATGTTGCTTGCAATAGCAGCCTTTAATGATTATGAAATATGGAAAATGGATGTCAAAACTGCTTTTCTAAATGGGAAGTTGGTTAAAGACGTATATATGACTCAACCCAAAGTGTTTGTTAAGTCAAAGAATTACAATAAAGTATGAAAGTTGCAGAGATCCATTTATGGATTGAAGAAGGCATCAAGATCATGGAATGTACGATTTGAAGAGGCCATAAGAGATTTTGGTTTTGTCAAAAATTAAAGCGAGCCTTGTGTCTATGAAAAGGTTGATGAAAATGCTATCATTTTCTTAGTTTTATATGTCGACGAAATATTAATCATGGGAAACGAGGTGCAAGTCTTACAGTCAGTTAAGACTTGGTTAAATGAATGCTTCTCCATGAAAGACTTAGGTGAAGCAGCCTACATCCTAGGGATCAAGATCTATCGAGATAGACCTCAAAGGATGTTTGGCCTAAGTCAAAGTACATATATTGACAAGGTACTCAAAAGGTACAATATGGAACAATCAAAAAGAGGATTATCACCTATGTCACATGGTGTAAATCTCTCCAAGAAAATGTGTCCACAAACACAGGAGGAGATTGATAGAATGAGTAGAGTCCCCTATGCTTCGGCAGTGGGTTCTATCATGTATGCCATGCTATGTACTAGGTTTGATGTTTCCTTTTCTTTAAGCATGGTGGGTAGATATCAAGCCAATCTAGGAGAGCTACACTGGACAACTGTTAAAACTACCCTTAAGTACTTGAGGCATACTAAGGATATGTTCCTGGTGTATGGAAGAGATGAGGAACTAGTTGTGAGGGGATACACTGATTCTAGTTTCCAGAAAGATCATGATGATATGAAATCACAGTCAGGCTACATCTTTTTCCTGAATGGTGGTGCAATGAGCTGGAGAAGCTCAAAGCAAGCTGTGGTTGCTGATTCTACAGAAGATTATGAATATATTGCAGCTTCAGATGCAGTAAAGGAAGCAGTATGGATACATAGCTTTATCTCAGACACTGGTGTTGTACCTAGAAGTGCAGACCTTGTTCCAGTATATTATGAAAATACTACTACAGTGGTGCTCGCCAAGGAGCCTAGGTCCCACCAGAGGACAAAGCACATTTTTCGGAAGTTTCATCTCTTGAGGGATTTTACTCAAAGAGGTGAAGTGACAGTTAACAGAGTATCCATAGAGGACAACGTGGAAGACCCCCTGACTAAAGACATTTCTCAGTAGAAGCATGATTCACATGTGAGAGCTAGCGGATTGAAACCTGTTAGCAGTTGGATCTAGTGAAAGTGGGAGTGTTGAAAGTGGGTTCCCTAGTCCCAACATGTTTTGTACTTTGATTACTGTTACATGTATTCAGTTTGTTTTATACATGTATTTATCTTTCCATGATAGTGTAGATACTTCTGCATCCACTTTATTAATGGCAATGTCCTTAGATTACCTGTCACATGAAATGGTTGTAGCAGGTCCCAGGCTATAATGAGAACCCTGAGATGCAATGACAGTAATATTAGAGTAACATCCTATGGTTTAGTTACATCATTCTGAAAGGACACATACGATGTGTGACCATCATGTGCTGGGGGATCATAAGAATTGAGACTTCATCTCATGAAGTTCGCACTTGGTGATCTCTAGATATCGAGATCATGAAGACATACCCGCTTAATAGGAACACCACATGTTTCTGGTGTCATTGGTCGTTCTTATCTACGGACATGTGTAATGGTCTCCAGACTTGAGATTATTATCAATGAATGTCATTTAATTACTTACATTTGATATACGGCGAAAACCATGGTGACAATCCGTGGTGAGGTAATTTATATCAGGCACGTCATTAATGGAATGGAATTGATTGAATGATCGAGAAAGGATTTGTCACTTCCGAGTTTAGGAAGAAATATCTCGGGTCTGGTTGATTAGGATGGTTGCACCTTCATTAAATCCATGGCCATGGTAGTAGACGGTAAGACCGTCTGGACAAATCAACAAATAAAATAAAGAAAATAAAGAATGAATACACTAAGTATGCATTCTACTTTATTGAGATATTGATGACGAAGAGATTAAATTACACTGACCGTGTTCGTAGGAAGTCAGTCATTGCTTTGACTTTGCCTTATCTCTATAGGGGCCTCGATGGGTTGCTAGACCCCACTCTAGGTTGGTGATATTATTCACTGCTATTGATATAAGGGCCTAGAGGGTCACACACTATAGCACTTTGACAATCTTCCCTATTCTGATGAATAGTATTATAGGGCTTGGTGGGCCCCACAACAGGGTCCTGGTATTATCGAAGTCCTATGGATCACCAAGTAATAAATAAATTCTTTTATTATTCATGTTTGGAATAATTTTCTGAATTTATTTATAACATGTATTTACGATTGATTAAGTAAATACGTAAATAAATATTAATCGGAAAGATATTTATATCTTGGGTTCGATTAATATTATTAGGAGGTGCGGGTTGAGTTAGACTCATGTTTATCACGTAATATATAATTATATATATTGAAGTTCAGTGATAAATAATAAATATTATTTATGGCATAATTTAATTTGTCATAAATAATTATTTATAATATATATATATATATATAATGAATGTTTAATACACGGGGGCTGGGAACCCTTACCGCATGTTTTAGATATTTCCTATATATATTAATAGAGAGGCTCTCCCCTTGGAACTATTCATCCGTTGGAATTGAGAGCCTCTCTCTCCTCCTAAGTTCTAGAGAGAGACTCTCTCAAACCAGCAAGTTCTTCAAGTTCCGCCTTCACGGATCGAAGACGCTAGTTTTGTGGTGATCATCCCTACGTCGAAGTGTGCGTTGAATATCCCCACTAGTACCCAGATCTTGAAGAACGTTGCACGTGTAGATTTATGAGGCATGTGTGGAAGATCTGGAGGGCTTCATTGTCGGGGTCTTCGAGCAACGATCGCCGGCGTCCTGCATGTCAATTCTGAACAAGGTAAATGTTTAAGTTTATTTTTGTGCTCCTAAAGAACCTTGCGAGATCCTCAGACCAAGCCAGGACAAGATCACCCAAGTTGACAGGGTTATGTCACTCCGGTGAAGTAGAAAAATTTTAAAATCCCGGCCCACTGGCTTCCACTGCACAGTCCCGATACCTTACATATTTTCCCAGAATAAAACATCAGACTCCCAATCATTGAAGGGGAACTGACCACCCTCTGATACCACTTTTTCATGAACCATACCTTGGGGCCTGTGTCACAACTACCACAAGCCCACCTCCCAATGGCCAGGGGATGGAAACTAGCACTGAAGGCATCAACCAACATGTGGGAGGAATTTTCCTAAGTACCAATACGCACACGCACACACCCAACCACATCCCAACACAATAAAATGGGGAAACAAGTACCACTAAAACAAATATGAGTTAAAGTAAAACTTAATGTATGTGGGCCATAATACAAACCAAATAAGAAACTGGAAACAACAAGTAAAAAAAAGGGAACACTGATGGCCATCAGCAGTAAGCCCCACCTTATCATGATATTAGGGAAGCTACTAGAAGCCAAAGTATTATGTTCTATCTGCCCAATCCTATTTGGCCCCACCTAGTCCTAGGACACCAAGTCCAATGATTAATTGCTCATCAGTCCCATATCTTTGATCACCTCTATTGAAACATTAGTCATCTGCACCAAACACAACACGTGTGGGCAAAGCACATGCAGGGGTGAGTAACACAGTACTCAGTAGGGACCCCAAAAAAGGAAAGACCACACAACAATTCATCAAAGTAAAGCACGAAACACAAGACAACTCACAATAAGTATAGTGGGCTTTACTGGTCACATAGATCCTCTTCACACTAACCTGGGATTGTTGTGGTACTCACCCCTGATTATTACTATGGGTATACAGGGTCACACAGAGCTGCTCCCCACTGTGGGCTTACCAGGTCACACAGAGTTGCTTCCCACCTTTTTAGAATTGAGGTACTCCTCCTATTGAGTACCATGGGTCTGATGGGTCACATAGAGACTCTCTCCACTGGGGGCCTTCCGGGTCACACAGAGAGGCTTCCCACTGGGATGTCATCGAGCAGTCTTCAGGTCTTAGCCAACCGCAGGGTCCCGTTCGTAGCGCGCTTGGGATAAAAACTCTTCAATACATTTGTCACATCTCAACATCCATTAAAGTCACCAAAAAGCATTCCAAAAGATATTCCTTGTCGAGAGGTTCCCAAATATTAAAATGGACCATCAATTGGATGGACCGTTTTCAAGATTCATATGTTTTTGTAACCAAGGGAATAGTTGCGATGGGGCCTGGTCCAACCCGGTTGGACTGAACCAACAATCCTGGCTTGGGGGTTTCACATTCTCGGGTTCATTTAGAAGGACTTGACCTGACTTGGTATGGGTTGAGGTTAGTCTGGTTTGGCTTGGCCAGTGGGCCAGGCCCGATAGGCCTTGCTGGACCTGACACGATTTGGCCAAGGGTCCAGCACACCGGGTCACCCGGCGACCCGGTCTAGTCCAAACCGACCTAAAGGTGAGCAGGTCCGGACCAATGGGATCATGTATGGACCTCTAGGAAGTGGGACCGGACCGACACAATGGGATCATGGCCTGCTGGGGGGGGGGGGACCTGCTGGTCTTAAGACTGGCTGCATTAGCGACCGGTGGGGTGTGCCTGGGATGTGGCTGACCGCAGTGTCCCTCCCTATCTGAGTGAAACACGCAAGGATTGGGCCGATCCTTCACACTCTAATAGCCATTGATGACCCATCACACACCATGTCACTCGCAGACTCATTCCGCGGGTTGACCCAGGTCAACACAGCGCCATGTTGGCACCACGGGTCTCCAGCACTGCGGCTTCCACTACACCAGCGTGCCACTCCCTCTAGCCACTGGCATAGTAAGTGGCCTACCCCTGCTGTCCAGAATGCGGTTGGTGTGTGCCACCACTACTGCTGTGTGTTGCCGCTACCGGCACTAGTGCACTCGCAGATCATTCGGTAGACCACCAGATGCGCTCCGATTGTCTGTTCTTTACGCTGCTTGCACCTACATCCTCTGGGGAGAATCCTCTTTATCGTGAGGCCTTAAAATCCTCCTCTCCATATCTTTATAAAAATAATACACCAGGAGCACAAAAATAGAGGGGTCCCGACCTTTTTTCTTGTCGCCCCACACCCTTTGTGTTAGAAGGTTTATAAATGGAGAGGTTTGGGGAGTCTCTGTTCAATCATTACATTTCAATATTTGAACCCCAAAAATAAAACCTTGAGAATAAAACAACCTCTTTCATAAATGCATGAGTCACGGGTCAACCTATTCATGGGTTGACCCATGTTTGTCATTTCAAGAAATGGATGGTAAAGAAAAAAAATAAAAAACCCCTACATCTTTGAAGTTCATTGCCACACATTCTTCCTCGAGGGCTTAAGACGTTAGTGTCGCTTCTCAGCTCCAATCTTTGAAAGGCGTGACGAAGAAAATGAAGTTCTGCTAGTGTTCTTAGTTCTCCACTGGGGGGAAGTTTTTTAGATGTTAACTAGAGAATCCTACAAACTTTTAATCCATATTTTCCCCAGCACATCAAACTATAAATAGGAACACATCACAACATTCTCATTATGATAATACATTGTGTCATCATGTTGTTTTGTTTAAGAAATAACGTCACTGTTACGTGTTATTAAAGCATTGTTATGCTGGGAGTTTAATGATCCATTAATGATCCTCATTGATGCACATCATCACCACCCTGTCACCACCCCATAGCATCACTATCTTCCACAAAAAAGTGAGAAACAAAATAAAAAAAATTATTTTAAATTATTTTTTTATTTTTATCAAAAAAGTATGAAAAATAAATATTCGATTGGACCTTTCCGGACAATGTTAAGTCATTTCTTGGTGAATCTTGGAATTTTTAATTTAATGGTGAACTCGGATCATCGATCCAAGCAACAGTTCAAAAGATTGAAAATCATGCTTGCACGTTTACTGAACACAACTTGAAAAAAGTTCAAAATTCCATTCTGAGATCTCAGGACCTCAGAATCACATGCTATCAAATTTCGTAGTCTCAAAATAATTCTATATAAATAAAAAAATTATATAGAAATTCTGAGACATTTCAATCTATATCAACTTTATGTGTGGTCCATCTATTTTTGTATGTCATTTTCATGCTAATATGAAAAACCATTATTACCAGGAAGACCTATAGCAAGCCAACAACATTCTACGGATTCCCATTAGTGGACAAAATGGAGTTGGATTTTGATAATGATATTGTCTATTATCCAAAAAAATGGTTAGGAAAATTCATATTAACATAAATATCTCCATGAAACCAATTATTTCATCACTTTTTTGGGACATATTTTCCCAGATAAGTGTCAAAAACAAACACATTCCATAAGAAATATAATTTTGAATATGATCCCTCACTCTATGTCTACACCCAAAAATTTCATCTAAATTTTATATGATATCAAATATTAAATCCAAAATCCTCTCATTTGAACCAAATTCTATCCATTTAACTTTGGGGCCTCACATAATAAAAATTTTCTCTTTCTATCCATGAATATGTACAGATTGAATTGCTGATTGAAGTATGGAATCACTTTCAGTAATTATAACACAAATGTAATTTTGATTTCTCCATTACTCAAATCTCTACACAAATAGTGGTGGGTAATTATATCATTGATGGATGAAGATATTTATTTATATAATTTTGGTTCTAGGACTCCCACTTTATCATTTTGTGCATTCAACTCTCAAATTTAGGATCTTGTATTGGGTGTTTGATGATGCATTGACTAAGGTGGGTGGATTTGTAATTCAATTAAAATAATTTTAAATATTTGTTTCTTTATTTAATTGAAACATATTTCAAAATTCCTTCCCAAACATGAATTGATATCGACGTTTAATTTTTTCGTAATGGAATACTCTGTGTTAAACCTCATTGACAATGTATTTTCAAATAAAATGATGATTTCTAGAATATAATTTTGAGTCAAAAAAAATTATTTGATGAATGAAATTGATGATTTATGATAAATGAAGTTATTAAATGTTTTATGAATTTGAAATTAAATTGTTTTTTGAAAGTCATGAGCATTTATGAAAAGAATTTGATGTTAGTTTTTGAAAAGAAATTGCATGTTTAAAAATAGAATTTGGGGACGATTAAAATGATTTTTGTTTGAATAAAATGTTTGATATCCCATTTTATGATTGATTACCCTGAATCACATGACATCCTCGGTAATTATATGGATGGTTTTTTATTCCAGGAATGTATTAGCTCTATCGAGAAAGTGATTGATGATGACAATGAAAACAAATCATTAATGGTAGTAGGTGGTTCATGCATTATTTTGGATTCTTATTCCCCATAGGATTGATACCTAGAGTCGTATAAACACATGGATCTATATTTAATAGATATTATGTGGATACTTGAAACCTAACCTCAATAACCTTGGTTTTTATAAAAATGGTGATATGATTTAAAATTATTTGTAGAATACATAGGTTATTAAATTATTTATTCATATTTGTTAGGTTGAAATGATTTTTTCATACCTATTTTGACAAAGATTCATTTATGTGTAAATTTTTATAGAAATTCACTTTTGGTCCCATTTTATTATATCTATTGAAATTATTTTCATATCATGATTGATTATGAATTTTTAAACGAATATTATAGCATGTTTTATTTAAATTTAATCATATTTTCTTTATTTTATATGGATTGATTATGGAATTATTGGAGGAATATGATTGGTATAGTGTTTATCACATCCTAATTTTTATTTGATATTTTTTATACTTTCTTATTTCAGGTCTAAGAAAAGATAAAGCACTTATTTGAGTTGTTGGGTGTTCATTATAGTGGTAATTTAGGAGTTTATGGTGAAAAGTTGAGTATATTTCCACTTATCCTACAGAGATCTTATGATGAAATAATTTTTGAATTTTGTGATTTCTATGGTTTCATGTAAACATTTGGTACATTAATTTTCATGAGTGCTTGTATTACAAAATAATTATGGATTATTATCCACTATATTCATTTGATTGGTTATTTTTGTTAAAAAAGTGTTCCCTTTTTTGTGCTTTTGATGTCCAGGCACTATTCACCAACCTGTGGGGATCGAGAACACCCTTCCGGCCATGTCAAGATTGATTTGAGTACTGTTTAAGTGGGTTATCTAGGTTAGATTTTGAAATATTGGAATAAATGGATGTTGAGTCTCTTCCACATGTTGGTAAGTAGTTTGGAATGTCTTGGTTGATAGGTGAAATTATTATAAAGACTTGTGGGGTAGGTTATGAACAAGTTCTTGATCATCTCTAAAATTACATTCCATATGTTACTATGGTATTTTGGTGGAAATATTATATAAGGATTTTGAACTAATTATGAACATTTCCCGAACTTTTATATGACTTTTTTATTTTTGATACAATTTATGATGCATATATTCACTTTGAAATAATTGAATAAGTGGTATAAGAGAAGGATAATAGTGATAAATGATTATTATTGCATGATTAAATATTACCCTTGTAATGATAACAAGGTATTAAATGATTTCTATCAAAATGTAAATGTGTCATTAACTATGCTACACTTGATACATAATCCTATAAAAAATGATGGATTTTGGAATGGAAATTGGGTATGCAGAAACATGTTGCCTTTTGAATCATGTATTAATGTTGTTATACCTATAATAATTAATTAATTAGACTCAAAAATATGATTTTTGTTTGTAATAATGAATAAAAATTGTTAAGGATTTACTTTTCCTAAATTTAATATTTACAGTGAATGATTTCTACGAATTGTAAAGATGACATGTTCCGTGATTGGAATGGATATTTTATATATGTTTACGACGTTTTGGTCATAATGATATCACTTTAATGATTGAATCAATCCCCAATACTTACTTATTTTAAATGGGATGCTCATTTACATGTGTCATCATAAAAAAATTTATGGTGGTTTTAATATTATATAGACATGATTTCCAAAGGTAGGTGTTATTTCAAATATTCCCATACCTATTCAAATATTGTTTTGATATCATAAGTATAAGAGTTTGTATCATATATTAATGGGTCTTTTTCATCTTTCTAGAATCTCTTATTTATTATAGACATATTTTTTAAATTCTAACATGTAACAATTAATTCTTGTGAGGAAACAAAGTATGATTACCTTATCTATGTAAATCAATTTCCTAGTCCATGATAAAGCGATCTAGCTATAATGGATTTACACTATGATATTGTAAATTCTATAAAAGAGGTCCTTAACTTATATGTAAATATTTCCCAAAATAATTCATCTTATATATGGTAATTACATTTTATGCTTGGGAGGCTACGAAGATTCTACATGTTAAACCTTACATGAATGAAAACAATGATCAGAAATTATCCACAAGTTTATTTCTAGGGATGTAGAAATTTTTTGTGGTAATAATGGATTTATTCTATGACACAACAAACAATAGCCACTTCAAATTTGATTTCTTTGGAAAATAATTTTATATATTTATATCAAAATTTCTTTTACTTTTTTTCATAGCTTATACATTTCATTAAATTATTGATCTAATATTCTATGAATCAAAAAATTCCTATCCATTACAATAATATATGATTTGAACAAATAAAAAAATATTAATAGGAAAACCAATAACTGTTTATAATAGATTCATTTTTTATTTAAAAATGCAAGAAATATTTTCATATTCAACCTTATAAACACATCATGAGGGGCCCTCATTTGACACATTGTACTTGATATATTATTATTTAAAGTTTATATCATTATAAAATGATATATATTATTTATTAACAGTATATGAGATGATTCATATTGGAAAAATGAGACATTTTGATAATAAATGTAATAATATATGATTTATATTTATCATTATCTTGGGCCTCATTAAAAGAACTAACTGACACAATATCAAAAACTCACATATGTGATGCATGCTCTTATGATATTATGAAATAAAAATTCTAGAAAATGGTTTACCATTTACCCTAATAAAAAAATCAAGATTTATATCTTATTGAAAAATGTTTTGAATATTTTTTAAAGGTAATAGATGGAGTACCTAAATTATTTTCACAATGGAATTTTATGATCTCCATGAAAGTAGAACATTGTTGCTAGTACATTGAGTAGGAAACTAGAATCTCATGTTGTAAAAGACTCATCAGTGGAATGGGTTCTTATAGATCTCTTGGCTAATATGCATTTGAGAGTCCTAGAGGATCATATAGAGGTTGTTTTGGAAAGTGTTCAGTTGGAACCCTATCTTATTGAGATGATCCTCCAGGAAAAACATCTCTTTGATGAGTTTTAAGGAATTTTGGATTCCTTATAAGGTGGGGAGATCCTCAATGATTGGTATATATCATTAGAGGGTACAATTTTCCTCAATAATAATTTTTTATTCATTTTATTATGAGAAAGGATGTGAACAGCTATTATCATATTCCCTAAGGGATTGTTAACCCTAAAATGATGAATATGTTTTATGATGCGAGATTTTAGTTTCAGTGGATAAATATTAAGTGAGACATTTATGATTATTTTTCTCATTTTTATACAAATTAGTCAATTAAGGATGAATCTTATAAGCCTTTTTGATTGATTCATACACTTCAAATGCTGACTTGGATGGGGGATAATATTTAAATGGAATTAGTTATTGGGTTTTCATGAACACCTTGAAAAAATAATGAAATTTTGGTAGTGATCAGTGTAATAACCAATTTGACTCACTTTATTCTCATTCGAGATACCACCAATGTTGAACAATTAAAAAATCTATACATGATTGATATTGTTTGGTCGCATGGTGTTCTGTGTACAACTATATTTGATAGGGATTATTGGTTCACTTATTTCTTTCTAGAGACTAGGTAGGGATTAGTTCCCAGTTAAGGTTAAGAATAGTATTTCATCCTTAGATTGATACTCTGAAAGAATGGGAAATACAAATTTTTGAGGACATGCTACATGCTTGTTGTTGGAGTTGGTGTTATGAAACCAAATGTTTTTACTTTAAATTTCATGTATATTCTATGATTAGAATATTAATGAAACACATTATTATATATTTTTTCATTGTTCTCAATGACTTTAATATAATAATGTATTATAGTATCTATCTTTTTGATAAGTTCATAGTAGTTCTATGATATGATTAGATCCTTAAAGTTCCATGATGATATTTATTAAAATTGTTCTATAATTGGATAACATACTATGGCAGGAAACATAGACTGTTTACTATTAGGTGTGAATAATTTTAAAAAGATGATACATCTCATCGAGTTCACATTTGGTAATATCTAATATGGGATATTAATATAACATACCCACATATAGGGATTCCACATGAGTATGTGTCATTAGATATTATTATCTGTGATAATGTGTAGCGGTCCTTAGACTTTAATATTAATATTAATTCATTTCATGACATATTTCCTTAAATAATGACAAAAATAGTTCATGGAGAATTTTTTTATATTGGGCGCATCATGAATGATGTGTTATTTATTAATTATTTGATGAATGATTTCTACATTTCATCTTTTTGGAAGATGATATATCAATCCTTCGATTAAAATGAAATAGTGACAATAAATTCCATGAATAAGGTGTAAGATAAAGATTAATTTATAAAGTAAAATATATATTCATCTTGAATATAGGTTGATGAAAAATATGTGAAACTTTCTTGATGAGATATTGTAAAAAAAGATTATATTACATAGTAAGTATTCATTTGTGGTTTTCAATGTTGCGACATTAACTTCCTTCTCTTGGGTGATTTGAACCATTAATAAAAATATTGTTTGAAATTAGGCAAGGCCACATAATCCCAATGAGAATAAATCCTAGAGGGTCACACACCAATTTTTTCCATCGATCTTGATTAAATTCCATTGAATTTAATTTTTGGAATAAATATAATAGTCAAGATTGAGGGATAATTTTATTCTAGATTTATATATCACACACATTCATTCGTAAGGTAATAAATAATTAATTGATCATTGAATAAAAATTTTATTTTATTAATGTAATATTACATAAATATTTATTCACTAGAATATGAATAGAATATATATTAATGAATAAATATTTAATAAATATTTATTAGGGAATTCGATAAATACCAATGACGATGAGTTTACTAAGACCATTTATAGAGTAAAATATTTATTTACAAGCTCGTAAAATAATATTTATTATTTCACTATTTATTGTAACCCATAATATAATAATAATGTTATTATTATTTTTAATCAGGTAAGAAAATAATTAATTATAATATTTAACAGTCATTGTGAAAATAAAATAATATTTAAACCTAAAACCTAACTATATAAATTTATTATTATGTATATAAGGTAGGGTAAATTGAGAATTGAGAATCATTGAACACAAAAAAGTCCACTAGATTATGCATTCTCTAATCTTATCAACAATTAGAATAACTCTTACAAGACAAAATGATCTATATGTGATCATGAAAAACAATACAAGACAATCTATCCGCCCTGCTAGAACCTAGAAATATATTGGTTTTTTCAAAGATCAAAGAACCCTATATGGATCACTTCTTGGTGGTTTCTACATTGGTTCCTCCCTATGAAACTGTTTTAATTTGGAAAATGGATTACATGCCATCCACATAATCATCAAAAAATGACCCTAATAATAGGTAATATTTCATTAGATATAATGCAACTTAATTATAATATTATTGTGCTGAATATCATATCAAGGTTCTTGGATTCCTATGTTAATATTAAATTGAAAAATTTCATTTTTCATAATGTTTAAGTCATTTAGAATTACTGAACGATCCATCGAATCTGAAAAAAAATTTCAGGTTTTTTACCCACCTCTCACTTAAACTATATTCATAACCTTCAAGTGAAATTATATGGAGAAATCATTTTAAATTTATAATTATGTATTTTATTTTTTATCGATTATTAACAATGGTGGTTATATCATTAATTTACATATTATCCATTCTTTAAATATGAGGTTTAATTTTCATGCATTTAAAATTATAATTTTTATTGGTCACAATTCATAATATTGTAATATCTATGAAAAAATGAATAATTATTGAATATTACATCTGGAAGTTCCATTAATTTTCGATGATAGACTATGTTACACAGAATGTAGTTGGACTACACAATGTGTATACAAGTCAACTACATATGAATGTGTCTAATGATACTCGATGTGCCAAGTTTTAATAAAACATGATGCATTTTTTATACACCTCATGTTGATCCGGATAGTCTGGAATATGAATTTTCATATTACACAATTTGTAGCTAGTGTACACATCATTCATTGTACATGGTTTAGTGGGAAACATCTTGCAAACCATGTGGTCGAATACATGGTTTCTAGCCACATGAGGCTGACAACCTAAATAATTAATGTGATACACAATGTGTAGTTGACATACATGAAATATAACTCATTATATTCTACATGAAAAGAACATGTTGAGTCCTTAAATGGTGTATGAAAACACACATCCAATAGAACACATTCTTTGTTTCCAATCTACAAGTTGTGTGGTTCCACATCTAAACAACATGCTAATCCATTTATCATATTACACAGACACAAAAGAAGTGGAACACATAGTGAGTAGTAGGTTAGTAGAGTTTAGAGAACTAAAATTATATGGTTATCTAGTCACAAAAAATAGTCACACATTATTAGTATATATTAATGATCCTAGAACCTAAAATGAAGTAATAAGTGTACCATATGTTTCCAAGTGAAAAAATCTATGAAAATTGAAATGGATTCCATGTACTAAAATCAATTATTTAATCTAGTAGATCCTCTACTAGATGTAACCACCATTGGATGTAAATGTGTATTCAGGAATATAACAGATATGGATGGATAAGTCAATACTTAGAAGGAATGACTTATTGAAATAATTTTCAAACAACATCAAGGCATATACTACGATGAGACCTTTTCACCAGTTTAAAGTTTGAAATCCACCTTAATTATATTTTCTATTTTCTCTTACCATGAATAAATAATCTAGAAAATGGATTTAAAAATATCCTTCCTTAAAAGTAACCATTAGGATGATGTCTATACGACACAACCTGAAGGGTTTGTAACTATAATAGATTCTAATAAGTAATGTAAATTAAAAAACCCTATTCATTGATAAAAAACCATTTAGTTCATGGAAAATTCAGATTTATTTATACACAATATAAATTTGTTTCATAGAGAACTAATGTGAGCCTTGCATCTATAAGTGGTCTAGTATGAGTGGAGTCATATTCATTATTGGATTTTTCAATGACATACACCATATTTGAAATGAAATACAAGCCAACTAAATCCTAGTTGAAAAAATTAATCTATATGTAGGACATATGTGAATAAAAATATATTATTGGGATCATGATCTGTCATGATATGTCTAATGGGATACTGGGTTTTAGAAAATGTACATATATTGACAAGATACTAAAGAGATTATATATAGAAAAATCGATGAGGGGATTATTTCCAATGTAAAATGGCATTCATCATTCCAAGAAAAGGTGTCCTTAGAAATATGAGGAATGATAAGGACTGTAAAGGATTATATACACGTCATCGATTGGTCCCGTCATGTATGTTATGCTATGTACAATGGTAGATGTCGCTTATGCCCTAGGTACACTAGGAATATATCATGATGTCAGAGAGGAACATCATTAGATGTTAGTAAAGACTATCCCTTGGTATTTGATGAATATTAGGGATATATTTATGGTCTATAGAAGAGATAATAAAAATTTAATTTGAGGATATAAATATTATATTTTCCAAACCAATCATGGAAATCTTTTGTTTCAGGTTGGTACATCTTCACTCTCAATGGGGATGTTGAGATTTTGGAGAGCTCAACGAATGTTGTGTCTGTAGATTCAAAAGTAGATCATGAGTTTATTATGAACTATGAGGAATATAAATAATAATTTTGGATATGAAACTTCATCTAAGTGATTGATGTGGTACTAATAAGTACAGATCTTATCACATTCTATTGTAATAATAATAAAATGGTGAATCTTGTAAAGCATCCAAGGTCACATCAGTGGATAAAGCACACACATTGAAAGTACCTTATCATGAGTGATTATTCTCAAAGAGGTGAGTTCATAGTGAGTAGAATATCCAAAAAAATAAAACATAAAAAACCCCTTGAATAATCCTTTAAATCTCTTGAAACAAGTTAATAATGGGAGGTTTAGTGGATGGAAAGTCAGTAGATGTTGGATCTAGTCTAAGTTAGAGTCTCCTGGAGTTTCTCTTCTTGAACTAGATGTTTTTATATTAGATGAAATTTATATTCAATGTTTTAAATATTAATAAAACATATTAATATATATTGTTTATTGTTCCTCATGACTTCAATACAATAATGTCATATAGTATCTATTAATTTGATAAGGTCGTAACATTTCCCCGCTATAATGGGAAGCTTGAATTGTCCTAATGACATTCTTAAATAAGATTATATGGTTGGATATAACACATATGATTTTTACTATTAGGTGAGACTACTCATATATAGATGAGACTTATTCTCATGAATTTAACACTTAGTAATATCCAACGCAAGATATTATGAGAACAAATTTACATGTAGGATTTTTACTTGTTTTATCTCATTAAAAATTCCTATCTCTGCATATGTGTAATGGTACATATACTTTAGGATTATTATTGGGGAATTTGGTGATTCATGAACATATATGAAATATAAAAAACCATGATAATAACAGTTGATGGAGAAGTTTAATACGTCGGGTGCATCATGAATGATGTGTTATTAATCAATATGTTGAAGAATTTTTTTTATATTTTTTAGATAGGGATGATGATATATCAACCCTTTGATAGAAATGATAAACTCAAATTAAATTCCATGGAGATGGTGTAATGAGGAGTTTATTTCAGATAGTCAAAGAAAGTCTTATCATGCATATCAGTTGAGACATGGATTTGAAACCTACTTGATGATATATTATGGAAAATGGGTAAAATCTGGGCCCTACTAACAACACAAAAACCTCACCTTAACATGGTCATGGGATCTTGTCCCACAATGTACAAACAGTTTCCCCACAGACACATAGTCCCCAACCAAGGTCCCACACACACCCCTAAAGGGATCATCTAACTAATAGATGCCCCAACATTAGTACATGTTTTATTTTAGTGTTATTTATTCTTCAATCACACACACCCTGGGAAAATTCCTTGGTGGTCTCCCATCCTAAAAAACAATAGTAAAATTATGCTTAATTTTGGAGTTCTAATCAAGTTATATCTATAAAATAATGGTGGACATTGTTAAAGACAAATTATTTATGTCATACTGAGTCTTTGTACTCACACCTAACTCAAAACTTTCAGTGTTCTTGTAGATTTCCTGCTGCAGGATCTGATGAAGGGATATGGACCTATGGTGGATGGTTAAGAAGTAGAGCATAGATTTGGAGTGGTCTGGGAAACTCTTTGGGGGAACCATAGATGTTTATTTGTTTTTTATCACTTTATGTATATATTGAATAATTTTGGGACATAATTTTCACATTGGGAGATTTTTACATATATGTATTTCATTTAATCAATTTATTAATTTACTCAGATTGTTATAATTGGGTTGATTATTTCTCCTGTTCACCCTAATAGAGGGTATATTATCCCCATGGTTCAATATGAGTCCCTCTATACTAGTATAAATCCTCTTACTTACTGGGAAGCATGCATGAGGTCATGTGGTATTCTTGCATTGACTCACTAATTCAGGTCTGGATTTGAAAAAATGGTATCCAAGGATTAGTACTCGCTAATTTGTATATTCTGTTATCATGGTTTGGGAATGGTTATAATGAAGATAGGAGATTAGGTATCAGGTATCGGGTAGGGAAACTATGTCAGTGTTTGACCATCATTATATAGTGGTCCTCTATGTTTCCCTAAAGTGAGGATAATCATGTTTTTATGTTACTATTTACTAATCAAACTTTGAGTGATGCAGATGGTGTTGATATATGATTTATGAGATTTTTTGTGTGTTCATATATCATGACTAGGAACATAGGTTCACATGACATATATATGATGATTGTTATGATGAAAAATAGTTGGTTAATTAAATGAATTATTTTTCACTCTCTATTCTGGATGGTTTCCTTATGTGATACATATATATCCATGCTATTGGGATATATCATTATTGGAATTCATCAGTTGAACTGAGTCTACTATTGTGTTAGTATATATATGATGATTGTGAGTAGCATTCAAGGTCAAAGAAATTGGTTAGTTCGAGGAGGGGTATATCATGGGTTAACAATATACACCATGGAGAACCTTGCATGATCCAATATAATAGATAATAAAAAACTTTTGTGATACCATATACTTTTTTGGGGTTTATCTTAGTGACTATGTTTCTTTTCCAAAGTGTTTTATTTGTGTTACACGAGATCTATCTTCAATGTAATCTTATGGGACTACATAGGAATTGGACCAAAATTATTTCACAAGGGTGGATTTTTTCTCTTTAATATTAGTAGTATTATTCCCCAAAGGTGTATTTTTTTCTATTTAATATTTTAAATATATGTTAAAGCCTCTAAGAATAATCCTACAAATTCTATGTGGTTATGGATGCAGGTCCTATTCAACCAAAAAATTTTCTTTAAGTGTATCACAATACCATAGGAGTCCAGATCAATGGTCAAATATTGGGTGAATTTCAATCATACGATTCTGCATCCTACTAGAGAACTAGAGGCCCCCATGATACTGGGTAATGTATTAAAATATTTGATAGAATCTTGGACATAGTATAGCTATGAAGGATCAACATGTCATGATGAGATAAAGCTCATGTTGTGTGAAGAGGTAGTCTGATACACCATATCATATAACCCAAAATGAGATGAATGATCTTATGGAATATCCAGATGATGTTGAGATAGTAGCTATGGTTCATGCTCTTATGTGATGGAAAAAATATCTATTTGGAGAGATATTTTTTTTTACCAATCACAAAATCCTTCCCTACATCTTCAAATAGAGGGAACCAAATCCGAGACAGTGGAAATGGGTTGAGTATCTGGATAAATTTTATTCTAAGATGATGTATAATACTTGAAAATTTAACCTCACTATGGATTCTCATAGCTGTAATACACATGTTGATAAGGATATTGGTGAGAGGACTTCAGATAAGTTGTGATTTTCGTACTTTTGGATGACTTGAGGGTGGATGATTCAGAGGATCAGTAATCTTTTAATTTTCCCACATCAGTGATTACATATTCTCATGTGGACCAGGTGAAGGCATGTTAGGATTTAAACCCAAAGTGTATTGTAGTGAGGAAAGAACTAGCTAGAGGTGACCTGATACTAGGATGGATGATGGTTGAAGATGATGTGATCATGGTACAATGTAAATTTACAATACCTATTTATATTATATTAGAGCTGATGAGAGATTCCCACACTATGAGATGGTATATACATTATGGTAAAATGATGATATATCATGACGTACAAAATCAATTCTAGTTGTTAGGAATGAAGAGGGATATAACATGTTTTGTTTGTCAATACCTTACTGACTAGAGGGTAATGTCCACACACCAAAGTCCTGGTAGTTTTCTAAAAAAACATCTTATTACCTTGTGAATGTAAGAGGATTTCAAGAATGATGTTTCAAAGGGTTACGCAGAACCCCAAGGGGCCATAAAAGAGTCTGGTTGATTATTATTCAAATAAAGAAGTATTCTCATTTCACAATGATTTGGGAGAATCAGTCAGTGTGGGAGAAGATAATTCTATATGTCAAAGTGATCATACACCTTCATATAGCTCCCTTGAGAAATATATTGGATAGATATGTATGTTTTACATTTCTATTTCTGAATGGATTTCAAGAATCCCTAGGTACTCATAAAATATTGAGCACAATGTACCATCCTCAGACTAACAGATAGTATGAGAGGACTATACATATATTGGAGGATATTCTTCATGCTTGTGTACTAGAATTTAGTGGATCATGGGATAATCACCTAGCCTTGTCTGAGTTTTTATAAAATAATAGTTACCAAGAATTGATTCAGATGAAATCTGATAAGAATATTTATGGGAGGTTGTGTTTCTCACCACTTTGTTTATAAGAGGTAGGATATATAGTGGTTGTTGGACCCAGTATGGTTTATAAGACCTTTCAAAGAGTGAAACTAATACAAAAGAGACTAATTGCGGCTCAAAGTAGAGATAGATCGTATGACTACCATAAGATAATTACCTTGGGGTTTTTTGAGGGAGATCTGGTTTTCATGAGAGTGAATCCTCAATTAGGGAATTGATTTCAGAGGAATAAGGGTAGGCTATGACCTCAATTTTTGGTCTCTTTGATATTACTGAGTGAATATGGGAAGTGAAATATCATATGGACCTTCCTCCTTACTATATTGGTATGCACAATGTGTTCCATCAGTCACATCATCAGAGATACACACCCAAACATGCATTTAATATTGATTACAAGGATGTTTACATGGATACCAATGCATATAATGAGGATCATATGGTTTAGATCATAGACCAAAGATAGAATGTGTTTCGATAAAATATTATACCACATTATAGATTTTGTTGCAGCATGGATGGATCGAGAAGGAGACTTGGGAGCATGTGTCTGATGTTCAATATCAGTGGATTGAGTTGTTTGAGAAATAACAATAGAGATACATATTAGAGATGATAATTTTATATAGGAGGATAATTTTAACAACTTATTTCTTTTAAAGAAAATTAAAAAATTGTTGATGAAAAAATTATAGTCATTTTTGTGTGAAAATATATATTTTTTAAAAGGAAATATTAATAGAAAATTTAGATAGATTTTGTTAAGTGTAAAATCTAGTTTAGTTCCTTCTTATATTCAATGGAATATTTTAGGTGTTAGGAACCGAGTTAGTGCAAGATTCTGAGGCACATAGAGCTTTGTAAAAATATAGAATAAAAATATTAAACATCTTATGTTATGGGTGTGTGAATTTTTTGAAAATATTTGAATATCATCCAAAAGTGAATTGTATAAAAAATTTGAGACCACAATTAGGTCTGAGAATAGGGGTTTACAATAGGTGTGACATATTATTTGTGTCTATAGGCTGTTTGTGAAGATCACACATGAGGACAACATAATTAATATTATTTATTATTTATTTTTCTAAAAAAATCCAATATGTTCTAAATTTTGATTATTTTCAGATCCAAGACTACCTTAAGGATTGGGATTTATTGTTTACCCCAGTTGGGACGTAAATTTTATTTAAATAGGGATTTGGTGCATATCTCCTTTTAAGGTAAAGTTATTAATTTATTTTTTATATTACTCTGATTAAATAAATTTATAATAACCATTTCTACATGGTTTCTCTTCCCCAAAGCCAAAAACCACCATTTTTACAGACCATTGACTTCCAAACCATTCATTTAATCAATGTTTGGGTCTATTTATGTTTTAATTATTTAATGAGGATAAATTAATGACTTTTTCTTCAATTTTAGGTTGAATCAAGAATTAAAAATGGTGTTCTATATAGCTATTTTCAATAATATGATTAGGATTATAAATAGATGAATCATATTTTCTTAATTGTTGGTCAATCCCATTTAGTCTGGGTGGTCCCGAAACACATTTTCAGGTGTTTGGTGGAACCATGATCGATAAATTCGGGCACACACAACTTATTCTCCTTCCATGATTGGCATTTAATACCAGTTTGTGTTATTTTATTTTATTATTTTTATTTTATTTTTTATCCATAATTTAGTTATTAAATTATTGAAAAAAATAAATTGGTTGAATCATTAAATCCTATTTTAATATAGGAAAAATTATAAAAAAATATGATGGATAATTTATAAAAAATATAAAAGGATAATTAGGTATAAACTATTAAGAGGTAATTCAGTGAGATTCTCCAAAGAATGATTATTGAAAAATTATCAAGGGATAATTTATAAAATTATTGAAGGAAATTGAATGAAATTATCAACGATGATTGTAAATAATTGCTAAGTGAAAATTATGTGAATTGATCAAAGAGTAATCTATTAAATTATTAAAAAATATTTTTCGAATTATAAAAGGATAATAATAGGAATTATCAAAAGATAATGATATCGGTTTAACTGAGGAAAATTTATAGAGTAAGAAATATTTTTAAATTATTAACACATATATTATTCAAGGGAATATTTTTTAGAATTCCAATATGGAAATTAATTTAAATTATAAATAGATAATTAATAAAGTCATTAAACTCTAATTACAATTTTATCAAAGGAAGAATTATTAAAACATTATAAAATATAAAATTATAAATGGATAACTTATAATAAAATATCAAAAGTTAATTATAGAGAATAATATATTATAAAACATCAAAAATATATTTATAAAGGAAAAGTTAAAATAAATTATCAAAATATAATTATGAAGGATAATATATAATAAATTATCAATGGATAATTATAAAATGGATTATTTTTTAGATATTATGAAAATGAAATTATGAAGGATAATTTGTAGTAAATTATCAAGATCTAATAATAAAATAATAGTTTATAAGAAATTCTCAATGGATAATTATAAAACGATAAATTATGAGAAATTATCAAGAAATAATTATAAAAGGATAATTAGTGATAAATTAATAAAGGACAGTTATAAAAGGACATTTTATGATAGATAATCACAAGATAATTATAAAAATATAATTTATAAGAAACTTTCATAATATAATTCTAAAAATAAAATTTAGGATGAAATATAAATAGATAATTATAAATGGTGATTTATAAAAGAATATAAAATGATAATTATAAAGGATAAATTAGGATAAATAATTATAAAATGATAATCTTTGATAAATTATCAAGATAAAATTTTAAAAGGATATTTTTTGTGAAATTATCAAAATATAATTATTCTTCTGGAGAATATTTTCAGTTCCTGGACATTCATAGAACGATATTTTGAAAAATATCCATTAGTGATAAAGTGTCATCACGTGCAATAATTTATTTCTTTTTGAAATATAATAGATTTTTTAGTTCTAGAATCCCTTGAAAACCCTCAAGAATTGATGTCTCTATAGTTATAATAATAAGGCAGTAGATAGGTATTCTTGATGGTCGAGGTTTCCACTCAAACTTTCCATCCACATATGGTGGTCTATCATTTCCTTTGTCAAAAATGAATTTTTATCTAGGAAATTCCTTACAATTTTGGGATAGGTATATGATGTTAGCATGATATGAGATGTCATGACCCATACCACTGGGGCCCGTACCGTGACTCTCTAAGCCTGCATCCAGTAGGCCAAGGGTTGATTAATAGCACCAAGTAGGAATATCACTAAAATTAGAGGCATTTCCTTTGTACTTATACACATGAAATCATATCCAAGCTCAGTAAATGATGAAATGTAAAAAACTACTAACGATCCAATGAAAAGATAAAACTATATACCAAAACCATAGTATAATAGAAATTAATGAAAAGTAAATAGGGCTAGAATACAATCCCACCACAAAGTGTCGAAAACCACAAGACCAACATGTATGAAAAAGGTATTGGGACTAATTTATATAGTCTTAGGAATAAACCTTGGCCTTCCTAGTCTCACAAAGTAATATCTAGTCTTAGTCTGCCTATTACCCTTTAAAAGGACGACCTTCAAAAGACATAACACATAAAGGCAAAGCATGTGTAGGGGTGAGTATTACAATACTCAATAGGATACCTTGGAACCAAAAAGTGATACAAAAAAAAGTACAATTGTCTCTGTCACGACCCACCTTCACCAAGATGAGGGAAGGGACATCATATTGCCAGACCATCCCTTTCTCAAGTTTAAGGAGAGATAATGACCCCCGAGACCTGCCTTCAATAGGTCCCAGAGTGGCGACTAGCACACAGGGTATAGAATCACACAAAAAATGGAAGGCATTACCCTATTTATTTAGTAGGATTAGGAGATAAGATAGTAAATCTTAAACAAAACCAAAAGTTTATGTAAAATTAAGGCCAAAACAATACATACCCATATGTATGTTCCAATAATAAGTGCTACAAAATTACAAGAAACTCCAACGGAAAGTACCAAAAGAAAAGAAAAGAAACAACGTCAATGGTCCCAACATCCAAACTAGTAGGGTCCGACACGGTCCTCGAAGTCCTCCTGAAAACATGAAAGCAATTTTATATACGTAGGGTGAGCATACATATATACTCAATAAGGAAAACCAAATGCTCTCATGCACAAGTGGGGATGGATTCTTATGCCCCATGAGAAAATAAGATAACCAAAGCACCTTGTAAGGAAACTATCCACCCAAACCTCACCAAGGCACACTCCCAAAATAACGCAAGTCAAGTAAAGTAATAGTAATAGCACATCAATATTTGGGTACCCTTCACTAGTTACCCACTTGTTATTGAAGACATAACATGTGTCAGACCACCCCCACCATTTTTACCACCTTCCCACTAACATACAACACCCGCACACACCCGACCTACCACAACCACACATCCCGCCCGCTAACACATGGTCCACAACAACCACACGTAACCACGC
Organism: Viscum album; assembly: GCA_963277665.1. Classification (NCBI taxonomy): domain Eukaryota; kingdom Viridiplantae; phylum Streptophyta; class Magnoliopsida; order Santalales; family Viscaceae; genus Viscum; species Viscum album. Next base: position 1,805,076,000 of record OY728156.1, read on the forward strand.
CTATATACACCTAGGCCAGAACAACTACTACCAAGCCTAAAGAAACCTGAGCCAAAATAACTACTACAATGCCTGAAGACACCTGGGCCTCATCCTGAAGGCACTTTGGAAACAACCTGCCCACACACACCTGGGCCAACCACCACAACGTACCCTGCTTGAAAAATATTGGGCTAAAATGGACCTCAGGTCATCACAGCCTGCCCAAAAAAACTTGGGCTACTCAGTAAAGGGATAAGAAAGGATCTAACAACCATCCACTCATAGGTGTGTTGGGAAAACACCATCCCCCATGAAATGGGGGTTTTCGGCACAAAGTGCTCAACTTGGGTGGGGTGCGAATAAGAAACATAAGAACTAAATTATACATATAGGTAAACAAGAACTCATCCAAACTGAAGGGTTCCAAAACCAGCCCACATAAAAAAACCATCATTACTATTCCTTCTTAAAAAACACAATAACCATAACCAAGTCACAACTCATTCCAGGAAAACAAATCCTCGATGAGCTCATTCTTGTTATCACATTCCAGTGGTTCCATTGAAATATTTTCTCACTACCGAGAAACTAATAGACATAGCCACAAGCCAAGGAAAGAAAAACAAAAAAGCACCAAATTAAGCATTCACACCCAGTTCTCTTGTAATGTCACAACAACAAAAGGGACCTGTGAGATCCCTCAATGTACTTGAACCAAACCAAGCCACAACATACAACCCCACACGACCTCAGATCCACAAACCAACAACAACACCATAATAGGGGATCCCATCCCCATCAACATCACCTCACGAGCATCAAGAAGAACAACAATACACATCATCATAATAGAGAAAGAGATTTTTTAGACTTAAACACACCATTTATTTCGTTCTATATTTCTGTTTGGTTAAACGGGGTGACAAAAAAAGGATTCTTATTCATTGGGAATCCATTTAATCGGTGGAGTGTACATGAATAACTAGTTTCCATGTTATAGCCATTCAACCACAAAAATATCTAGAAAATAGAGGTTCATTAGTGAATAATAAAGTACCACCAATGGACACAATTTTTAGTGGACATATTTCCATATAATTAACAACATATAAGCAGAGGTAAAAGAGTACAACAACATTATCAAACACACCCCCTCAATATTTAAAACAATTTATTATCTTCGTTAAGGGTTGGTTTCATCCATCCCCATAGGAAAATTATCATACCCACCCCACATGATACACAGTAATGAGAGGTGAAGGGAAACCCCTACATGGATGATCAAAGATCAACGTTTTTCTCCTCGCACCAATAACTGGATGCACGACTTACAGGAGAGGAACTCGGGGGACTCCAAGAACGAGTAGGGAAGGATCCAACACAAGCATACCACTAACCTTGAGAAGGGAGACATAGAATAAACCAAGGAAATGAAAAGAAACCATCCAAGAAAAAGAATTAATGAATTCCCATGTGATAAAAAGGCGAGATCCTAGAGTTACAGGATATAAATTTTGAACGACATTAAAGATGGATCGTGGTTTCACTACACAGTTGGACGATTACACTTGATGGAATTAATGTTTATTTAATACTTTTCATTAGAGGGGTGGCCATTATTGCTATGCGTTAAAGGATTTCATTTAAAGAGAAGAAAACAGGTCCATTGAGGGTCTCCCCACTCCTAAGGGATTTAAAACATTGTCTGTGGGACTAAAAATGGCTTTAAAACACTTTAAAAGGATAAAAGACTCAAAAGTGGCGTTATAGGAAAACTAGGGAAATAAAACTAGAAAATCCCCTATGTCACTGATAGGTGACACACTAATCAGTGACACACTGATCGATGTCACACCGATCGATTACTCACCAATCAATGGCACACCGATGGGTGACACCACGGTGACATCCTGCCACCGAAGCGCCGCCCTTCAGATCCGGACTTACTGATGGGGTCCAGGGAGTTCCCAACCCTAGAAATTGGAAAAGTAATGGACCAGAAGGGTCTGGGCCATTACATTAGTTACCTCTCAAACAATTACCGTCCTCAAGAATCAAAACCAAACCCGATGTACAGAGAGGGGTCTGAAACGACCACCTCAAAAGATACCTCTCACTGCCAAACCACCATATACATATAGGAAAACCTCTCCCTCAAGAAACCACATAAAAACATTAAGGTCATACCATCTAGAAATATCATTTAGGGAGTTCCTTCCTCCATGTCAAGATACTATCCATTTTGGGTGGAACTGACTCACCCATAAGGGTTTAATAGCATCCACCTTAAAGCGTCTAGATTAGGGATCAGGTCCTCCCTTTTCCACATGCAGGACTCTTCACAAACTCTCAGAGAACAGGTAAACAACACATTTCATAGTTAACAAGGTCAACCACTACATCACCAATAGGTATGAAACAAAACAAAACAAAACTCAAAACAACTCTGGGTACTGGCCACACGTCTGAGCTTCTCGCTCCCATGTACTCTCCTCAAAGCCACCGTGCCTCCAGAACACACAAACCAAAGGTATGTTTCATCCACGAAGGACTTTCTCCTTTTGATCCTCGATACTCACTGGTCACTCCATGAATGTAGCATCGTTCCATATATCCAACTCTCCCCAATCAATGACATGGGAATCTTTGTGTAGATATCGTCGAAGTTGGGAGACTTGGAAAACGTCGTGGATCCTTTCCAACTGAGGTGGTAATACTATCTGATATGCCACCTCACTGACTCGTACCAACACTTCAAAAGGCCCGATGAACCTAGGAGATATCTTGCTCCCGTTGTCGAACCTTCGCTGCCCATATTGAGGGGAAACCTTCAAGAACACATGGCATCCAACCTCAAACTCTAAGGGCCTCCTCCTACGATCGGCATATGACTTCTTCTGGTCCTAGGATTCCTTCATCCTCTCACACACAAGCTGAACCTTCTCCATTGTGCTCTGTACTACCTCTGGGCCAAGAAAACATTCCCCCCCAACCCCGGTCTAGAACACAGGTTAACGACATGACCTCCCATACAAGGATTAAAATGGTACCATGCCGATAGTAGAGTGATAGTTATTATTGTAGGAAAACTCTAATAAGGGAAAATTTCATTCCCATGATCCCCTAAAGTCCAAAACACATGACCATAGCATATTCTCCAATGTCTGGATGGTCTGATCTATCTACCCATCTGTCTGGGAGTGGAAAGTAATGCTAAGGCGTAGGTGGGTGCCAAAATAATGCTTCAATACCCTCCAGATTCATGGGTTAAACCATGCATCCCTATATGAGACTATAGACCTCAGAACTCCATGAAACTGCACCACCTAATCCATGTATCTTCGTGCTAAGGTATCTAGCACACATGACTCCTTGATCTCCAAGAAGGGAGTTTATTTTGTCAGCCGGTCTACCACTACCCGGATAGCATCACATCCTCCTTGAACCCTAGGTATTCCTATGATGAAATCACTCAATATGTCACCCCACATCTACTCGGGGACATCTAAAGGATACAAAAAACCTCCTAGAACATGATGTTTAGCATTCACCTGCTGACAAACCAGGCTCCTTTCCACAAATTCCTCCACTGCCCATTTCACCCCGAGCCACCAAAATTGTTCCCTAAGGACACTTTACATCTTGGATACACTAGGGTTCACCACTATGAGTGAGTTATAGAACTCATAGAGAACTCTATCATGCATCGTTTTTGGGAAAATCAACTTCCCTCGGAAAAGAATCTGATTCTGACCATCCTCTGACCACCCTTCCGGAGCATTGGCTTGGTCAACCCAATCGCACATCACTTAACTCTCTATGTATCCCCATTGAGACTCCTCCACCTACTGTAATATAGAGGGATTCATAGTCATCTTAAATAGAAAACCTCTACCACCATCCACTATTTCATCCAGGTGTAGGGCATCCAACTGCTCCATCGCCTTCCAAGAATCCACAGATTCTTGATCAACTTCCCTCTGTGACTTTCTTCTCAAGGAATCAGCCATAATGTTCCCCTTACCTTTAGTGTAAGAGATCTCAAATTTTTAGTCTTGAAGAAACTTCACCCACCTTTGTTGTTGCAAGTTCAGGTCCCACTGGGTAAATATATGCCTCAAACTCTTGTGATCTATGAAGACCAAAAAGTGCTCCCCGGTGAGATAATGCCACCAAAACTTCAATGTGAACACTACTGCTGCAAGCTCTAGGTCATGGGTGGCATAGTTATGCTCATGAGGACGTAACTGCATAGAACTATAAGAGATCAATCTTCGATGCTATATCAGAACACACCCCATGCCAATTCCAGAAGCATCCCAAAATACATCCTACAACACCCCTTACTTTGGAAACCTAAGCACTGGAGTGCTGACCAACCTTTCCTTCTTCTAGATGAAAGCTTCCTGACACTACTCACTCCACATGAAGGGCTGGTCCTTTCTGGTCAAAGTTTTCAAAGGAATTGCAACTTGAGATAATTTGGGTACAAACCTCCAATAATACCCTACCAGACCCAGAAAACTTCAAACCTCCATCACATTCATGTGTGCTTCCCAAAAAATGACCACTCCAACCATTGATAGATCAACCATTACGCCGTGACAAGACACCACGTGTCCAAGGAAATGCACTTCTTATGTCATGAACTTGCACTTGGACAATTCACTATATATATGGTGATGTCAAAGGATCTACAAGACCATCCTGAGGTGCTTAGTATGTTCATCCTCTGATCTTGAGTAGATCAAAATGTAATCGATGAACACAATGACGAACCAGTCTAGGAACTCATGGAAAATAGAGTTCATGAGCCCCGTTATTACAACAAGCACGTTCGTAACACCGAAAGACATGAATACAAACTCAAAGTGCCCATACCTACACCTAAATGAATTCTTAGGGATATCACTGTCCTTCAACCGTAACTAGTGATACCTAGACCAAAAATCGATATTAGATAACCAAGATGCTCCCCTCAGCTGGTCAAAGAGATTATCTATCCTCAGGAGAGTGTAACAGTTCTGGACTGTTACATGATTCAATCTCCGGTCGTCTATGCATATCCTGAGACCACTATATTATTTCTTCATGAACGAGGCCAGATCACCCCATGGAGACATGCTGGGTCGGACAAAACCCTTCTTCATCAGCTCGTTAATCTGAATCCAAAACACCTGTAACTTAGAAGGCGCCATCCGATAAGGAGTCATCGATATCGGACAGGCACCAGGCTATAAGTCTATCCTGAACTCAATGTCATTTTGAGGGGTTAGAGTCAAAACCTCCTAGGGAAAACTATCTGGGAACTCTCTGAAGACTCCTGGAATATCCATTATCTTAGTACCCCTTGATCCTGGTAAAATCTAAGACAACATAGAAAAAATAGGCTCCACACTCCATCTCCCCACCTGACAACTTTGTTCACCAATAAAAGCCACACGCTACCCATCCTCATTAGAGAACATGAGTATTTATAGAAGCAGTTTATAACAACATTCATAGAAAATTGAAATTTTATGCCTAGGATGACATCATATGGCTGTATTTGCAGCAGAAGAAGATCTCCACTTGACTGATGCGGACCCAATATCAGTATGCATCCTCAAAAAACATCAAACATCCTCGTATAACCCCCAACTGGTGTACTCATCACCAGGGGCATGGAGAGTCTCTCTATGTCAAGGCCCAAGGAATGGGTTAGACTTGGTGTAAAAAAGGAGTGTGGAGCTCCTAAATCAAACAATGTGAGTGCAAGAGTGATAAACAACCTGATCGTACCTCGAACAACTTCTAGACCTACTGGAACTACTTCCTATGCAGCATGAAACTTGCCACACCCAGGTCATTTGCACCTTGGTTTTCATCCTCCACCCTGACCACACCCTAGTCTAGGTCCTTGAGGAGATCACTTAGGTTGGCCTCCTCCTACAACATTTTCTCTCAGAGGAGCAGGAGCTCGCTATCCCTGCTACTGAAAGAGCCTATCTGGAAACTGCTTCTACTGAGGTGGGCGCTGAACCTGCCTACCCCCACCGTACTGCACTCAGTTCAGCCACTGATTTCAAAGGTTCCCACTGCTGACACAAATGAAGCACCTCAATACTGGGCCCGTAAAGAATGGGTGAGGACCGGGATATTGAAAGTGGAACTCCTAGGGCCTACTCCCCACTGCCTAAAACCTAGAAGGCCCTAATGTTAGAGGCCTACTTATGAAGTCCTTCCCCTCTGATGATCCCAAATGGCTCCCCTCTCAGGGAATAGATCCCTGTGTGTGCATCCTCTCCACCACTTCAACCTTCTTCTGGGCCTCTAAGTACATCGATAGGGTGAAGGGAGTAACAAAATACTGAAGAGAAGGTCGGAGTGCCTCCTCTAAAAATATCGCTTGAGACTACTCTTCCGGAAAAAAGTTCAGAGAAAAATGAACAAGATACATGAACTTGATCCCAAAATCCTTCACTGACATGATCCCCTGCTGAAGGGAGAGTAGCTGTTGCCTCTTTTCCTCCTTCATCGTGGAAGATAAGAATTCTGCCCAGAATTCCCTCTCGAAGTCAGTCCATTAAACTTCAGCCTTTCTCTTCTCGCCATGATAGAGAGTCCACCACTGATGCGCTGCTCCCCACATCTAGATTACAACTAGAGGAACCCAGTACTCTATTGGAGCCTGAATAAAGATGAAAGATATCACTATCTCCTTGATCTAGGTCTCTGTCTCTATGTCTGAGATGCTTCCCTCATTCTTATCAAGGGTCTTCCACTAAAAGTCACGAAGCGTCTTCTGCCACTGGTCATCCTCCTCCTCTCGATTCGCTCTCAGCTGATAAGCCAAATCAGCCTCCTAAGCCTCAATCACCCGCACTACATGTGGTCGTTGTCCGAGTTACATCACTACAAGATAAAAAATAATTGCCTAAGCCCGAGTATTGTAGAAGGTTTATTTTAAAATTTTCCCAATCTTTTTATTTTTCTAAATCCCCAAAGTACCCAAGACACACAAGAACACAAGTCATTATGATGCATGTACCTTTACTAGAGTCTCTACCCTGAAATCAGTGTAGCCTCACTTGGTAGTTTGGTAGGTCATGAGTCCTTGCATTAGATCATGAAGGGAACTAAAATTCTGTGTCCTAGCCAGTATTCCCTGACCTATTTCTTGCACCAAGATTTCCTAACATTGTTTCCCTACCATCCCATGAAATCCTCACTGTTCCTATCGCTGAGCTCCATCCTATCTCTAAAACCATCCTTTGATACCATTATGTCATAACCCAGCTTCACCAAGATGAGGGAAGGGACAACAGATTACCAGACCCTCCCTTACTCAAGTTGAAGGAGAGATAATGACCCCTCGAGACCTGCCTTCAATAGGTCATGGAGTGACAACTAGAACCCTGAGTATAGAATCACACGCAAAATGGAAGGCATTACCCATTTTATTTAGTATGATCGGGAGATAAGATAGTAAATCCCAAACCACACCGAAAGTGGAAGTAAAATTAAGGCCAAAACAATCCATACCCATATGCATGTAACAATAATAAGTTCTAAAAAAGTACAAGAAACTCTAAAGGAAAGTACCAAAAGAAAAGAAAAGCAGCAATGTCAATGGTCCCAACGTATAAACTAGTAGGGTCTGGAACGGTCCTTGAAGTCCTCTTAGAAACCTGGAAGTAGTTTTATATTCATAGGGTGAGCATATAGGTATACTCAGTAGGGAAAACCAAAAGCTCTTGTGCACAATTAGGGAGGCATTCTAATGCCTCATGAGAAAAGGAGATAACCAAAGAACCTAGTAATGATACTATCCACCCAAACCTCACCAAGGAACAATCCCCAAATAATGAAAGTAAAGTAAAGTAATAATAATAGCACATTGATATTTGGGTACCCCACACCACTTCACCATTGGTTATTTAATACATCCTACACGTCAGACCTCCCCTTCCATTTTCACCGTAGTCCCACTGCCATACCCCACCTGCACACACCTGGGATACAACAACCACACACCCTGCCCGCAAACACCTAATCCACAACAACCACATGTAACCATTCCCACAAACACTTGGGATAGAACAACTACTTCCACACCTGAATACACATGGTCCAGAACAACTACTGCCATGACCGAAGATACCTGAGCCTCATCCTAAAGACACTTGGGAAACAACCTTCCCACACACACCTGGGAGAACCACTATAACATACCCCGACCGACAAATCATTGGCTAAAATTGACCTCAGTCCATCACAGCTTTCCCTAAGAATCTTGGTCTACTCGGGAAAGGGATTAGAAAAAGAGAAAATAACTAGCCACTCATAGGAGTGTTTGGAAAACACCCTCCCCCATGAAATGGGGGTGTTCAGCATGAAGTGATCAACTTGGGTTGGGCATGGATAACACACATAAGAAAGAAATTATACATATAGATAAACAAGAACTAATCCCAACCTAGGGGTTCCAAAACTAGCCCACACCAAAACTCCCTCATAACTATTCTTTCATAAAAAACACAACGACCACAACCAAGTCACAACTCATTCCGAAAAAACAAATCCCCTTTGAGCCAATTATTGTTATCACATTCTAGTGGTTCAATTTAAATAATTATTTAGTACTGGGAAACTAACAGGAATAGACACAAGTTGCGGAAGGAAAAACTACCAAGCACCAAATTAAAAACTTCACACCCGGTTATCTTGTAAAGTCACAACAACAAAAGGGATCCGTGAGATCCCTCAAAGTACTGGAACCAAAACCGGCCCGAACATACTTCCCCACAAGGCCTCAGATCCACAAACCAACAACTTCACCACAACAGGGGATCCCATCTCCATCCACATCACCTCATGATCATCAAGCAGAACAACCATACACATCATTAGAACAGAGAAAGGGATTTTTCAGACATAAAAACACAATTTCTTTAGTTGTGTATTTCCATTTGGTTAACCGAGGTGACCACCCAATTATTATTATTCATTTTTCATTCATTTAATTAAAAAAGTTTACATGATTAAAAATTTCCATGTTACAACCATTCAATCCCAGAAATATCTAGAAAATAGAGGTTCATTAGTGCGCAAGAAAGGACCACCAATGAAAAGGATTTTTAGTGGACATGAGCCCATACAATTCACAACATATAAGAAGAGGTAAAAGAGTATAACAATATTATCAAACACGCCCTTAATTCTTTAAAACCATTTATTATCTTCGTTAAGGGTTGGTTTCATCCATCCCCGTAAGAACATTATCATACCACCCCACATGATACAAAATAATGAGAGATAAAGGAAAAAACCTACAAGGATGATCAATGATTGATGTTTTTATCCTCATGCCAATAACTGGGATGTGAAACATTAAGGGGAGGAACTCGAGGGACTCCAAGAATGAGTAGGGAAGGCTCTAGCACAAGCTCACCACTAGCCTTGGGAAGGGGGACTCTGAACGCACCAAGGAAAGGAAAAGAAACCAACCAAGAAGAAGAAAAAAAGAATTCCCATCCGATAAAAAGGTAGTATCCTAGAGTTACATGATATGAATTTTTAATGGCTGTAATGGTGGATCATGTTTTCACCACGTGGTTGGACAGTTACAAACGATGTAATTAATTGTTATTTAGTAAGTCTCATCAGAGAGTTGTCCATAATAGCTATATATTAAAGGATTTCATTTAAAGAGAGGAAAACAGGTACGTTGAGGGTATCCATACTCCTAGGGGATTTAAAACATTTTATATGGTACTAAAAACAACTTTAAAACACATCAAAAAGGTTAAAAGGATCAGAAGTGGCATTACAGGAAAACTAGAGAAAGAAAACCCAGAGAGAACCTGTGGCACAGATCGGTGGAACACCGATCGGTGACAAACTAATCAGTGTTAGAAAGATCAATTACTCACAGATCGGGGTCACACCAATCGGTGACACACCACTCGGTGTCACCGATGGGTGACACCACAATGACATCTTGACACTGATATGCCACCCTTTAGATCCGGATCTACTGATGTGGTCCAGGGCATCCCAAACACCATAAATTGGGAAAGTAAGAGAATAGGAGGGTTCATCCCATTATAGTCTCTACATAGGTATATGTATACATAACATATAACAATAATATTCAGATATACACAACCAATACACACCATTTAGAGCTAATTCACAACCACTACATTCTATCCCTATGAATTCAGCTCAATGATTCCATGAAGAACTCATCCTAGAGAACACACTCCTGGGTCCAGGAGCATTAATGACGTCTGAAGGAGAGGTACTACTCTTCAGGATCCATCATGAGAGTCATATGATGATAGATCTTATGAGAATATGAAACACATATAAGGATCACAACTAGGACCAAGTTGTGATACCAAAAACTCAATCCAGATTAAGCCACTAAGGAGATGATCGGCGCCCGTGTAGCATTGGTCACGTCAATACCAAGAACTCCACTTTGGTCACAAAGATGAATAAAAGATCCTAATCCAAGCCTCTTAGGGGATTACGACAATACAATCCAGTAAATTATACTATAAGGATTGTAGTTGTAGGATTATGAAATGATTGGTACCAACCATCAGGGAAATAATTATAGAAACAAACCCTAATGAAACTTATCCATGATACAAAGGTCAAATATCTCAAGAAATGTAATAATGGGTACTTGGCATGTAGTAGGGTCACATGCTCTGTCCCTTGACCCGTATACTCCTCGTCTACAATAGTCTTTGTCATTTAAATCATGTCTTGTAGAAGTGGGGAACACAACATGTAGAAAGGTTACACATCCTATCCTAGAATTCGGGGTCTTCCATTCACATCAGCAATATTCCAGTACACGGTGTCATCCCGTGTGTCTATTCCCATGTACTAGTACACAAGGTATCCCATGTATCAAATCCATGAAATATTATTTGGGGGAGTAAAATATATATAGAAAACATGTGTACTTCATCAACTGTTCGTGTACCTCCAATGGTACATGTTGTGTTTGTTCAAGGGGGACTATATATCATGTAGTTAGGGAATACTCAGCGTGTGTATCATGTTTTCTAGAAACCCATATTCATTATCCCTCTCACGTTGTTGATATCATAGATATAATTCAAGTTATTAGTTCTTCTTGAGACACCATATCAAAGGTTGTTTCTTCACCCTAACATCGAATCAATTAGATTCTCACCTTCAAACAGATCAGAAAATGTGATCATAGACATTATTCATTAACACTATCGAATGAAAATTTGACACCCATAAACATTTTATCCACTTTCGAAACCATCATCACACCACTTTAGAGTCATCCTAAGGTTGTATATATGATTTCAGTTCATTGATCAATAATCGAATGCATAATGATTGATTTTCTATGGGTTTCAAGAACAGGGAAGAACAAAGAACACACGGTGAATAACACAAGAATTAGGGGATAAAATCACAAACCAATTGAGAGGGATAAACATAGATCAATTTTCATGTATATCATGGTTCATCACTATTATAAAAATAATCAAGTCCAATGAAATCTCAATATCAAACTTCTGTTAAATTTCACAAAATAATTCCATCCAGAAAATACTATCGATCCACAAACCTTTATGTTCATGGATTGGTACGTGTTTGTCGTAGAAATCCATAACAGGGGAATAAAATAAAAATAACGCATCCTACCTCAATTTGGATTAGTTGGTGGTGAGAAACATTCACCATTTCATTGTCATTGTTGAGATATTTCAATATTGGTTCCCACTGATATTCGATATGAATTTCTTCATTGCCTGCTTCATAGAAATCACCATATCCCTATATATAATGAATTCAGAGGATTTTAGGGTTATGAGGCTTACCCTAAATCTCTATCATATAGAATTATTTAAATATTCACTCGTCGCATTATTAGTCTATCAGAAAATGAAATAAAAATATTTTTTCTTAAATTATTTTATCCATTTTATGCATCCTGGATGACATTCCAGCAAAGACACATGATGAACAATGTTAGGTCACACATAGTGTAAAGATTCTCTTCTGAAATTAATGGTCCCATTGGATTTCTGATCCATGCACCAATTTAGTACTTATTCAATATTTTAGGAAAACTCTGTGCACATGCTTTTTTATAATTTTATATATTTCAAACATTTGTTTTAGGCACCACATGCCCTAGAATTGCACACTGTCTTAGTTCGTGGTCTCTAAATTAATCCATATAATATTTAAAAATTATACAAAAAGTCCAAGTCATTACACTCTTCTGACATTGGGGCATGACATCCTCTAAAATCCAAATCAATGGACACTAAAAAATATGATGTTAATGAGAATGAATCTTGGCCTCCAGCTCCCATGTTATCTTGGAGATTTCCATACTAACATTAGACAAACACCAAAGGAATTGATCACCCACGAAGGATCCTTTCCTACCGATCGTCGATCTCCACTGGGTAATCACTAAAAATTACTCCATCCTTGATTTCCAACACACCCTAGTGGATAATATACAATGGGTGGTAGATGTACCTCCGCATCTGTGTCTTGTGGAATACATCGTGTACATGATCAAACTGTAGAGGTATAGATAATCGGAATGACACCTCCCAACTATACATAGTCTTTATTAAGGGACAATGACCCTCACAAATAGAATTAAACCCCTACCAAATCTGCATAATCCACATCAAGGTGAAACTTGTAGAGACACATGGACTCCTTCCTTGACCTCCAAAAGACACTATCCCCTATCAACATAAGAATGCTGATAGCTCTGTGTAGTCTTCACCCACTCCTCGATGATCTGAACCTTCTCTATTATTCCTTGCACCAACTATGGGACCCTGAGTACTAACTCTATTGGGTTAGTCTGGTAAAGTGGTGACTGGTAGGGTAGCCCGTATAATGCCTAAAATGGTTCCACACTAATGGTGGAATGGTAGCTTTTGTTTTATATAAACTCCACCAATGGTAGGTGATCCCCCCAAAAATATCCAAATTCTTTCATTAAAGCCTACAACATGTCCTCCAGAACCCTAACAGTCTGCTTTATATGTCCACAGTTTGTGGTTTAAATGTTGTGCTCAAGTGTTTTTGTGTCCCAAATGCATCCTATAATCCCTTCCAAAACTGGGATGTAATATGAGAATCAAAATCAGAAACAATCTTTGGTGGAACTCCATGGAGTAGTACTATCTCCAAAACATAGATGAATTAAAAGATCTCTACTAAACTCTTCTCTCGAATAGCTAGGAAGTGCACCGACTTGGTGATTCGGTTAATGTTAACCCTTATGGAATCATGTTCCCTAGACGTATGTGGTAATTTTGTCATGAAGTCCAAATATATCACATCCCACTTCCATTCAAACACCTCATGGGGTGGAGACAATACCACTGAAACATGATGATCATCATTCACTTGATGATAATTTAGGCATCAAGAAATAAAGTCTACAACTCCATCCATCATCCATGTCCCCTAAAAATAAAATCAGAATTCTTATTACTTCTTCACCACACCTATATGTACTACCAAAGGGGATGTATGAAACCCACTCAAAACCTCATACAACAAAATAACTAGTACTACTACGTGTCGTTTGAAAAGAATAAACTATTTCTCACCTTTATAATATCCATCAAGAGCTTTACATTTATACATCTGAGAACATAGCCTCTCAGTGTTGTGATCATCATGTTTTTCCTCCCTGACCCTCTACAAGAGGTGAGGGGTGATAACCATTGACCAAAGATAAGTGGTTCCATTTCCATCCACAAAGGATAGTTGCAAAAAGGACAACAAATTTGGAACCTACCCCAACAACTATGAACTATATCTCATGATGAGGGCATATGAAACCACATTAACCATTCACAAAGTATTGACAATATCAATGTCATTGTCCTAGAAAAACAATACCTATCACATATGTCACAAATTTAGGTACTTATTATAGAGGATATAATCGAGACTCTCTTGATCAGAGTAGACAATAAACTGCTCGACCATTAGGTAGTTCCTCCAAATCTTCAATGCAAAGAATACCACTACTAACTCATGATCATGGGTCCCATAGTTAAACTCATGTAATTTCAAATGGTGTAAACCATAGGCAATCACCACTCAAATCTTCATCAAGATGAAACCATGTAGTGATCCTGATGCATCTAAGAACACTACATACTGACAACCTCCTCTAGCAATCTCAAGACCGAACCGCTCATCAAACTCTTCCAAAACTTTAAGAAATACTTCTGGAACTTCTTTTTCCATATGATAGTCTACCTCTTTAAATTCAAATCTATAATATCTTCCAATATTTAGGAGAAATCTATTATGAATCTACAGTAATAGCCTGCTAGCATAAGGAAGCTACGCACCTCTATCACGCTATTAGGTGGCTTCAATAATAACACTACCTCGACCATGGTAGGGTCCACTTCCACTCTATCTGATGAGATAACATGTCCTCGAAAGTGTAATTAATTAGTCCATTACTAGAAATTTTGGGGTTTCCCATAATGTTTGTTCTCATGGAGTAAGCCCGAAACAATCCTTAAGTGTCTCATGTGCTCCTCCTCAGACGCTGAGTACACAAGGATATACTCGATGTATACTACCACAAACCGATCTATGTAAGGATAAAATATCCAATTCATGTTTCCCATGAATACTATTGAGGTTTTTTTCATTCCAAAGAGCATCACGAAGTACTCATAATGATAGTAATGACATATGATGTCTATTTTTGGTATATCCTCATTATGTACTCACAGATGGTCAAATCTTGATCAGAGGTAAACATTTGAGAACCATTGGGCCCCTCTCAAAGGATCAAAAATGCCATCAATCCTTAGTAGTGGATAATTATTCTTGAGATTCGCATGGTTTAGGCACCATAATTCCACACAGAACCTTAATATCATGTTTTTCATTTTATAAAAAAACTAAGGCTTCCTAGTGTGAAACACTGGGTATCAGAAATCCCTTCCTCTAGAATCCCTCTAACTTTACAGTAAGATCTCGAAGATCAGTGATAGTCATAAAATATGTTGGAATAGATATCAGGGTCATACTACAGTGTAAATCGATGCAGAAAAGTGTTCCTCATAATTCGCTACAACTACAGAAAACTGGGAACTCATAACAGCCACTCCACCAAGGGTAATGCTATCCAACTGATGAGTAATCAGATGTGCCCTTCTATGCGTGATTCTATCCTGTGCTGCAAGATTTTTTATTTCAACGATAAAGGTAACCATTATTCCATAATTGAAGAAACACCACACCATTTTCCTAAAACATTCAATCTGAGCATGATCTATGGATAACCAGTCCCTACCATGAATGAAGTTGTAAGGCATCAATGCCGCTACTAAGAGATCCCTACTGAAACTCTCACCTCCAAGTGGCTGGTTACACTGTTTTCACCAGTGTTTGATCATTGAGTCTCCCCAAATAAGAGTCTCCATGTGTATGGGTTGAGTAAATGGTTTAACAAGAATAATTGATTATTGTACAAGATTCATGGAAAGAAAAGAATTATGATCACATGTGTCTATTGATACTACAAGTATGGTGGAAAGGACATAGATCTTACCTAAAATCATTCTTGGAGCCCCTGTTTCATAAGAGTAGACTGTATATAGATGTCCCCTCCCCTATCCTATAGCTCCCTGAGCTAGGCATGGACCACCTGGGGGTGTTAGTGTTAAAATGTTGAAATTTCACCCAACTCCTATTAGTTTCCCAGATCTTATATGACATCTTCTTCACTACAAACATAGATTATCCTTTAACTCTATCTGCCTTGGTGGTCCATCCATAGACTCTCTGTTAGCTGTAAAACGGGTTAGAAAATATCTGGATATATATCCCTTACCATCAAATGAATAGAATTTCCTCTCTCTTGGATTATTGGACCCAACTTGTGAGCCCAAAACTGTAGAATCTTTATCATGGGAAATCATAATGTAACATATCCTATTTCTAGGTCCCTAAGAAAGATGTTTTCTCTCTTCTACTAGGGTTTCAACTTCTGATCCCACTAAAAACAATCACAGCATGTATCTGGTAATCCAAGAAGCATTCAACCACCAGATCCCACTCAAGAACTCCAAGATAATTATGAATTAATAGAGAGATAAAAATGGAATGGAAGTCTCTATATAGACCTCACTCAAATTTCTGAGCCTGATTGTACAAATCACCAACCATATCTATTGAATACCCATAATGGTTGGTGAACCTAGATGAATAATCTGCCACTGACATGATACCCTCGTAGAGTGAAAGAAGCTCCTAAATCCTCACAAACCTTAGTGTAACTAGTGAGAACTCCTCTATGAATAGGTTCTCAATCTCTATCCATGGATGAGTCACCTCTTCATAATTTTGGATAGACAATCTCTACCATATTCCAGTTGAGCCATGGAGAAGGCTCACCTCTATGCGTACCATCTGATCTACTAGTGTTTGGACTAGATGGGAAACTTGTATCACCACCTCAATCTAGTCCTCAACGTCCTATGGATTAGGCTCAACTCGGAACACGAGGGGTCTCTATCATTGATTCTCATGAAGCACGTTCGTCATGTACTCTTCATCCACTGGTACTATGAGTACCACGTGATGATCTATAGGAGGTGGTATGGCGGGTGAACCACATGGAGGTATCAAATGGGGAACTGGTCTATGTATCAAAGCCTCGTCACTAAGGGAGTCTTCCTCATGATCTTGATTTTGAATCCTAGATGGTATGTTCCATACAGGCATACTAAATGTAAAAAAGATATTCAACGGTCAATTAGTATTTCTGGAGAGATGAATCAGAAGGATATGGAAATCACAACTCATTCCTATATGATGCATGTACCATTATTTTCTATATAACCATTTTCACTTATAATATGATGAAAATCATGTTATCAATGTCCTGGTCTATGGATACATCAGCCACTACACCAACAATGGGGTCCCTGGACTGAAATCTGAACATGAAACACTTGACACTATTTCCCCAAAACAATATAGCATACTTCTGGTCCTAATTTATAACTGAACTCTCTGATACCACACTATTAAGACATGTCCTAGTGGGGTCCATCCTGTGACTCCCCAATACGGACTCCAATATTCCAGGGGCTGGTGACTAGAGTTGAGTAGGAATATCACTAACATGGGAGGTAATTCCTATGAACCTATGCACACCCACATATCTCTAAGATCCCAAAATTATGAAATATAAAAAACAATTATGAAACCAATGCATGAATACAACTATATACCACAAATAGAGTACAACAAAATGTATTTTAATGTAAACATGTACATAAAAGAAGTCCACCAGAAAGAGTCTATAACCACAAGTCAAAATTGTAAGAAAAATGTACTGGGACTGATTTCTAAATCCATAGGAACACACCTCAGTCTACTCGGGGTCACAAAGCACAGTTTGGTCCTGGTCCACTTCGGACTCTATCAAAAGGTCAACCATCTGCACAAGACATGAATCATGAGGGAAAATACCATGAATGGGTGAGTATAATAATACTTGGTACGACACCACGAAAGGAAAAAATAATACAAAAAAGAAAATTACATTCATATCTACACATGTATATGTCTATAGAACATATAACAAGAATATCCAGATATACTCAACCAAGACACACAATTTCAAGGTAAGTCAAAACCACCACATACCATCCCTTGGAATTTAGTAAAAAGATTCCATAATGCACTCATATGGGAGAACACACTCCTCTGTCTGATAACAATGATGACATCCATCTGAGTGATACTACTTTTTAGGAACCGTCATGAGAAAGATACACTGATTGATCTGAAGAGAATATGATACATAGATGATGATAAAAAATTGGGTCATGAGGTGATATGAAGATCACAATATAAATTAACAATCTAAGTAGAGGATCAACATCCTTATAGTGTTGGTCATTTCAACCCCAATAACTCCACATAGGGAATGAAGATGAATAGAGTATCCTTCTCTAGGCCTCTCAGAGTATTTAAAAACTCTATCAAGGATGTTTTTCTGAAGGGATCGTAGTCCTAGGAGTAGTAAACAATTCATACTAGACATCATGGAAAAAATGAAGCAAAAAAACCCTAACGAAAAATGACCAATACATGAATGAAAATTAGCTCAAACCATGTAATAAGGGGTACACAACCCATAGTAGGGTTTCACACCAAGTCCTTTGACCATGGGTACTACCTGTGTACAACAGACCATGTAATTTAAATAGTGTCTTATAGAAGAGGGTACATGAAAAGTTGAAAGGTTACACGTCGTGTCCTTGCATCTGGGGTCCACCCAGGTAGCCTAGCAGTGTGCTAGTACCCAACATCAACCTATGTGTCTCTTATTTTGTACTAGTACATAGGGTGTCCCATGTACCTAATATAGGAAACATTGTGTGGGGGAGTACACATCTTTTAGGCAACCCATGTACTCCACCCCGTGTCTGTCTACCTTCCAATGTACACACCAAGTTCATCCAAGGGGAACTACACACAATGTGTATGGGGTTTTATAAAATATCTAATTCATCCTCCTAATCATTCCGTCAATCTACTGGATCTCATTTTGGGGTTCATTTAATATAAAATCTCCAGATCAAAGGTTTTTTTGCCACCCTTACACTGAATCAATATGATTCATGAATTCAAATGGCTCGGAGAACACAATTGTGGGATTTCTTTATTACGACCATATAATGTGAATTCAATGCCCCCCTATCATTCGATCTTCTTCTAAAACCATTTTCTCACCTCTATCATGTCATCATGATGGTGTCTCCATGGTTTCAAATTTCCATGATAAGAATCAAAGGTACAATAATTAATTGTTTAAAAGTGTTTCTAGAATGGGGAGTAATGTATAACGTGTGGAGAAGGATGTTAAAATTTGGGGAGAAAAGAATAAACCAATTATAGGGAAAAACATCGATCAATGTTCGCGTTGATATTGGTTCATCACCATTATAATTATAAAAGAATCCAAAAAAAATTTCAATATCAAACTCTTGATAATTCATGAAAAATAATCCCATCCCACAAATAAAATTGATCCATTGGAAATATATTCTTTGATTGGTCCGTGTTCACTGTTGGAATCTAGAACATGGAAAAAAATCAGAATAATTCATCCTAACTTGATTCAAAATGGTCACTAATGAAGAACAGTCACTGCATCATTGACATTGGTGATATCTTTCGAGATTGGAGCACACCAATCTTCGATTTGAATTTCATCATCACCTGCTTGAAAGAATTATCAAGATCTCTCTCTCCAGTGTCTCTAGAGGATTCTAGGGTTACGAGGGTATCCAAGGATCTATTACATACATATTTACCTATCTCTACATCATTGCATCAACAAATGAAATACAACTAATTTTTCTAAAATTATTTAATTGATTTTAAGAATTCAAGACGCCTTTCCACAAACAACCTGTGCCGACCAATGTTTGTTCACACATAGGGTAAAGCCTCTATTCTGATCTAAATGGTGCCCTCATATTTCTGAAGCAGAAAGCCATTAAATATTCAGTCCAATTTTTCTAGAAAAATAAATGCACATGATAGTTAATATTTTAACATATTTTATATATTTTTACAGGCACACTGATCCTCAGAATCGTACGTCGTCTTATCCCCTTGTCTCAAAATTAATCCATATAATATTTTAGAATAATATACAAAATTTGTGAGTTATTATGTGTGATTTACTTTGGACTAACCCATTATTTTAATTAGATTATTGTGGGTGTGAGTATAAGAATGATGCTTACTTGATTGACATATAATGACTATAGATGTTATTTTTTTATATCATGTCGAGTTTCTCACATATGTGTATTTATTTCTTTTCCCACACTCATGATATACTATGTATGATGTCACATTTTCCTTTTGATATTATTGTTATATAATATATTTTTTTGTTATTCATGGTTCCAAAGTGATAGGTGGGCCCATCGTGACTTAGTATCCCTAGAGTGGGAGTGTGTTTAGATTCTACATTTGACTTGATAATGAGGCTGAGATGGACGAAGGGGCATGATGGCCTAGTGTGATCTGACCTGTGAGCTTGAATATCGTGGGTGATTATAATTTCATGTCAAGATTATGGGGAATGATGAGCATGAGTGACATGGATATCCTGGAAACAATAGGGAAAGATGGTCTATGTGATCTTACTTATAGATAATGTTGGGACATGATGTCCTAATATGGTTTGATCTGATGTCCTAAAGACAGTGTGACTATTGACTATCTTGAGGTTAGATCTAATGTCGAGATGTTTCCATGATTGTTCTAATGTTTCCAACTTGGAAATGAAGATGGTATAACAGAGGTTTGTGACATCTTGGTTAGCACACGAATACTCGACATGATATTTTATTGTGTGCATATCTACCTATTACTATGTTACACACTCTTATGCATGTGAACACCAGTTAAAGAAACATTAGTGGTTTCCTATTATGTATTTTTACTCACATCCTACTCAGTCATTTGGGTGTTGTCATAGATTTCAAGACCTAAGATCCAGTGAATGTAAAGGGTTCTCTGGAGGATATATGGCCAGTGGAGCATGGAGAGGTAGGGGCTGAGAAAAAATCTAGAGGAACCACACATGTTTATTTATTTGTTTTTCTCTTTATGTATATGATATTTACATTATGGATAATCTTGGAAGATTGGGACCTATTTTCATAAATTTATTCCATTTATTTAGTTTCTATATTTACTTTAATTGTTTTAATTTGGCTATTAATTTATTTTATGCACACTAACAGATGGTGTAGTCTCCCCAGGGTTCCACATGAGACTCTCACTTCTATTAAAAAACATCTTGTCTATGGGGAGGAGTGCATGGGGTCATGTGGGATTGCAGATCAGAATCAGTGGTTTGGGTTAGGGTGTTACAAAGGGAATATATTACGCAATAAGCATCAATGTGTGGTTAAATATACTACAATATTATCTTCATTATCTTGGGTGTCTTGAACAATTACAAGATAGTAATCTTAGACACGAGGTAGGGCCATCTAATGCCAACAAAAACGAATTTGAGAGGGTCACATACACAAATTTTTTTCATTGATCTTGATTAAATTTAATTATAATTTAATTAATGGAATAAATATTACTCTAAAGGCCGAGGAATTATTTAATTCATGTTTTATCAATTGTAAATATTAACAAGTTAATATATAATTATTTATTTAATGAATAAATATTTTCTTAATTATAGGAATATTAAATAAGTATTTATTCTCCTAATTATGAATAGAATATTTATTTATGAATATATATTTAATAAATATTTATTCAAGTGTTTTATTTATTCCAAATAGGGTGAGTGTAATAAGATCATTTCCAGATATAAACATTTATTTATGAGCTGATAAAATAATATTTATTATTTCACTATTTAGAGAAATGAATTAAATAAGAATAATAACATTTTTATATGGCACAAGGTATGATAATAATTATTATAATATTCAAGGGTCATTGGAAAGCTAAAGAATATTATAACCTAAACCATTATGATATATAATATTTACTATGTATATTATGTATTTGTAATATATAAATGATAATCATTTCACACAATGGATATCCCTCATGATTCCTCATTCTCTAATCTTATAAAAAATGAGAATAACTTCTAGATACATGAAATATCATGAGGTGATCATGAAAAAATGTAAGATAATCTAGAACTAGAAAATATATCAGTTTTGTTCGTAGATCAAAGGACCATGTGTGGATCACTGCTAGAGGGGCTCTACATCGGGCTGTCCCTATGAGAGGATGGAAATATTGAAATAATTTTTATACAATCAACATCATCATAAAAGAAATATCATAATACGTGATAATCATTCTTCATATAAAATCTAAATTAATGATAATTTTAACATGGAAATTATCTTCTATAGGTTCTGAGATTCCAAAGTCAACATTCAAGGGAAATATTTTCTTGGTCATTATTCTTATGTCTTTCACAATTTCTAAATGAATCATTACATCTAACAACAATCATTATAGTTATTTGTATACCATGTGCTTCTGCCACTTCCAGAACATTATTGTGGAATCAAAAGGGCCACATTTAAAATTTATAAATATTAATATAATCACTGATTGATTAGGCATAATAGTGGTTAAATCATTAATTTCTATATTATTAATTCTTTAAAAATGATGGCTTATTAATATGATTTCAAAATTTTAATTTTCATCATTCAATAATCGTAATTTGTAAAAGTATAAAATTGATGAAGAATAGTCGTAGATTCCATAAGGATGTGGTAAGAATTCTTACCAGAAAACTAGGTTACCCAATGTGTAAATGGAATATATTCCATGTACCAAAGTGTATTGCATGTGGACTTGTTGTAAGATACATGGTGTTCCATGACTTAATATCATTTAGTGCATTTATTTAACACCAAGTATTGACCAGTTTTTTCCTACACATAGATTATTGTATTACATGGCATGTAGTTGGTGTAAAAATTATGTATTCAATATAGTTTAGTAGAAAATTCATTCAAACCATGTGGTCAAATAAACAGTTTTTAGCCACACGAGACAAAATAATGTGACAATTAATGAGTTAAAAAGTGTGTATTAGTTGTTCATAATCATTAAATTATTATTTCCTATTTAAGAATAACAGGTTGACTTCTTAGGTGTGTTACATGGACCCAAGGCTAGTGGAACACATCACATATTTTTGGAGTACATGTTGTGTGGATCTATGTCTAAATAACACACTTTCCCCTTTGGGGGGTTCTGTAAACACACAAAAATTATGAAAAGATGCACTTCTCTAATTAGAACAAGACATATATTTTTTCCCAGGTATATGTTGATGCCCTAAAAATTTATCTTAGGTACATGGAAATCGAGGAATATGGCGTTTATCTCGTATGTACATGCTATGTAGTCTCCAAATAAATGATATAATTAAATTAACTTAAAATAATTTATTTAACCCTTAAAACCTAATTACACATTGGCACCATAAATGTTTGACTATGTAAGAAATGTTTTCATGTATTAATAAATAGCCAATTAATTTATTGTCATTATTTGAAATTGTTGGTCAAAAAATTTATTTTTCATAAATTCATTGACACTGAAAATATCTAGGAAACATTATATGTCCATTAATATAAAGGGAATTAATTAATTAAATAATTAATTAATAAAAATTCTCTTATAATAATAATAATATAATGAAATGAAGTGAATTCTAGCGAGTACAATTTTGTGTATTTATTGCATGTATATGACCCTTCATGTCCTTTGACCAGACCTGTATATTTTTTTGGACTTATTTAATTAAATTTAATAAATTGTTTTTAATTATTAAATATTAAATTAATTATGATGATCTGTGAGTCATTCCTCCCTAATTTATTTTTTTTACAATATGAATTCTCAGGTGATTTATGAAATTCATCATGACCATACCATTGGTTATCATCACCTGAATGTAATTTGTAAATATATGTAATAAAAGGAGTATCCCAAGGCCTGTAGATGTGGTTCAATATGTGACTGAGATGATTCCAACCAATTTAATACACTGGTGGAAATGTTTAATGTTGTAACTCGTGAAATATCCAAAAAATGAGTTATACCCTTAGACATAAGTTGATTTGTTATGCCATTAATATATCAATCATTATATAAGTTCATTATTCGGCCATATTTTTATTTATTTCAATATTAAACATTATTAATTTTAGGGATGCAAAACCGCATTCTCATAAATAATGGGACTAATATTCAATGTTGAAATTTAAAAAAAAAATTATGTATAAATGTTTATCTAACATTAAAATAAGCTATTTATGATAAATAAAAAATAATTTAATTAATTTATGGGAAAAAGTGGAGTAATTATTTGTTGGTACATTTCCCAAAACAATCTTGAGTCAATAATTTGACCAAATGATGAAATTAAAATTTACCAATTCTTGCAACCATGATTGAGGTATATATTCAATTTTTCAAAACAAAGTTCTACTTATGCTCCCATCATGGATGATCATGTACATTAATCCCCATCACCACCGTTATCCTCTCTCTCCAACTCCACTGTCTCCCTCTCCAAGATGTCTCTCCCAAAATCCTATTGTGGACATGGGCTACACATTATTTCAGGACCTAGTGCCGATGGGATATAGTGTGTACTAATAGTACAATCCATGTACTCCCATCAAGAAATATTATATCCCTTGTTCTATTCATCATTGAAATGTTTTTTAGGGTGAATTACCTATATATATTCCATGAGGTACACTATGGAATCACGTACCATACACAATATAGTGATCTCTTTAGTGTGACTTATTAGATAGAGTTGTTTGAATCCTTTTGTGAGGTCTGAAGTCAAATCCTCTATCATCATCATTCCCTATGTGGAGTTCTTAGTACTGTTTCAACCAACACTATTTGGAATTGATCCTCTACATATTAGTTTATTCTACATTCAATTGTTTGTATACACCCAAATAATTAGCTGTGATTCTCATATATATATATCATTCTCTTTAGACCTATATCATATAAATTATATGGTGGGATAATATGATATGTCCAAATTTGATAGATATCATTTGTTCTATTTGACTCATGGAGTTTGTTTTCCAAGATGATTTCTACATGGGTTATCCAAGAAGGACCCATGGATTTGCATTACAATTGTGACTCTAAGTTGATACTCCATATTGTTGATTATACCTATATATTCTTGTTATATGTGTTGTAGACATATACATATATGAATATGACTATTACTATTATGGTATTATGACTATTTATTCCGGGGTGTCATACTTGGTATTGTTATACTCACACCTACATGGGATTTACCATCACACGTTGTGTCCTATGTAGAGGATCAACCTATTGATAGAGTCCTAGAGATACATGGACTATGTGGTTCTTATTGAGATGGAAAGATCGAGGTGTGTTCCTCCAGTTATCCCAATAGTAGTCCCCATCTATACATTTAGGTAGAAATTGTTTTTAAAAACATTTTGATGGGATTGTATTTGGACCTATTTACTTTAAAGTTCTTATTTTTGTACTATAGTTTTTGGTTTTTTATAAATACTAGAATGATTATATTTTGTTTTAAATTTCATCATTTTATGGGATTTGATATGTGTGTGGGTGAGCATGTACTTTAGGATATGGACACCCATGTCAGTGATATTCCGACTTAGTGATAGTCACCAAACCCTAAGCTATTGGAGGTTGGATTTAGTAGTCACGGAATGAGAAACAATATGACATGTTATGGAAGAGTGGTATTAGTGTAGTTGATTTGATTAGGAACAGAGTCTATGAGATTATTTTTGGGAACACTTTTATGTGTTTCATATTAAGCTTCCAATCCTGGGACTCCAGTGTTGCTGCGGTGGCCGATATATCCATACACTAGGACAATGATCACCTATATTTTTAATTGGTACATGTGGACCTTGGTTTCTCAAAAATATGGTACACGCATCATATAGAAATGGGCTATGGTTTCCATATCCTTTATGAGTAAGCTCCCCAGATATTCTCATTGACTGTTGTACATCTTGTCTATTTTAGGATGCCTCCGCGATGTATTCCAACTAGGATTGAACATAAATAACATGAGGATGAACCTCTTAGTGATGAGGCATCGATTCAAGGTACTATTCCATAGGTGTTTCCTTCGAGTGGTGCCACCACCAATAGTGTTTAATATGTTAACTGTAATTCTAGAAGATGATGTGTGAAGGAGGGGTGCACTTCATGAGTTTAAGAGAAAGAGACCCATCATGTTCCCAGTGAACTCCGGACTACATGAGGATGAGGAATGTCTTATGACAATGAAAATATTTTTCTATTTTTTCAGGACACTATAAGTTGAGATGGTGGTCCTTCAAGTGAGCCTTGTCCATGAATCTATATGGAGATGGTGGGGTATAGTGACATAGTCATACAATGAGTTGACTCTAGAATTGTTATAGTTTGAGTTCATTTTTTAAGAGGAATTTTCTCCAGCTTGGTTGACGGTTGTATTCCTTTACTAGATTATAGTGCTTCAGTAGGGAATCATGGCAGTGGATGAGTATCCATTGAGGTTCACCAACCTCTCTAGGTACTAAATAGATATGGTTCGTCATCGGTAATTTTGGTGTTAGACCTTCAATCAAGGGAAATGTAGATTAATACTATCCAGTATTATAACTATTTGTATTACTACATATTCTAGTGTGATAGACCAGGACATGTTCTTCAAGAGTTTCTCAACTGCGTAAAATCAAATAGTGGTTTCCAAAAGTGGTCACAATGGTGAAGATAATTCATTTTTAGGGAGCCGAAATTAGTCTCAGGGACTAGGATGTGTTATACATTTTAGAAGGTAATCCCAAGATAGGGGGTTTTTAGTTTATGGATCATTGGATTGGACAACAAGGAAATGGATGTGGTCGTAACATATCGATCCATAAGGAATAAGTTCTGGTAGAGGAGCTTGGAGAGTAGCTAGGTGTGTTATACGCTTCCACTTGTTACCACCACCACTTCTATGTGGTCCATTCTAGGATTTAGGAGTTGGAAGACAGGGGAGGGTGCAACTATAGGTGGTTGAGGCATATAACCCAAAGACTTTAAGAATGATACAAAGTATAATTTTTGTCTTTTATACCATAGCTACAATGAAAGTAGTCACATGTGTTAGTTATTATTTTTTTCACTTATCTAGTTTAGGAATTAGAGAATTTGGTTGACCCATTGACATGAACATTGAATTTGGGGACTCTTACCTAAAGTGACTTAGTAATCAAACACTTTTACTAGATGTGTAACTTGACTCTTATAGATGATAGTTTCTATTATAATATATTTGGAGTAGTGATAATGCCTTATAACATAATATTAGGAATGAAAATGTTATCTACAGTTCAGGAATAGATAGAATGATTTAGGTAGAGATGGGGTGTGTCTACAGTGATGGAATCAGGTTTCCCTTTTTGGGTGAAAAGGAAACCCTGATAGAACAGGATGGACTCATTGATAGTAGAATGTTGTCGATTACTCATCAGTTTTCTAGAATGAACCTTGGTGTAGTGAATATTATGAGTATCTAGTTCCCTGGTGATAGAGTATAATAAAATATTGAGAGATATACTTCTTCATTGATAAACAGCCCTGGATGACCCCAATATTTTCAATAGCATATCAGATGGCTCTGATATATATTCACGAGCTGAGGGTAGAGTTTGAAAACTTGAAGAAGAAGGGTTTTTTAACCAGTTTTTCACCATGGGAAACCCTAGTTCTATTTGAAAAGAAGGTGGATAGGAGTTTTTAGTCATGTTTGGATTACCATCACCTAAAGCAGTTTACCCTGAAGAACAAGTTTCCACTACTGATGATCGATGAAATATTTTATTAGTTGATAGGGGCATGATGGTTCTCAGTGATTAAAATAAAATCAATATATCACTAGTGGTGAGTAAGAGACAATGATATACCGAATATGACATTTAGTTGTTTCAATGGTCACTATGCATATATGATTATTACCTTTGTGATAAAGAATTACACAATTGTGTTTATGGGACTCATGAACAATATCTTGTATCCCTTCTTAGACCAGTTTGGGGTTGTCTTCATCAATGATATCCTAATGTACTCGACATCTGAGGAGGATCACACAAGACACATGAGGATGGTTCTAAAAATTCTCTAAGAGAAAAAAAAATATAGGAAGCTCTCAATGTTTCAGTTATATATTTAGGAGGTTTACAGTATAGGAATTGTTATCTAAGTAGTTGGTGTGGAAATGGGTCTGATGAAGTACGAGTCAATGTTAGCATGGGAGAAACCCAAGTGTCCAAAGGAGTTGTAGAGTTTAAATTGGTTGGTAGGCCAAAATCATATAATCAAACATGAAATCAACATTAAATCATCTACATTGACAGCTTTTACCCAAAAGGGGACTTCTTTCATGTGGACAGAGAGGTGCCAGTATGCTTTCCAGGAGTTGAGATAGATACTGACGAGAACTCCCATATTGAGATTTATAGAGGTAGTTGTCAAGTACATAGTGTCTTGTGATGCATTATGAACCAGCCTTGGTTTTATTATGATTCAAAGGAAGAAATGGATGGCCTATGGTTCATGTTATTTGGGACTACATGAGTATAACTATGTTACCTGTGATCTTGATTTAGCATCAGTGGTCTTTGCACTAAATATACGGAGAAACTACCTAATGGGAGAGCAGTTTATCATTCATTATAATCCAAAGTGTCTCGAATATATCTTATATAAGAAGGACCACATCTTTAGATATAGTAAATGGATAGAGTTTCTCTAGTAAAATGACATTAATATTTTCTATACTAATGGGAGGGGGAATGTGGTAGTAGATGCTCTCAACAAGAGATCTTGTTCAAAGTATCTTAGAGAAAAATTAGATTAGTTGGTATCATTGAATTTATTATTTGTGTATATAGATGGAGAAGTGGTTGTTACCTCTATAATTTTATATTGAGTCTGGGAGGAACAACTTGGGGATGCCGACTGTGAGACACTATAGACTCAAATATCCACCAAACATGCTGTGGATGGATTTTGTGAAGGTGGGGAGCATGTCATTGTTTTCTTGGGGTACACGATGGTACTGGTGATGTTTCAAGATTAGGTTCTAAGAGAGTTTCAAAAATCTCTTATTTCGGTACATCCAGTCATTTCAAATATGTTCTAGGACCTCTAATGTCAGTTTTAGTGTCCAAGGATAAAAAAGTGAGTTGTAGTGTTATTCTATAGATTACTTTATTGTCAGAAATTGATGGATAAACACCATGTTCCAGAGGTTTTGAATAAAATCCATGTGGTAATAGAACGAAAGTGGGATGTTATATGCTTTTACACTGTGAAATAGCTACCACATATGTCTAGGGGACATGATTCCATCAGGGTGATTGAAGACCGAATCACTACGTCGATCCACATCCTAGGATTCTAAGAGAATATTTAATTATAGATATTATGATTCCTCTATGTGTAGGAGATTTTTTGACTCCATGGAGTTCCCCTGATGATTGTTTTTTGTTATTCTTTCTTCACATCTCAATTATTAAAGTAATTCCATGTGGCTTTTGGGAATCAGATATGTTTGAGCATGGATTTTCAGAAAAAAACTGATGGTAAAACTGAGTATACCATATAGGTTTTTGAGGATATTCTATTTCCTTTCATGTTAGTCATTGGTAGTTTTTTGGAGGATAATCTTCCATTGGTGGAGTTTTCATGAAACAATAGTTACCATTCCACCATCAGTATGACATCATTCACGACCTTGTTTGGGTGACACCACTAGTAACCACTTTGTTGTACTAAGACAAGAGATTCAACATGCATGGTCCCAATGCTGGTGTAAGCCACTATATAGAAGTTAAAGATCACCCAGGTTTAGAAATGAACTACAAATATCCATCATAAGTCTTATTCTGATCTATAACAGATGCCTTTTGGTGTTCGAGGAGGGAGACCATCTATTCATTAGGGATTCACCTTGATGCTGAAAAAGGAGATTTTGGATGTGATGGAAAGATATCTATGAGATTCATTATAATTTTCTAGATACATAAAGAGTCATCAAGGTGGCCTCCTACTTAGATCTACCACCACACCTAGAGAGGTGACACAACATCTTCCTCATGTCGCAGTTGAGGAGGTACATGCACAATTATTCATATGTTATCGAATGGTGCAAGCTATACATTTAAGATGTAGATATGTTTTCTAAGAATCATGAAGAGATTTAGGATCAACATGAGAGGATCCTTCATGGGTGATTGATTCCCCTATTGGGTGTCTAGTTTATGCATGGGAATCCTTATGAGAGCCCCTAGGAGTGGGAGACCAAGATGTGTGTATAGTACCCACATCTATTTGTGGATTATTTTCTTTGTATTTTTATGATGTAAAGAAATATGGTGGTGGGAATATTATTTCCCTACTTTTCCCATGTAATGTCTTGGAATACATCTAGTTATATTTTTGAGACTAGGCACTGATATGTCATGTGATTCCATTTCTCGGTGGTCCGAGAATAAATGTTTGAAATATATTAAATATATTAATATCATGCGCTAGATGTTTTCCTAAAAAAGTGGAATAAAAATTGAATGAGAGACTATATTAGAAATGTAAGGGTACTGTTGAGTTTATAATGTGAGTTTTATCTTATGCGTGACATAAAATTTGTTGGTGTGGGGCATTTATGAAAAAGTTATCACGTGCGTAAAAATAAATATAATAAATTATTTAAATTTTATTATTTTTTACATTGATGATAAAACATATATTCTCCTTTAAATAAACTATTATGGTCAAAGTTCAATGTTATTAACATATCCTCTCAGATTTTGAGGAGTTTTTGAGATCCATTTTTGGATTTTCTTGTGGGCGAACAACAGCCAAATCATGGTTCAATGATCAAAGCATAATAGAATTCAAGGGTCTTTCCAAAGGAAATGATGTAGATTATTTCTTCATCAGCGATCGATCAAAATTGAGGTAGTATGTCTCCTTTATTTGGATTTATCCCTTTTAATGATTCCTACGTTGACAAAAAATCAATTAACTAATGAATTGATTCATGGATCATGCGTATTATGAGTATATGAGATATATTATCTGGGATTAGAGATTTCATGTTGATTATTATATAACTCTTTATTAGTCATTATAATGGAAAAAATATAGTGTGAAACAATAATTAGATGTGGTCTGTTACTCATGGTTGTGATTTGTGATTTCCTATTCCCCATTCATCACTCATCGTAGATAATACCTTTGTCTACAGTTTCATAAATACCCAAAAATAAACCACTACACACCCATTTCTTCATGAAACATGTTTGCACCATAGATCTGGGTTCATATCGATGATGGAATCAAGATATAATAATGGTGGTGATGGGTCGGGACCAGATTAAGATTGGATTGGGCATGAGTGTGAACAGTTCTTGAGTGTGTGGTGTTAATAAGAATATGGATTGATTTCACCATAGAAACAAGCTACTAACAATTATTTTCCCAATGACTAATGAGTTTGGTTTAACCAGGTTTGTGATCTCCATGAAATATTGGATGTAGAATCCGATGTGATAGTTGTGTGGGAATTCACAGAGAAATAACCTATGGGTTTTGTATATCCCATTAAACATAAAATGTATTATGGGATTTCACTATATGTGGGACCTCTATTCTGGCACAAGGGTTCTTATAGTGAAGTAAAATATAACACGGTGCATGAACCCATCAAATTTAGTTTTACCCCATAAAATAAAGTATGGATTGACTTAAATAATTAGTGCATACCACATAAGGTACACTTGAAGTTTTGGACTACACATTTAAAGAAAAACCATGTACTCTGACACAAGAATGACCAAACCATCTGTACGTGGGAAAATTGATGTTCATGGACAAGGTCATAAGTACACAGGATCATAAACACCATTTAATACTACATAGACACGATTATTGGAAATGATACATGGATAGGATCTGGTGTCGAAGGGACATGACATTTACTAATATTACACATCATGTACTCCCTTCAAGAAGATTAGTGTCCTTATCCTATCAAACTTGGACATGATTACTTTAGGTGAGTTCCCTATATCCATTCTTATAGGGTTAGTATCGAATTGTACCCAACATGTTGGATAGTGATGTCTTCAGTGGGAATTCTTGGATAATGTTTATAGAATTATTTCATATGGAACAGAGTGAGATCTTTTCTCTTCATCTTTCCCAAGGTGGTGGTTATTGTATCTTTGTGATTAACACTATGTGGGCATCGATCCTATAAATAGAGGATTATTCCATATGGAGTTTTTTTGTATTATCATTGGACATGGGTGTGATCCTCATTTGTGTATCATTCTCTTCAAACCTCTAATTTATACAACTTATGGAGGGACCCTATGAGTAGTACATCTCATATGGATTCCATTAGTGCTATATGACTTGTTAAATATATTCTATTGGATGAGTGTTATGTGTGAATTTCTAGTAGGACCTCATGATTAACATAATTTTTGTGAATTTAAATTGTGATTTAATGATATTATTGATTATATATGGATATTCTTGTTTTATAATCTGAAGATATATATATGTATAGATATTACTATTATTCTGGGGGTTATATGCATAGTGATTTCAGGGATTCTAATTGAGTATTACTATACTCACTGATGCATGGGATTTCTCACCTATGGGTTTTCTTATAAAAATTATTATCTTTTAGACGAAGTCTTAGAGGGATGAGGATCATTATGTTCATAGCGAGTTAGAGTGACCGAGGTGTGTTCCTATTTTTATTTTGACTATAGTCCTTATTTATCCATCAAGTTGGAATTTTTTTAGACTCATTGTAGTGGTCTTGTATTTGGGACCAATTATTTTCCATTAGGTGTTATCGTACTCTAGTTGTAGGTTTTTAGAGTAATACATTAATGGTTACCAATTGTTTAACATT
This sequence comes from Viscum album, assembly GCA_963277665.1. Classification (NCBI taxonomy): domain Eukaryota; kingdom Viridiplantae; phylum Streptophyta; class Magnoliopsida; order Santalales; family Viscaceae; genus Viscum; species Viscum album. Next base: position 1,805,108,596 of record OY728156.1, read on the forward strand.
ACATCATTATATGGTCTTGGAGATGTGTGTGTGTACATGTAATCTAGGATAAACTCTCATATGTTATAGTTATAACTAAATGGTTCTAGTTGCTATCCCTTGGCCTATTAGATGCGGTCTTGGGGAGTCTAGGTATGATCCCCATTGGATTGCTTCATGAAAATATCCTCTTGTAGAGTCAAACCACATGCACAGTATGACCTATTATTGTGCACCAGATGATGATTGGGTCAATCCCATGATCCCTTTTCGGAGTTATTACCCCATGTTAACTCAGTTCTATAACCCCATCCTCTTGTGTTATCCCGTCAAGTTTTTATTTTCAATGAAAAACCACATTATCTTTTCCTAAAAAATTAGGTTATTCATTTTAACTGTTCAAAAAATTATTTCATAGGGTAATTCTTCCTCATATCTGATTTCCTAAATTTAGTTCCCCATTTTTCTACCAAACATAATCTAATTCCAGCTATATCTCCCCAACCCCAGTAGCCAGAATATAGATTCTAATTTATTACATTGTTCTATGATATAATGATTCACATCATTAAGGACCGGATAGTTTATTATTATTGGTAAAATAGATAAATAATTGAAATTTAAATTTCATTTTAAAATATAAAATACACATTGAATTTTCATTTAGAATTTACTTACTCTACTTAGAATGTCCATGAATATAAATTACTAAATACATCATAGTATCCTGGAGAAAATAAAAGATATTAAAAGCATGAGATTATATGCTCTGTAATGGTAAGCTTATATTTTATGCTATGAATAAATGGGGAACGATAAAAATAGAAAGGTACATAGATGAAACACTTTCTATTTAATAAATAACAATATCATTATAGTGTAGGAATAAATATAATTAAATAACTCCATATAAATAATTTCAGGTGGATGAACATTTCCTATAAGTATTCTATGTAATTGGAAAATCACAAAAAATATCAATAACTGATGATAGACATTTAAAACATACCATTGAGGCTCATGACACAACATCTAACACCATTGAGGCCATGGGAAAATGCATATAATAGTGTATTTATTATTCCAAGATATCTAATTTATTTCTAAGGCCTCATCCAAAACCGTATATAGTTTGCCACATGAGACAAACTTATGCATCGAGGGGCTATAGTTGGCTCTTACCATCACTTACTAAGCAAAATCCATTCCTCATAATAAATTGATAAAACATAATTCATACAAAATTTTGTATTGAAACATGCATAGGAAATTTAAATATTATCCCCAATCAATAAACATTATCATAAACCATCCAGAGTAAAATAAATTATATTAATATATAGTACATATCCATGCCAATTGGTCATAAATAATCTGAATAAATAGTAAGGATTGTATCATTGGATTATATCCCCCATTAAATAATAATTAACCTCAAAGAATATATTCTTGGATGAAAATTATTTTTTAAAGATTACTTGGATCATTTGTTGAGGAAAATAATCTTTCTTTTGAAAAAATTACTTTTTTAAACTATAAAATTCTTAAAAAATAATCAAAATCCTTTTGTTTAGAAATCAAATTAAAAAACTACCATTTTCCATAATATTAAAACCAAAAATTTCATTGAATTGAACCTCGCAACTTACAAAGTAAGATTCAAAGAAACTATGGTCATGATGGTGGGTAAATATGTATATGTTGTATAAATTAAAAATAATATTCTATTGGAACAGAAAAATGGTTATAAAAGTTCCTCTTTAAAAAAAATTAAAATAAGATGCATTTCAAAACATTCTGAAAAAATTTCAACATGGGTAAATATTCTATTGAAAAGTAACTTTTATAATCTTAAAACATTTTTGAATTTTTTTTTATTGATCTTGGTTTTGGAATAAAAATTATTTTTATCTAAGGGGATAAATAAATTCATAATTTCCTATTAAAATTTTCATCGTTATTTTAAATACTAATGATATGAAAAATTGATATATTACAAGAAAAAATTCAGGAATAAAAAAAGGAGAATAATTTATATTTATTTTAAGATATAAACATAAAATAATTCCCCCGATGTATTCTTAAACAAAAAAAATCCAATAATGAAGATATTGTTAAATAAACCCTTACCACTTTGGAATCATTTTGATCTTAATCCACATGAATGAAATAACATTAAATGAAAATTTTAATTGAATTAATATAAATTAATTCATTATATAACATAAAAATACCTCATTATATACATTGGAAAAGAGAAATAAGTGGTGAATATGGTTTATGTATCATGGAAGAAAAAGTGACCCAAGAAGCCCTTACTTTGAGTCTGGTTCATCTCATATGTTCTTTATCTTCCTAAATAATAAACCAATATTAACTATATAATATCATAAGAACATTATTCATGTTTTTTATTCATTTAATTTAACTTATTATCATTTAATATATGATAAATTAGTCAAAAAGAATTTGTTAGATGTTTCGATGATATTTTTATTATGTGTCAAAAATGAATTTGGTAGGTTGACTATGGTCAAAGTAGTTATTATTTTAAAATACCCAGAATAATAATAATTAATTAATTATTATACTTATACAAAAAATTATAATTTTAAAACCAATCATGAATTATGTATATTAAAATTTAATTATGTTACAATCACTATGACTATTGGATGTACATTGAAATGATTAATATTCTCATTTGTAATGATCATTATTGAAAGAGGGTAAGTAATATTTTATATTTACAAAATCATCATAATATAATATGTATAAAATATATTATTTACTTAAATATATTAATATATATCATCCATATTGAGTGGTGATGAAAAGAGAGTTACATCACTTCGTGAAGGTGGTAGTTCACACGTACATGAGCCATGTTATCATTTTTTAGTATATGAAATAAAAAGTTATATTCCATTTTAGAATGAAAAATATGTCTTGAATGAAAAAATTATGTCATTTATATCTCATATCATCATTAAAAATATCCTTATCGCCTTCGATGTAGAGAATTAGTGAATTACCAATCCATCTCTTCGTGATATGGTAGTATGCCGAACACACGAGCGACATTACCTTACCCCTACCAAATAAAAATTAAAAAGGTATATATGAAATAATGAATCAAGAGGTATAATTATTTTATCAATATCACACATATATTTATGTACATTATACCCATCAACATACTAACTAAGAAATTTGGTAATTGAAAAATTAATGACATCAGTTCGTGAGGCGGTAGTTCACTGTTCACACGAATGTTGATTTTGTAACCTTTTTGATGGGTGTGGGGGAGGTTGTAGGTCAATAAGTTAACATAAAAAAATCTTATTGTATTTATGATACTATGGATAATATATAATATTATTTTAATAATAATTCAAGGTGGTGGAGAATAAAATAAAATACAAATGTTGTTGGAAGAATGTTACCTATTCTTTAGGTTTTCTCAGTAGGTTTACGCAAAATACTTCCTTGGTTGGATTTGTAAAAAAAATAACACCTCAAATATTAGTTAAGGGAATTTGGAAGTTATTTGGGATGGTATTGGATGAACCAAATGGATCTCTAGCTCTGAATAATATAGGAGTGTGTGTGGCCTTTTATAAGTGAGGTGAGTGTCACAATTATAATGTTAAGAAAGAAAAAGGTGTAACAACATTTATCACAATGAAAAATGAAAAAAATATAGAATTATATAGACATAGACATTATAGGGTATAAATATTTCTTGAAAATATATTTTATAATTAATTTTAGGTAAAATTTTCCCTTTTCCTTTTTTCTTATCCTCATGGTAAATCCATTTCTACCTTAACAGAAGTAAATAATTTTGACTATTTCTCTATTCATTTTTGAAGAAAATTAATTTTTCATTATCACATATTATAAATTATTATGATTTAGAATATTTAGTCCATATTTCCAAATTATATTCACTTATGTAGAGAAATATAATCTAAATTTAATCCCATAGACACGACGTGAATGAGGGGTTTTTAAGAAAAAATGTTCAAATTTTTACAATGATTTTATTTCAAAATACAATTTGAAAATGATTCCAATGCATTGAAATTACATTATTTATATAAAACTTAAATAATTTTATTTTATTTCTAAATCAATATATAATTTATAATTATAAAAAATTTAAACAAATAGGTACTTTTCAATTAAGATTTTGTATTTTCACAATTCATGAAAAAGTTAAAATTATAGAAAAATAAAACCAATTCTCCCTAAGATAGTTTTTTATTATTATATAAAATATGAATTTTATTTTATAAATTAAAATTTAAAAGGTTATTATTATTATTTTTAAATTATATACACAAATTGTGACTAAATTGACTTTTATAAATTTAATTTGTTTTTTAAAATCATTTCTTTTTTTCTTTGAAATGATTCTAATTTTTTTTAAATTCCTAGATAATTAAAATTTTAATAATTTAGTTATTACTATTAATAAACACCTATGTAATATATAGGTTATAATCGTATTGTTCAAATGATAATATTAGAATAATGTATAATGTTTCGTTCAAATTTAGTGTTGCATGCATTGCAAGCTATCAAAGAGATTGAATTTATTTAAAAAGTAAATATATTGTAAATCCTCAAGATGTTATCATCGAATTTAAACTTTGTGTTTCATATCATACAATCTATAAAATATGATATTCATGTATTAAAATCTTGGGATGTTGTATTTTTTTATGAGATGTAGACAATCAATTTCAATGAACAAAGATTCCTATAAGAGAAAAATATACTTTATACATATGATTTTTATGTTCATTAAATTAATTATAAATTCTAAAATACGAATTATAATAAATTCATATTGGATGATGTATTAAAGATCAAGTTGAAAAAAAATCATAATGAGGAAGACATGCTTTCTGGATGAACTTCTATATAATCTACCAAACAATGATACAATATTCTACAAGATGACGAAACATTATTCTACATGATTGATTATTTTAAGCACTATAATAGTGTTATTTCAAAACCAATATCATACTGAGAAAATTGTTGAACAATAAAATTGAAGGAAGTTTTTTTTCTGATGCAATTACATCCAGCTATAAGATATGTGGGATATAATCATTAAAAAATTGTTTATAAATATAAGCGTCATTTGGGGAGGTGGAATATTTTGGAAATTTAAAAATCAATTATCTAAAAGATTATTTGAAGAATTTTTAACACCTTATTCCTTGGATGACCTTACTTGTAATCTATTAGAGGGTTTTCTTCTTAAGTAATCCACTATGAGGATCCTTTTCAAATTTATTATGAATTTTTGTGTTTGAATTTTTTTGTCTAATCTGGTGTTTTCAAGGACTTACGAGGCTTATGTAGATAGATATTTCCAATATAACTGAACAGGGGTTCCCAAATAAAGGGAAAAATAGGTTAATATGATCATAATGTCAAGGGATTATTTAGAAAACATTGAGAACAAATTATTATTTAGTCAAAATATTTCAAACCCAATTTTAGGGTTATTGACATCATGAACAACTAAGGATACAATGTGGATATTTATATAGAAAAATTATATTTATTTTTTAAATTTATTTATATAATATTGTTATTACTTGTTTTAAAAAAGTTATTTTTAAATGGGGTGTTTGATTAAGAATAGTTTTACACTATATGTTTTAACTTTTCTAAACATTGGTTAAAAAAATAATTAGATAAAATATTCATTTGAAAATATACATAATAAGGCTATGGAAAATTTATAGTTTTATTTTATAAAGTTAAATTCACCCCCTATTGTAGTATTTTATATACTCTTTTGACCCAAAATTTGAAATCAAAGGGTATTTAATGTTTATAAACACTTGGTTTGTTATAAACATTGCTACACTCATTCACATTTATTTTAAAATAGTATATTTGTATTTTTAAGATAAAATCTTTAAATGTTGGGATTTTATTGAATATAAATCCAATGAAATCACATGTATTTAATTTTATTGATTGTGAGTATTGGATTTTTCACATTAAGAAAATCATTATAATTATTTATGTATATAATTATGTTATTATGAATGGAGATTATTAAATAACTAATAAGGAAGTAATTACATTCCCAAAAGATGAAAATGATAAGAATCAGTTGAAATATTTAGAAAGAAATAATTTGGTGTATTCTATGAAAAAGTTATATACAGTAAGATTTCATATTATGGAGAAGCTAATTGTATTTGGAAGAAACTATATGTTAATCATATTGGTAGTACCGTAGTTATTAAAATGAGAAGAGTTATGCTCATAGGTAATTATATTTACAATGTTTTCAAACATGCTGAAACTATCTCAGAAAAGCGTCAAATATTTAACATCTTTTTGAATTGTATAAAATTTCATGGAATAAATTTTTTTTGATGATTTTTTTTTAAAATATTATACACATCATTCCAAATGAATGGGAATATAAGTGGGTAGTTATGTATGATACAAAACATCTTTCAACCTTATTATTATATGATCTTATTCAAAATATCTTTCAATATGAGGGATAATTAATAGGATATTTCGATAAAGAGAAGAAGAAATATAGAGTTGTATTTCATTCTATAACCATAGTAGCTAAAAAAGTATGTCTATCTAAGAAAGATTCTAAATATTCAAAGAGGGAGAAAGTAAAAGTTGAGACTAAAAGTAGTTTATCTAAAGCAAGTTTGAATGAACATGGTAATCTTGATAAAAGTATGAATAGGATAGTGGGAAAATATTTTCATTAAATGTACAAGAAAATTTATAATAAAAAAATATAAAAAAGATTTTTTGGAGATTATTTGTAACACCCCGAGATTTTATGAAAAATATTCTTTTTAATTTCATTAATGTCTTGTGTTGTATGCTACACCAAAATGAGCTTGTACAACACACATCCTTGACTTGCCTTGCATTACACGCAATCACGACCTTCGTCGATAGCGTGTGTAGTACGCAATAACGAGTTTCACTAAACAACAATATGCTATTAAAATATTATTAAAAATAGCCATTATGAATAGTAATAACCACTTTTTGAAATTTTATAAATTTTATTTTTCAAAATGGACTTCATTTTTGGATTTGGAATATCAAAATTAGCTTAGGGTGAAATTTTGGTACTTTTCAGATAACTTTCATTTTCTGATGAATAGTGAAAATCACTAAATTTTAATTAAAAACAACCTTTTTAATCGAAATAATTAATAGTGATAAATTATTAATTTGAGTGGTTTTAAAGTATATTTAGAATATATTTTTACAATTTAATACAATGTTGCTCATTGTATGTAATTTCACATTTAAACCAGACATAAACAAGTGTCAATCTTTTGATAGTTATTATCTCCTAAGAACACGCTATTTGTTTAGACGACGGGAATTAATTTTTAAATTAATTAATGCAACTGATATGTTTTGAATTTGGTAAAATAGACATCATTTTTTTGTTCATAATATCAAATATAGATTAGGCCTAATTTCTGGTATTTTCTGGAAACACTCATTTTTTTGATGAATAGTGAAACCACTAAGTGGTAGTTAAAAAAATGAATTTTTCATAAAACTTAATTTTACTGCTTCTGTGAGTGGAATTTCAAAAATCCGAGAGACATGGTTGATGTCAGTAAGTAAAATGTGGTTCAATGAGATAAAATTAATTTTTGTTGAATAGTAACTTTTTACTTTTTTTACCACGGTTAAAAGTAAATAGGGAAATTAAGGGTAAAAATGATATTATTATTACCCTAACACATGTAATAATTCTATTGGATAAGTTTAATTCTTCAAAAAACAAGCTTAGGAATAAAATATGACCATTTGGGCCTACTTGGATTAGATTAGGACATTTATTATTAATTTGTTTAAAGAAGGGTTAAAATAGTTAAAATCTAAGTTTAATAAGCAGATAATTTTTAATATAGGGTTATACATAAGATAAATTCGACTATAAATATTCATTAGAAATATAAAACGATTTCTTACATAATGGTATTTTATTTGTAATTTTTAGACATTAAATAATTTAATTTATTTATGACACAAAGATGATGCAGTAATTATATTATTAATGAAATATTGACATAATTGATGTTATAAATACCAAAATAAATGTAATTTGAGACTTTTTATGCATTCCACTACTTTTCTAGGTTAATATGACATGTTATTACTGATTTAATTAACTTTTGGCATACCAATAATCCTTTTATGAGTTTTACAAAAATCAATTACTAAATAGTGTCGAAATTGACATAAAATAGTTTTTTAAAAAAAGATTATATTATAAATTGTTATTTTATTCCTAAAAATATAAGATTCGGCCAAATTACTTAGATAAGGTTATATATATTAAAAATAAACAACTTGGGGTTCTTTTGGCTTCTTATAGTAAGTTTATTAACATTATAGTGTAAGAACACAAAAAGACATGGTAAAAGTAAAATTATCTAACTTAAAGTTAAATATAAATGATAAGGTTAAAATAGGAACCTAAACTTGTATAAATTATATTTTATGAGAGGATTTCGACCCATACCCACCTTAGCTTCTAAATAACTCAATTTGAAGCTATTTAAAAACGAATTTGGCTGTATAATAAAATAATATTTTTAGTTTTTCCAAAGGAGCCCCTCTCCTCCCTTATAAAAGGGCACCTCCTCCCTCTCTTCCTCACACCACTTTGAGCCTTCAATCTCGACCAAAACCTGAAACCTTATCTCTTCCACTTCCCTAGAAACATCCTAGAGGTTCTGGTCTTCTTTAATGACCAATTTTAGTGCCCTAAAAGGAGATCTCAAAGAGGCGCTTCAAAGAAGAGGTAATGTCCGTTACCGATTCTTTCAACATTATTTCTTCTTCCACTTCTTCTTCTTAGGTTGTTTCATTATGAAGTAATAACATCTGTATCACTCATATACAGATATTTTATTATAAGTATGAAACAACCCTATTTCATAATCTATCCATCCTACGGAAGACGAAATCACGGCGCGTGCGTACATACGGAATACCGTCTCCACGCCGTGGTGTAATCTATTTTCCACCACCACATTACTTGGATTGGTATAATGGTGTACATAATAACTATATATGATTATTGTAAAGTGATATTGATTCTGAAATAGTATACATACACTCAAATAAAATTCCACGATCATGAGAACGATATCATCGCTCGTGCGTACGTACGGACAACCGTCTCCACGACCCGATGAGATTCATTCTCCACGTTAACCATTCATGAATGATTATAAAGTATATATAATAAGTAATCATGAAATATTTGACATAATAATGATACAGGATTTATGTGTATATATATTTTTGTCATCTACTTAATTCCATTCAACTCAATAAAGAAACGAAAACAGCGTTCATGCGTACGTACGACCTACCATCTCCATGAACGGTGTATTTCTTTCCATTTACTGATCTATTATATATATGTATATTCTGAATATATATTATATATAAATCATGTTTTATATTATGGAATTAATTAATCATGATCTATGTAATCATATGAATAATTAAAAGTCAAAACACGGACGACAAATAAAACGATTTTACCCAAAACGCTTTTTAACATGGAATTTAAAAAAGAACGGGTAAAATAAAGTCATAAGTGAACCATATATGATATCATAACTGTGAGTATGATTCTGGAATAAGTCAATGACATTATTTAAATCATTATACAGGAGGTTCAGACACTTATGAAGCAAATCGGACCTAAGGTAAGGGAAATATCACAATCTCATTTTTATCCGAGATTGTTTATACTTTGGAATTTACTAGGGTGTATTTTATCATCCACATCCATGTTTCTTCAATATGTAATATTATTTCCATCCACCTAATTTTTTTTAATACAATTTTACCCTTCTGTGAGTTTTTAGTAAAAGATATGAAAGGAATCATTTGTTGTTTTTCATACGAGGTACTTTATGAATTTTCCGACAAAAGTATGAGAAGAATGTTTTTTTAACTTATACAGCATGAATGGATTTCTAAAACATTATTTCCAAGAATATTCCCTTACAAGTTTTCAAGTTTATTTTTAATCAACTTCATTTAGTTATAATTTTATGACATGTTAAGAAAGGAAAAGTGTTTTTGAAGTTGAAAGGATATTTTCCTCAAGAATGGAGTTCAAGTGTTTTATCAAAATTATTTTCTATCTAAGATAATAAAGGGTTTTGTTTCTATCCCTATTATTACATTGATTTGATTATGTTGTGATGTAATTATTTTTATGAATTCCTTTATCTTATATGAATTGTTTTATGATGTCACGATGTTTAAGATTCCCATTTTTATTACATGGGTTATGCTATGATGTATGGTTTATGATTTTGTGGAACACATAAGAATGGTATCATTATGAGATGGGTGGGACAAGTACCTCCCTCCAATGAATTGGGTAAAGATTTTATATCTCATGAGACAGACATGGTTGGAACGGCAGATTAAACCGGTTTAGTGAAACAGGACTAAAACAAGGAGTGAACTCGGTTCAGAAATAGACTTTTTCCACTAAGATAGTCTTGGAAATGAGTCTTGACTAATAAGAAATGATTATCTATGATTATGTGTGTATTCCACAAAGTTTCATCTTTTATGTTATGATTATTGGGATTACATTTCACTTCTATTATTTATCCCATGGTATGAAATTATGATTTCTTTTGCAGGTTAAGATTTCCAAAATGTTATGTTCATGATGTGATTGATTTTTCTTTTGATTACCCTTACTGAACATTTGAGCTCACCCTTTTGTGTTTTTTCCCAGGATATAAAGAAATATTTTAGGTAAAAAAAAGGGAAGATCATTATGGGAGATGTTGAAGATCTTTCACCATGATTAGAAGATTATATTCCGAGTTTCCGAAGACACTAAACTATTATGGTCCTTGTGTGTGTGTTTTTGTTATGTACTAAGTATTACACAAAAGTAATGTAATGTCAATGTACGTTACGATTTGGGTCTCTACAGTTGGTATCAGAGGAAAGGTTTAGTCAACCTTTGGAAACTAGGATGAAAAAACGTTAGTGATATCCCTAGAGATATTTCAAAGGTATGTCTAGGGATGTCCCTAAGGTTAAGTATAAGTATAGGTTATAGTACTAGAATTACGGTAACCTAAGATGCTAGATATTGAAGGTACTCCCCCTTTACTATGTTGTTTTCTCTAGCATGATTTTTTCCTCTCACAGAATTCTTTTTATGTTTTAGTCAATGTAGGGAACCAGAAGGAATTCAGTTAACATTGAATCCAATGGACAAATTGGTGACTATGAGCAACGAAATTGCGTAATGCCTAGAGAGAAAGATATTGTGATTATGCCGAATCTGTCATCGTGATATATGATTAACAAGGTGAAATTTAGTGGCATTCCTAAGTCATCAAATAAGAGGAAGATGGGATTTTATGCATGTTCACATAGTGAGGAGCATAAAGAAAGGAAGATTGAGATTTCTAAAGAAGGGAAGAAGAACTTTGAGGAATACCTAAAATGGAGGGACAAATGTTACTTGTGTTGAGAAAAGGGTCATAGAGTGATAGACTTTTATGGAGTTAAATGTCTTATCTATGGAGAACATGGGCATTACCCAACTCAATGCCCTGACCTAAGAGGTTACATCTAAATCAAGGAAGGACTTATTCCATGACAATCATTGAAGGGGATGGTTTGAAGTGTTTGTGTATAGGTATTCAAAAATAATGTTTTTGAGGTACTTTTATGGTATATTGGAATACCTATATATTGGTCCATTGTGGTTTTCCATAAGAGTATGGCATCGGTAACCATGGAAAGTGATTGAGATATTTTTGGTAAGCAGATGATATGTGAATAATGAAGGGATAAGAAGATAATGAGATATTTGATTGTATTCATGAGCTCATGATTGATATAAGGACTAAGTGATATCATGGTTTGAGTATATAGAATTTTGAGGATTTTGGTATGTGGAAAGTGTTAACTTTTAACTGCATTCATGTTTTCACTATGGTTCAATTAATGGGTATTCATTCTTCAAGAGAATACATGATTAAGGTATTCACATATCTTATGATATATGGGGGATAAATTATGGTATTCACGTGATTTTTATGTGACATTTCAAGTAATCAGTTTCTTTATACTATGAGCTTGTACCGAAGTATTTTAGATAAGACTAAATATTGGAATGGATTATGTTGGACATAAGTTAGTATATAACTTTTTTTTGATATTATTGATGGGATGTTATAGTAATATAGCTTTATAAAAAGGAAAACCTGCAGGACGGGCGACAACTCATCACGTCGGACAAGGCTATGGGAATCGAACCCACAACCGAAGTGTGACTGACCTTTATCACCTACCACTGGCCTACAGGAAGTCCTTGTTTAGTAGAAACTAGTTTTATTATATTAATCAGTATGATATAATTATTATAAGTCCATTTTAGGAACCATATATGATTAATCTCACTATAGATGGACTTATGTATTTTTTGATAACTTTTCTATCCTTTTGTTTGAGACAGATGTAATGACCCATCATTCTATCACATGATCTGCTAACACATCACGAATGACAAATTAAAATTCATTTCATTAAGAGATGAAGTGGAAATTTTCCAAAGAATGACCAACGGTGAGACTATACCAAAATCACGAATGTATTTATTCTAATTCCAATTTCATCAACTTTAGGGAAATGATCTTGAAAACCAAAAATGTTTTCCTAGTGCTCTTTTATCTGATGAATCAGATTGTACCTTATATTGTCACAAATTTATGGCTTTGTGATTGTTGGCTTTTCCATAGCCATGTTCTCTACCACTCTCCATAAGAACATGATGGTTAAATTTCTCTTCCATATCCATATTTTCAACTATGTGGAAACCCAGTGATTAGTTTATTTGGGTAACCGTTACGTTTCATAATTTTGTTTTTAAAGATTGGTTTTGGTATTCCATTTTATGATGTGGGATTCTGTTAAAGAAACTTTTGAGTAGTAAACCATTTATCACCCCGAAGAATTTCGAGGGTGAAATTCATTTTAAGGGGGGTAGAATGTAACACCCCGAGATTTTATGAAAAATATTATTTTTAATTTCATTAATGTCTTGTGTTGTACGCTACACCAAAAGGAGCTTACACAACATGCATACTTTACATGCCTTGCATTACACGCAATCACGACCTTCCTCGATAGCATGTGTAGTACGCAATAACGAGTTTCACTAAACAACAATATGCGATTAAAATATTCTTAAAACTAGCCGTTATGAATAGTAATAACCACTTTTTGAAATTTTGTAAATTTTACTTTTCAAAATGGACTTCATTTTTGTATTCGGAATATCGAAATTATCTTAGGGTGAAATTTTGGTACTTTTCGAATAACTTTCATTTTCTGATGAATAGTGAAAATCACTAAATTTTAATTAAAAACAACCTTTTTAATCGAAATAATTAATAGTGATAAATTATTAATTTGAGTGGTTTTAAAGTATATTTAGAATATATTTTTACAATTTAATAAAATGTTGTTCATTGGATGTAATTTCACATTTAAACAAGACATAAACAAGTGTCAATCTTTTGATAGTTATTATCTCCTAAGAACACGCTATTTGTTTAGAAGACAGGAATTAATTTTTAAATTAATTAATGCAACTGATATGTTTTGAATTTGGTAAAATAGACATAATTTTTTAGTTCATAATATCAAATATAACTTAGGCTTAATTTCTGGTATTTTTCTGGAAACACTCATTTTTTTGATGAATAGTGAAACCACTAAGTGGTAGTTTAAAAAAATGAATTTTTCATAAAACTTAATTTTACTGCTTCTGTGATTGTAATTTCAAAAATCCGAGAGACACGGTTGATATCAGTAAGTAAAATGTGGTTCAATGAGATAAAAATATTTTTTGGTGAATAGTAACTTTTTACTTTTTTTACCACGATTAAAAGTAAATAGGTAAATTAAGGGTAAAAATGATATTATTATTACCCTAACACATATCCTAATTCTATTGGATAAGTGTAATTCGACCAAAAACAACATTAGGAATAAAATATGACCATTTAGGCCCACTTGGATTAGATTAGGACAATTATTATTAATTTATTTAAAGAAGGGTTAAAATAGTTAAAATCAAAGTTTAATAAGTAGATTATTTTTAATATAGGGTTATACATAAGATAAATTCAACTATAAATATTCATTAGAAAGATAAAACGATTTCCTACATAATTTTATTTTATTTGTAATTTTTAGATATTAAATAATTTAATTTATTTATGACACAAAGATGATGCAGTAATTATCTTATTAATGAAATATTGACATAATTGATGTTATAAATACCAAAATAAATGTAATTTGAGACTTTTTATGAATTCCACTAATTTTCTAGGTTAATATGACATGTTAGTATTGATTTAATTAACTGTATTCGTACTAATAATTCTGTTATGAGTTTTAAAAAAATCAAAAACTAAATACTGTCAAAATTGAAATAAAATAGTTTTAAAAACAAATATTATATTATTAATTGTTATTTTATTCCAAAAAATCTACGGTTATGCCAATTGACTTAGATAAGGTTATATATATTAATAATAAACAACTTGGGGTACGTTTGGCTTCTTATATTAAGTTTATTAACCTTATAGTGTAAGAACACAAAAAAGACACGGTAAAAGTAAAATTATCTAACTTAAAGTTAGATATAAATGATAAGGTTAAAATAGGAACCTAAACTTGTCTAAATTCTATTTGATGAGAGGATTTCTACCCATTCCCACCTTATCTTCGAAATAACTCAATTTGGAGAAATTTAAAAACGAATTTAGCTTTATAATAAAATAAAATATTTAGTTTTTCCAAAGGAGCCCATCTCTTCCATTATAAAAGGGAACCTCCTCCCTCTCTTCCTCACACCACTTTGAGCCTTCAGGCTCGGCCAACCCCTGCGAAATTCTCTTCTCCACTTCCCTAGAAACATCCTAGAGGTTCTGGTATTCTTCAAAGACCAATTTTAGTGCCCTAAAAGGAGATCTCAAAGAGGCGCTTCAAAGAAGAGGTAATGTCCGTTACCGATTCTTTCAACATTATTTCTTCTTCCACTTCTTCTTCTTAGGTTGTCTCATTATGAAGTAATAACATCAGTATCACTCATATACTGATATGTTATTATAAGTTTGAAACAACCCTATTTCACCATCTATCCATCCTACGGAAAACGAAATCACCACGCCTGCCTACGTACGGAATACCGTCTCCACGCCGTGGTGTAATCTATTTTCCACCTCCACCTTATTGGATGGGTATAATGGTGTACATAATATCTATATATGATTATTTTAAAGTTATATTGATTCTATAATAGTATACATACACTCAAATACAATTCCACGATCATGAGAATGATATCATCGCTCGTGCGTACGTACGGACTACCGTCTCCACGACGCGATGAGATTCATTCTTCACGTTAACCATTCATGAATGATTATAAAGTATATATAATAAGTAATAATAAAATATATGACATAATAATAATACTGGATTTATGTGTATATATATGTATGTCATCTACTTAATTCCATTCAACTCAATAAGGAAACAAAAACAACGTTCATGCGTACGTACGACCTACCATCTCCATGAACAACGTATTTCTTTCCATTTACAGATCTATTATATATATGTATATTCTGAATATATATTATATATAAATCATGTTTTATATTCTGGAATTAAGTAATCATGGTCTAAGTATCATATGAATAATTACAAGTCAAAACACGGACGACAAATAAAACGATTTTACCCAAAACGCTCTTTAACATGGAATTTACAAAAGAACGGGTAAAATAATGTCATAAGTGAACCATATATGATATAATAACAATGCGTATGATTCTGGAATAAGTCAATTACATTATTTAAATCATTATATAGGAGGTTCTGAGACTTACAAAGCAAATCAGACCTAAGGTAAGGGAAATATCACAATCTCATTTTTATCCGAGATTGTTTATACTTTGGAATTTACTGGGGTGTACTTTATAATCCACATCCATGTTTCCTCAATATGTAATACAATTTCCATCCACCTAAAAATTTTTTAATACAATTTTACCCTTTGGTGAGTTTTTAGTAAAATATATGAAAGGAATCTTTTGTCGTTTTTCGTACGAGTTACTTTTTGAATTTTCTGACAAAAGTACGAGAAGAATGTTTTTTTAACTTATACGACATGAATGGATTTTTAAACATTATTTCCAAGAATCTTCCCTTACAAGTTTTCAAGTTTATTTTTAATCAACTTATTTTAGTTATAATTTTATGACATGTTAATAAAGGAAAAGTGTTTTTGAAGTTGAAAGGATATTTTCCTCAAGAATGGAGTTCAAGTGTTTTATCAAAATTATTTTCCATCTAAGATAATAAAGGGTTATGTTTCTATACCTATTATTACATTTATTTGATTATTTTGTGATGGAATTATTTTTATGAATTCCTTTATCTTATATGAATTGTTTTATGATGTCACGATGTTTAAGATTCCCATTTTTATTACATGGGTTATGCTATGATGTATGGTTTATGATTTTGTGGCACACATAAGAATGGTATCATTATGAGATGGGTGGGACCTATATCTCCCTCCAATGCATTGGGTAAAGATTTTTTATCTCATGAGATAGACATGGCTGGAACGGCAGGTTAAACCGGTTCAGTGAAACATGACTGAAACAAGGAGTGAACTCGGTTCAGAAATGGACTTTGTCCACTAAGATAGTCTTGGCAATGAGTCTTGACTAATAAGAAATGATTCTCTATGATTATGTGTGTATGCCACAAAGTTTCATGTTTTAAGTTATGATTATTGGGATTACATTTCACATATATTATTTATCCCATGGTATGAAATTATGATTTCTTTTTCTTGTTAAGATTTCCAAAATGTTATGTTCATGATGTGATTGATTTTTCTTTTTTTTACCCTTACTGAGCATTTGAGCTCACCCTTTTATGTTTTTTCCCAGGATATAAAGAAATATTTTAGGTAAAAAAAGGGAAGATCTTTATGGGAGATGTTTAAGATCTTTCACCATGATTAGAATGTTATATTCCGAGTTTCCAAAGACACTAAACTATTACTGTCCTTGTGTGTGTGTTTTTGTTATGTATTAAGTATTCCGCAAAAGTAATGTAATTTCCATGTACGTTAAGCTTCAGGTCTCTACATTATTTTCTATGAATGTAAGAAACCTACTTATATCAGGCCAAATTATCCACAACTAAAAAGTATTGATATGAATGATAGCAGTTTTAAGATTTTCTACAAGAACAAATTCATGAAAACTCCTAAATATTATGACACATAGAGTGTAAGTTTTATAAATAAATCTTCATGAAATTATTATAATTTTAGTTCCAAAAGTCATAATATTTTGGAATTATATGATGTAATTATAAATACAAATCAAATGTTCCTATAGATAAAATATTCTAAATCCTTAAACAATTTTAAATTAAATGTTAATTATCCAAATTTGGATGAAAAAAAATGTTCAATATATTATTATAAATGAAAACCAACTTCATCTAATGTTGATGATTATTTACCAAGATATGAGGAAGTCTCTAGATTTGTTACTTTATTAGGAAAATAAAATAATAATGTTTCCATAACAAATGAAAATATTAAGGTAATACATTTAATGTATAATTAAAAAATTTTAAAATTTCCCTAGAGATTTATATTCTTAAATTTGAATTAGAAAAATAATAAAATTATACATCATCTGTTGATAATACAGATTTAATTCTAAAACTAAAATAAAAAATTAATATTTAGAAAAAAAATCCAATAAAATTTTCTACCCCAAATGGATATTTTTTATAATATTCATAGATATATGACACCTCATCAAAATTCATCTATAATACACTTTGAAACATCAAAAAATTATTTTCAAAATAATTTTTTTGTTTCTTAAAGTGAACTATTCTATAAAAAATTTCAAGGTAGTGGACACTTAAATAATAAATGTTCTTTGAACAATGTGTAATATTTTTGTTTTCATAGATCATACATTTATAACGAATTAGAAGATTTAAAACACATAATATTTAGATAGATATTGATTCTAGATGTTTTAGTTACCAAAAGTGTTGGACCAGTATGATTGGGTATAAATATTCACAATTTTTTATTTCTATAAAATAATAAGAGTACAAACAATAGTAATATTGGGTCCATGTATAGTGTATTATTAAGTTATATTACTAAAAAAAATATATTCATTTAGATGATTATCAATATGAATGGTGGAAATGTCACTTGTGTACATAGTCATTAATGAGATATATATAGAAAAAGTGATATTTTTTCATGGACAACCGATGATTTTAAATGTTTTATTTGTTATAGTAATTAAGATTCACCTCATTAGAATAATTAAACTAGGTTATGAAGGATACCTTATAAACTACAGGAATTATAAATATACTTTTTAATGTTCAGATGGTAAATTTATTCTATCTTTTGATAGGAAGGAGAATGCATACACTATAATATTTTATGAAATTATAAACCGAGATATTCATTTCCTTAATGTTGTGGGAGATTAATCATGGTTATGGAATAGAAGGTTAAGACATTATAATATTTTATCTTTAGAAAAAATTTCATTAAAATTACTAGGTAGAGATTTACCAAAACATATCTTTAATTCTTTAAATTTTTTTCTCATTGTCAATTTGGAAAGAAAATCAAGATATGTTTTAAATATATTAGTAAATTTTAATCTTTTGAAGCATTATAATTATTGCACATGGTTTTTTCTTTCAAAAAAACTAAAAACATTGGAGGAAAATATAATTATATATCTCAGTTTATGGCTATACTAGATATTTACGAACATATTTTATAGGGAAAAAGTCAAAATGTAATTTTAATTTTTAATACTACGCATCCTTGTAAAAAATTGACAAAAACATACCATTGGTCAGTATTTAATTTGATCATGGTAGAGAATTTTAAAATAATTTTTTTCATACTTTTTGATATAAAAAAGGTCAATTACATAATTCTCCAACACCTAGAACTCCTCAAAAAACGGTGTTGTTGAATGAAGAAATAGGATTTTTTATGAAATCACTAGAACCATTTTGATTGAGTACTGAATTGTAATAATTTTTAGGTTGAAACAGGTAGTACTTCCCATTACCCAATAAATATTGTTTTATTTTGACATTTTCTTGATAAATATATATAAGTCTTGTATAGGAAAAATACAAAACGTTCTCACTTATGTGTTTTTTGATGTAAAGTATTAATTTTGAATAGAAACAACAATTTAAATAAATTCAATATAAAATATGATGAAGTAAATTTTTAAAAAATATATAACCAGTTCTGCATATCTTATGATTAATAAAAATAAATATTTTTGATGAAGTAAAAGGGTATATAATATTTTATGAAATTGATCCCATTATTTTTAAATGATCTAAAACCACATCTTTAATGATATTTAGAAAAAAATTTAAACCCATGTTGGAAAACTATTCTCTTAGTATAAAGGATAAATAATTTTTTTTCTAAAGTTTTACCTCTAGAAAAAATTAAATATATCATTGAAGAAAAATGTTTAGAAACCCATGGAATCAGAAAATCTAAAGAAATTAACCATATAATAATATCATTATAGATATAGATTAATTGGTCAAAACCAGAATTTCTTTAAGAAATGAATGTGATTATTGTGAATTTTTATCACTATATGATCCTAAGACTGTTGATGAGGCTTGTGGTGATGAATATTAACTAAAATAAATATTTGAAGAAGTCAAGGAATTTGTGAGGAACAAAGTTTGGACATTAGTTTAATGTCCAAAATGATTTACCTGTAATTGGAGTAAAATGGGGTTTCTTTAACCCAAATGTTGAAAATGGAATAATACATGAAATAAATATATTTATTTAAAAGGGTTATACTAAAGAAGAAATAATATACTATAAATAAACTTTCACTCCAGTATTTAGGCTTGAATCACTTATTATACTCATATCATATTCAGAATTAATATATTTAACTCTTCTCCAAATGGATGTAAAGTTTGATTTCCTTAGTGGATATGTATAAGAGAATGTTTAGGTAAAACACCACCATGTTTTGAAATTCCAAAAAGCTCATATAATTTTTAAGAATAACTAAGTCACTCTATAGAGTTAAAAAATACCCATTATGCTAGAATTGTAGATTTATCATATTTTTTTCTATATAATTTTATTAAGGGAGATGCTTATCAAATATATTTTATTAAGATTGATTTTAATGATACCATAATTTTTCAAATTTATTTCAATGACACTATATTTTTCTCATCTCCAATAACACATTATAATTCCATTGGATATTTTAGGAAATTTGAGTTTCAATGGATCATGATGGGGAACAAAACTTTTGGGGTTTTCAATTTTATCAAAAATAAGGAGTGACTTTTATATCTAAGTTTTTTTATAAAATATATACTTAATTTTATATATATGAAAATAATAAAAGTTTTTGTAATTCTATCAGAACCTCCAAAACACTATATATGACGGAATATCATAAAACATTTGATCAAAATACTTTTAGATAAGTGATTGGAAGTTTATTATACCTTGCATATAGTCTTCCAGAATTATTATTTTTTGTATCCTTATCATCAATATAATAATAAAATAAAAAATATTCCCATATAAAAGCTATAAATATAATTTTCCATTACCATAATGAAACTATGTAATTTTTTTTTATTTTATTCTTCTAGAAATGACATTGAATTAAAAAAACATTAAATATAGACTTTCGTGTACATAAAATGGATAAAAAATTATATGAATAACATATGATTACATTGGAGAGCCTTTACTATATTGTGCTCCAATCATTTTTTATATAGAAACAAAATATTTTTTATTTTACCTAATATAGTTCGAGATTTTTACACTTCAATTGAGTTAAGGGAAGTAAATTTTCTAATGTTTTGTATATTTACTCTTTTTAAGAAGTCATATAAACAAATCATTAATTTTGTGTCTACTCATGTTATCATTCATCAGGAAGTTTATGAAATGTTTGTAACCAAAAAAAATCCAGATAAACATGCTATTTTTGAAAACTAAAGTGTTGACCCATTAATTTTTCTTCAAATAAAAATGTCCCGGAACTCTAAAATCTCTTTTTGGATACCCAATGAGTGTCTATAGGGGTTTATTATCTTCTTATTCCAATAAATAGAGATATAAACAGTGACATTACATGTTATCTTTTCTATGGTTTCCTTTGTTATATGATTATGTTCATCCTAGTAATGTATTTCTTCAGTTACATTGATTTAGTGAAAACATTCATAAAAAATTTGAATATTCTTCCTTAACTATGTTTCATCCTCAAATTTTGTGGTAATATTTATGAACATTGAGAAAATAAAAAACAAAGAAACTCTAGTTAGGGAAAAGGATTCCTTTATTCATGAAGAAACAATCAACGAGATGATATAGGATGAAATCCCTTATTAAAAAATTTTTGTTGATAATATGAACCTATGTTTGTATGATGTAAAAATTTAAAAACATAAATATTTTTTTTAGAAAAGTGGAAAATATGTGAAAAATATCTTCCCTTTCTAAGGTTTATACAAATTCAATGTTAGATTTCAATTTTTTCCCTTCATGATGGAGATGGTATAGAAGATACCCGTTGAAACAACATTTGGGTTGGATAAGGCTATAGATTTCAATATAAAGGATCAAACTTATCAAAATCATTAGGAATAAGAAAATAGGGGAAGTCAATCATAAAATTTATGAAAATAAATGTTTGGTAAGGATTTTCTAAAAGAAATGGATAATATTCAATCAAGTGTTTTTGTTTCTAGTATGGTAGAACATCCTTAATATGATCTGGATATTTATGAGTCTCAACATATTAATGTTTCAAATGTTCCCATTTTTGTAAAATAGGGAAAATTAAAAGAAGTGTTTATTAAAAAAACTATTTCTAAGGATATATAGGTTAACTTACATAATTAAATTGAAAAATATAATTAATGAATAAGTAAACATACTCAACCTTAATAGGTGACTCATTTTATAGGTATCATAAGTCTAATAAAAATTAATAAAGTGGTTTATGATCTTAAAAATCAGTAATATATTGAGTAATTTTCAAATGCATCTTCAACATCTGATCAGATCAGTTAGTAAAGTATGTTTATTTGATACATCTCGATGAACATGAATCAGGGTAATATAATGATAAATTTTATAAAAATAAAATATTATGGAAACAATCATTATATGATGATATTAAAAATTAAGTAATTTTCTAAAAATCAAACAGTTTAAAGACGAAAAGAAATAGGTCATTCTAGGTGTCTAGGGCCTTTGGTTCTTAGTGTTTCATATGATTCCCCCAAATCTACTTGAAATAAAACTATATAGAATATAGATATTAAATTATTTATTTTCATAAATTATTTTATTATATTGATGGAATTTTGGAAATTTTCCCTAACATATAATATGGTGTATGTATATCGACATGAAGATTTAATTGATTGAAAATCTCAGTTCTGTAAATCAATTTGTAGAAATTGTAATTCAAAATGAGGATAAGTTCACGAATTTTAAATGTATATAAAAATAATACTCATGAATATTAAATTAATTCTTCAGGTGGATAAAACACACTAAACATATTTAACATTTTATGATGAAAAAAATGATGGATTGAGAAGAACCAAAAAGAATGATTCCAATTTTCCGACCTCCATAAATTATAAAGTATAAGAGACTATTAGGTCAGTTTATAATATTAAATTTCATATTTTAAATCATTATGAAAATGATTCTAAACAAATAATGAATATAAAAGTGTTGGAAGATAATGTTTTGGGGCTTAAGAGAACAATGGTTGTCCTTGAAGAAGATAAGGGTGAATCTAAGAAAGTCCATGTTTGGGAAGTTGAAATAAAAAATATGGAGTTGATTTTTTCTTAATCATGGAGTTATCATAAATATTTAGAGATTATGAAGATTACCATCAAGATTATATTAGAGAATAATTCCCACTTAATTTTACATTCTCTTTAAATATTAATTAAAAATCCAGACAAACAAAATTTGCATAAGTTTTTTGGATGGATGTTTCATCATTATATTTTGCGTGGAGTTTTTTACAAATATATTTGTATTAGTAAATTTATATATTTTCATAGGAGTAATTTATTTCTAAAACTATTAAATAAATGTTATAGAAAATTTATTTCATGTTATATTTTATTACATAACATTTCAGATACACTTTCTACCTTATATAAATCATTTCTAACATCTAAAAGTGGGATAAGAGATGTAATATTTTAGGGCAAAACATCTAAAAATTATTAGAGAATGATCTAAAAATTTTGGGAGAATGATATTATATTATAAAGAGTGTAAACTCTATTGAAATGGGGTATTAAGTAAGTGAAAAATGAGAAAATTAAAAATTGGATATTATATACGATAAGGGGATTAAATGTTTAGATGTTTTTTAACATTAAATTTTCAACTAAAAATTTATATTTTTGTGATTTTATAAAGGGAGATATTTTTGAGTCAAATTTTTTCTATCAAAAGTTTATAACTATTTTTCAAAATCACATTCCCCTTACTTACAAGTTTATACATTACTACATTTTATGCTTCCAAATTTTTTAAAATTTTTTGGAAGATAAGAATTATTTTTACCAGAAGAAGAAAATTCATTCTGTTGGAAAATATTCTTATTATAATTATTTTTAACTTTTACATATAATTTCAATGTTTTTAATGATTATTTGTAAATTCTAGAAGATGAGGTATAATTTTACATTAGAATAATTTTTACCAAGTCTGTTTAATAATAATTGTTTGGCGGAGGATGACATCATTTATAGATGAAATTCTATAAAAACTCTCAGAAAAAGAAACTATATTCTATACGAAAAAGAAGAATTATTTTACTAAATAAAATGTTTTATGAATTTTAATGTATATATATCAATATTTTTGTCTGAAATATATGAAGTGTTTAAGTATATATGTGAAGGAATAGTTTTTCAAATGTTGTTGCGACTACCTATGAGATATATAGAATATGACCATGGTACAAATTCTTATAAAATGAAGTTGAATTGGAGGTGGGGGAAACTTTTTAAAATTCAAAAATAAATGATTTTAATGTTACATTAATGTTTTTTAACATCTTTTTAAATTCATATGGTGTCATTTAATCATTTAGAATGTTTTCTTCTTAATGAATCCACTATGAGGATATATTTAAATGAATTAATTTTTTTTGTAATTGATTATTTGATTAGGTGTGAATGAGGGATTTTAAGTTTTAGGAAGATAGATATATCAAATATTCATAATCGATGATTCCTGAGTCTATGGACACAAAGGGTTATCTTATATTGGTATCATGTGATTCCTTGGATAAGGAAGAAACACTATTATTATTTGGTTAAAACCATAGATACTGAAGCTCGATGTTTTTTATTTCCATAAAACATAATGTTAAAATGTGGATCTTCTTACAAAAATTTATTGTATGTTTCTCTTATATAAATTTTATAAGAATGTTGTTACTTGTTTTTACAAGTTGTTTTTCCACTGTGAATTTGGTTAGGAATAGTATTAGATAGTATGTTTTAACTTTTTTTAAAAATTACTATAAAAAGAATCAGACATAATTTCATTCCGATATAATGAAATAAGTTAGTTAATGGAAATTGTTAGTTTTATTTTATAAACCCCATATCAAAACCCTACTTGTATAATTTCAAATAATCTTTAGATCCTATAAGGATTTTCTTTACATCAAAAGGATTATAATGATAATAATCATACAAATGAACCAAATTATATGAGTGGCCATATATAGGAAAATAATGTGCACTATTACATGACATTATTAGAAAAGGTTGCAATGATGTTATTTGGATCCCCCGGTCTAACATGAATCACCAGAGCACCATGGGATCACATCCCAATCACATATGGATAAAAAATTATTGATTTATAATGGTAAATAAGTTTTAATACTTTCACCCTTATGATCATATTTAAAATATAAGAAATATTCAACTAATTTATTTAATAATATCAATGAAATATAAATACATTATATAAATAATGTCCCAAAATATATTTATACATATAAAAATAAATATATTAAAATTTCACTACTTATTTATATTATCAAACATACAAAATCATATACAAAGAACCCAAATATCAGCCATCCTATCACCTTTCTAGAAATTTTACCATACGATCCAAAACCTAATAAAACACTTGAATCATAAATATCATCATCTATCATGTGTGGGAAACATTCCCATACCTCTATCATTTATTATAAATTTTACAATACCTCAATGAATACTTGTAGAGTGTGTTTATAATGTACTATATTTGGAGGGGGCACAATAAAAATCTTGGAAATATTAATAATAACAAAAAAAATTCTTTATTAATATTAATGATTATATTTTACATATTCACATTCATTAAAATAATTATATATTACTTTTAAAATTGAAAAATGAAATAGTTTAATTTTAATAAATATTTTTTTTAGGTATTATATTTTTTTATTCAAGAGATTTATTTCTAAATTTTAGAATATAATTTTCTAAAATAGAAATAATTTTCGATATCATCATAACAAGTTTTTCATTGGTTGATTTTTTAATATTTTTTTGTGATTAGTGATATCTATAGATTTTTATAAAAAAGTAATTTGTTAACAAGTATTTAGAAATTATCATTCTATTTTGGATTGGTTTTGAAGAAAAATTACTCCAATTTCACTAAAAATAATCAAATTAATATAATAGTAATCAGTATTATACTTAATTTTTGTTATAAATATAGTTTTACTCTTGAAAAAAATTTAAAAAAACTATTTTTATTTTGTTTTGCATCTTAAATTAAAATATATTCCTAGTACTTCAACATATAGAATCTTTAAAAATGGGTTTTATATTGGGAATCATGATGTTCAAGTTTGGTAATGAAATTAATTTAATTTTTTTCATAATGAATCATGACTATAATAAATTTTTATCACTACAATATAGGGTAAAAATGGTTAATTAGGGTTAAAAGATCATGATGAAGTCAGATAATCTCATCTCAAATATTATTAGATAAGAGTATTTTGAACATTATCACTATAACATAATAATTTTATTTTTTTATTTTCACATTTCCATGATTATTATGTTTTTAATATTTAAAAGTTATTAATAATATTAATAGGGTCACTCTCTTAACATATAAAAGCGAAGAACATCTCATCGCTAATTCACAAATATTCACCACTCTAGCTTGAGAAAACCCTACCCAAATATGTTCCCAGATCTCATGCCATTATCTAAGTTATTACTGAATCTCATAAAGAAAGTCCTCTAAGTATTATTGAGTAAGTTAAATGTGGTTTTCAATATAGTGTGAGTTAAAGAATGTATGTTGGGAGTTAGACTTAAGGTAAGAAATTTTCTTTAAAACAATATTTAAGAAGTTTACATGTCTTATTTTCAAAACTTTTTCTAAAATATCAAATTTTTATAAAATGTTTTAATAATTATATTATTATACTAAAATGGGGTTTTAAAGTCATTTTAAACTATCATTGAAATTTTGTACAATGGTTTAACAAAGTATCTTTCTAATGATTTCTATAGAGGTAAATTTTGAAAATGTCTGAATGTAAAACATTTTTTATATAAATTAAATTATAAAACTTTCTCACTTTCAAAATTATTACACTTTAAGAATAATAATCTATATGTTCCCATGGGTGTTAAATTAAAAATATTTTTCCCCATTATTAGAAAGATTTTTTAAATAGTTTTCGAATAAAACATATTTTTATCCATATTTTTAGTGAATCCTAATTTTTTTTAATATGTGTTAAATGAAATATTTTAGGATATTTTATCATGTAAATGAAATATTTTATATTTATATGTATATTATGGTACTTTTATATTTTTTATGATGAAAAGTTAGACTGTCAAAGATCATAATGATAGGTGAGACCGATATAGATCTCATATGCATTGGGTAATGAATTTTTTCTCTAGAGAATTTTGTTGGAATTAACTAGATAGGTTATTCCCTTTAGAAGGGTTCTTGTATGGGTTATATAAAGATGATGAAACAAGGAACCTAGATGAAATTTCTATGAAAAATAGTTTTTTGGAATTTTTTTATTTCACATGGTAGGAAAACGAGCTTATGTTTTCAAAAAGATTATGACCCTTTTATAGGTGAAATATATTATTTTCAAGAATTTATTCTCAGGGGTTCTAATGTTTTATATTTAAAATTTTTTATCTTTATTTTTCAATAATTATTCCATCTTAAATATTTTATTAAAAAATTTATGGAATAATTTTGATGTCATAACTAGGTAAAAGAATATGTGAGCTTATTGATTATTATGTAAAAAGGAAAAAGTTTATAATATATATCATATATTTTCAAAAGGACTAATGGGTTTATTTGTCTCTTATTTCACTTATTGAGTTTTTTGTTCTCATATCACATTTTATAATATTTTCTACAGGTCCTTAGGATGAGTAGTAACTATAATATGGTCAATATTTCCACAATGTAAGATCATTTTTAAATAAGTAAAAATAAATTTAAATGAAACAAAAGTTGAAATTTAAGTATCATGTTTTTCTGGAAAAAGTAAACATTGATAATAAGTATCAACATTATAATGTATTTGTTCAATATATAATATTTTTTTTAATTATCTAAAACTTTAAATAAAAAAGACCACGGGAATGTAAAATAGTGAAATCCTTTATATTAAACCCATAATTTGGTGTTTTCATGGGTATATATCCTTATATTTGATTTTAGGGAAAGGATTAGATAACATTAATATCTAGGATGTTATTATGAAAATTAATATAAGGGATTTTAATTTATAGATTATATAACATTACCCTATCTAATATATGTCTATTTCAGAATGGGTTTCTATAGAGGAACCAAGTTGAATGAAATGGAATGGAATTACATGGATAATATCCTTTTTGTATTAATAACCAATAATGGTTTGAATTAGAGTAGAAAAGTTTATAGCTCTGTTAACATAGTTGATATAAGATATTAAGGGTGGTAACCATGCTATAGGGAGACCAAAAAATATTCATAGGACCATTTATATAGTTTACATTTTCATGAAACAATTCCCAATTTCATTTTGTATAACCTCAAACATGATGGTATAAAAAGGATGGATCAATAATCTGGAAAATATTGCCAATATTTTGGGTTGTTCAAAACATAAAAAGGTAATTATTTAGATTTATTATTTTGAATTTGAAGTCAATCAGTGATGGTAATTATTTAATAATATCAAGGAAAATTATGAGATTCATTTCATCAATTTGAATATATTTATGGACTTTTTCATTGAGAATTAATTTTTTTATGTCATTATAAATAGGATATAAAAGATTTTTTTGGAACTAAAGGAAATGTAGGATTTTTTTGTTTCCTATAAATCCAATTTTACTAGATTTCCCATGTATGAAATAATTTTTGGTTATGGACATGATTATAAAATTGATTGGTTTTACTTCAGATTAGAACCATGTCTATAAATAATTTTTCCCTCTCATGATATTAAATTCTAAAAGAATGTTGGTCATTGTACCAAGAAGTTTGATATGGAGTTTTTTTACTTTTACAAAAATAATGAAATGTAATGGTCTCTATGGAATGTTATGTGGAATAATTCATGAAATAAATCTAAATGTTGGGGGAATTAATGTCCTTATTGTGATAAATGTGGTATGAAGCTTCCTATTGAGTGTCTTGTTATATCATGGAATCATTCAAAGTGTGTTTAGTTAAGACATAAAGCTCATGAATATAAGGGAAAAGGTAATGGTTACGGTTATATCTATAATTTTAATCAGTATGTTAGTTGTTTTAAGTTTAATTTATTGATCCATTATAAAAATATGTGTTCAAAGATAAAAACTAAGGATTTAAATCATCAAGAACATAAGAATAAGGGTTTTTAAAGTCATTAATTAACACCTCGTGAAATTAATGATCATCCAATGATGTTATTAATGGTACAATACCAATTTACACTAATTAGGCCAATGTCTTGTTTGATACAGGTCTACACATTCTTTTATTTTTTGTCAGATTTATAGTTAAATGAAAATTTCAAATCAAGAAATGCGGATAGATATTTTTTATAAATCCAGATGTATAAATTATTATCGATATAAATATTTATAATAATGTTCCTACGATTATCTATGGAATGTGTTTTCCAAAAAATATAAATTCCATTTCTTATAGTTGAGTTTGGTATTATTCTAAATATGGAATGGATTTATTTTTTTCATTCTATGAAATATTATTGGTCTAAGGAAGTTATATTCAATCTTAAAGTGACTTAAAACATGTAAGTGATAATGTTTTATTACCATTGATAACAAATAAAGGATTTACGAAATTGATTAATTATGTTAGTGAGGGTTATATTTCACATATTTTTGAATTAAATGATATTATAAATATAAATGATATTTTAGTGGTAAATGAATTTGTGGCTATATTTAATTATGATTTATATAGTTTTATTCCTAGTAGGGAGTTTTAATTCACTATTTAATTTGTTTCTAAATCTAGTATAATTTCGAATGACCATAATTAAATAGAAACATTACAGACAATAGAATTGAAAGGTGGTTATAATATTTTTTTGATAATTTTTTCATTCATGCAAGAAATTCACCATATGGGACCCTATTTTGTTTATTAATATGAAGTATGGTTCTATAAGGGATTACATTGATTATAGATAAATCAATAACATTACTATTAAGAATAAGTATCTATTGCATCATATAGATGAATAGTTTGACAATCTTCAAGGAATGAGGTATTTTATTAATATTTAACTTATGTTTAGATATCATCATCCAATAAAAATGGAAGAATAAATAATGAGGAAAATTTTTTATACAAGAAATTACCGATATGTGTTTGTGGTTATACCCTTTGGGATGGAAAATGAAACTACTATACTCATAGATCTTATGAGTAGTGTTTTCCATGTGTATTTAGATAGATTTTTAGTTGTGTTTATTATTATCATTTTGGTATATTATAAAATATATGTGGTCCATGATAAAATTGTGAGAATGTTTATATAGACCTTAAAATAAATAATTTTAATTGAATGTTTAGAAAATGAGAGATTCAATAGCAACAAATTTCTTTCCTCTAGAATATTGTTTCTAAATTTGGAATAAATATCAATACTATTAAATAAAAAGTGGTTGATGAATGTAAATAAACTACTAATTTCACTTATAATTGATGTTTCATTATATTGGAATACTATTACCAATGGATAGTCAAAACCCATTCTAGGGTAGCTAATACACATATAACGTTAACTCGAAATTGGGTCATTTTTTTTGAAAAAGGTGGGTGCTAAATATTTTCTTGATTTAAAAATATGAGTTGTTAATGAATAAATATTAGAATAACCAACATGACATTTTGAATCATTTATCTAATGTAATGCTTCATTACAGTGGATTGGTTTTGTTTTATTGCATAATGACTGGGTAATTCCTTTTGAACGACACAAACTAAAACCTTAGGAACCAAATTATCCAATGCATTAAAATGATATTATAGTGGTATTTCTTGTTTTAAATATTTTGAGGCATATTTAATATGGTGAGAAACCTGAAATATATATGGATCATTGATTTTTATGTGTATATTAACTCAGAAATAATTTAAAATGAGTCAAAGAGAAGACTAAAACTGATAAAGGATTATGATTTATTAGTTATATATTATAATGGTAATTCAAATAAATTTGATAAATATTTAATCCAAAATATAATGTATCATTAACAATTCTATTCTTGAAAAAAACATATTATAAATGATATGATTATTTTTGGAATTGAAATTGTGTATGAATAAATCCCCTTACTTTTGACACATATATCAATGTTATTATCCTTGAAAAAATTAACTACGAAGACTCAAAAAAGTATGTTGGGTTGTAAGAGAAAATAAAACTGGTTAAACAGGGTATGTTGTCTAAATTTTATGTTGACAATGAGGGTTTAATATGACTTGGAAGGGAAATAAAATTCATGATGGGAATTGATATTTTAGAGAAGTCAATGACCTTTTGGTCTCAATTATTTCAAATTGATGATGAAATTAGTCCCCAAACCAGATGTATTTTTCATATGCCGATCCATTATATGTGGTCACCTGTTTTTATTATGGATGTGGTTTATAACAGTTATGACCTTATTTCTAATGGATTATGGCTATTTAGGTATGGTAATGTCTCTCCAAATTGCAAGATGGGAATGAGAGTATGGGTGCCCATATCATCTAATAATAGTATTTTTTTCATTATTTGATTACCTTATAGAATTTATAAATATTATCAACATTCTACCATATAACAAATCTATTTATAATGGTTTTCCAAGTGATATTTATTTTCTATGACAAAGGGTTCATTCATATCTCAATGAAGGTAATTGTAACTAAATTTTTTCATTGCCATATACAAGACACATTAGACCTTTTAAGGTCATGTGAGATAGTATAATGTGGTTCCTTTTAATGATATACTACCATTAGTAAATTAATTATCTTTTAAGTTCATACATCTAGGACTAATGATGTATCTTTTTATGGTCATGCAGGTATGACAATCATGTATTTTGGTTTAAGTTGATAGGATTGGGACATGTATTTATAGTTTAACATCATAAATAACAGGCCATATTATATATTGTATAAATTCAAAATTAAAGAGATAATGTGTGAGTATTACATATGGAAATCTAGTTTGGAACATGCAAATGAGAAATACTTTTTGGTTTAACCTATAAAATTACCCAGGTGATGGTTTGACATGGGAAACAATGAGTTGAAGTCCCTTGGTATATATAGAGCATTGGAAGATTACAAGAATAAGATGATCAATGATATGACCAATGCTTACACGTGCTTGGTGTCCCATAAAAGTTTTGAATATAGTGGGAAGAGAGAAAATCCATCATAGGGATATATTCATCCTAACTAGATGACTCAAGAGAAATAAGTGGTTTAATTATTTCTCATGTATCCATAGTATGGATCCTTTATGATGTAATGAACTACATGTGAAATGTTTTATAGTCATAGACTCTAGGGAAGAGGAATAAAATAATTTAGGAATCCTAAATTTCATATATGAATGGTGTTCTATGTGAGTAGTAGGGGTTTTCCCATGTCGTGGTCTTTAAACATTGTTGATCACAAAAGGATTTTGAAAGACATAACCATTAATGAAATTAAATTAAATTTTTATCTCTAAAGATATTATATGAGATTCCAAAAGATGTTTCATCTTGGGAATGAACTACCCCAACAATATTACATTTTAACTTTCTCCATCTAATGATTACTCTAAGACATTAATGAAGGGAATTAATTGATTGATTTTCATAACGGGGAGTTCATAAGTGAGGTGATTCATCTTAAAAACTTATTATTTAATAAAATAGATTGTACTTTTTAAAATTGTGTGTTAGGGGTATTTATATTATATAAGAGAAATTATTTTCCCTAGAACTAGTGGAATCTATCTGCCACTATAATTTCATCGTTTCTTAGGGATACTTCTATAATAATAAATGAGATAAATAAAATATCCTGTATAATACATATTTTCCCTTAATTTTCACTGATATGTAAACTAGTTTTCTTTTTTATCATTGCTAAAATGACATACCAACCCATTAATTATTATGCAACAACAATCCATGATTTAATCTTCTCTTTAAATCAATTTCACCATCCATGAGAAAGTTATCTAACAGTAATTAATTTACAATATGAGAAAAAAAATTTAATTTTAAGAGTCTTATAACTGATATGTAAATATTTTATAGTGTATGAATTCATATAATATGTATTTTTCTTCAATGTCGGTGTGGATGAAAAGCATCTACCAAAACAATCTTACATGGCTGAAAATAATGATCACCAATTCTACAAAGATTGATTTCCACGGGTGTGAGAAAGTTATATAGCTAAAATGGATTTCTTCTATGACACTAAAAAATAAAACCTAACTATAAATAAGATTTGTTTTCAAATAAATCCCGATATTATAGTAAATTTCCTTTTACCATTTTCTTACCTTTTAACATTCTTAAAAATTAAGATCAACTATATTTCAATACAATAAAATCCCCATCATTATAAATAAATATGTTTGAAATTTATAGGAAAAAATTATGCAAAAAATGAATCAATTTTTATATGATAAGAATGGGTTATATAACATTTCATGAAAAATTATCATCTATGAGCCTTTAAATACATCAAGAGGTTCCCACAGCTGACACACTGTAGTTGAGCTATGACACTTTGAAGTTTATATGACCTAAAAAGATCTTACTTCTTTACACTATTCCTATGAAATTATTAACATAAGATAAAATGACCCTTCAATAATAATGTTAATCACTTGACATTAAAGAAATCCCTACCTTCAGAGTGAAATTATTAAATTATCAATAATATTCATAATTCTTATGAGGCATATACTTCACATAATTTGATTGAAAAATTCATAAAATTTCGATTTTTTTATATCATAATAAAACATTATCCTATGTGTTGAATCAACCTTAAAATATTATATTTTGGTTATTTATAGGAATAAATGAGAAATAAATTTCATGAGCTTCAACTACAACGGTGGTAGATATGATAAATAACATCAATGATATTCAACAAAATTATCTTCACCTAAGACATTTACACATCTCAAATGTTTTGGGAGTAAGACTTTAAGAATATCTAGTATTAGATAGATTACCTATATATAGACTTGGTTTTCTCTAAATTTCAAATATTCCTAATCCCAACTAAAGAAAAAACCAAGAAACTTGATCAACCAATAACATGATATGGTTTAAGACACCATTTCTTTGATAAGACCCTCTATTAGGTATGTTAAGTATATATAGGATTATGTTCATGTGTACAATATTTTAATTTTTAAAAACAAATGTGTATTGTATTACCTAAGTTTCATATCTACACATTTATCCCAAATAGATCCACTACTGAGTGGAAATTTGGGAGGTCATCAAGTTGGGGCCTTCACCCTAGTGGTATCATCATTATTGATTAAGTGTAACAGCCCAAGACTTTATGAATTTTTTTAAATTTCATTAATGTCTTGTGTTGTACGCTACACCAAAAGGAGCTTGCACAACACACATCCTTGACTTGCCTTGCATTACACGCAATCACGACCTTTCTCGATAGCGTGTGTAGTACGCAATACCGAGTTTCACTAAACAACGATATGCTATTAAAATATTATTAAAACTAGACGTTATGAATAGTAATAACCACTTTTTGAACTTTTGTAAATTTTATTTTTCAAAATGGACTTCATTTTTGGATTCGGAATATTGAAATTAGCCTAGGGTGAAATTTTGGTATTTTTTCTGAAAACTTTCAATTTTTGATGAATAGTGAAACCACAATGTGGTAGTTAAAAAACTGAATTTTTCATAAAACATAATTTTACCGCTTCTGTGAGTGGAATTTCGAAAATATGAGAGACACGGTTGATGTCAGTAAGTAAAATGTGGTTCAATGAGATGAAAATAATTTTGTGGTGAATAGTAACATTTTACTTTTTTTTACCACGATTAAAAGTAAATAGGGTAATTAAGGGTAAAAATGATATTATTATTAACCTAACACATGTCCTAATTCTATTGGACAAGTTTAATTCGACCAAAAACAACCCTAGTAATAAAATATGACCATTTAGGCCCACTTGGATTAGATTAGGACATTTATTATTAATTTATTTAAAGAAGGGTTAAAATAGTTAAAATCAAAGTTTAATAAGTAAATCATTTTTAATATGGGGTAATACATAAGATAAATTCGACTATAAATATTCATTATAAATCTAAAAATATTTCCTACATAATGATATTTTATTTGTAATTTTTAGACGTTAGATAATTTAATTTATTTATGACACAAATATGATGCAGTAATTATCTTATTAATGAAATATTTACATAATTGATCTTATAAATACCCAAATAAATATAATTTGAAACTTTTTATGAATTCCACTAATTTTCCAGGTTAATATGACATATTAGTATTTATTAATTAACTTTTTTCGAACTAATCATTCTGTTATAATTTTTACAAAAATCAATTACTAAATAGTGTCAAAATTGACATAAAATAGTTTTTAAAAAAAATGTTATATTATTAATTGTTATTTTATTCCTAAAAATCTAAGGTTCGTCCAAATAACTTAGATAAGGTTATATATATTAATAATAAACAACTTGGGGTTCGTTTGGCTGCTTATAGAATGTTTATTAACCTTATAGTATAAGAACACAAGAAGACACGGTAAAAGTAAACGTATTTAACTTAAAGTTAAATATAAATGATAAGGTTAAAATAGGAACCTAAACTTGTCTAAATTATATTGGATGAGATTATCTCGACCCATCCCCACCCTATATTCGAAATTAATCAATTTGGAGCTATTTAAAACCGAATTTGACTTTATAATAAAATAATAGTTTTAGTTATTCCAAAGGTGCCCCTCTCCTCCCTTATAAAAGGGCACCTCCTCCCTCTCTTCCTCACACCACTTTGATCCTTCAAGATCGGCCAAACCCTACCAAATTACCTTCTCCACTTCCCTAGAGACATCCTAGAGGTTCTGGTCTTCCTCGAAGACCAATTTTAGTGCCCTAAAAGGAGATCTCAAAGAGGCACTTCAAAGAAGAGGTAATGTCTGTTACCGATTTTTCATATTTATTTCTTCTTCCACTTCTTCTTCTTAGGTTTTTTCATTATTAATTAATAACATCAGTGTCACTTATATACTTATATGTTATTATAATTATGAAACAACCATATTTCACCGTCTATCCATCCTATGGAAAACGAAATCTCCGCGCGTGCGTACGTACGGAATACCGTCTCCACGCCGTGGTGTAATCTATTTTCCACCACCACCTTACTTGGATGGGTATAATGGTGTAACTAATAACTATATATTATTATTGTAAAGTGATATTGATTTTGAAATATTATAAATACATTTTAATACAATTCCATGATCATGAGAATGATATCATCGCTCGTGCGTACGTATGGACTACTGTCTCCACAACGCGATGAGATTCATTCTCCATGTGAACCATTCATGAATGATTATAAAGTATATATAATAAGTAATAATTAAATATATGAAATAATAATGATTCTGGATTTATGTGTATATATATGTATGACATCTACTTAATTCCATTCAACTCAATAAGGAAAAGAAAACAGCGTTCATGCGTACGTACGGTCTACCGTCTCCATGAACGGTGTATTTCTTTCTATTTACTGATCTATTATATATATATATATATGTTATGAATATATATATTATATATAAATAATGTTTTATATTCTGGAATTAAGTAATCATGATCTAAGTAATCATATGAATAATTACAAGTCAAAACACGGACGACAAATGAAACGATTTTACCCAAAATGATCTTTAACATGGAATTTACAAAAGAACGGGTAATATAAATACATAAGTGAACCATATATGATATCATAACAATGATTATGGTTCTGAAATAAGTCAATGAAATTATTTAAATCATTATACAGGAGGTTCGGACACATACGAATCAAATCAGACCTAAGGTAAGGGAAATATCAAAATCTCATTTTTATCTGAGACTGTTTATACTTTGGCATTTACTGGGGTGTATTTTATCATCCACATCCATGTTTCCTCAATATGTAATATTTATAACCTTCTAAAATATTTTAAATCCAATTTTAACCTTTGGTGAGTTTTTAGTAAAGGATATGAAAGGAATCTTTTGTCGTTTTTCGTACGAGGTACTTTTTAACTTTTCCGACAAAAGTACGAGAAGAATATTTTTTTAACATATACGACATGAATGGATTTTTAAAACATTATTTCCAAGAAGCTTCCTTTACAAGTCTTCATGTTTATTTTTAATCAACTTCTTTTAGTTTAAACTTGTATGACATGTTAAGAAAGGAAAAATGTTTTTGAGGTAGAAAGGATATTTTCCTCAAGAATGGAGTTTAAGTGTTTTATCAAAATTATTTTCCATCTAAGATTATAAAGTGTTCTGTTTATATCCATATGTTTACATTGATTTGATTATGTTATGATGGAATTATTTTTATTATGTCCTTTTATCTTATATGGATTATGTTATGATGGAATGATGTTTAAGATTTCCATTTTTATTACATGGGTTATGCAATGATGTATGGTTTTTGATTTTGTGGCACACATAAGAATGGTATCATTAAGATATGGGTCGGACATATATCTACCTCCAATGCATTGGGTAAAGATTTTATATCTCATGAGATAGACATGGCTGGAATGGTAGGTTATACCGGTTCAGTGAAACAGGACTGAAACGAGGAGTGAACTCGGTTCAGAAAGGGACTTTGTCCACTAAGATAGTCTTGGAAATGAGTCTTGACTAATAAGAAATGATTCTCTATGATTATGTGTGTATGCCACAAAGTTTCATGTTTTATGTTATGATTATTGGGATTACATTTCACTACTATGATTTATCCCATGTTATGAAATTATGATCTCTTTTGCAGGTTATGATTTCCAAAAGATATGTTCTTATGAATATGACGTGATTGATATTTCTTTTGTTTACCCTTACTGAGCATTTGAGCTCACCCTTTTATGTTTTCTTTTCCACAGGACATAAATAAAGGATTTAGATTAAAAAAAAGAAGATCTTTATGGGAGATGTTGAAGATCTTTCACCACGATTAAAAGATTATATTCTGAGTTTCCAAAGACACTAAACTATTACGGTCCTTGTGTGTGTGTTTTTGTTATGTACTAAGTATTCCGCAAAGGTAATGTAATGTCCATGTACGTTAGGCTTTGGGTCTCTACAGTTGGTATCAGAGGAAAGGTTTAGTCATCCTTTGGAAACTAGGATGCGAAAACGTTAGTGAGATCCCTATAGATATTTCTAAGGTATGTCTAGGGATGTCCCTAAGGATAAGTATACGTATAGGATACAGTTCTAGAACTACGGTAACGATCATAGAATTTAACCTAAGATGTTAGATATTGAGGATACTCCCCCTTTATTATGTTTTTTCCCTAGCATGATTTTTGCCTCTCAAAATATTCTTTTTGGGTTTTAGACGATGGCTGGAACCCGAAGGAACCGTGTTGATCAATGCAATGATTGTCCTCCTGAACAAACAAATGTTATGGGAGATGGAGTGAAAAATCTTATTGCTATACTTACACAAGCTATGAATCATTCTGGACTTCCAAATTACTAGAGAAGGGAACAATATTCTATTCAGTCCTTCATGAGGCAACGCCCACCTTCTTTCAGTGGGTCTTCTGATCCACTTGTTGCTGAAAAATGGATCAGTACTACTGAAAAGATATTTTCAGTTCTTCAATGTTCTGAACATGATAAAGTCA
This sequence comes from Viscum album, assembly GCA_963277665.1. Taxonomy (NCBI): domain Eukaryota; kingdom Viridiplantae; phylum Streptophyta; class Magnoliopsida; order Santalales; family Viscaceae; genus Viscum; species Viscum album. Next base: position 1,805,147,322 of record OY728156.1, read on the forward strand.
TCTTAGCAGTATATCGTTTGGAAGGTGAAGCTGATCAATGGTGGAATCTTATCAAGAATACGAGGCAAAGAGATGAAATTGAGTCCATGGAATGGGATGAGTTCAAGAACTTATTTTTCAACAAGTACTTCCCTCGTATTCTTCGAACAAAGATGGAGAAGGAGTTTCTTGAACTAAAGCAAAAGGATGATGAATCTGTTGGTATATACGAAGCGAATTTTACAAAGCTTGCAAGGTATGCATCTGGATTTATCATCCAACCTTAAAGTAAAGTTGATCGATTCTTCAGTGGCTTAAAACCAAATCATCAAAGGGCATTAGCTATAAGAGACTTTAGAAGCTATGAAGAAATTGTGCATTGTTCTATCAAGGTAGAAATGGAAGTTGGTGTTACTTATCCATCTCATAGTTTTTACAAGAAACGAAAGATGGAGTTAAAGGAGAAATCTTAGAATAATGGTGAAAAGAAGACGAATATTTTCTTATGCTCAAAGTGTGGAAAGAAGAATGGTGGAGATTGTCTTAAAGGGACTAGAAAATGTTTTATGTGTGGAAAAGAAGGTCATCAAGCAGCTAAGTGTCAGAGTAATGGAAAAAGGGTTTCTAATGATGTGAATAAAGAAAAGACTGTAGAGAACGCACCAACAACACTTCAATGCTTCAAGTGCAAGGAAATGGGGCATTATGCTAATAAATTCCCTAATCCAAGGGTTAGTGATGATCGACGTGAGCAACCACTTAAGGCAATGGAAAAAGGGAAGTCACATGCGATCACCATTGGCGATGTTGAATATGACAACGATGTGGTGGAATGATTAAGTGTTTATGTTATGGGATTACAGAATAATGTTGTATATAGTATCGTGGAATATTGGAATATTTATGTTTTGGTCTATTGTGGTTTTCAATAATTTTATGGCATTGGTAACCATGAAAAGTGATTGTAATAATTTTGGAAAGAAGATGATATTCACATAATGAAGGGATAAAGAGAATCTAATATGTTTGATAGTATTCATGAGCTCATGATTGATATAAGGACTAAGTGATATCATGGTTTGAGGATATAGAATTTCGAGGATTTTGGTATGTGGAAAGTGTTAACTTTTAACTGTATTCATGTTTTCACTAAGGTTCAATGGACATTCATTCTTCAAGAGAATACATGATTAAGGTATTCACATATTTGTAATTTGACCAACAAGATATATCTTATGATATATGGGGGATAAATGATGGAATTCACGTGATCATTTTCTTTATACTATGATCATGGACCGAAGTATTTTAGATAAGCCTAAAGATTGGAATGGATTATGTTGGACATATGTTAGTATTGTTTAAGGATAAAACTTTTTTGATATTGTTGACGGGATGTTATAGTAACATAGATTTAGAAAAAGGACAACCTACAGGACGGGTGACGACCCATCGCGTCGGAAAAGGCTGTGGGAATTGAACCCACAACCGAAGTGTGACTGGCCTTTATCGCCTACCACTGGCCTACAGGAAGTCACTGTTTAGTAGAAACTAGTTTTATTATATTAAGCAGTATGATATATGTAGTATAAGTCCATTTTAGGAACCATATATGATTAATCTCACTATAGATGGACTTATGTATTTTTTGATAACTTTTCTAACCTTTTGTTTGAGACAGATGGAATGACCCATCATTCTATCACATAATCTGCTAACACATCACGAATGACAAATTCAACTTCATTTCATTAAGAGATGAAGTGGAAATTGTCTAAAGAACGACCAACGGTGATACTATACCAAAATCACGAAAGTTTTTCTTCAAATTCAAATTTCATCAACTTGAAAACCAAAAATGTTGTCCTAGTGCTCTTATATCTGATGAATCATATGGTACCTTAGATCGTCACAAATTTATGGCTTTATGATTGCTATCTTTTCCATAGCCATGTTCTCTACCAATCTCCATCAGAACATGACAGTTAGATTTCTCTTCCATATCCATATTTTCACCTATGTGGAAACCCAGTGATTAGTTTATTTGGGTAACCGTTACGTTTCATACTTTTGTTTTTTAAAGATTGGTTTTGGTATTCCTTTTTACGATGTGGGTTTCTATTAAAGAAACTTTCTAATAGTAAACCATTTATAACCCCGACGAATTTCGAGGGAGAAATTCATTTTAAGGGGGGTAGAATGTAACAGCCTGAGATTTTATGAAAAATATACTTTTTAATTTCATTAATGTCTTGTGTTGTATGCTACACCAAAAGGAGCTTGCACAACACACATCCTTGACTTGCCTTGCAGTACACGCAATCACGACCTTTCTCGATAGCGTGTCTAGTACGCAATACCGAGTTTCACTAAACAACAATATGCTATTAAAATATTATTAAAACTAGCCGTTATGAATAGTAATAACCACTTTTTGAAATTTTGGAAATTTTATTTTTCAAAATGGACTTCATTTTTGGATATGGAATATCTAAATTAGCCTAGGGTGAAATTTTGGTATTTTTCTGAAAACTTTCAATTTTTGATGAATAGTGAAACCACTAAGTGGTAGTTAAAAAACTGAATTTTTCATAAAACATAATTTTACCGCTTCTGTGAGTGAAATTTCGAAAATCCGAGAGACACAGTTGATGTCAGTAAGTAAAATGTGGTTCAATGAGATAAAAATAATTTTTTGGTGAATAGTAACTTTCTACTTTTTTTTACCACGGTTAAAAGTAAATAGGGTAATTAAGGGTAAAAATGATATTATTATTACCCCAAAACATGTCCTAATTCTATTGTACAAGTGTAATTCGACCAAAAACAACCTGAAGAATAAAATATGACCATTTAGGAACACTTGGATTAGATTAGGACATTTATTATTAATTTATTTAAAGAAGGGTTAAAATAGTTAAAATCAGAGTTTAATAATTAAATCATTTTTAATATGGGGTAATACAAAAGATAAATTAGACTATAAATATTAATTAGAAAGCTAAAAATATTTCCTACATAATGATATTTTATTTGTAATTTTTAGACGTTATATAATTTAATTTATTTATGACACAAATATGATGCAGTAATTATCTTATTAATGAAATATTTACATAATTGATGTTATAAATATCCAAATAAATATAATTTAAACTTTTTATGAATTACACTAATTTTCTAGGTTAATATGACATGTTAGTATTTATTTAATTAACTTTTTTCGATATAATCATTCTGTTATGATTTTTACAAAAATCAATTACTAAATAGTGTCAAAATTTACATAAAATAGTTTTTAAAACAAATGTTATATTATTAATTGTTATTTTATTCCTCAAAATCTAAGTTTCGGCCAAATGACTTAGATATGGTTATATATATTAATAATAAACAACTTGGGGTTCGTTTGGCTGCTTATATTTTGTTTATTAACCTTATAGTATAAGAACACAAGGAGACACGGTAAAAGTAAAATTATTTAACTTAAAGATAAATATAAATGATAAGGTTAAAATAGGAACCTAAACATGTCTAAATTCTATTGGATGAGAGGATTTCGACCCATCCCCACCTTATCTTCGAAATGAATCAATTTGGAGATATTTAAAACCAAATTGGACTTTATAATAAAATAATAGTTTTTGTTATTCCAAAGGTGCCCCTCTCCTCCCTTATAAAAGGGAACCTCCTCCCTCTCTTTCTCACGCCACTTTGAGCCTTCACGCTCAGCCAAACCCTGACAAATTACATTCTCCACTTCCCTAGAAACATCCTAGAGGTTCTGGTATTCCTCAAAGACCAATTTTAGTGCCCTAATAGGAGATCTCAAAGAGGCGCTTCAAAGAAGACGTAATGTCCGTTACCGATTCTTTCATCTTTATTTCTTCTTCCACTTCTTCTTCTTAGGTTGTTTCATTATTAATTAATAACATCAGTATCAATTATATACTGATATGTTATTATAATTATGAAACAACATTATTTCACCATCTATCCATCTTACGGAAAACGAAATCTCCGCACGTGCGTACGCACGGAATACCATCTCCACTCTGTGGTGTAATCTATTTTCCACCACCACCTTACTTGGATGGGTATAATGGTGTACATAATAACTATATATGATTATTGTAAAGTTATATTGATTCTGAAATAGTATACATACACTCCAATACAATTCCACGATCATGAGAATGATATCATCGCTCGTGCGTACGTACGGACTACCGTCTCCACGACGCGATGAGATTCATTCTCCACGTTAACCATTCATGAATGATTATAAAGTATATATAATAAGTAATAATGAAATATATGACATAATAATGATTCTGGATTTATGTGTATATATATTTATGTCATCTACTTAATTCCATTCAACTCAATAAGGAAAAGAAAACATCGTTCATGCGTACGTACGGTCTACCGTCTCCATGAACGGTGTATTTATTTCTATTTACTGATCTATTATATATATATATATATATATTCTGAATATATATATTATATATAAATCATGTTTTATATTCTGGAATAATGTAATCATGATCTAAGTAATCATACGAATAATTACAAGTCAAAACACGGACGACAAATGAAACGATTTTACCCAAAACGCTATTTAACATGGAATTTTCAAAAGAACGGGTAATATAAAGCCATAAGTGAACCATATGTGATATCATAACAATGAGTATGATTATGGAATAAGTCAAATACATTATTTAAATCATTATACAGGAGGTTCGGACACATACGAAGCAAATCGGACCTAAGGTAAGGGAAATATCACAATCTCATTTTTATCCGAGATTGTTTATACTTTGGAATTTACTGGGGTGTATTTTATCATCCACATCCATGTTTCCTCAACATGTAATATTTATATCCTTATACAATAGTTGAAATCCAATTTTACCCTTCGGTGAGTTTTTAGTAAAGGATATGAAAGGAATCTTTTGTCGTTTTTCGTACGAGGTACTTTTTGACTTTTCCGACAAAAGTACGAGAAGAATGTTTTTTTAACTTATACGGCATGAATGGATTTTTAAGACATTATTTCCAAGAATCTTCCTTTAAATGTTTTCATGATTATTTTTAATCAACTTATTTTAGTTTAAAATTGTATGACATGATAAGAAAGGAAAAATATTTTTGAGGTAGAAAGGATATTTTCATCAAGAATGGAGTTTAAGTGTTTTATCAAAATTATTTTCCATTTTAGATAATAAAGGGTTCTATTTATATCCCTATTTTTACATTGATTTGATTATGTTATGATGGAATTATTTTTATTATGTCCTTTTATCTTATATAGATTTTGTTATGATGGCATGATGTTTAAGATTCCCAGTTTTATTACATGGGTTATGCAATGATGTATGATTTTTGATTTTTTGGCACACATAATAATGGTATCATTAAGAGATGGGTGGGAAATATATCTCCCTCCAATGCATTGGATAATGATTTTATATCTAATGAGATAGACATGGCTGGAATGGTAGGTTATACCGGTTTAGTGAAACAGGACTAAAACGAGGAGTGAACTCGGTTCAGAAAGGGACTTTGTCCACTAAGATGGTCTTGGAAATGAGTCTTGAATAATAAGAAATGATTCTCTATGATTATGTGTGTATGAAACAAAGTTTCATGTTTTAATTTATGATTATTGGGATTAAATTTCACTACTATGATTTATCCCATGTTATGAAATTATGATCTCTTTTGCAGGTTAAGATTTCTAAAAGATATGTTCTTATGAATATGACGTGATTGATATTTCTTTTTTTACCCTTACTAAGAATTTGAGCTCACCCTTTTATGTTTTCTTTTCCCCAGGACATAATGAAAGTATTTAGATTAAAAAAAAAAAGATATTTATGGGAGATGTTGAAGATCTTTCACCACGATTTGAAGATTATATTCCAAGTTTCCAAAGACACTAAAATATTACGGTCCTTGTGTGTGTGTTTTTGTTATATACTAAGTATTCCACAAAAGTAATGTAATGTCCATGTACATCAGGCTTCGAGTCTCTACATTAAGGTTAAGCCTTATAGGTACACCAAAGGTATGCATACTTTGAGTAGTTTCATAGGGTACTAAGACTATACAATGTGGTATGGGTTTCAAATTCATTCTCTTACTATAATAAGAACATCATCCCATACATAATTAGTATAAAGATCTCATAAAAGAACAAATTCCACATGATTCATAGATATGACCAGATAAATCTCTTGGATATGGATATGATCCCTATGGATTCAAGATTAAGAGATTTTTTTGATTAGTTAATTTCCTAAATCTCTAAGTGGGACAATGTGAAAATGTCCCCCACCACATGTAAGGGATCTATTTTTTATAGTGAAAAATACCATTGATCTAGATATTTTCCCATGATTCTATATCCCTTTCAAAACATGGTATGAAATATTTATTAGAAGAAATGGTTGTGAGATAAATACAAGGAGACCTTGATGATTCCTGTCATGGAAGAACAATGGGATTTTGGGTTCAAATTTTCCAACACTAGTGAAAGGCTGATATAATAAATAGTGTTGGGATATCAGCCCTAGGGTCAACCAACTGGTCTATATGGTATCCTTTTTATTAATTTTTGTTACTGGGTATTTACACATGATGTCAAATTAAAAAAAAAGGATAAGGGTTTGGATACCTATGATGGTGGCTCAATTGGGGAATTATTTTTGTCCAAACCTAGCTTTGCTGATATTTTCAAATCAATTTCAAAATTTTCAAAACATCTATTAGGGGAAGGTTCCATTCAAAATTATTGGACCATTCCATGTTTTTTGGGGTTGGATCACAACCCACATGAGAGGCTATGAGTATTCAACGATAATGAAATTCTTGGATATCAATTCAATACTTTGCACTATAACAATGGTATATTTAATCCAATATTAATTTTTTATCATGAAATGGGAAATATATTGATTTTTTTAATCAGTTCATCTTTTCAACATACACAATTCCAACTTTAACTATAACTAACTATTCACTATAACCCATCCAAATCATTCATTTATAATGGAACAGATATATGGTGTTATAGCTACCAGGATTGATGGGGAGACTATTTGTGAGTTATAAACACCCCGAATATTTGGGAAAAAATTCCATTATTAAAAAATTAGTGTATTTCTCCACCTAAAAGAGGGAATGTTTAACAACACACCATAGTTGCATTATTTTTTTGGATGATTCTCAAACATAATTTTATAGGCATACATGTCAAGTTCTCCTTGGTCAATTATATTTTCATATATAAATTAATTATAATAATTCCTAGATCTGGTCATAACACAGTTAGTAGTTAGATGATCTTGTAAATTAAATTTAGTGTTTAATAGTTACTAAATTCAATGATGAATAGGGGGGATGATGGTGGTTGGAAGACCTAATAAGAGGCTATTGACATAAAATCCATTTATGGATAAAATTTGTAATTAATGGTAGAGACCCCTTAGCTCCTCTCACTCGATAGGTGGGGTATCTTTTCTACCAACCATCCCAGTTAATGATTAATTTAAAAAATTCTAGATGGAGTGAGGTTCTTCTAGGTGAAATTCTCATGTATGTATAAAAATTATGACAAATATTTGAAAAAAAATATTTTCAATGTAAACATAATTATATCTATTATACTATAATTTGGAAAAAATAAAACTTTATTCTGAATGATATATAAAAGTACAAAGAACCCCCATAAAAACAATGATTCATTTAGCATAAAATCAATGGTCTCAAAAATAAAATACACCATGACCCTTACTGAAAAAAGTGACAACCACAATTATCCATTATAATTAAGGGATAAATTAAAAGGGTATAACTATTTTTATTGACAGTAGTAAATTAGTAAGATCCATAGAAGAAATCCCAAATACAAAAAATATTCTACCTTTTTTTCAAAACAATGTAGGGAAACTAAATAAGCCAGGAAAATAATAAAACAATTTTATAATTAGGAATTACTATAAAACAAACCACATTCAAAATCAACAATATTTTGGAAGGGAGTGATAATATATCAAAGTTTGATGGGGAAATTTTGGACATCATTAATCAATAAAGTATTTCATTTCCTTATAAACATTTTATAAGATATTTTCCTGATGTTGAATTACATTTACTACCCAAATGATTCATCATTAACATGGTTAACAATTTATTTGGGACAAAATTTTCAAGGAATTTTTTATCTATCCTTGAAAATAGTATCATAAACCTCTTGAATCTCATTTTAATCAAATATTTTACCTTGAACTAGAAATAATATAGAATCACATAGTTCTATACATTATTAATAACATATTCTAAAACCACTGTTTATTGAGTTTAAACACTAGAAGAACCTCCAAGAGGCTCCATAGAATACTAATTAATCTAATCAAACACATGATAAATAATTCCTCTCTTATTAAAAAACTAATTAACATAAAAATATTAGACTGATTTAGAATCATACCTAACTTTATCCTATGAACATATGAGGGGATTCTTATAATCAATATTGGACTCAAATTCATGGATCCACTTTGAATATGGATTTTTTTGGGTCTTCTACTTCTTCTATGAATGCCTTGGGCCTACGGAAAAATATTTTGAGGTGAAGGAAGTATATGGAGAAGGAAATATTATTCTATAGTATGAACCTTTCTTCTATGCTAAAAACCAAAGAATTTTATTTGTACCTCATCCCAAAATGTAATGAGACATAGAGAGATGTTCCAAGTCCCGTTGTGTCAAATTGGCCCCATCAAAATAGAGTCATTCTATTGGGACCCCTATTCGTTCATGTAGATCACTATGGATAATTGAGATAAAAGGGCACACAGTGTAAAATATTGAATATCCTTTTGGTAAAACTGTGAATACCTATGATACCTAGGTGATAAATTCTATGATGATGGTTTTTTTCTACCTATATTTACTCTAATATATGAGAGTATTCATAAATATCCCTTTAGTCCATAATTAATATGATTTGACCCAACAAATTATTGAATATGACGTGATTGATATTTATTTTTTTACCCTTACTGAGAATTTGAGCTCACCCTTTTATGTTTTCTTTTCCCCAGGACATAATGAAAGTATTTAGATTTAAAAAAAAGAAGATCTTTATGGGAGATGTTGAAGATCTTTCACCACGATTTGAAGATTATATTCCAAGTTTCCAAAGACACTAAAATATTACGGTCCTTGTGTGTGTGTTTTTGTTATGTACTAAGTATTCCGCAAAAGTAATGTAATGTCCATGAACATCAGGCTTCGAGTCTCTACATTAAGGTTAAGATTTACAGGTACACCAAAGGTATGCATACTTTGAGAAGTTTCATAGGGTACTAAGACTATACAATGTGGTATGGGTTTCAGATTCATTCTCTTACTATAATAAGAACATCATCCCATACATAATTAGTATAAAGATCTCATAAAAGAACAAATTCCACATGATTCATAGATATGAACAGATAAATCTCTTGGATATGGATATGATCCCTATGGATTCAAGATTAAGAGATTTTTTTGATTAGTTAATTCCCTAAATCTCTATGTGGGACAATGTGAAAATGACCCCCACCACATGTAAGGGATCTATTTTTTATAGTGAAAAATACCATTGATCTAGATATATTCCCATGATTCTATATCCCTTTCAAAACATGGTATGAAATATTTATTAGAAGAAATGGTTTTGAGATAAAGACAAGGAGACCTTGATGATTCCTGTCATGGAAGAATAATGGGATTTTGGGTTCAAATTTTCCAACACTAGTGAAAGGCTGATATAATAAATAGTGTTGGGATATCATCCCTAGGGTCAACCAACTGGTCGATATGGTATCCTTTTTATTAATTTTTGTTACTGGGTATTTACACATGATGTCAAATTTAAAAAAAAGGATAAGGGTTTGGATACCTATGATGGTGGCTCAATTGGGGAATGATTTTTGTCCAAACCTAGCTTTGCTGATATTTTCAAATCAATTTCAAAATTTTCAAAACATCTATTAGGGGAAGGTTCCATTCAAAATTATTGGACCATTCCATGTTTTTTGGGGTTGGATCACAACCCACATGAGAGGCTATGAGTATTCAACGATAAAGAAATTCTTTGATATCAATTCAATACTTAGCACTATAACAATGGTATATTTAATCCAATATTAATTTTTTATCATGAAATGGGAAATATATTGATTTTTTTAATCAGTTCATCTTTTCAACATACACAATTCCAACTATAACTATAACTAATTATTCACTATAACCCATCCAAATCATTCATTTATAATGGAACAGATATATGGTGTTATAGCTACCAGGATTGATGGGGAGACTATTTGTGAGTTATAAACACCCCGAATATTTGGGAAAAAATTCCATTATTAAAAAATAAGTGTATTTATCCACCTAAAAGAGGGAATGTTTAACAACACACCATAGTTGCATTATTTTTTTGGATGATTCTCAAACATAATTTTATAGGCATACATGTCAAGTTCTCCTTGGTCAATTATATTTTCATATATAAATTAATTATAATAATTCCTAGATTTGGTCATAACACAGTTAGTAGTTATATGATCTTGTAAATTAAATTTAGTGTCTAATAGTTACTAAATTCAATGAAGAATAGGGGGGATGATGGTGGTTGGAAGACCTAATAAGAGGCTATTGACATAAAATCCATTTATGGATAAAATTCGTAATTAATGGTAGAGACCCCTTAGCTCCTCTCACTCGATAGGTGGGGTATCTTTTCTACCAACCATCCCAGTTAATGATTAATTTAAAAAATTATAGATGGAGTGAGGTTCTTATAGGTGAAATTCTCATGTATGTATAAAAATTATGAAAAATATTTGAAAAAAATATATTTTCAATGTAAACATAATTATATCTATTATACTATAATTTGGAAAAAATAAAACTTTATTCTGAATGAGATATAAAAGTACAAATACCCCCCATAAAAACAATGATTCATTTAGCATAAAATCAATGGTCTCAATAATAAAATACACCATGACCCTTACTGAAAAAAGTGACAACCACAATTATCCATTATAATTAAGGGATAAATTAAAAGGGTATAACTATTTTTTATTGACAGTAGTAAATTAGTAAGATCTATAGAAGAAATCCCAAATACAAAAAATATTCTACCTTTTTTGCAAAACAAGGTAGGGAAACTAAATAAGCCAGGAAAATAATAAAACAATTTTATAATTAGGAATTACTATAAAACAAACCACATTCAAAATCAAAAATATTTTGGAAGGGAGTGATAATATATAAAAGTTTGATGGGGAAATTTTGGACATAATTAATCAATAAAGTATTTCATTTCCTTATAAACATTTTATAAGATATTTTCCTGAAGTTGAATTACATTTACTACCCAAATGATTCATCATTAACATGGTTAACAATTTATTTGGGACAAAATTTTCAAGGAATTTTTTATCTATCCTTGAAACTAGTATCATAAACCTCTTGAATCTCATTTTAATCAAATATTTTACCTTGAACTAGAAATAATATAGAATCACATAGTTCTATACATTATTAATAACATATTCTAAAACCACAGTTTATTGAGTTTAAACACTAGAAGAACCTCCAAGAGGCTCCAGAGAATACTAATTAATCTAATCAAAGACATGATAAATAATTCCTCTATTATTAAAAAACTAATTAACATAAACATATTAGACTGATTTAGAATCATACCTAACTTTATCCTATGAACATATGAGGGGATTATTATAATCAATATAGGACTCAAATTCATGGATCCACTTTGAATATGGATTTTTTTCGGTCTTCTACTTCTTCTATGAATGCCTTGGGCCTACGGAAAAATATTTTGAGGTGAATGAAGTATATTGAGAAGGAAATATTATTCTATAGTATGAACCTTTCTTCTATGCTAAAAACCAAAGAATTTTATTTGTACCTCATCCCAAAATGTAATGAGACATAGAGAGATGTTCCAAGTCCCGTTGTGTCAAATTGGCCCCATCAAAATAGAGTCATTCTATTGGGACCTCTATTCGTTCATGTAGATCACTATGGCTAATTGAGATAACAGGGCACACAGTGTAAAATATTGAATATCCTTTTGGTAAAACTGTGAATACCTATGATACCTAGGTGATAAATTCTATGATGATGGTTTTTTTTTCTACCTATATTTACTCTAATATATGAGAGTATTCATAAATATCCCTTTAGACCATAATTAATATGATTTGACCCACCAAATTATTGAATCAATCCAAAAAATAACCCTCTCATACACTCCTCTCTAATAGGCTACGTCTCTTTGATTCCTACAATGCCCAGAAAACAATGAACATACAATAGGAAATGTAGGGAAACTAATGGAACTTACCTTCCCACTGTAAAACCCAGCGACTCCAAAAGAGGGATGGAATTCCAATAGGATAATGAACAATACTTTAAAAGGTGTAATCTGGAACATGATATAACATTTATCAAATACATAGTTGTATCGGGTCGAATATAAAAGTCCTCCAACTCTAATGAAAATCCAAATATGGAACTATCATGGGATTGTTAACCCATGCACAATTTAGATACTTCACTGTCCGTGTGCTAAAATATTCCTTGACAAGGTTGTATTATCCTAAAACATACAGTAATTTAAGGAAATTATTGGTTTTGAAAATAAATTTGTGTTTTTTGATGACATCATGTTGCTCAACAAGGTCACTCAGGCAGCCAAAGTTTTCTCCAAAAGGAAGGGGTGTATTTTAGGGCTGAATGCTTCTCTCCAAACATATTTCCTCATATATCCACCAACTAGATTCTTCTATCTAGTACTACGTAGTGTTTTATATATACCGTTATGTTAGAGATATAATTAATTCCTATAACCTTCTCACCTCTTTATGAGAGGTTCTATCGTGACCCCTTCTAATTGGTGGGGACTAAAATGATATTATCTTACGACATGAGAAAAGATGGGGTTCTTATAGAACAAATTATATGATGATATAGTTCTTTTAGGCTACATGGACTTCAAGTCTCCCTGAAATGGAGTACCTAAGTACCAACATAACTTTGTTTCATGGGAATTATGAGAGAAGTTATATCATGAAATTCCAAAACATATTTTTGGGTTCATCTAAATGGATTTACTCATAAATTTTTATAAGGCTCATCATCTTTTCCCCAAAATGTTAGTTAATTTTCCAATTAACATCAACACCTCCCCCATATATCAAATATCACAAAATTAGTATAATTTATAATTTGAATGATACTAGAATAAGAAAAGAGACTATGAATATGTGGTCTGATCATTACGAATATTGGGGGACCCAATATGGAAAATAAAATTCAACATGTGGCCTCTTAGTTGAACACTAGAGAAATAATAACTTCATTCATCCTGAAATTTAATGTGATTCCATCAATGGGAGATTTAATTAGATATACATAAACTCCACCTTAGATGCGAACATTTCAAGAATTGTGAGTCTTAAGGATGATTTGGATGTAGGTCTCAAGATAAAGGAGATCTCATAGTCTGTGTGCACCTGAAAAACATACATTAAATAAGGAGAATATTTTACTCTTTTTTTCCAAAAAAAATCCATGAGGGGTAAAATAATCTCATATCCCACCTCACCAATAATAATGGTACTTTTTATTCTAATAAAAATCAAATTCATAACCATATCATTCTCTTTAATTAGGATTTTTTAATGGCTGGGGGGTATGTTATTTATGTTGAGATTTATTCATGTATTAATCCTATGATTATATATGCTTTGAATCACTATCAAACCCATGAAATTTCTAATGATTAAATTTTAGTGGTTCTTAAAAGTATTCACTCCAAAATCCCCCCATGTCCTGATGGTTTCCATGCTCTTTTCTCGAAAAACAAAATCACATAGTGTGGGCCCTGCTATTTTATGTCTGGTGAATGATGTTCAAAAGGGTGAAGATAATTTATACTATATCACTGACACCATGGTTACCCTTATTCCAATGATTAAAAATCCAACATTCATCTCATATTTTAAACCCATAATTCTATGTAATGTGACATATAAAATATACTCAATGATTTTGGTAAAAAGGATGTGAGTTTGGGGAACTTATATTATTTAGAAAAAAATCATTGTGCCTTTGTTCCTAAAAATATCTTTGATAATTTAATTATAAATCAAGAAATTATTCATTATATGAAAACACCCTTAGTTAATGAATGACGTGTTGTGACATAAAAGCATGATACAAAAAATCCTAATATAGAGTGGAATGGTCCTTTATCTAGTTTGCGATGGGAATGTTGGGATTATGTACCAAATGGATCATGTTTATTATACAATGTTTCACCTATGTTTCATAAAAGATTAAAATTAATGGTGGCCTCAAAAAGCTATTTTACTCTACTAGGGTATATGCATGGGGATCCTTCTCTCTTATTTACACTTTTTTTGGTCCCTGATGTTTTATCTAATATTATTTCTATGTGATCCCTTGATTATATAATTAATTGTGAGAAAGTTTTCCCCTAGACCCACCTATTTCTCAACTATATTTTACGATGTTAATTTTATTTTTTCATGGTTCACTCTGAAAGAAAGTTATTCTACCTATCAAATTATCCACAACTATGAAGGGAAATCCAGGAAGTATGTTAATCACCCCAAATATGAAATATCTTATAGATCAGGTGTTACTTTGAGTAGTAAAGACTTCCCTTTCCATGATTCGATTATTCATGTGGTCGATAATAAGGAAAATTAACTAGGGATCCCCATCATTTTTATGTAAAAAAATAGGCATTATCAGGTATCCAAGATATAGTGGAAAAATGTTTCAAGGACTGGCATTTATAATGACTTCTAATGTGGGTAAAGAAACTCCTAAAAATGATGTGGGCTAGCCAATCCCAAAATAGGTTATGTATCTATTTAAATTCCCATATTTTCATTGACCATCTACACCCACTCTTGCCTATCTTTAGGAGTGTATGATCAATTGAAGGAAAAAATTTATTATATTTCCTAGAATAATATCTTCAATGATAAATATTATAGGAGAATGGGTTTTCAGAATTTTTGACACTTAAATAATGATCACCTTTCTATAATAGATTGGAAACTTATGCCGCACACTAATAATTTTTGTGATAGGATCCTACGTATAAAATATTTACACCATTCATACTTCCAGCAACCATACATAGGGCCCAACCCAAGTTTTACATGTATAATTGTTTGTGGTTCATGTGAGATTCTCAATAAGTGGATCTGCTAGAGGATTGGATAAGGGGTATTTGTTAGGGTTTTGAAAGAACCATGGGTGGTTGATAGTAGGTTCTTTAAAGAAATATCCCCTATGATAATTGGTTTGGAGGTTGCAATAGTTTCTTCTATTTTTAACAAGACACATGAAAACTAGTTCTCTAAATATTGATCTATTGGTTTAGTGAGAGTAATAGGAACCTCATCCTCAACATACCTTATAAAAGGGACTTGGTCTTAGATCGTCTATGCTAGAGTCAAGAAGCACCATTCTCCTACTTGGTTAAATATGGTTTTAGGATTTCTCATGAAATACTAATCACTAAGGATGGTGAGATGTGAAAGACTATTTGAAATCATGTTACTACATTAAAGGTTTAGTTTTCTTTGTTTTTGTTAAACAAGCACTCAAATTGTCCTGTAGAATGAGTTCCTAATGTCTTAATATGAAACTAATAACCTAATTTTCCTCTCTACATGGTTTTTTTTAATTATTTGTGCATGTCGCATTAAACTTCTCAAAGGATATGGTGATTTGAAACACCTAGAAATAAAATTATTATACTTTTAAGGATTTTTATCATAATTTTGGAGTTCTTTTGAAAATGTTGGTGTCATCCCTTCCAGCAGAGATGTTGATTATTTTAGGCACAGTGGCATGGATGATCTAGGTTAAACATAAAAATTTCAACTTTAACTAGTGGGAAAGACCACTCTTTTTTTTGGATTAGTGGGATTCATATTTCATGGGTATTTCGAACTACTACCATTCTTAGTATCACACCCCTTCCATATGGCTCAGTCTTAGTATTCTGAATCCTCCTCTGATAGGATCTTTGAAGATTGATGTGGATGAAGCCTATTTTAATGAATGTATTATTGGCATTGGCGTGATTGTTTGGGATTCATTAGGAACAATTATTGACACACAATAATTCTCCTTGTCCCCTTCACATACTCCACCACATGTAGAAGCTGAAGATATTATTTTCAGTTTGGAATTTTCATGTGAAAGAGGATAATGATCTCTTATCATAGAGTTGGATTTTCTAACTATTGTCAATTCAATCTTTTCATTGGAATGTGCCCTTCAATGTAACACCCCGACCCCAGTTTCCCAGAGTCGGTGCATTATTGCGTAACATTGGCATGATCACAAAAGATCAAGTCTTGAAAGACCGATTAGTTTAGTAGCCTTGGAAACACTAGATACATTCATAAATGTTACATTACATCATAAAGTGAAAAACTACAATAACAAAGTCTCCATAGACCACACTCATATCCTCTTCTGACAATCCTTGCAGGTCATTCATAAAATACTTCTTCACATCCTGGAAAATATTAAAACATTGAAAGGGGTGAGCTCAGATGCTCAGTAAGGATAACAATATTGTGGAAGCTTTCGTAAATAAACGTTAACATTTAAGGAAATGTATAACTAAAAAAATTCTTTTTAAACTTTAACTTCATCATAATATTGAAAAAATAAATTAAATAATGCAATTTACTTACTCACATGGATATTCTACTAGTCGAATAATCACATGCAATATCAATAACCACTTTCATAATGATAAAATGCATAATGCCAGACTATCATAACCACATAGCCAAGGCCTCTTGCCAAGACCCCAAATAAGATTTTGTCAAGGCCTAGTGCCAAGACACTAGTTTGTCTCATGAGACCTACCGATGCATCAAGGAGCTGTAGTGGGCTCCAACCGTCACTTATTAAGTCCAATGCATTCCTCATATTAATAGGTTTAAACATATCATAAACCATAACATAATCGTATCACATAAAACATGTATAAAGGAAACATAACATTTCTACATTTCAATCACAAGATATCAATACAAGACATTGATATAATAAAAACACTTTCAAAACCATTTTCAATACCAAAATAAAAGAATGTTAAAAATTTGTATTTATTTTTCATTAAAAAAAGTTAAGGCTTGTAGAGGAAGCCGAAACTCAAATAATGGTCACGGCGGCAGAGAAGTCGTTGTCTCCGCATATGTACGGCAAGAAAAACATTCCCTTTTGGTTGTTTAGTAAAACACTTCGTATAAAAAAGATTACTTTTGAATAAACGTAAAAGTCAAAGGGGTTTATACACCGTATAAAAGAAAGTTGTGTATAAAACAAAATATGCCTCAATGAAAGTAGATTGAGACGAAGACCCTTAAAAAGATCATTTTTTTAAATAAAGTAGATCTATTATGTGTATTCACTATAAGTACACATAAATAAAGTACAAATACAATATAGGACATAATAATATCATGACATAATTTGAAAGTAGGAGATTAACCCAAAGAATGGAAATTGGGTTAAGAAATTCCCTTACAAAGATAATTTTGTAAATAAAATAGATCTATTATGTGTATTCACTATAAGTACACATAAAGTAAGTACAAATACAAGATATGACATAATAATATCATGACATAATTTGAAAGTAGGATATTAACCCAAAGAACGGAAATTGGGTTAAGAAGCTCCCTTACCTCTTGTCCGAATTCACTCGACCGTTCTTTGATCTACTAAATAATAAATTAGAGTTAATCTATACCTTCTTAAGAACCTTTTCCATGTTCATTATTCCTTTTATATAACTTATTACCATTTCATGAACATTATGTAATTATTTATGTTTATAACGGTCGTTTTGTCGATCTTAGGAACTTGAGTCAAAAAAAACTTCTTATAATTACACTTTGTTCATGTGGTAGAAAATCCATTATATCCATAATTTTATTCTTGATTTATATATCATATACATCATATATATCCATTATATACATTCATTTATAATATTACATAACATTTAGAGGTAAGAAATGAAATGCACCGTTCATGGAGACGGTAAGCGGTACGTACGCATGAACGCTACTTTCATTTCCATTTAATATTTAATGGAATGAAGTTATAATTATATAAAGGTATAATATAATTACTGTATAATATAATGTATAATACCATTTACTCCATCCTTTATACATCCCACATATGGCATTAACGATTCAAATCACTTTGAGGGGGCGGTAGTCCTCACTTCCTAAAATGAAATTACCGCGTTTACCCATAATGGAAATCATAAAGTATGCCATAAATGAGAATTACAGAACCATAAGGAAAAAATAAACATAATATATATATCATATATGAAAATAGTTTCATCAAAATGGCCACCATTAGAGGTGTTAAAAGAATATTGAACAATCATCGTTTCGTGAGGCACTATTTGGCCACCCACAGAAATAGTTTGTTCTTTAACCATTAGACGAAGGTGTGTGTAACTGTAAACCAAATCCTTATCATAAAAACACCCTATTATATTTTAGACACTGGTGTTGTTACAAAAAAAAGGAATAAAAAGAGTTTAAGGGGTTGGAGAAGCAAAATAAAACAAAACAACATTAGAGAAGACATTACCTTAAAATCATGTAACTCTTTTTGATTTGAGCCAAAGGCTTCCTTGGGAAGACATCTGCCCAAAGTGAGGCTTCTAAGAGTAAGGTAGGGAAGTTGAGCGAGTATTTGGGTAGAGTTTGGCCAAGCCAAAAGGCTTTTATGGTGTGTGTAAGGTGGTAGTGGTGGGGGCCTTTTATAAGAGGAGAGAAGGGGCACTCTTGGAAAGATTGAAATGTTACATTATTATGAAATGCTTTTTCGGATTCTAAAGGTCCCGCACTTATATATTTCTAGGATAAGGTGATAAGGGTTCTAAATATACTCATCCAATAAGTTTTTGACAAGTGTAAGTCTTATATTTTACATTATCTTTTCATTTTATTTAATTCGTTAATTAATGAGGTAATCGCTGCATCATCATGGTGTCATAAATAATTTACTTTATTTAATGTCTAAAAATTATAAAAAAATATCATGATGTAGGAAATATTTTTCTCTTTCTAATGAATATTTATAGTCAAAAATATGACTTGTATAAACCCATTTAATTTTTTTAGTAAAATTACTCTTGTTTGTGACATTTTTATTTTAACATTAAATAAAAAGTAATTTATGTCATTTTCCTACCAAAGTGGCTCTATGGGGTCCCCAAGTTGACCCATGGATTGTCTTGGTCGGCCATGACACATAAAATAGTGGTAGGACAAGTGTAAAGGTCATTCCATATTTTTATAATACTATTTTTACCTTAAATTTCACTAATTACCTTTAATCGCGAATAATTAAACTTAAAAGTTACTATTCACAAAAAAATTATTTTAATCCCATTGAACCAAATTTTATTTCCTAATGAAAACCATTTATGTCGGATTTTTGAAAATCAAATCACAAAAGTGGTAATGTTTCATTTAAACCAAAAATCAGTTTTTTAACTACCACTTAGTGGTTTCACTATTCATAAAAATAGAAGTTTTTCAGACCAATGCCAAAATTTCACCCTAAGCTATAATTGATATTCCAAATTCAAAAATGATGTATATTTTGCAAAATTCCAAACATATAAGTTGCATTAATTAATTTTATAATTAATTCCCGCTGTCACAACAAATAGCGTGTTTTTAAGAAACAATATATATCAAAAGATTGACAATTGTTTATGTCCAATTTCAAAGTGAAATTAATTCTAATGAACACCATTGGATAAAATGGTAAAAATATATTCTAATAATACTTTAAAACCACTCAATAGTATAATTTATCACTATAAATTATTTTGATTAAAAAAGTTGTTTTTAAGTAATTTTCACTATTCAAAGCAAATGGGAAGTTCCCTATAAAAATACCAAAAATTCAACATAGGCTAATTTCGATATTCCGAATCCAAAAACGAAGTCCATTTGGAAAGATAAAATTTATAATATTTCAAAAATTAGATATTACTATTCATAACGGCTACTTTGATTGGTTGTGGTTTGTGTTAGAACTCGAAGTTGCATACAACACACGCTACTGTATTATTCAAAGAGAAGTGTATCGTGGAAGCTTGGGGTGTTACATTCTCCCCTCCTTCAATAAATTGCGTCCTCGCAATTTTAAAATGTTCTTCAAAAATAAATGGTTGAAAATAGAAAATACCTTTGTGGAAAACCCACATCGGAAATAGGGTTAATAAGAATATAACATTAAAAGAAAGAAAGAGAAGTACACAGGTCACCCAAGATAGCCCATACTAGGATTATATGAAAATATGGATATGGAGGAGAAACAAACCATCATGGTCTAATGGAGAGTTGTAGAAAACAAGATTAGGATAAAGTTAACTATATGAAAATCACAAACTTGTGATTGGTTAAACGGTCATTGAATCCCCAGTTGGAAAAGTTAACCGACAACGTTTTTGTTTTAAGTAACCTTTCATAAAGTTGAGGAATTTATTTAAGAGATTTACTAAGAATGTAAGGAAATATACTTACTTGTCATGTAGGATTTCATTCTTTAATAAATTTTTACCACGAACCCATCTTTCACTCCAAAAGGTAATAGATTTCAAAAATATTATATTTATCCTAATCGTACAAAGTTCAAAATATTAACACAAACCATTTAAATTAGGAAAAATATTTTTTAATAACCGGGGACTTCCTATAGGCTAGTGGTAGGTAATAAAGGCATGTCGCACTATGGTTGTGGGTTCAATTCCTGCAGCTTTGTCCGACGCGACGAGTTATGTCCCACCCTACAGGTTGTCCTTTTCCTAAAACTATAGTATTATAACATTCCAATAATAATCTTCAGAAATGTTTTAACCTTAAACAATACTATCCAAAGTTCAACTTAATTCATTCCAACCTTTATAGTTATCCAAAATACCTCTATACATACTTTCTCTAAAAGGTCTCTAAATTCTAAAATCAATTGTAACATCAGATTCCCCAAACAATATAAAGTTTATCTTATTGTCACATACTAAAAATATGATTACCTTCATCATATTAAAACCTTAATGAAAAAAAACAAGTACTACAGTAAAATCCTTATATATATCACATTATTATTATAACCAGAGTATAATCCTTGAGTCCAAAAGCACCAATACATTAATTATTCCACTTAAACTGTAGTAACAGCATAAGATTGTCCTTGATCCCTTGGCCTTTTCTGAGGTATGTTTCCCTGACGCTTAGGACATTCAATTGCATAATGCCCCATTTCCCTATAATTGTAGCATTCAACATTGATAACCTCTTTCTTTCCCTTGCAATCACGCGCCTGATGACCTTTTTCCTCACATTTATAACAAACTCCCATTCCTTTTAGGCAAGTACCAGGGTGATTCTTCCCACAATTATCGCATAATGGAAAATCCTTCTTTCCCTTTTTACCTTTATCTTTCTCTTGTTCCATCGTTCTCTTCTTCTCTTACTTTACTTTATTGTCAAAAGATTTAGAGAATTATTTTTCTGTCTTGATAGCACATGAGACAATATCTTCATATGAGAAGGATTGTGAGACTAAGGCTCGACGGAGAAATGGTTTTAACCCATCAAAGAAATGATAAATCTTACTTCTTGGGTTACGTATATAATCCGATGCATGCCTCGCTAACCATGTAAAGTTAGACTCATACTTTGCGACATTCTCATTCTCCTTCTGCCTTAGACTCAGAAATTGCCTTTCCATATCTGCTCTATGGTCACGGGGAAAGTACTTTTCTAAAAAAAGCTCTTTGAACTTCCTCCATTCCATATTTGATACTTCATCATCTTTATTTGTATTTTGAATCAATGACCACCATTGATCAGCATCTCCAGTGAGGCGGTAGACTGCCATGACAACCTTCTCCCTTTCACTACTCCCCATGGAATGTAATATTTTTTCTAAGGAGTTTATCCATTGCTCAGCTACTAATGGATTTCTACCCCCATTAAATGTTGGTGGTTGTTGCCTCATGAAGCGGTCTAACATTGACCCTCCATGTTGCGGATCAGGGTGCTCCATATGAGTAAGGTTATTATTTATAACCTGAGTGAGTTGTCCCTGTATGGTAATAAGTTGATCAGCACCAGTTGTATCTTCAGATCCACAATAATTATCTTGAGCAGGAGGGAAATCCCTACATGAAGTGCGTGCATTGATACATTTTCCATTCCTTCCACCAGGTTCCATTTCTAAACAACGGCATAAACTAGATAAGTTTATGATTCAAAATATATAATTCCGTACTTGTAAAATACCTAACATAAATTGAAATATTTATGGATATAATCCATAATCATAAAAATGTTTTTTTTTGAGGAAGTATACACTCATAACCCTTCATAGTGATTTGTAATGAAAATGAGAATTATCCTAAGCATATCCCCCAAGAGTGTCGTAACCAAGAGTGCAGCAAGGCCCTTTGTCGTGCACCAGTTCCCATTCGAGTCTAGCTCAAAGTAGTGTTTTCAGGTTTTACCCCTAGGTACATCTGTGCCAGAGCCGCCTCTACCTGCTCGTATCCAAATAGGTATGTATTGCTCGGAAAACTCACAACATCTCTATAATACCAAAATTATAGGAAGTTATTCTATACTAATCCTCAAACTCTATCTTTGGTCTATGTTCTCTAATCAGAGTTTATCTAAATCTAGCTTCCAAGGTTAGTACTAAACTGCCACTGATACCAACTGTAACGCCCCAAACCCAGTTTCCCAAAGTCGGTGCATTATTGCGTAACATTGGCATGATCACAAAAGATCATGTATCGAAAGACCGATTAGTTTAGTAGCCTTTGAAACACTAGATACATTCATAAATCGTACATTACATCATAAAGTGAAAAACTACAATAACAAAGTCTCCATAGACCACACTCATATCCTCTTCTGACAATCCCTGCAGGTCATTCATAAAATACTTCTTCACATCCTGGAAAATATTAAAACATTGAAAGGGGTGATCTCAGATGCTCAGTAAGGATAACAATATTGTGGAAGATTTCGTAAATAAACGTTAACATTTAAGGCAATGTATAACTAAAAAAGGCCTTTTTATGCATTAACTTCAGCATAATATGGCAAAAATAAATTAAATAATTCCATTTACATACTCACATGGATATTCTACTAGTCGAATAATCACATGCAATATCAATAACCACTTTCATAATGATGGAATTCATAATGCCAGACTATCAAAACCACGTAGCCAAGGCCTCATGCCAAGAGCACAAATAAAATTTTGTCAAGGCCTCGTTCCAAGACACTAGTTTGTCTCATGAGACCTACCGATGCATCAAGGAGCTGCAGCGGGCTCCACCCGTCACTTATTAAGTCCAATGCATTCCTCATATGAATATGTTTAAACATATCATAAACCATAACATAATAGTATCACATAAAACATGTATAAAGGAAACATAAAATTTCCACATTTCAATCACAAGATATCAATACAACACATTGATATAATAAAAACACTTTCAAAACCATTTTAAATACCAAAATAAAAGAAAGTTAAAACATTGTATTTATTTTTCATTAAAAAAAGTTGTGGCTTGTAGAGGAAGCCGAAACTCAAATAATTGTCACGACGGTGGAGAAGTCGTTGTCTCCGCATATGTACGGCAAGAAAAACATTCCCTTTTTGTCGTTTAGTAAAATGCTTCGTATAAAATAGATTCCTTCTGAATAAACTTAAAAGTCAAAGGGGTTTATACACCGTATAAAAGAAAGTTGTGTATAAAACAAAATATGCCTCAATGAAAGGAGATTGAGACGAAGACCCTTAAAAAGATCATTTTTTTAAATAAAGTATATCTATTATGTGTATTCACTATAAGTACACATAAATAAAGTACAAATACAATATAGAACATAATAATATCATGACATAATTTGAAAGTAGGAGATTAACACAAAGAATGGAAATTGGGTTAAGAAATTCCCTTACAAAGATGATTTTGTAAATAAAATATATCTATTATGTGTATTCATTATAAGTACACATAAAGGAAGTAAAAATACAAGATAGGACATAATAATATCATGACATAATTTGAATGTAGGATATTAACCCAAAGAACGGAAATTGGGTTAAGAAGTTCCCTTACCTCGTGTCCGAATTCACTCGACCGTTCCTTGATCTCCTGAATAATAAAATAGAGTTAATCTCTACCTTCTTATGAAAATTTTTAATGTTCATTATTCCTTTTATATCACTTATTACCATGTCATTAACATTATGTAATTATTTATGTTTATAACGGTCTTTTTGTCGATCTTAGGTACTTGAGTCAAAAATAAACTTCTTATAATTACAATTTGTTCATGTGGTAAAATATACATTATATCCATAATTATATTCATGATTTATATATCATATAAATCATATATATCCAGTATATACATTCATTTATAATATTACATAACATTTAGAGGTATGAAATGAAATGCACCGTTCATGGAGACGGTAAGCCGTACGTACGCATGAACGATACTTTCATTTCCATTTCATATTTAATGGAATTAACTTATAATTATATAAAGGTATAATATAATTCCAGTATAATATAATGTATAATACCATTTACTCCATCCTTTATACATCCCACATATGGCATTAACGATACAAATCACTTTGAGGGGGCGGTAGTCCGCACTTCCTAAAATGAAATTATCGTGTTTACCAATAATGGAAATCATAAACTATGCCATAAATGAGAAATACAGAAGCATAAGGAAAACATAAAAATAATATATATATCATATATGAAAATAGTTTCATCAAAATGGAAACCATTAGAGTTGTTAAAAGAATATTGAACAATCATCATTTCGTGAGGCACTATTTCACCACCCACATAAATAGTATGTTCATTAACCATTAGACGAAGGTGCGTGTAAGTTTAAACCAAATAATTATCATAACAAAATCCTAGTATATTTTAGGTACTGGTGTTGTTACAAAAGAAAGGAATAAAAAGAATTTAAGGGGTTGGAGAAGCAAAATAAAACAAAACAACATTAGAGAAGACATTACCTTAAAATTGGGTAACTCTTATTGATTTGAGCCAAAGGCTTCCTTGGGAAGAATTATGCCCAAAGTGAGGCTTCTACAAGTAAGGTAGGGAAGTTTAGAGAGTATTTGGGAAGTGGTTGGCCGAGCCAAAAGGCTTTGAAAGTGTGAGTAAGGTGGTAGTGGTGGGGGCCTTTTATAAGAGGAGAGAAGGGGCACTCTTGGAAAGATTGAAATGTTACATTATTATGAAATGATTTTTTGGATTTTAAAGGTCCCACACTTATATGTTTCTAGTATAAGGTGATAAGGGTTCTAAATATACTCATCCAATAGGTTTTTGACAAGTTTAAGTCTTAGATTTTACATTATCCTTTCATTTTATTTAAATCGTTAATTAATGAGGTAATCACTGCATCATCATGGTGTCATAAATAATTTAATTTATTTAATGTCTAAAACTTATAAAAAAAATATCATGATGTAGGAAATATTTTTATAATTCTAATTAATATTTATAGTCAAAAATATGACTTGTATAAACCCATTTAAAAATTCTTTTAGTAAAATAACTCTTGTTTTTGACATTTTTATTTTAACATTAAATAAAAAGTTATTTATGTCATTTTCCTACCAAAGTGGCTCCATGGGGTCCCCATGTTTACCCATGGATTTTCTTGGTCGGCCATGACACATAAAATAGTGGTATTACAAGTGTAAAGGTCATTCCATATTTTTATAATACTATTTTTACCTTAAATTTCACTAATTACCTTTAATCACGATTAATTAAACTTAAAAGTTACTATTCACCAAAAAATTATTTTAATCCCATTGAACCAAATTTTACTTCATAATGACAACCATGTATGTAGGATTTTTTAAAATCAAATCACATAAGTGGTAATGTTTCATTTAAACGAAAAATCAGTTTTTTAACTACCACTTAGTGGTTTCACAATTCATCAAAAATTGAAGTTTTTCAGAACAACGCCAAAATTTCACCCTAAGCTATAATTGATATTCCATATTAAAAAATGATGTTTATTTTACAAATTTCCAAACATATAAGTTGAATTAATTAATTTTATAATTAATTCCCGCTGTCACAACAAATAGCGTGTTTTTAAGAAACAATATATATCCAAAGATTGACAATTGTTTATGTCCAATTTCAAAGTGAAATTAATTCAAATGAACACCATTGGATAAAATGGAAAAAATATATTCTAATTATACTTTAAAACCACTCAATAGTATAATTTATCACTATAAATTATTTTGATTAAAAAAGTTGTTTTTAAGTAATTTTCACTATTCAAAGCAAATTTGAAGTTCTCATAAAAATACCAAAAATTCAACATAGGCTAATTTCGATATTCCGAATCCAAAAATGAATTCCATTTGAAAAGATAAAATTTATAATATTTCAAAAATTAGGTATTACTATTCATAACGGCTACTTTGATTAGTTGTGGGGTTTGTTAGAACTCGAAGTTTCGTACAACACGCGCTACTGTATTATTCAAAGAGAAGTGTACCGTGGAAGCTTGGGGTGTTACATTAAACCATTCAGTTTGTTGGTCCTGAAGATTCATCCTCCTCAACATATTTTCATGGAATGTTCCTTTTCTTTCACTAAAAGGGAGGGTAATAGCACTGCTCACCTGTTGGTGATTCATGGACTTTATAGCGTGTCTCAGGACTTGTTAAGTTATTTTCATCCTTGGATTTCTACCCTTTTAATCCCTAATCTTAAATCTATTAACTAAATTCCATCCTATTAAATATATATATAGTAAAATATGAAAAATTATATTTATAACAAATGTAAATATATTTATAATATTCAATATATGAAAATAATATTAATTATTATTCTATGAATATTATTTTAAATATTATAAATTTTAAAAAAAATTATATTTATTAATATATTTATATTTTCTTAATTAAAAATAAAAATATATTTATGATTTAAAATATAATAATTATTAGAAAAATATGTATAATAAATATAATGTTATATATAATTATTTTTTTACTATATTATTTTCATAATAGGTATTTTCATTAATACATTTTTTATGTTACTATAATTTTTGTGATTTTATCAAGAAAATATTTAAAAAATGCAGAAAATTGTGAATTTTTTAATTGATATACTAAATAGGATATTGGGTTTAAATAGATTGTACTACTTCCCTCAACATAATCAATATAAATATTCAAAATATGTGCAACTATCGAATATTGTTATAAAGAACCCTTATAAACCAGACTACCACAATCATTATGAAATTTATATTATTACCATATAAGATAATTATTTATTAGAAACTTTTATCCTCCATTTATCATAAAATTTGACCCCTATATATATATATTTATAAATAATATATGTATCTGTGTGTCTTTGTGTGGCCAGTTTTGTAGATGAGTGGCACTCAGCTATTGACCTCTTCATCTTAGAGGGCCTCTGTTGAATCCCTGATGGGTGCAAGTACTGTTCCTATACTATGAATATAGTGAAGTAGAAGATGACGTGGAAAGGTCGTGACACAGACATGATGCTTGATTGGTGTCATAAGTAGAATGATTTAGGCATGATGCTACACTGAACATTTGAAAAAAAAATGATCACTTGTTTCATGTAATGAGCTTCATTCCAACTAGGAATTTGGGCCATTAAAAATTTAATATGATTACATGGATGTGGGGAAATACTTGGGGGATCCATAAGGATTATTCCCTACTATCCTAGTGTGTGTGTGTGTTTGATTCCGTTGGTTATAACCCTTAATCCCAGAACTAAATTTTTATGTATGTCTGTATGTATGAATGCATATATGTATATATAATAATAATTATATAATAAATGAGACCTTATTATAAATATTCTAATATTTTTTATATAAACATATATTTAAGTAAATAAAAATAAAAATAAATTTATGTATATAATAAAATTCCATCTATATTATTATTACATTTATAATATAACAAATAGAATAAATATAGTTAGGTTTATTATATATTTTTATTTCTAGTATAAAAATATAATTATATTAAAACTGAATATAATTTGAAACAAGTGTGGGTTAGAGTAAATTTGCTAATGAAAAACAAGAACATAGGGTGATGAGGTCAGAAAAACAAATAATTCCCCCATTCTAAAAAAACCGAAAGATTAATGTCTAAAAAAGAGATGAGAAAATATTTTTATTATTATAAAAATATAAAAATATAAAAATTAAATATAAATATAATATATTTATTAGAATATAAATATATTTATACATATATAAGTATAACTATAAATATTATTACCAATATAATATGGTCCATCACACACCTGAGTGGTACAAGGTGATGCTCCGCATCATGGGTGTCAGGGATTCAACCATAGATGACCCCCAATTTGGGAGGATTTTCCATAGGTTGGTATTATATCACTAATTTAGGTGGAAAATATATCAGGTAACATAACAATTAGACATTGTAGGAGTAATTGTAGTTAGTAGAAATATAATTCACCAATATAGGAATGTGGTCCACAATTCAAGGGCCTTTGGGCCACTCCATTTTATTGGGGCCTTTGGACCATAAAATAAATTTCATTTTTCCAAGTGAGTGTTTACCAATATTTATGGGAAGGGTAGAGGAATGATCAATTTTCAAGTCTTCATTTTTTGAATTTTTTTGATTTGTAATCCCCCAAACAAAATAATGAAAATGATAATTTTAGTCCAAAAAATATAAAACAATATAATTGTATTAATAGTATACTAAATATAGTTATATTTACATGTAACATAATACATATAAATATATGTATATAATAAAGAAAATATATTATAAAAATAATTTTTTTATATAATAGTATAATTGTAAAATCAATGCAATTATATCACATACATAATATTCATATATGAAATTGTGGGATTAGATAAGATTAAATTCCAAACCATAATAATACATGATGCCTGAGTTCAAATCTAGTAGAAGTATATCACTATGTTACTGTAGAAATACTGTATCATTATATTAGTTCATAAACTGTTATAATATTTACCTAGTGGTAATACTCATCCAAATAGAGATTCTGGGGAACAAATTTGGTTCTTTGTGCAGCAAGGGCCTCTAGGCCATCACAACCATTTGGTCTACTGGTTATCTGATGTGAGACACACGGGGTGGCCTGATCTTCACGACATAGGGAAGTGGTTGAAGGATGTGGTTCGAGGATAAGTGGTGGATGATGGGTATGTATAATGGATGCAAGTAGTCAATCAACGCTATAAGGAGCACGACCTACCACATAGAAAACACACTCAAGGGAGGGATGTGATAGCCAATCCACACAACAACGCACTTGGGTTGAGGCACGAAATTGGGGGCTTTGTGTTCTTGGATAACCAATCTAACTTGTATATTGACAAGGTAATAATGCACAAGAGCTAGGAGAAAAACTGGGACAATCCTCACACAATGGAGAGAAACAAAGCATAAGCTCACAATTAAGTCTTGAATAAAAATACAATCCCACGGGTGGCTATTTATAGCCAAGGGGGTGATACAATGGTCAAGGGTCTAATACCCTAAAGTTATAAAGGCTAAACCTACCTTGTCCCCTTAAATGTAAAAAAGATAAAGTCCAACAAAGACTTTTGGAAAAGTAGCACACAACTTTCCAACTATAGCCCACCAGACTTGACTTTGAGTGCATAGCCCACCATGTAACGCCCCGACCCCAGCTACCCAGAGTCGGTGCATTACTTCGTAACATTGGCATGATCACAAAAGATCAAGTCTCGAAAGACCGATTAGTTTAGTAGCCTTGGAAACACTAGATACATTCATAAACGTTACATTACATCATAACGTGAAAACTAATAACAAAGTCTTCATAGTCCAAACTCATATCTTCTTCTGACTATCCATGCAGGTCATTCATAAAATACTTCTTCACATCCTGGAAAATATTAAAACATTGAAAGGGGTGAGCTCAGATGCTCAGTAAGGATAACAATATTGCGGAAGCCTTCATAAATAAACATAAACATTTAAGGCAATGTATAACTAAAACAAAAGCCTTTTAAACTTGAACATCAACATAATATGGAAAATGTAAAATGAGATAATGCCATTTACTTATTCACATGGATATTCTACTGGTCGAATAATCACATGAAATATAATTAACCACATTCATAATGATGGAATGTATAATGCCAGACATTCTGAAACATTTTGTCAAGGCCTCGGCCAAGACGTCTAAAATGATTAAGGCCTCGGCCAAAACCATAAATCAAATTGGGAAAGGGCCTCGGCCAATTCCACGTCTAGTTGTATCATTAGACCTACCGATGCATCGAGGAGATATAGTGGGCTCCACCCGTCACTTATTATGTCCAATACATTCCTCATATGAATAGGTTTAAACATATCATAAACCATAACATAATCGTATCACATAAAACATGCATAAAGGAAACATAACATTTCCACATTTCAATCACAAGATATCAATACAACACATTGATATAATAAAAACGCTTTCAAAACCATTTTCAATACCAAAATAAAATAAAGTTAAAACTTTGTATTTATTTTTCATTAAGAAAAATGGCTTGTAGAGGAAGCCGAAACTCAAATAATGGTCACGGCGGCGGAGAAGTCATTGTCGCCGCATAAGTACGGAAAAAAAAACCTTCCCTTTTGTCATTTTGTAAAACGCTTCGTATAAAAAATATTCCTTTTGAATAAACATAAAAGTCAAAGGGGTTTATACACCGTATAAAAGAAAGTTGTGTATAAAACCAAATATGCCTCAATGAAAGGAGATTGAGACGAAGTCTTTAAAAAGATCATTTTTAAAATAAAATAGATCTATTATGTGTATTCACTATAGGTACACATAAAGAAAGTAAAAATACAAGTTGTTTATGTGGTAGAATATCCATTATCTCTAGAATTATATTCATGATTTAGATGTATTATATATCCAGTATATACATTCATTTATAATATTACGTAACTTTTAGAGGTAAGAAATGAAATGCACCGTTCATGGAGACGGTAAGCCGTACGTACGCATGAACGCTACTTTCATTTCAATTTCATATTTAATGGAACGAAATCATAATGATATAAATGTATAATATAATTCCAGTATAATATAGTGTATAATACCATTTACTCCATCCTTTATACATCCCACATATGACATTAACGATTCAAATCACTTTGAGGGGGCGGTAGTCCGCACTTCCTAAAATGAAATTATCGCATTTTACCCATAATGGAAATCATAAAGTATGCCATAAATGAGAAATACAGAAGCATAAGTAAAACATAAACATATTTTATATCATATATAAATATAGTGACATCTTAATGGCCACCGTTGAAGGTGTTATATGAGTGTTGAACAATCATCGTTTCGTGAGGCAGAAATTCGCCATCCACAGAAACCGTATATTCCTTAACCATTAGATGTAGGTGTGTGTTAGTGTAGCTCGAATACTTCTTATAAAAACATCCTAGTATATTGAGTATACTGGTTTTGTTACAAAAGAAATTAATAAAAGGAGTTTAGGGGGTTTGAGAAGAAAAATAAAACAAAACAACATTAGAGAAGACATTACCTCCAAATCGGGTAACTCTTTTTTGATTTGAGCCAAAGGCTTCCTTGGGAAGAGTTATGCCCAACGTGAGGCTTCTAGGAGTAAGAGGGGGAAGTTGGGAGAGTATTTGGGCAGAGGTTGGCCGAGCCAAATGGCTTGAAGGTGTGAATAAGGTGGGAGTGGTGGGGGCCTTTTATAAGTGGAGAGGAGGGGCACTTTTGGAAAGTAATGAAAAGTCACTTTATTATAAAATGAGTTTCAGATTTTAGAGGTCCCAAACTTATATAATTCGAGGATAAGGTGATAAGGGTTCGAAATCTCTTAATCCAATAGGCTTTGGACAAGTGTAAGCCTTGGATGTTTCATTATCTTCCCATTTTATTTAAATCGTTAAATAATGAGGTCATCGCTGCATCATCATGATGTCATAAATAATTTAATTTATTTAATGTCTAAAAATTATAAAAAAAATACTATGATGTAGGAAATCTTTTTATCTTCCTAATTAATATTTATAATCAAAAGTTGGACTTGTGTAACTCCACTTAAAAACTGATTTAGTAAAACAACTCATGTTTGTGTCAATTTAATTTTAACATTAAATATATATATATTAATGTCATTTTCCAACCAAGTGGCTACATGGGGTCCCCAAGTTTACCCATGGGTTGTCTTGGTCGGCCATGACTCATCCAATAGGAGTATGACAAGTTTCAAGCTCATCTCATATTATTAAAACATTATTTTTACCTTAAACTACACTAATTACCTCTAATCGCGATTAAGAACTTAAAAGTTACTATTCACCAAAAAAATTATTTTGATCTCATTGAACCACATTTTACTTCTTAATGACAACCATGTATGTCGGATTTTTGAAAATCAAATCACAGAAGTGGTAATATTTCATTTAAACGAAAAATCAGTTATTTAACTACCACTTAGTGGTTTCACTATTCATCAAAAATTGAAGTTTTTCAGAACAATGCCAAAATTTTACCCTAAGCTATAATTGATATTCCGAATTCAAAAATGATGTATATTTTACAAAATTCCAAACATATAAGTTGAATTAATTAATTTTATAATTAATTCCTGCTATTACAACAAATAGCGTGTTTTTAGGAAACAATTTATATCAAAAGATTGGCAATTGTTTATGTCCATTTTCAATGTTAAATTAATTCTAATGACCACCATTGGATAAAATGGTAAAAATATATTCTAATTATACTTTAAAAACACTCAATATTATAACTTATCAATATAAATTATGTTTATTAAAAAAGTTGTTTTATGTATTTTTCACTATTCATAAAAATTTGGAAGTTCTCAGAAAATTACAAAAAATTCAAAATAGGCTAATTTCAATATTAGGAATACAAAAATGAAGTCCATTTTGAAATATAAAATTTCTATAAATTTAAAAAGTGGTTATTACTATTCATAACGACTACTTTGATTAGTTGCGGTGTGTTAGAACTCAAAGTTGCGTACAATGCAAGCTATTGCATTATTGAATGAGATACGTATCGTGGAAGCTCGGGGTGTTACATTCTCCCCTCCTTCAATAAATTGCGTCCTCGCAATTTTAAATTTTTCTTTGAAAATAAAAGGTTGAAAAGAGAAATTACCTTTGAGGAAAACCCACATCGGAAATAAGATTAATAAAATTTAGCCTTAATAAGAGGGAAAGGGAAATGAAAAAGTCACCACCCAATTATGATCTCGATTAGGAGAACATTGGTGGGAATTAGAAACATATAATTGGAGGAAAAACGTAAATATTCGTAGGGAGTGATTGAGGTCATCAATCACAATCAACTGTCAAATTGAGGGCCTCAAAGCCTTCAATCTATGTTGATTTAAAATATCATCAGTTCAACAAGACATAAGGTATTAAGATAACACATTTTTGTTTTAATATCCCTTTACTAAAGTTTAAGAATTAATTTATTCATTGAATAAGAGATAAGTATATATATATTTATGCTTGACAATTAGAGTTTCAACCATCAACTCATCTATCACTCAAAAAGATAATAGAACTCAAAAATATTATACTTATCCTAATTGTATAAGGTTCCAAATGTTAACACATACTATTTAGATTAGTAAAATTATTTTGTAATAACCAGGGACTTCCTGTAGGCTAGTGGTAGGAAATAAAGGCCTGTCGCACTATGATTGTGGGTTCGATTCCTGCAGCTTTGCCCGACGCGACGGGTTATGCACCACCCTGTAGGTTATCCTTTTCCTAAAACTATAGTATTATAATATTCCAAAAATAATATTAAAAAATGCTTTAACCATAAACAATACTATCCAAAGATCAACTTAATCCATTCCAACCTTTATAGTTATCCCAAAATACTTCTGTCCAACTCACAGTCCAAATTTTATAAGGAAGGTAAACATAATGAAGATCCTTTTTCCCACGTAACAACATGTGAATACTTTCATCATGTATTCTTTTTAAACATACTGAATTACCATGATCCCTTATTCCTTATAGAAACTAGATATACTCCTTCTATCCAAAAATGTATACAAAACATCAATCAGTTTCAAGGAAGTTAAGTATATCCAATATAATTTATCCAAATCAACCATGTCTTATTCCAAAATCACAATCTCAGTATCAGAACCATATTATGGTCTATCTTTCTCTCAACCACATATTTTCCAAAAATTTAATCCTACCGTGGAGTCACTTTTCTTGGATCCACACAATCTCAAGTCCTTGATGAAATAGTACTGCAGTACAATCCTTATATACTCCATAATTATTATAACCAGTACATCATTGATACAACACTCAAATTACAAAATTATTTAATAACAACATAAGAACTCTAATCATTACTCCTCATCTGTGGTAGTATCATAACTTGATTATTATCCAATAACATCATTTGGGGCATACTCTGATGATTTGTACATTGGTTTGTGTAGTGTCCCCAATCCTTGCAGAAGAAGCATTGTACATATGAAAACATTTTCTTACCCTTGCAGTCACGCACTTTGTGTCCTTTTTCTCCACACTTATAACAAACTCCCATTCCCTTTAGGAAAGTTCCATGATGTTTCTTCCCACAATTACCACATATTGGAAAATTCTTCTTTCCCCTCATCCCTTTATCCATCATTCTCTCTTCCATCCCTTTCGTCTCTTGCTTCACTTCAAAGCCATAGGACTCAGAGAATTATTTACTTATCTTATTAACACATGATACTATTTCTTCATATGTTGAGAACACATGGGAGACTATTTCCCTTCGAAATGTTGGCTTAATACCGTGAAAGATACGATCCTTCTTACTCTTTGGATCATACGTACTGCTGGAGTTCACATTCCTTCTACTGGGCGCCATTTCTATACAATGGCATAAACTAGGTTAGTTTATGAATTACAATGAATAATTCCAAACTTTTAAAATACTTAAAGTAAATTGAACGGTTTATGGATATAATCCATAATCATAAGAATGTTTTCTTTGAGTAAGTATATACTCATAAACCCTATATAGTGGTTTGTAAAGAAAATGAGAATTATCCTAAGCATATCCCCCAGGAGTTTCTTAACCAAGAGTGAAGCAAGGCCCGTTGTCGTGCACCAGTTCCCGTTCGAGTCTAGCTCAAAGTGGTGTTTTCGGGTTTTACCCCAAGGTACATCTGTGCCAGAGCCGCCTCTACCTGCTCGTATCCAGACAGGGATGTATTGCTCGGAAAACTCACAACATCTCTACAATACCAAAATTCTAGGAAATTCTTCTATACTAATCCTCAAAGTCTATCTTCGGGCTATGTGCTCTAATCAGAGTTTATCTAAATCTAGCATCCATGGTTAGTACTAAACTGCCTCTGATACCAACTGTAACGCCCCGACCCCAGCTACCCAGAGTCGGTGCATTACTTCGTAACATTGGAATGATCACAAAAGATCAAGTCTCGAAAGAACGATTAGTTTAGTAGCCTTGGAAACACTAGATACATTCGTAAACGTTACATTACATCATAAAGTGAAAACTAATAACAAAGTCTTCATAGTCCAAACTCATATCTTCTTCTGACTATCCCTGCAGGTCATTCATAAAATACTTCTTCACATCCTGGAAAATATTAAAACATTGAAAGGGGTGAGCTCAGATGCTCAGTAAGGATAACAATATTGCGGAAGCCTTCATAAATAAACATAAACATTTAAGGCAATGTATAACTAAAACAAAAGCCTTTTAAACTTGAACATCAACATAATATGAAAAAATTAAAATGAGATAATGCCATTTACTTCTTCACATGGATATTCTACTTGTCGAATAATCACATGAAATATAATTAACCACTTTCATAATGATGGAATGTATAATGCCGGACATTCTGAAACATTTTGTCAAGGCCTCGGCCAAGACGTCTAAAATGATTAAGGCCTCGGCCAAAACCATAAATCAAATTGGGAAAGGGCCTCGGCCAATTCCACGTCTAGTTGTCTCATGAGACCTACCGATGCATCGAGGAGCTATAGCGGGCTCCACCCGTCACTTATTAAGTCCCATACATTCCTTATATGAATAGGTTTAAACATATCATAAACCATAACATAATCGTATCACATAAAACACGCATAAAGGAAACATAACATTTCCACATTTCAATCAAAAGATATCAATACAACACATTGATATAATAAAAATGCTTTCAAAACCATTTTCAATACCAAAATAAAAGAATGTTAAAACTTTGTATTTATTTTTCATTTAAAAAAATGACTTGTAGAGGAAGCCGAAACTCAAATAATGGTCACGGCGGCGGAGAAGTCGTTGTCTCCGCATAAGTAAGGAAAGGAAAAAACATTCCCTTTTGTCGTTTAGTAAAACTCTTCGTATAAAAAAGATTCCTTTTGAATAAACATAAAAGTCAAAGGGGTTTATACACCGTATAAAAGAATGTTGTGTATAAAACCAAATATGCCTCAATGAAAGGAGATTGAGACGAAGTCTTTAAAAAGATAATTTTTAAAATAAAATAGATCTATTATGTGTATTCACTATAGGTACACATAAAGAAAGTAAAAATACAAAATAATACATAATAATATCATGACATAATTTGAATGTAGGAGATTAACCCAAAGAATGGAAGTTGGGTTAAGAAATTCCCTTACCTCGTGTCTGACTTGACTCAACCGTTCTTTATCCTCCTGAATAATAAACTAGAGTTAATATATACCTTATTAAGAACCATTTTCAATTTCATTATCCTTATTATATAACTTATTACAATGATATGAACATTATGTAATTATTTAAGTTAATAACGGTCGTTTTGTCGATCTTTGGTACTTGAGTCAACAATAAACTTCTTATAATTACAAGTTGTTTATGTGGTAGAATATCCATTATCTCTAGAATTATATTCATGATTTAGATGTCTTATATATCCAGTATATACATTCATTTATAATATTACGTAAAATTTAGAGGTAAGAAATGAAATGCACCGTTCATGGAGATGGTAAGCCGTACGTACGCATGAACGCTACTTTCATTTCAATTTCATATTTAATGGAACGAAATCATAATGATATAAATGTATAATATAATTCCAGTATAATATAGTGTATAATACCATTTACTCCATCCTTTATACATCCCACATATGGCATTAACGATTCAAATCACTTTGAGGGGGCGGTAGTCCGCACTTCCTAAAATGAAATTATCGCATTTTACCCATAATTGAAATCATAAAGTATGCCATAAATGAGAAATACAGAAGCATAAGTAAAACATAAACATATTTTATATCATATATAAATATAGTGACATCTTAATGGCCACCTTTGAAGGTGTTATATGAGTGTTGAACAATCATTGTTTCGTGAGGCAGAAATTCGCCATCCACAGAAACCGTATGTTCCTTAACCATTAGATGTAGGTGTGTGTAAGTGTAGATCGAATCCTTATTATAACAACATCCTAGTATATTTAGTATACTGGTTTTGTTACAAAAGAAATTAATAAAAAGAGTTTAGGGGGTTTGAGAAGAAAAATAAAACAAAACAACATTAGAGAAGACATTACCTCAAAATCGGGTAACTCTTTTTTGATTTGAGCCAAAGGCTTCCTTGGGAAGAGTTCTTCCCAAAGTGAGGCTTCTAGGAGTAAGAGGGGGAAGTTGGGAGAGTATTTTGGCAGAGGTTGGCCGAGCCAAATGGCTTGAAGGTGTGAATAAGGTGGGAGTGGTGGGGGCCTTTTATAAGTGGAGAGGAGGGGCACTTTTGGAAAGTAATGAAAAGTCACTTTATTATAAAATGAGTTTCGGATTTTAGAGGTCCCACACTTATATAATTCGAGGATAAGGTGATAAGGGTTCTAAATCTCCTCATACAATAGGCTTTGGACAAGTGTAAGCCTTGGAGTTTTCATTATCTTCCCATTTTATTTAAATCGTTAAATAATGAGGTCATCGCTGCGTCATCATGATGTCATAAATAATTTAATTTATTTAATGTCTAAAAATTATAAAAAAAATACTATGATGTAGGAAATCTTTTTATCTTTCTAATTAATATTTATAATCAAAAGTTGGACTTGTTTAACTCCACTTAAAAACTGTTTTAGTAAAACAACACATGTTTGTGTCAATTTAATTTTAAGATTAAATATATATATATTAATGTCATTTTCCAACCAAAGTGGATCCATGGGGTCCCAAAGTTGACCCATGGGTTGTCTTGGTCGGCCATGACTCATCCAATAGGAGTATTACAAGTGTAAAGCTCATCTCATATTATTAAAACATTATTTTTACCTTAAACTACACTAATTACCTCAAATCGCGATTAATAACTTAAAGGTTACTATTCACCAAAAAAATTATTTTGATCTCATTGAACCACATTTTACTTCTTAATGACAACCATGTATGTCGGATTTTTGAAAATCAAATCACAGAAGTGGTAATATTTCATTTAAACGAAAAATCAGTTATTTAACTACCACTTAGTGGTTTCACTATTCATCAAAAATTGAAGTTTTTCAGAACAATGCCAAAATTTCACCCTAAGCTATAATTGATATTCCGAATTCAAAAATGATGTCTATTTTAAAAAATTCTAAACATATAATTTGCATTAATTAATTTTATAATTAATTTCTGCTGTTACAACAAATAGCGTGTTTTTAAGAAACAATTTATATCAAAAGATTGGCAATTGTTTATGTCCATTTTCAATGTTAAATTAATTCTAATGACCACCATTGGATAAAATGGTAAAAATATATTCTAATTATACATTAAAAACACTCAATAGTATAACTTATCAATATAAATTATTTTGATTAAAAAAGTTGTTTTATGTATTTTTCACTATTCATAAAAATTTGGAAGTTCTCAGAAAATTACAAAAAATTCAACATAGGCTAATTTCAATATTAGGAATACAAAAATGAAGTCCATTTTGAAATATAAAATTTCTATAAATTTAAAAAGTGGTTATTACTATTCATAACGACTACTTTGATTAGTTGCGGTGTGTTAGAACTCAAAGTTGCGTACAATGCAAGCTATTGCATTATTGAATGAGATGCGTATCGTGGAAGCTCGGGGTGTTACACACCAGATTGGACTTTGTTGTCCAAATATGTCATTCCTAGAATTCTCCATGTGGGCAAGGCATCCAAATTCGTGCAACCATGTGGGCCAAGCATTAAACATCATGTTTGGGCATGAATAAGTGAGATAATAGGCCCATTTTCTCCATCCATGCATGAAAAGATCCATTGGGCCTTTAATGAAGCAAGATGGGTTCCCATTGTTGCATTCAGCCTCATTAATCTCCCAGGTGTCATCGGGCCTTGAAAATCCAACACATCCACTCGGGTAATTGGCTCAGTGCCTTCAACATGGTTTGCATCATCCTCCCCCTCTTGAAAAAAAGTTATCCTCAACTCTTCATCCTCTACACCCAAAAAAGGAGAAAGATCAGAAACATTGAAAGTGACACTTACACCATACTCACATGGAAAAGCTATCTTGTAAGCATTGTTGTTAATCTTTTCAAGCACTCGGAATGGTCCATCACCTCGTGGCATGAGTTTTTATTTTTTCTTGTCGGGAAATCATTCCTTCTGCATATGAATCCAAACCAAGTCACTAGGCTCGAAAAACATTTGGTTACAACCCTTGTTTGCACGATCCATATATTTTCTGGTCATCCACTCGATATTTATCCTTGCCTTTTCATGGATTATCTTGATTAATTCTTCACGCTCTTTCGTATCCATATTAACTGCTTCCTGTGAAGGCAAAGGAACTAGATCAATAGGCACAAGGGGGTTAAAGCCGTAAACTATTTAAAATGGAGAATATTGAGTAGTGGAATGCTTGGCCCTGTTATATGAGAATTCCACATGTGGCAGACACTCCTCCCAATTCTTGATATTCTTTTTGACAGTTGTTCACCGAAGGGATGATAGTGTTTGATTCACCACCTCCGTTTATCCATCGGTTTGTGGATGACAAGTAGTGTAAAATAGTAACTTTTTACCCAGTTTTCTCTACAAGGTCTTCAAATAGTAACTAAAAAAATTTGTGTCTCGATCCGACACAATGGTCTTTGGCATTCCATGATGTTTGACTACTTCCTGAAAGAAAAGTGTTGCAATGTTAGTGGCATCATCTGTTTTGTGACAAGGAATAAAATGTTCCATTTTTGAAAACCGATCCACCATAAAAAAAATGGAATCTCTCCCCCTCTTGGTCCATGGTAACTCCACAATAAATTCCCTTGATATGTTCTGCAAAGGGGTGTTGGGAATTGGGAGAGGAAGATATAGTCCATGTGGGTTCAGTTTCGATTTGGATTTATGGAAAACAATGAACTTTCCCACAAATTTCTCAACATCTCTAGATATCCTAGGCCAATAAAAATTCTTACAACGAACACTTAGAGTTTTTGAAACACCAAAATTCCCCATTAACCCACCCAAATTTGACTCCATTAGTAAAAGTAAATAGATAGAGAAATTAGGTATACAAAGCTTATCAATCCGAAATAAGAATCCATCATGTAAATAGAACTTTTCCCAACTAACTCCAGGTTTACAATGTTCATAAGGTTATCTAAAATCACTATTAGTGTCATATAAATCCTTAATGTATTCAAAACCAAGAAGTTTTGAATCCAACAAGGATAAAAGAGAATATCTATGTGAAAGTGCATCAGCCACAATATTTTCTTTGCCCTTTTTATGCTTGATGACATATGGAAATGATTCAATGAATTCCAACCATCTAGAATGTCTCTTATTTAGTTTCTGTTGGCTCCTAATGTATTTAAGAGCCTCGTGATCAGAATGGATCACAAATTCTTTTGGCCAAAGATTGTGTTTCCATGTTTCTAGTACTCTAAAAAATGCATACAACTCTTTATCATATGTAGCATAATTTAGAGTTGGGCCATTTAACTTCTCACTAAAATAAGCAATAGTCTTACCTTCTTGCATGAGTACTCCTCTTATGCCAATTCTTCTTTCATCACATTCAATTTCAAAGGTCTTACCGAAGTCTGGAAGTGCAAGTTGAGGGGCGTGGGTGAGTATCTCCTTTAGCGCATGGAAGGATTTTTCTTGAGTTTTCCCCATTTGAAAGGAACATTCTTCTTTGTCAATTCATTCAGCGGCGTTGCTAGTGCGCTAAAGTCCTTCACAAATCTCCTGTAAAAACTAGCAAGTCCATGAAGACTTCTTACTTGTCCAACGGAGGTTGGAGTTGGCCATTCTTGTATTTCTTTGATCTTTTCAGTGTCAAATTCAAATCCATTTCCCCTCACAACAAATCCAAGGAAAAAAATCTTATCAAGGAAAAATTCACACTTATTTATGTTTCCAAAAAAGTTTTCTTCTCTTAACACCTCTAGGACTTTTCTTAAGTGATCTATGTGTTCATACAAAGTCCTACTATACACCAGAATATCATCAAAGTAAACTACCACAAATTTTCCAATATATGCACTTAAGACATGATTCATTAACCTCATAAATGTTCTAGGTGCATTGGTGAGACCAAAGGGCATGAATAACCATTCATAAAGTCCATGTTTTGTCTTAAATGCAGTTTTCCACTCATCTCCTTCTTTCATCCTAATTTGATGGTATCCACTTCTTAAATAAATTTTTGAGAAAAGAGTTGAACCATTTAATTCATATAGAATATCATCTAAAATAGGGATAAGATGAATATACCTGACTGTGATGTTATTGATGGCTCTATAGTCAATGCACATTCTCCATGTTCCATCCTTCTTTGGTAATAGAAGCACCGGTACCGCACAAGGGAAAAGGCTCTCTCTAACATACCCCACATCCAACAGTTCTTGAACTTTCCTTCGAATATCTTTTGTCTCTTCTGGGTTGGTGCGATATGTCGGGCGGTTCGGTAGTGATGCTCCAGGTATGAGGTTAATTTGATGCTCAATACCTCTAATGGGTGGAAAACCAGGTCTCACCTCTTCAGGAAAGACATATTCAAATTCCTACAACAAAGACTCAATAACATGTGGCAAAAGAGATGTTATGTCATTAGTGTTCAACATTACCTCTTTGTACATAAGTACTAAGAGATTTTGTTGAGAAATCAAAGCTTCCCTAACCTCACTCTTTTTTTCTAGCATCACACTTATCTCTCCTCTGAAATCCATTTCCCCTCTTGATTTTTCATTGCTCTCCATTTCTTTTCTTCTCTCATTCTCTATTTTTCCCTCATTCTATTCTTTTTCATTTTCTCTCTTTTTTTCCTCATCACTCATTTTTTTCTTTTCTCTCAAAATGTGATCTTCCAGAATTTGTTTTGGGGTCATGGGGTTCAGGGCTATAGGTTCCCCTCATCGTACAAAAGTGTGACAGTTCAAGAAACCATCGTGAGTAACTCCCCGATCGTACTGCCACGGTCTACCCAACAGAATGTGGCACGCCTTCATAAGAACAATGTCGCACAATACCTCATCCTTTTATTTACCAATGGAGAACAATACCTTCACCTATTTGGTAACCATCAGTTCTCTACAATCAGTCAACCACTGAAGCCGATATGGATGTTGATGATTCAAATTAGGAAGTCCCAACTTCTCTACTAACATGGTGCTCGCAACATTACTATAGCTTCCTCCATCAATAATTACACTACATCCCTTCCCATGGATCTTGCACCATGAATGGAAAAGGTTCTCCCACTGCTCATTCTCTACCACGATCATTTGTGCGCTTAGAACTCTCCTAGTGACAAGAATCTCACCATCTTTTTGCAAACACTCCACTATCAATTTCTGGTGATTTTTCCTCCTCTTCCAAGCTCTCTCCATCGGTCTCCCATTCTCCATATTTTTTGATGGTCATAGTGCGACGGTTTGGGCACTCACTAGCAATGTGACCCATTCCTTGACATTTGAAACACCTAATATCCTAGTTCCTGGTTTGGTTAGCCTCAAAAGTAGGTTTTTTAGGTGGAAGAATTACCTTGTAACTTTTGGGATCAACCACCTCTTTTGGATTTGATGATTCTCAAAGCTCTTTCCTCAGATTTCTCCATGGTGTGAATGGGGTAGTGGGTTTTCTCATGTTGCTCCTCCTTTTGATTTGTTGATCGATCTTGGTGGCTTGGTGGATCATATCTTGTATCTCTACATGGTGGTACCTATCCACTTGATCCGCAATCTCCTGATTGAGACCATGTAAAAACCGTGCCATGGTTGCCTCTGGATCCTCCTCAAAATATTCCCAAATCATGGCAATTTGAATCACTTTGTAGTAGTCTTCTACACTCTTACTCCCATGGGTGAGGCGTTGAAGTTTGTTGTGGAGATCTCTATGGTAATGTGTGGGAACAAAACACTTCCACATGGAGAACTTCATGACTTCCAAAGTGTTGATGGGACATCCACCATATCTAGACCTCTTCTTTTGAACTTGATCCCACCATATTAAAGCATAATCATAAAATTCAAGGGAATAAATTTTGACATTTTTCTCCTCGGAATATGCATGGAATGAAAATACTTGCTCGATATGCATCTCCCACTCCAAGTATGCTTCTGGGTCGCTTTTCCCTTGAAAAGAGGGGACCTTCACCTTGATTCTGCCAAGTAGGTCATCATCATGTTGTCTCCTTTTTCCTCCTCTAGGTTGTTGGTTCAACCTTCTCCTTTGTGGGACATCATCAAGATCATCATCAAAGTTCATTATTTCCTCCTCCATGATGTGGGGACGACGTGGTGCCGGAGCGCGTCATGGGTTATCATGGAACATCCTTGGGCTTGGTTTATTCTCCAATTCATCAATCCTCTCATGTAACACCTCCAACTTCTGATCAATAAGCTTCTCAAAGTGGCTCACCAAAGCTTGCATTTGGAATTGCATATCTTCGGGTGCAGGAGATATACATCGACTTCCTCCATCGATAACATGAGCAATTTTCTTCCCACAATCTTCTGCCATGATATGTTATGCAAGAACAAACACACACGGGGGGGGGGGGGACACACAATGATACAGACTCACTCACACCTGGGAAATGTACACACACACACACACAAGATGTACACACTCATACACACAAGGATACACATTCACGCATGCAAGATATACACACTCACACACACAAGATGTACACACACACACAAGGATACACACTCACACACGCAAGATATACACACTCACACACACAATATGTACACACACACGCACACAACAAGATGCGCACACTCACACACTCAAGATATTTTTTTGGATTATTTCTCTCCACTATGAACACTCGATTAATATTCCAAGCTCTTATGAAATATAATACCTTGTTTTCGGGTGATCACTTGCCACCAATATTTCCCCAATCAAGATTGTGTTGGGGGATGGTTTATCACAATCATCTTGAGTGGTAATGGGTAAAGGGAGAAAAGAGGG
Organism: Viscum album; assembly: GCA_963277665.1. Taxonomy (NCBI): domain Eukaryota; kingdom Viridiplantae; phylum Streptophyta; class Magnoliopsida; order Santalales; family Viscaceae; genus Viscum; species Viscum album. The sequence goes on from OY728156.1 coordinate 1,805,192,137, forward strand.
TAGAAAATGGATAAATGGTGGATGGAAAAGGGGGTATAAATGTGGTATTTTGGATTTTCCCGATTCTACAAGATAAGATAAATATATAAAAATATGAGCCAAATACAAAATGGGGATGAAGTAAAATGATGGAAAAAGTGATATATGGAAATGTATAGTGCTAATAAGGTAAAGCATGAAGGAGTAATTGTATCTGCTTTTTTGCTCTTTTTTTTGTCAACTCTCCCCAAAAAGTGTTGTGCTTGGAGTTTTAAAGCACAAGATGATTGACAGAGAGTAAAATTTTTTTTTTCAAAATCTCTCAAATAAAGGTTGTGCTTAGTTTTAAAAAGAGAAAAATGATGAGTTGAGAGAATTTGTTTTTTTTACGAATATAAATCAAAAATAGATAATTAAATGCGGAAAGAAGATGAATGAAAATTTGGCTCAATTTATAATAATCCAAGCTTGCACAAACTAAGACAATTTGGGAGGCTTTCAAGAAAATGGATTTTTTTTTTGTTGAATGGGTGAATAATATGGATAGATAAGGAGTAAATGAAGGGATAGGCACCTATCGTGTCAACCGGAGCTCTGATACCAACTGATGTGAGACGCACGGGGTGGACCGATCATCACGGCGTATGTCGGCGGTTGAAGGATGCGATTCAGGGATAAGTGGTGGATGATGGGTACGTATAGTGGATGCAAGTAGTCAATAAACGTTATGAGGAGTGCGACCTACCACTTAGACAACACACTCAAGGGAGGGATGTGATAGCCAATCCATACAACAATGAACTTGGGTTGAGGCACGAAATTGGGGGCTTTGTGATCTTGGATCACCAATCTAACTTATAGATTGACAAGGCAAGAATGCACAAGATCTAGGAGAAAAACTAGTAAAATCCTCACACAATGGAGAGAAAGAAAGCATAAGCTCTCAATTAAGTCTTGAATGAAAATACAATGCCATGGGGTGGCAATTTATAGCCAAGGGGGTGATACAATGGTCAAGGATCTAATACCCTAAAGTCATAAAGGCTAAACCTACCTTGTCCCCTTAAAAGTCAAAAAGATAAAGTCTAACAAATACTTTTGGAAAAGTAGCACACAACTTTCCAACTATAGCCCACCGGAATTGACTTTGAGTGCATAGCCCACTGGATCTGACTTTGGTGTCCAAAGTTGTCATTTCTAGAATTCTCCATGTGGGAAAGGCATCCAAATTCGTGAAACTATGTGGGCCAAGATTTAAACATCATGTTTGGGCTTGAATAAGTGAGATAATAGGCCTATTTTCTACATCCATGCATGGAAAGATCCATTGGGCCTTTAATGAAGTGAGATGGGCGCCCATTGTTGCATTCAGCCTCTTTAATCTCCCACGCGTCATTGGGCCTTGCAAATCCAACTCCTCTACTCCGGTAATCGGCTCGGTGCCTTCAACATGGTTCGAATCATTCTCAGATACATCATAGGCCTTACGAGCCCCTTAATGTTTGAGAAATCCATACGTGGGGTAGCGGGAGACATAGAGTGGCCAGTCAATTAGTGCTGTGAAACAGGTATGCAACACAACATTGGGGCATGAAAGGTTGTTGGGTGGGCACCCTGAAGTAGAAATGGATTCATTGATGCATATCATCTATTTATCCATATAAATGGGAAATATGTATCCCCACAACAACATAGAAAAGGGCATAATAGACTGATGGACATTATTAGGGGGTGGTGTCAAAAGTGAAGGATGATAACCAAATATATGATGCAATGCATCTTGGCCAGAGTTGTGACATGAAAAGACGCATGGTGTATATAGGTGAGAAGATAGAAATTGAAATAAGTGTATTCAAATATATCATATGTCCCTCTTCCTAGACATGGGACATATGGGTGATCTATCACGATAAAATAGTTGAAACCACAAATCAATGGTTGTTGGTATGGAGGAGAAACTATAGGAAGAATGACATCATGATGTTACACATGGCTACTCAACTCGGCATTCAAGTCATCTCCTTCAAGGGCCTCTGGGCTATTTTAGCAGGGGCTTCGATATATCGTGAATTTTGTCCATCAAGGTATTAATATGTAATAAAATAGGTCTAAATGGTGCTTATCATTCATTGTGTAGAGGGAACTGATTTGGACTACTAGGATGTTTGCGTGTGTTTTTGTCATGGTTTTTAATCCCTTATATATATTATACTAATATAAAAAATATAATTTAAATTGTTTTATAAACATTGTAACTATATTTATTATACTATAAATTCAAATATATTGGAACTATAATTATATTTATTATATCATAAATTTATTTATACTATAAATTTAATAATATTATAAATTTAAATATAAATATATTTATTGAAATATTTTCGTATAAAAATAAATATATTAATATAATATGATTATTGAAATAATTAATAATTAATTATCTTTATTTGGATATAAGGGATTAAAAACCTCAAACCACACACACACTCAGGAACACCAGTTGGATAAGCTTGATACTTCCCCCAAATGATCGACAATCACCCACTAGGATCACTGCAATTTTATAGCATGGAGGCCAAATGACATTAAATCCCATTTCAGGCCCCAAATATCCATTTCTATGGCCTCATGTTTCCTTAAATTGATAATACTATTACATTACTCATCATTGTACAACACTTGCAATGTTATAGTTGCTCACATTTTCTATAGTACTTGTTCTGATACATAATTACATGTAAGTTTATTATATAATTAAATTCATTATATAATAATTATAGTGACTATATATATAATTTCACATACTATTTATATAAATTTATATTTAAAATCAGAAAATTATTTATTACCTAAAAATATATGTATGAAAAATATAAATATAAATAAAATAATTTTTTGATAATGTTCAAAATATTCCCAAATACATATAACAAATATAATTCTATATAAAATTTTACAATACATATTTATAATTATATTCTTTTATAAGTTACATTATCATTTTGAATTTTAAAATAAATAATTTATGAAAAATAAATAAAAACAAAATTCATTCATTTAAGGAAACAAGGGGAGTAATAATTAGTGGTTATATTGTAAAAAACACTCCCAAGTCAATAATTATATTGAATAATGATATAAAAAATCATACATTCATGTTGTACTGATTGGAGTATATATTCACTGTGGAACTATAGATATCTCCACCGAAACCCCTCACTGATGATCAAGATCATTCATCTCTGCCACTAACCTAATAATTCCCATCCAATAATATTATATGCCTCTCTAAGACCTCTCAAGGAATACCCCACCACAGATCATTTTTTATCTTCACTTTTATGTGCCCTATTTTCACACTTAAGGGTTTCCATGGATTTACTCACAAATGGCTAACCAATACTATCCCTTCAACTCTACACACAATTTTCATCCACCATTATCTGTATAGTTCAGTCCATGCCTTTGGCACACTACTCGACCTTGATGAATCCTCTAATCACAATATTAACACCCTACACATCAACTAGGATAGCCAGGTTAACCTTTACATACAAAGCGATCCTTAAAACATTGCCAATGACTATTGTGAATATCGAGATGAAAACCCCCATTTTGTATAAAGAAATGATTACTAGGATATTTCAAATAAATATTGAAACAACTGAGTAATTTATTGGGGATCTACCAGGGATACTGTAATATCCCATTGGAGGGATTACTACAAACACAGGTGGATGGGGTGTGATTCCATGCAGGAGGCCACCAACACATGAATTATTCTCCATAAGGGTAATGATTTTCAAATATTTTAATTAAAATCCCCTTCTAATATTTCAACATGATATTCTCTAAGATATATTCTATGATACTTGGATTAATATTATCTTCTAAATTCCCACAATGACCGTTCATATTTATTTTCTAAAAAAAATACTGCTGTTTTTTGTATTTTATTTATCAATTAGAAAACCCAAAAAAATTCCATTACAAACTAAAAAACTGGTATTTAAATTGTTTTAAAGAATATGAATGATTCTTTTAGGAAGTTAATTCTCATTTAATATTACATAAATTTTCTTTTTTAAAATTATCAAATTTTATAATTGGTGTTAAAAAAATAAAAAAAAATATTTTCTTTAAATCATGTTCTAAAATAAAATTTTTATGTTTCATTATATATATAAAAAAAATTATTAAAAACAATCAATAAGAAAATTAACCAATAGATCTTATGTATTTATAAATTATAAAAATAAATATATAAAATAATTAATTTATATACATATAAATCATTTTTTTTTGTTTTAAAATCTGAATATTTCAGTGTTTTTTGTTACAAAATATGTATATAAACTCACCATATTAAAATAAAAAAATGACCCAGAACCTATTTTTGGTATATAATGATTTTCAAATGTGTCTTCAAGAAAAAACCCTTCCAATTTAAATGAACATTACATAAGTATTTTGTTATGTATTCAATCAAATATGCATTATAAAACATGATGTTTTGCATTATGTAGACAAAATATATACATCAAAACATTGATATAGATATTTATATGTGTGTCTGTGTCTATGTGTTTTCTAAAAAAACAATTTTCATGATTTTTTAATAACATTAATATAAAAAATACCAATACATGGAACATACATCGGATGTTTTAAAATAAATCATGTATGTTTTAAAAATGAATATATAAATTTTTTGAACACCTAATACAAGTGTATTATAATTTAACGTTTGAGAATTTTATATTATGGATTGAGTGTGATATAATTATTTTAAAAATTTCAATATTTAATATTAAATATTTGAATATTTTAATTATAATAAATTTTAAATATTCATTAATCGAAGAAAAAATGTTTCCTAATGTTTGTCTAATTACATAATATTTCTGAGTCTCCTATATGTAGGAGTTTGTGTCTAATATCTGTTGAGTTTATATATAGGTTTTCTATTAGATTTTGAATCTGATGACTCGTTGCATAGGGTGTTCTTGATGGAGTTGATGTTGTTCCCCCTTATCAGTTTCCTCAGTTCGATGGTGTTCACCACACCTACTAGCTTTAATAGATTTTTATGATCCTGTCAGTTTGTGTGGGATCTTTGGTTTCTATTTTTTTGCGACTTCATATAATTAATCTATGTTTTTGGTCTAGTAATTTTTTTGTTTCTCTTAATTTTCATATAGTTGTATCATCAACTTATAGAACATTGGATTTTCAAACTGATGGCTTTCTTGGAGTTGTCGAAAGCTATCTTTTATTGATCAATGGATCAAGGGTCTTGTGGATCACTAAAATAATTTCATTCATAGGTTCCTCAGATCATAGGGATTCCCTTATCCTAATTTTTTCAATATCCTCAGTTTCATTCAGATTGAGTACGATCTTTTTTTGTTAATTGGGGTTTACAGATTGTGGGTTTTGATGTTCGGTGGATAATGATCATCATTTTTTCTTCATGATCTCGTTTCTCATTTCAATGGAATGATATTTTTCTCGTGTGATCAGCTTCTTTCTCGGTTCCTTTTAATTTTGGATCATTATGTGACCAGATCTCCCTAATCATTATCATATTAAAATTTATTTCGAGAATTATTTTGGTCTTGGAAATCCATGCTCAGTCTTGTTGATTCAACATTGATAGGATAAAAATTCCCCTTATATGGTTTTTTCTATTAGAAATCATATTATAAAGGAATGATATCGATGGTGTTGTGAGAAAAGCTAGTCTGCATGGCTATTTCCCTATCACCCAAAAAGAACACTTAGGTATAATATGCCTTTCATAAAGGGGGAAACTATATATGAGGGTTTAATATTTTTCTCTATACTAAATTTTCATCACCATCAATCAACCAAATACTCTAATTTTATTTTTTGGAATTTATGTATGGCCATACCATAGGGAAAATATGGATCTTGGAAGCTTCCGATGACCTTTCCTGAAAGTGTGCCTGTACATCACCTAGTTTGTGGGGATTTCATTGATTTTTTTCCAACAAGAGATAAAAGGGGGTGGTAATAGAACTTACTTGTCTATAATATATTTCATGTAGGATACTTAGATGGTAGAAATTATTGATCTTTGTTATTAACGATTCCCTTTCATGTTGTTCTTTTTGAATTATGAAAATAATTATATTGTTGAATTTTTTGATAAAAAATTGGGTTTGATTGAATGAAAAGTAAATTTTTAGTTTTTCCAGGTTTCCCACTTTTCCGTCTACTATTTTCATTCCATTTCTCCCTCCTTATGTTCATTTCTTATGAAAGAATATTCTCAAGACTTGTGAAACCCTTCAGACTTTAGATCTTTTTGGAAAAGTATCGAGAATGTAAAGATGTTAAAATCTCTTGTAGGAAGGATAAAGATCTTGATATTGAAATGAATATACCCTAAGTGGATGAAAATTATAAACACTGGAGAAACTTCAATTTCCACTTTCCATATCATCATTGTTAAAATATTTAAAGGAATATTGATGTGTTATTTTCTCACACCCCATCTTATTGTTTTTGTTCCCCCATTTTGATTCTTAAAGCGGATTTAGAGGAATCCCATAAAATTAAGTAATGATTCTAGTCTCTACAGGCTTGAGATGTTCATGTTAAGGAAGGAGACTCCAATACATATTAGTTCAATCCGAAACCTTCAAGAAGGTGGTAAAATAACACCATTTATTGTCCCAAAAACAAATAAGCAAGACTAATATCTATTGAAAAGAGAATTTATGATCTTATCATGCACTTTTTGTAGGATCATTATACAGTGCGAGAATCATTCATTTCTTCTAATACTTCCTCTTCTATTGAACATATTCTTACGGATACAATTAAATAATAGCTCACACATGAGTTTATGAAGGAGAAAATTATATTTTCTATAAAACTAATCCATCATACCAACGATCCCGGTTTAGATGGGGTCCATGCCTTATTATATAAAAAATATTGGCAGACTATCATGAGAAACATTATGAGTATCATGAGGGAAATTTGGTTAGGTAAAGTCAACTTCTGTGTGGTGAATGAAATCATTATTAACCATATTCCTAAGATCATAAAACCCCCCTTGGTCATGGATTTCAAACCTACCAGTTTATGCAAATATAATTATAATCTTTTATCCAAGATATTGTCCAATCGGCTACGCTCTTTATTTCCCACCATTTTTTCTAAAAATACATGTCATTTCATTCCAAAAATACATATCTATCATAATTAAATTAGTACACATGAAGTCTTTCAATACATTAAAACTTGATCTCTTGTAAAAATATGTTTCATGGCTTGGAAACATGATACAAAAAAGGCCTATGATAGGGATGAATTACATTTTCGTCAATTTGTTTTAAATAAGATGAGATTATTCCCAAAATGTATTATGATCATCATGCTATGTGTTTGTTCAGATTCCTTCTGAATTAATGTCAATAAAGTCCTTTCGAAGAGTTTTATCCCAACCAGTGGTCTTTTCCATGGGGATCCTTTCTCACAATTATTTTTTATTTTATGGGATGATGTGTTCTCTAAAATGATTTCTATGAAATCCATAGATATCACTTTTATTTTGAAAAAGGTATGTCGATGAAGTCCACCCATCTATCACTTATTATTTTCTGATGATAAATTTATTCTTTAAAGGGCTACCATAGAAGAATGAAACTCTGTTTTTCAACTAATTTATTGGTAATAAAATCTATCTCGTCGATCGGTCAATATTTCTAAATCACAAATTTTCTTTAAATCTGTTGTAACCACAAGAAGAAAGAAGGACCTTAATTGAACTTTAGGTATTTGAGTGGTTGTCATGACCTGCCTTCTTCAAGACAAGGGAAGGGAAAGAAAAGTGTCACACTCTTAATTCCTCAATATGAAATAGAGGTAATAACCTCCTAAGCCCTTCCATCAATAGGCCATGGGGTGGTGACTAGGACCATGGGTATGAAATATCATATAATATAGAAGGCATTACACTTTTTATAGAGCTCTATTGGGAGATAAGATGGTAAATCCCTAGATAATAAAAATACTAAATGTAAATGCAAATCCAAAATCCATTCCCACATTCATGTTCAATAATTAAATCTGATACAGGTACATCAAAACTCCAATGTAAAGTACCAAAGTAAAATGGATTATGTAGCAACAATAACTAATCCTATCACCCGAGATAGTAAATACCAGAACGGTCCTCGAAGATCTCATTGAAACCTGAAAACAGTTTTATATAAGTTGGGTGAGAATATGAGTATACTCAGTAGGGAAACTAAAGATACCCATGAAAAAGTGGGGGAACATACAAATGTCTCTACGATAAAATTGTATTACCTCAAAGAACCTACCAGAAAGTCATGTAATGTAATAGTATTAGCACATTGACATTTTGGGTACCCCGAAACACTTTCCAACTAGTTAACTGCTCATCTCTAATGGATAAAGTCATGATGATACCACTCTTCCCATACATAGTCCAACTACGACAACCTTCCTGCACACACATGGTTATCAAATCACACATAATACCACCTGCATACAGTTGGTCCATAACAACCATGCCACTCACCTGAAGACACCAGAGTCTCATCCTCATGAAACTTGGGGAAACATTCTTAGACTGAAAACACTTAGGCCTCTCATCTTTAACAAACCTACCTAAAGGATCCATGACTATGGTAAGAGTCAATATATTATAACCTTCCAAGATACGATCTAGTGGTAAGAACTTAGAAGAGGGTGTGAGGAAAAATTTTTGTAACCAGCCATCCATCCTCACACAAGGACATTGGGAAAGACACCCTCCCCCATGAATGTGGGTGTTCAGAACACATTTATCAATAGGGGTGTGGTGCATATAAAACTCAAATGGATCTACAATTTATATATATATAGGTAATAAAACACTCATCCCCAACCTACAGATCCCAAAAAAACAACCAAATCATATAGAACCATGTTTTTTCTAGCCCTATACAAACAACCACACAATAAATACTACCAAAGCATAACCAAACAATTTTTTCATTTAAACACCTTCCATTTATTAATTAAGTGATTCAATTTAATTTATACCATCACTATTAGGAAACAATCAACCATAACCATATCCAAACAGCAAACAAAACCAAATTTGTAGTCCCAGTGCATGCCCCCCATTAAACCACTACCAACTATCATTCATTAATGTTATACCCCAAAATCCAAAAACTTCCCTGATGAAATACCACTGCATTAAAGTTCATAAATACTACATAGTCCCACTACCCATTGTTTCTCTATGACCACATAAAAAATAAAGGTAGTCCCACTACCAAGAAGTCCATGAATTCCAGAATCAACCAATCTCTCAACATGAGACTCCAACACAACACATGTATTGCCCCACACACAAAACCCACAACAACTACCATTAACCCATAGCCCCACTAAACAAACATCCCACCCCTTCTCACATAACCAACTCCTACATCCACCCCTACACCCATAATTGTGCTCCCAACAGTCTCACCACACAACTCACACAATGTCAAAAAAAACCAATAGAACACAACACCCAACCAAACCTATCAAACATGACATATTCAGATTTGGTAAACATTTTTCATTACGTTTACTTGATAAATAGGGGTGATCATAGAAGGGTTTTCATCTGGGGGAATTCATTTTATTTAACCGAGTATATGTGATTAAGAATATTTCATGTTACAACCAATTATCAATCTACATGATAGAAACAAACAAAACACCACCAGTGCGCAAGAAAATACCACCAATGGGCATAATATTCAAAAGGCATACAACCACCACAATCCACAAGGAAATAAGGTTTAAAATAATAAAATAGATGTTCAAACATCAAACTAATCCCATTCCTTCATTTCATTACCCCATTATCTTTTGATAATATTTCGTTATTATTTATTTCTTATAATAATAAATGTATTCATTTGTTATTCACGAAGAATAATTATTACACCCACCCCAAATAATGCACAATTTAAGAGAGGTAGAAGAAATCCCTACTGGAGGATCAAAGGTATGATGTTCCTCCTTGCACCAGGAACATGGGATCACATGAGTATTAGGGAACAACTCAAAGAAAACTAAGCATGAGGGTCTCTAGCCTAGGTGCATGACTCATCTAGGGAGGAATACTTAAGTCTGAACAAGAGGGAACTAAAAATATACTAGGAAGGGAAGATCATAGCTTCGAAGAGCAAGTTCCTCTTTTAATGGAAGAACTGTTTTAAAAATAATTAACGTGGGATCGTGGTCAAGATCACATAGTTTGAGTATCTCAAATCCCCCAGAACAATAAGATATTAATTATATACTTAGTGTCCTTTGAAATTCATTTACAAATTCTAAAATAAAGCTTTAACATGGTTTATGTAAAATAAGATGTAATAGGGGAGAAATTCTAAATTTAGATAAAATATGAAAAACTACAAATGAGTCACCGATAGGTGAGTCACCGATGGGTGATTCATCGATGCTGAACTACCGATGCTAATCTACTGAATCCCCAACCGAAACTAAGCTACCGATGCAATAACCTACCAATGCCTCATCCTTATGATGCTTTGACATACTGACACTAACACCCTCGACTCACTGAAACTGACACCCTCGACTCACCGACACAGACGCCCTCAACTCACTGACATTGATGTTCCTGACTCACTAATGCTGATGACTTTGACCGATCAATGCACTAACATTCCGATGCACTGACATGCCAATGCACTAACACACCGACACACTAACATGATGACACACTTATATGTCGATGTCGATGACCTATGTTAAGGATGAAAAAACTAAAAAAATTGAGAATTTTGAAAACTCATGAAATGAGCAAGCACTACCTCTCAGAAAACACTTAACACTCAACTTTCTCAAAGGACTAGTTTGTGGAAATTCTGGCCATTTCATCAGATACCTCTCAAAATATTATCGTTCTTGATAATTCAAATCTAACATAGAATAAAGGTGGTCAGAACAACCACCCTTTAATATACATATCAGAAGATAACCACATTTTGTTATTCTAATGCTGAATTGAAGAGCTAAACCACATAGGAATACCTCTTGACATATATATACTAAACAATTATGCAAACCCTAAGGCCCCCACTACCCCAAAAAACCACAAAACACCAATGGTCACACTATCAAGAAACATGGATTAAGGAGCTTCATCCTCCATGTCAAGATACTATCCACTTTGGACAGTACTATCTCACCCGCATAGGTTTAATTGAATCCTCATTAATGCGTCTTGATTAGGTATCGGGTCCTCCCCTCCCCATGTTCAGTACTTCTTCACACACATACAAAGAACACAGAAAAAGATCATCTTATAGAAAATAAGTTCAATCATTACATTATAGGAAATGAAAAAATAAAAAACACAAGAGAAAAACATAGAATATCTCTATTTACTGGGAACAAATATGTGTCTTCCACTCCCATGCACACTCCTCGAGGCCACCATGCCACCATAACACACTGACCAATGTAGTGTTCCAACTACACAACCCCCTCTACTCAAGATCCTGGATTTATACTGGTCGCTCCATGAATGTCACTTCATCCTCGATATCCAGATATCTATAGTCAAGGATGTGGGAGTCGTTGTGTAAATACTGAAGAAGATGTGATACATGGAATATATCGTCGATCTTCTACAATCGAGGTGGAGATTCTGGAAGATATTCCACCTTTCCAAATCATCCCAATACTTCTAAAAGTCCGATGAACCTTGGAGAAAGCTTGATTCCCCTTTTGAAATTCTTCTGCCCATGAAAAATGGAATCCTTTATAAACATGTGGTCCCCAAACAGGAAATCCAAGGGCCTCCTCCTATGATCATCATATAACTTATATCATTCATGGGCCACCACCATCCTCTCATGCACAAGCTGATCTTTCTATTTTATGCTTTACACAACCTCAGGTCCAAGAAGGGATGCTTCCCCAACCACATTCTAGCATATTAGTGAATGAAATGAACTTCCATATGAATCCTTGAACAATTCAAAGTCAATTATAGAGTGATATCTATTATTGTAAGAAAACTCTACTAGAGGTAAGTGTTGTACCCACAATCCTCCAAAATCTTAAACACATTCTCGTTGCATATCCTCCAATGTCTAGATGGTCCTCTCTATCTGTCCATCCATCTAAGGGTGGAATGTAGTGTTGGGGTGTATCTGGGTGCCAAAAGCATTCTGCAATCCCCTCTATACTCATGATGTAAAACATATATCCCAATTAGACAAAGTGGTTATTGGAACTCTATGTATATACACCACCTCATCCACATACCTCCTTTCCAAAGAATCTATTTCACATGCCTCCTTGATTAAAAGGAAGTGAGATGATTTCATCAATAAATCCACCAATACCCAGATTGCATCATAGCCTCCCTGAACCCTGAGATTTTTGGTGATGAAATCCAATGGAATGTCGTCCCACTTCCACTCTGTAACATCTAAGGGCTGCAATATACAGTTGAGAACACGGTTCTCAGCCTTCACCTACAGACAAAATAGTAATATTTCTACAAGCTCTACCACTTCCTTCTTCATTCTAGGCCAACAAAACTATTCCTTCAAGCCTCATTACATTTTAGAAACTCTTGGATGCACCCCCAATGGTGATCTATGAAACTCATAGAGAAAACCATAATGCATTACCACAGGGGAAAATAGCTTCCCATGGAAGAACATTCGATTCTAACAACCCTCCTACCATCCCACCAGATCATCACTCTAGGTAGTGAGATCATGCATCACTTTAATCTTTAAGTCTCCCTAATAAGACTCCCCCACCAGCCGAATTAAGGAAGACTAAACTGTCATCTAAAACACCCATCATCCGCTGCCATCCACTCTCACATCCACATGTAAAGTGGCCAAATCCTCCATTACTTTTCATGAATTCGTGGATTTCCAAACCACATCCTTCTATGAATTACTACTTAAGGCATTAGCCACCACATTCCCCTTTCCTAGTGGGTAAGAGATCTTAAATTCATAGTCCCGGGGAAACTCTATCCAACGTCACTACAAAAAGTTTAGGACTCAATGGGAAAAGATGTACCTCAGTGTCTTGTGATTCTTGATGACCACAAAGAGCTCCCCGATGAGGTAATGCCGCCACAACATCAGCACGAACATGACCGCTGAATACTTCAGAACATGGGTGGAATAGTTATGTTTTTGAGGACGTAACTTACTAGATCTGTAAGAGATTAATCTATAATCTTGCATCAATACACACCCTAAACCTAATATGGAAGAATTTCAGAACACACTGAAGGTCACCCCTTCCTATAAAAACCTAAGCACCGGGCACTAACCAAAATCCCATTCGGGTAGAGGATATCAGCTTGACACTCCATACTCCACACAAAGGTTTGGTATTTTCTAGTTAAATCTGTCAATAGATCCAAAGCTCAACAGAAGTTGGGCATGAATCTCTAGTAATAGTCTACTAGTCCTAGGAAGCTATATTCCTCTACCGGATTTTTGGATGCTACCGGAGAAAAAACTGCATTAACCTTTGACTGGTCCACTGTTATCCCCTTATAAGTCACTACGTGTCAAATGAAGTGATCCTATGACATCTAGAAATTTCACTTGGACAACTTCCCAAAGATATGGTGGTTCCAGAGGACCTCTAATACGGTAGTCAAATTCATGAAATGATCTTCCTTTTTCATTGAGTAGATCAGAATGTTGTCGATGAACATGAAAATGAACTGGTCCAGAAACTCATTAATAATAGATTTCATAATCACCATGAATACGAATGGTGCATTCGTGACACCAAAGGGATTGACCACAAACTCAAAGTTCCCATACTTGCATGAGAAAGAAATATTTGGGATGTCACCCTCATTCACCCTCAAAAGGTTATATCTAGACTTCTAATCAATCTTAAAGAACCAACCTGGTCCACTTGACTAGTCAAAAATATCGTTGATCCTCGAGAGAAGGTAACTATTCTTGATTGTTTCCTGATTCAGCCTGTGGTAGTCTATGGAAAGTCATAGATAAACTTCTGACTTCATTGTGAAAAAGATTGGAGCACCCAATGACGAGACACTCAGCCGGATGAAACCCTTCTTCATCAAGTCATCAACTTGAATTCGTATCTCTAAAAATGTAGAAGGTTCCATATGATAGGGTGCCATCAAAACATGATGGGAAATGAGTTGCAAGACTATTCTGAACTCAACGTCACATCAAGGGGGTAATGTCACAACCTCTTTGAGGAATACATACACAGACTCATAGATAACCCCCAGAACATTTACCATCTCTATGTCAGCTGATTTTAGAGATAGTTCATCTAAAAAAGAAAGAAGAGGTTCTAAACACTGACTTCCCACCTGAAAAATAAACTCGACAATGAACGATATGCCTTGGATACCCATATATGGGAAAAAACCATTCTCATAAAGTATTCCATAATGGAAGTCACATTAAACAACTATTTGATCCCTAGTATGGCATCATATAGCTGTATTTGTGGCAAGAAATGATCCCCATGGGAATGATTTGGTCCCATAATCAGTCTACATCCCTAGCACCCATCAAATAGATTGGTCTAAACTCTGACTGGTGTGCTCAACACCAAGGTTAGGTAAATTATATCAACATCAAGTCCTAGGTAATGGGCTAGAATGGGTGAAACAAATGAGTGTGAAGCTCCCGAATCAAACAAAGATCACACAAGAGTAATAAACAGACTTATTATGCCTAGAACAACCTCTGGTCCCACTAGAACTGCTACACTAGAGGCATGTAACTACTCACAAAAAGATTCTCTACCCCTCTACTGTCAACTACATCCCTGAATGTGCCCTTTTCAAGGACCTTGACGAGTACCCTATGGTCATCCTCCCCCACCATCATCTACCCTTGTTGGAGAGGGATCTCACTTCCATTTCAACTATAAAGGCATGATCAGAAACTAATTTTGTTGAGGTGGGTGATGAACTTGGCCACCCCCACTATACTATGCAAAAACTGGGTACTAGTTCAAAAAATTCCTAGGAACTCCATAGATAAATCACCTTGGTTCCTGGACTATGGGAAAAGGGTGAGGACCAGGAGATCAGAACATGAATTGTTGAGGCAGACATTCTGTTGGCTAAAACCAGGAAGGTTCGAACTCCAGAGACATGCAGATGACTAATTTACCCTTTTATGAACTCAGCTAGCTCTCCTCTTGCAGTACACCTCTTAGTGAGTGAATTATTTCCACTACCAATGCCTTCATCTGAACCTCTATGTATGTCGGAAGAGTAAAGAGAGTGAAGACATACTGAAGATAATGTCTAAGTCCCTCCTCTAAGCGTCTCATTGAGGACTCCCTATCCAGAATGTGATCTGATTCAAATTGTAGGATATCATTGGAAATGATCCCTTGTTCCCTCACTCACATACTCCCATACTAGAGGGAGAGTATCTCCTACCTCTTCTTGTCCATCATCATAGAAGAATTGAATTCCTCCCAGAACTATTTATCAAAGTCATCCCACAAAAGATTGGTCTCACTCATTTCCCCAAGGTAAAGCTTCCACCACTAATGCGCCACTCCTCCTATCTGTCTCACTTCCTAAGGAAACCAGTACTCCATTGGAGCCCAATTCAAGGTAAAAGTGATTACCAGCTTATCGAGCCAACTCTCCGCCTCCATGTCTGAGATGATGCCATCATAATTTCCCAAAGCCTACCGCTGGAAGGCACAAACTTTATTCAGCCACTGGTCATCTTTCTCCACTCGATCATCCCTCCACTGATCATCCATGTCAATATTCTAGGACTCAAATTCTCATACCACACAAAGGTGAGGTTTGGGTTCCATATCTGAAAAAATTAACAAGGAACTCTTATGTCCGAGTAATGTGGAAATTTTCATTTAAATTATTTTTAACTCTTAATTTTTTTAAATTACGAAAACAACCATGAACCAAAAGAACACAATTCATTATGATGCATGTACCTTTCCTAGGGTCACTACCCTCTAATTAGTGTAGCATCACTTTTTTTGTTCACTAGGTTCAGAGTCCTTGCATCAGATCACAGGGGGCTCTAAAATCTTATGTCCTAGGTGGTCTTTACTGGCCTATTTTGCACACCAAGATTTCATAACACCATTTCCATACCATTCCATGAAATCCTTACTCTAACTAACTCCAAACTCTATTCTATCCATCAATCCCCCAAGACTACCTCTGATACCATTTTTTCACGAACCGCCTTTGTCAAGATGAGGGAGGGGAAAACCAAGTCCCACCCCATTCCATCCTCCAGTTGAAGGAGATATAATGACCACCCGATTCCCGCATTCAATATGCACCAGAGAAGTGACTAGAACCAAGGGTATAGAATATCACATAATATGGAAGGAATTACAATTTTTATAGAACTTGATCGGGAGATAATATGGTAAATCCTAAGAAACTCTAAATACTAAAAGTAAAATCAATGATAAAATACATTCCCACCTTCATGTTCAACATGTGAAGATGATAAAAGGCACAAAAAACTCCAATGTAAACTACCAAAGGACAAAAGAATATGAAGAAACATCAACTAATCCTGACTTCTGAGATAGTAAAGTCCAGAATGATCCTAGAAGTCCTCCTGGAAACCAAAAATAATTTTATATATGTAGGTTGAGAATTTGACTATATTGAGTAGGGAAACAAATGCTACCCGTGAATAAGTGATGGAACATACTAATTTCCATGTGCTAAAAAAGTAGAACCTCAGAGTACCTACCAAGGAATACTAACTATCCAAGGATCACTAAGGAAAGATCACCAAATATCACAAGTCAAGTAATGTAATAGTATAAGAACATAGACATTTTGGGTACCCCATACCACTTTCCCACTAGTTAAATGCCATCCCTAATGGATAATTTCTTAATGAAACCACTATTCGAATACACAGTCTCATTGCCACAACATGCCCACATACACCTGGGCCCCAAATCACACACAATCTCTCATGTAGACACTTAGGCCATAACAACCACACCTCTCACCCAAAGACACTTGGGATTCATCTCGAAGACACTTGGGAAAACAATCTTGGACCAAAAACACCTTTTCCTCTCATACGCAACAAACATTCCTGAAGGATATTTTACTATGGTAATCCTGAAGCCATTAGAGCCTTATTGGATATGCTCAATTGGTGAGAACCTGGAAGAGGGTTCCAGAATGAAAGTTAGTAACCAACCATCCATCCCCCACCAGGATGTTGGGAAAGAAACCCTCCCCAATGAATGAGGGTGTTCAGAATATGGTTCTAAAAAAGGGTGGGGTGCGTATATAAATCACAAGAAACTACTATTTATATATATATAGGTAACAAGACACTCAACCCCAACCTATAGATCCCAAAACAAACAACCAACTCATACAGAACCACGTTTCTGCAACCCCTATATGCACAACCACACGATAGCCACTACAAAAGCGTAACCCAACCCCTTTTTCATTTAACCAACTTCCATTTATTAATTAAGGTATTAAATTTAATTTATTATAGTACTACTAGGTATCTACCAAACATAATCATATCAAAACAAAAAACAAAACCATATTTGAAGTCCCAGTGCACCCCCCGTTTAACCACTGAAATATATCATTCTTTAATGTTATACTCCACAATACTAATATTTCACTGATGCAGTCCCACAACATAGAAGTTAATAACCACCCCACAGTCCCACTGCCCAATGTCTCACTACAACCACACCACAAACAAGGGAAGTACCACTTCCTACAAGTCCATCAATTCCACAACCAACTAGTCTCTCAACATGGGACTCAAACATACCAAATATACCACCAAACACACTAAACCCACATCAAATACAATTAACTCACAGATCCACTACACACATGTCCCACCCACTTCTCACTGAATCATCTCCTCCATCCACCCCTACACCCATTACCATCCTCATAACAACATCATCAAACATCTGACACAATTTTACAAAACCCAATGGAACATTGCACTCAACCACACCTATCAAAAATGACATATTAATATTTGGTAAACCATTTTACTCAAGTATAATTGCAAAATAAGTGTGATCACACAAGGTTTTGCATCTTTTAGAATTCATTTAATTTATCCGGGTATACGTGATTAAGAAAATTTCATGTTACAACCAATTATCAAACAACTTGATGAAAAAAACAGAACATCAACAGTTCACAAGAAAATACCACAAAGGACCATGATTTTTAGAAGGCATATGACAAAACAATACATAAATAAATAAGGATAACAAAAATAAAACATACGATCAAACATCATACCACTCCCAGCCTGTCATTTCATTACCCCATTATCTTTTGATCAAATACCTTTCATATTTATTTCATGTATTTGGAAAAGTATTCATCTGTTATTTAAAATGAATCAATTGTATACCCACCCTCATGATGAAACATTTAATAGAGGAAAAAGAAATCCAAACCAGATGATCAAAGGATCGATGTTCCTCCTTGCGCCAAGAACAGGGATCACGCGATCAACATGGAAGAACTCCAACAAAAATGACCAGGAGGGGCTGTAGAACAGGCGCATGAATCGTCTATTGAGGAATCCTTTAGGTTTATAAAGATAGGATGAAAAACATACTAGTAATGGAAGATCACTTCGTTGAATATTCAGATAATATTTTAAAGAAAGAACAATTTTAAAATACATTAACGTGGGATCAAGGTCATGATCATGCGGTTTGAGTATTGCAAATTCCCCAGAATGTTAGGATATTAAACATATACATAATTTCATTTGAAACACCCTTAAATACTCTCAAACAAGGCATTATACTTGGTTTATATAAAATAAGATGTTAGAGGGGTGAAACTGGAATACTTGGAAAAACATGAAAAACTACAAATGAGTCGCCGATGGGTGAGTCACCGACGTTGAGCTACCAATGCTGAGCTACCGATTTGACATATCAATTCCGATCTCCTGATGCAACAAACTATCGATGCCTTGACCTAGATAAGTCTCAACCTACCGATACTGATTCCCTTGACTCACCAACATCGATGCCCTCGACTGACCAACATAATCACCCCCGACTCACCTACACTGATGCTCTAGACTCACCGATGCTAATGCCATTGACTCAACTATGCACGAACATGCTGACACACTAACACGCCGAAGCACTGACATTCTGACGAGCTAACTTAATGACACACCGATATGCCGACACTAATGCCCCATGTTACCAATTGAAAAATTGGAAAAACTAGAAATTTGGAAAACTATTGAAATGAGCCATCGTTGCGTCACGGAACACCATAAACACTCAAATTTTATAAACGAATGGTCTAGGAAAGTCTAGTTGATTACAATTGTTAATAAACATAATTAATATCTTTTACACCCCATGATCTCTATATACTCTAAAATATAGGTTTTCTCAATTATATTTGGCAGGTTGTAATAAAATCCAAGTGTTATCATTGAAAAACGTCACCAAAGTTGGGAAAGAAACATTTATTGAGGTAGTGGTAAAATAAATCCTGACCTATGTTATATACTTATTTAATATATCTAGATTCATGATTCAAAAAATCCTCTTTTTAATCACCAATTTTTTGTTTGGTTTTAATAACGGGGGAAATAATATTCATTTTCTATCATGGGATAATATTTTCCTTCCAAAAGCAGGTGGTGGTTTGTAATTTTTAGATACGCATCTATTCAACGATGTAATTATTTCCAAGAAATCACATAACTTGTTTAATAATCATGAGTCCCTACGTGCATGGATTGCCAAAGCTAAATGAATCCCTCATATGGAAATTTGTAGTGAAACAATTAGACCCCACCACTATTTGTTGGGAGAAGTCTTTATTTCTCATAAGTTCTTCTTTAGAATGGACTTATTTGGGGAATTTGTGGGGTATAAATGATTAAAATATTGAGATACCATTTAGTTTTTGATAATAATGTAGGGATGGATACCTATCTAGATGTCCTTGGATGGTAAGATTCCATAGTTCTCTCCCACATGAATAATTCTAGAAATGGATGGTTCCTTGGAAATATGAATGAATGTTTTATTCATAAATATAGAAATATCATTAGGAGAATCCCATGTTTAAAGAAAATATTCCGGGACAATATGTTCTAGATAATTGATTTCAGAGGATACTACTTAGTTAAATATATCTATAATATGCAACATGGGACACATGATTTACGGGAAAAAGTGTTCTGGAATCATTTGAAGTGACTTGCTACCCCTCCCAAAGGATGTTTCTTCTGATGGGAATTATATTATTGAATCATCTATTCAAAATATTTTCTCAAAATACATTATGATACTAAAGATACATTATGTCCCATGTGTATGTAGGTGGTAGAATCTCCAATGCAATTTGATTTATATTTCCAATGTTCTCGGTCCATCTAGAATGCTTGGGATCTAAACATCAAGAACTATGTCAATATGGTGTCTAGGATTGCATTAATGCTATCAGTTTGTTCTTCCACTTATCCCATGAGAACTATGGATTCAATTCTCACCATAGCCTGGATCATTTAGGTCAGATAAAATGATTATGTTTTAACCATCTTTCAAGGCTATATTCCTTCTAGATAAAGGGAGATTCATCATGGTAGGAAATTTATAAATGACATGACATCCAATTTCAGAATCCTTTTCATCCAATTGCACACATATATGGAATCCTCCCCTAAATATTGTTTTAGTGGTTTATGTGGATACATATCTATCTTGGTATGGGACTGTTGTTATGGGTATTATGGTATGTGACTCCCTCAGATGCATTGTGTTGTACCTCTCATACCCCTCGTGGTTTTATTTTCATGATCACAATCACTCAATTATTTATCTAATCTTGTTTTAAGTGTTTTTGGATGATAGATTGCCAAGGAATTGGGCCAAGAAAGAAACAAGGCAAAGTGGACTGAAAATCAGTCCACCGGCCAACCGGTGGAAGACCACCGGCCAGCCGATGGAGGCTTGGACAGAAGGCATCCCTCTGTCCAGACCACCGGCCAACCGGTGTCCCACCACCGGCCAGCCGGTGGCACCCAAATTGAATAGTGTTTGCTACTGCCTCAACACCGGCCAACCGGTGGCCTCCTCACCAGCCAGCCGGTGGTGCCTGAGCCCGAGCCCTCTCCCATTTTCAAAGCACCGGCCAACCGGTGGCCAAGCACCGGTCAGCCGATGGTGCCAGTCAAACTAGCCGTTGGGCTTTGACCAGGCTTGTCCACTTGACCCCCAACGGCTCCGAAGGCCTCTCCAACGGCTCCGAAGCTCCCCAAAGGTCATTTGAGGGTTCCCCCTCTATAAATAAAGGACTAGGAATCCCCGGAACACAAGCGAAACATACAGAAGCCCACGGGACACATTTTTGATCATTTGGCGAACCTCCGGCAGATTCCTCCAAGGAACCTCAAATTGCTCCAACTCACTTCCACATCCAAGGAGCACCACCATAGAAGCTTGGGAGCGCTCTTCATCAACTCCATCAATCCTTTGGAGCCCAAGGCTTCTCCCATTATGGTTTTTATTGTTTTATCATTTTGAGCTTCAATTTGGGTTTGTGCCTACAAACCCCTCTTTCTCTCATCTCCCTTTCATTTGGGTTTTCACACCACCTTCAAGGTGTGAAGAGGTTAGTCAAGCCTTCCCTTTTAAAAGGATTAAATCAAAGGTGAGCTAGCCTTCACCTGTAAGAAGGCTAGTGGATTTTTGCTCAACCATTGAAAGCAAGTGGGTTCTTGCTCAACCAATAAAAGCAAGCTGTAATAGGTTCTAGACTAACCTTAAAGTCTAGTGGGTTTCTTGCTAAAACCATTAAAAAGCAAGCGGTAGTAAATCTCTCAACGGTTGAGTTGGGAGCAGAGACGTAGGCTTGAGTTTAAGCCGAACTCCGTTATCAATTTGCGTGTCTTGCCTCTTTTATTTCCACTGCACTTTAACTTTGATTTTAAATTGTTATTTTTTTTAAAAAGGCAATTCACCCCCCCCTCTTGCCATCACTTCTTTTCTTCTCCGCCCAACAATTGGTATCAGAGGCAAAATTTGAGTAATACCTTAACCGGTTTCAAATTCAAGATCCATTGTGATGGCTTCAACCTCTTTCGCCTCCGAAGGCTATTCTTTGGGTCGTGCTCCATTCTTTGATGGAACCGACTATACATATTGGAAAACCCGCATGACCACTTTTCTTAGAAGTATAGGTTATCCTATTTATAAAATTGTCATGCATGGTTATTCTCTTTCCTCTCCCGATGAATCCAAATGGACTCAAGCCGATATTAAAAATTTCGAGCTTGATGGAAAAGGCATGAACGCTCTACATTGCGGCCTTGATCGTAATGAATTCAATCGAGTTTCCACATGCACCTCATCACATGAAATCTGGAAACTTTTGGAGGTTACCCATGAGGGGACCAACAAAGTCAACGATACTCGATTGGATATGTACCGTCAAGATTTTGAGTCTTTTACCATGCATCCATCCGAATCTATTTCTGAAATGTTTACACGTTTTACTGATGTTTGCAATGGGAGAAAGTCCCTTGGTGATGATGTGTCTGCAGAAACGATGGTCAAGAAGATCCTTTGGATCCTACCAAGTTCATGGGCACCGAAAGTCACGGAAATCCAAGAAGCAAAAGATATCAAGAACATGCCGGTCGAAGAGCTCATCGGATCCCTCATGACTTATGAGATTACCATGAGGAGGCAAGCTGAAAAGGAAGGAAAACCGATCAAAACTCCAAAGAACATCGCCTTCAAAGTTCAACAAGAAGAAAGATCCCCCTCCTCATCGTCTTCCTCTTCAAGCGGCGATTCGGAAATGGAGAATCTTGCCCGAAAAATGCACAAATTCATGAAGAAGCACAAAAAGAAGAAATCCCGCAAGGCTCAACCCAAAGAAAAATCCGAGCCCGAGGTAACATGTTATGGGTGTGGCACGAAAGGCCATTACAAGCCCGATTGTCCACTCAACAAGAAAAAGGCCAAGCAAAAGGAAAAGAAGAAGGCATTCAAGGCCACTTGGAGTGATAGCCCCACATCATCCTCCTCCTCCTCCTCAAGTGACAACGGTAAAAAATGCCTAATGGCATTTCATAAGGTATCCTCTTCCAACTCCTCATCCTCTAGTTCTTAAAATTCTTTTAATCATTTGTCTTATGAGGATCTCCAACATGCGAGAGATCAATTGGAGGAAGGTTTTCACGAACTTTCTTCCAAATTTATTGCTTTAAAAAATAATTTCAAAAAACTTTCTTCCGAAAAGGAACAACTTCTCAAAGAGAAGGAGGAGTTGTCCCTCAAGGTCCAAAACCTTCCCGATGTCGATTCTTTGAATTCAACCATTAAAGATTTAAGGGAATCTCTTTCCAAGTTCACCCAAGGTGGACAAAATTTGACCAAATTGCTTGGTTCCCAATGTTTATCTAGAACCACCCAAGGGCTTGGCTATTCCAAACAAGCTTCCTCTTCCCATGCTCCAACTATTTTTGTAAGGGGGAGCTCCCAATACAAATTTTTCAACTATTGCAAAAAACCCGGGCACTTAATTTATGAGTGCGATTGCAAAAATGCCCGGTATGGAAGGCCTAAAACCATTTCCCTTAGTGATGAATTTCTTAGGAGAAGACCCGCCACTAGACAAGTACGGATTGAAAAATCCCTTTTAGCGAGTCTTAACGGACCAAAATTTGTCTCGGTTTCAAAATCCTCTCCCCGGTGATTTGTTGTTTTTATTTAGGGGGAGTTAGGATCGTTTAAGCTTTTTTGCTTTATTTTCAAAACTTTCATTTCAAAGATTTATTTTCAAAACATTCAATTCAAAACATTCAATTCATATTTCAAAAATTTCAATTGATTTAGAAACTCTATCTTGTTTTTCAAAATATCCCTCAATCAAGTTTTATGCCCCGTGCTATTTTGATAATCACAAAGGGGGAGAAATTCTTGGTTGATTGGGGGAGAATTCCTTTAAAGCATGCCTTTTATTTCAATCTTTTACATTGTTTGTTTTGGTGATTGTGATCATCAAAATAGGGGGAGATTGTTGTACCTCTTGTACCCCTCGTGGTTTTATTTTCATGATCACAATCACTCAATTATTTATCTAATCTTGTTTTAAGTGTTTTTGGATGATAGATTGCCAAGGAATTGGGCCATGAAAGCAACAAGGCAAAGTGGACTGAAAATCAGTCCACCAGCCAACCAGTGGAAGACCACCGGCCAACCGATGGAGGCCTGGACAGAAGGCATCCCTCTGTCCAGACCACTAGCCAACCGGTGTCCCACCACCGGCCAGCCGGTGGCACCCAGATTGAATAGTGTTTGCTACTACCTCAGCACCGGCCAACCTGTGGCCTCCTCACCGGCCAGCCGGTGGTGCCTGAGCCTGAGCCCTCTCCCATTTTCAAAGCACCGGCCAACCGGTGGCCAAGCACCGGTCAGCCAGTGGTGCCAGTCAAACTGGCCGTTGGGCTTTGACCAGGCTTGTCCACTTGACCCCCAACGGCTCCGAAGGCCTCTCCAACGGCTCCGAAGCTCCCCAAAGGCCATTTGAGGGTTCCCCCTCTATAAATAAAGGACTAGGAAGCCCCAGAAAACAAGCGAAACATACGGAAGCCCACGGGACACATTTTTGATCATTTGGCGAACCACCGGCGGATTCCTCCAAGGAACCTCAAATTGCTCCAACTCACTTCCACATCCAAGGAGCACCACCATAGAAGCTTGGGAGCGCTCTTCATCAACTCCATCAATCCTTTGGCGCCCAAGGCTTCTCCCATTACGGTTTTTATTGTTTTATCATTTTGAGCTTCAATTTGGGTTTGTGCCTACAAACCCCTCTTTCTCTCATCTCCCTTTCATTTGGGTTTTCACACCACCTTCAAGGTGTGAAGAGGTTAGTCAAGCCTTCCCTTTTAAAAGGCTTGAATCAAAGGTGAGCTAGCCTTCACCTGTAAGAAGGCTAGTGGGTTCTTGCTCAACCATTGAAAGCAAGTGGGTTTTTGCTCAACCAATAAAAGCAAGATGTAATAGGTTCTAGACTAACCTTAAAGTCTAGTGGGTTTCTTGCTAAAACCATTAAAAAGCAAGCGGTAGTAAATCTCTCAACGTTTGAGTTGGGAGCGGAGACGTAGGCTTGGGTTTAAGACGAACTCCGTTATCAAGTTGCGTGTCTTGCCTCTTTTATTTCCGCTGCACTTTAACTTTGATTTTAAATTGTTAATTTTTTTAAAAAAAAGGCAATTCACCCCCCCTCTTGCCATCACTTCTTTTCTTCTCCGCCCAACAATTGGTATCAGATGCAAAATTTGAGTAATACCTTAACCGGTTTCAAATTCAAGATCCATTGTGATGGCTTCAACCTCTTTCGCCTCCGAAGGCTATTCTTTGGGTCGTGCTCCATTCTTTGATGGAACCGACTATACATATTGGAAAACCCGCATGACCACTTTTCTTAGAAGTATAGGTTATCCTATTTATAAAATTTTCATGCATGGTTATTCTATTTCCTCTCCCGATGAATCCAAATGGACTCAAGCCGATATTAAAAATTTCAAGCTTGATGGAAAAGCCATGAACGCTCTACATTGCGGCCTTGATCGTAATGAATTCAATAGAGTTTCCACATGCACCTCATCACATGAAATCTGGAAACTTTTGGAGGTTACCCATGAGGGGACCAACAAAGTCAAGGATACTCGATTGGATATGTACTATCAAGATTTTGAGTCTTTTACCATGCATCCATCCGAATCTATTTCTGAAATGTTTACACGTTTAACTGATGTTTGCAATGGGAGAAAGTCCCTTGGTGATGATGTGTCTGCAGAAACGATGGTCAAGAAGACCCTTTGGATCCTACCAAGCTCATGGGCACCGAAAGTCACGGCAATCCAAGAAGCAAAAGATATCAAGAACATGCCGGTCGAAGAGCTCATCGGATCCCTCATGACTTATGAGATTACCATGAGGAGGCAAGCTGAAAAGGAAGGAAAACCGATCAAAACTCCAAAGAACATCGCCTTCAAAGTTCAACAAGAAGAAATCTCCTCCTCCTAATCGTCTTCCTCTTCAAGCGGCGATTCCGAAATGGAGAATCTTGCCCGCAAAATGCACAAATTCATGAAGAAGCACAAAAAGAAGAAATCCCGCAAGGCTCAACCCAACGAAAAATCCGAGCCTGAGGTAACATGTTATGGGTGTGGCAAGAAAGGCCATTACAAGCCCGATTGTCCACTCAACAAGAAAAAGGCCAAGCAAAAGGAAAAGAAGAAGGCATTCAAGGCCACTTGGAGTGATAGCTCCACATCCTCCTCCTCCTCCTCCTCAAGTGACAACGGTAAAAAATGCCTAATGGCATTTCATGAGGTATCCTCTTCCAACTCCTCATCCTCTAGTTCTTCAAATTCTTTTAATCATTTGTCTTATGAGGATCTCCAACATGCGAGAGATCAATTGGAGGAAGCTTTTCACGAACATTCTTCCAAATTTATTGCTTTAAAAAATAATTTCAAAAAACTTTCTTCCGAAAAGGAACAAATTCTCAAAGAGAAGGAGGAGTTGTCCCTCAAGGTCCAAAACCTTCCCAATGTTGATTCTTTGAATTCAACCATTAAAGATTTAAAGGAATATCTTGCCAAGTTCACCCAAGGTGGACAATATTTGACCAAATTGCTTGGTTCCCAACGTTTATCTAGAACCACCCAAGGGCTTGCCTATTCCAAACAAGCTTCCTCTTCCCATGCTCCAACTATTTTTGTAAGGGGGAGCTCCCAATACAAATTTTTCAACTATTGCAAAAAACCCGGGCACTTAATTTATGAGTGTGATTGCAAAAATGCCCGGTATGGAAGGCCTAAAACCATTTCCCTTAGTGATGAATTTCCTAGGAGAAGACCCGCCACTAGACAAGTATGGATTGAAAAATCCCTTTTAGCGAGTCTTACCGGACCAAAATTTGTCTCGGTTTCAAAATCCTCTCCCCGGTGATTTGTTGTTTTTATTTAGGGGGAGTTAGGATCGTTTAAGGTTTTTTTCTTTATTTTCAAAACTTTCATTTCAAAGCTTTATTTTCAAAACAGTCAATTCAAAACATTCAATTCATATTTCAAAAATTTCAATTGATTTAAAAACTCTATCTTGTTTTTCAAAATATCCCTCAATCAAGTTTTATGCCCCGTGCTATTTTTATAATCACAAAGGGGGAGAAATTCTTGGTTGATTGGGGGAGAATTCCTTTAAAGCATGCCTTTTATTTCAATCTTTTACATTGTTTGTTTTGGTGATTGTGATCATCAAAATAGGGGGAGATTGTTGTACCTCTCGTACCCCTCGTGGTTTTATTTCTATGATCACAATCACTCAATTATTTATCTAATCTTGTTTTAAGTGTTTTTGGATGATAGATTGCCAAGGAATTGGGCCAAGAAAGCAACAAGGCAAAGTGGACTGAAAATCAGTCCACCGGCAAACCGGTGGAAGACCACCGGCCAGCCGATGGAGGCCTGGACAGAAGGAATCCCTCTGTCCAGACCACCGGCCAACCGGTGTCCCACCACCGGCCAGCCGGTGGCACCCAGATTGAATAGTGTTTGCTACTGCCTCAGCACCGGCCAACCGGTGGCCTCCTCACCGGCCAACCGGTGGTGCCTGAGCCCGAGCCCTCTCCCATTTTCAAAGCACCGGCCAACCGGTGGCCAAGCACCGGTCAGCCGGTGGTGCCAGTCAAACTAGCCGTTGGGCTTTGACCAGGCTTGTCCACTTGACCCCCAACGGCTCCGAAGGCCTCTCCAACGGCTCCGAAGCTCCCCAAAGGCCATTTAAGGGTTCCCCCTCTATAAATAAAGGACTAGGAAGCCCCGTAACACAAGAGAAACATACGGAAGCCCACGAGACACATTTTTGATCATTTGGCGAACCTCCGGCGGATTCCTCCAAGGAACCTCAAATTGCTCCAACTAACTTCCACATCCAAGGAGCACTACCATAGAAGCTTGGGAGCGCTCTTCATCAACTCCATCAATCCTTTGGCGCCCAAGGCTTCTCCCATTATAGTTTTTATTGTTTTATCATTTTGAGCTTCAATTTGGGTTTGTGCCTACAAACCCCTCTTTCTCTCATCTCCCTTTCATTTGGGTTTTCACACCACCTTCATGGTGTGAAGAGGTTAGTCAAGACTTCCCTTTTAAAAGGCTTGAATCAAAGGTGAGCTAGCCTTCACCTGTAAGAAGGCTAGTGGGTTCTTGCTCAACCATTGAAAGCAAGTGGGTTCTTGCTCAACCAATAAAAGCAAGCTGTAATAGGTTCTAGACTAACCTTAAAGTCTAGTGGGTTTCTTGCTAAAACCATTAAAAAGCAAGCGGTAGTAAATCTCTCAACAGTTCAGTTGGGAGCGGAGACGTAGGCTTGGGTTTAAGCCGAACTCCGTTATCAAGTTGCGTGTCTTGCCTCTTTTATTTCCGCTGCACTTTAACTTTGATTTTAAATTGTTAATTTTTTTTTAAAAAAAGGCAATTCACCCCCCCTCTTGCCATCACTTCTTTTCTTCTCCGCCCAACACATTGTTGAGGCTTGTCAAAAATATGATAACACTGTTTGGAATACAATAGTGGTGCAACCAGAATCCATATTTCTTGGGATGATTATTTATAACCAGGGTGGTTATAAATACATTATTTTGGTATGAGATTGCCTCACCATCAAAAATACAATCAAAACATCATAGAGAAGCTCATTGGTTCAGATGATTCGTTCACTTTACACATCATCCCAACATACCCCTTCAATTTCATTAAAATAGAGGGAAACAAGAAGTATCACATGATTTCTACCGATGGTGTTTTTTTGTGTCACATGTTTGATTGGAGGAAATATCCCCTTAGTTTAATTCTCTTCTACATCCCCATTATTGATCAATTTTTTAAAAAACCTATTAAAAAAATAATATTTGTTTTTCTGAATGTGAACTTTTTAATATTGAATTTTTTAATAGTGTATGTGAATTCAATATGAATAAAAGGATATAAAATTTTAAAAATAATAATTTAAAATTGAAACATTAATTATATATTGAATAATATGTATTAAGAACCTTTAAAGTGTTCTTCAAACATAAAGAAGTCACTTTTCTTTGTTTCAGAAATTTATATAATCAATTTTTTGAACAAAGAATATATGTATTATTTTTAAAAATAAAATGTTGAATATTTTTCATAGTATATAATAATTCCATATCATCTATATAAACGAGAGACAAATATATTTAATATGGAATGAAAGAATTTTTTAATCCTTAATATATATATTAAATATGTATTAAATGTTCTCTATATACCAAAATGATATTTTCTATTTTGTTACAAAATAAAATATTTTTTGTTCGAAAAATAATTTTTTTCCTATTTCAAAATCGAATATTTGAACATTTTAATATTTATTTAATATTTATGAAATATTAATGTATTTTAGATAATTAATAAGAGATATCCTAATAACTATTTAATTATTAAATATAAAATACTTAATATGTTTTAAATCAACTTAAATAACTTAATAAGATTTTAAAATTCAAAATGTTTTTAAATATATATATATATATATATACTTAAGGATATTAAAATAACAATGATAAAATGAAAAACTCTTGATAAATTACGTATTTCTTTTAAACAGTCATTCAAATATTCTTTTATAATTGAATATGAAATTTTAAAAAACACTTCTATTATAGAATTGAATATTTGAATATTTTTAGTATATAACAATTTTTTTGAAATATTACAATATTTTTTAATATTGAATATTAGAAAATTTGTTTAATATTTAATATTATTCCTCAAATTAGTTTTTTATTTTATTATATTGTTAATTCCTCTTTTTAACTGGTTTGAGTGATAATTTTTTACAGGGATCTAATGACCAATATACAAGGCCAAAAGGCTCAAAGGAACAATGACCACAAAATAATTCCCAATGTCCCAAAATCAATAACCCCACCCACTTTCAGATCATCATTCAACACTAAATTTTCCTTACATTATATCTTTGACCTATTGGATTCCTTGTATAGATGTATGTTGCTACTAGTGACTGGTCACACTGCCACAACTCCCATGATGGCCTCCCCACATTCAGCCGATCCACTTGTGATTTCTATTTAACCACACTCACATAACACGAGCTTCTTCAATACAACCTAAAATATAAAATAACTTGTCCCTAGGTACTAGTACAATGATAGTAAAGTTCATATTTCGATGAACAATACCATAATAACAATTCCCTACTACTCTATCTACTATAATACCCACACTATTATAGTGGAACAGTATAAGGAAAACATAATCCAACCCATATTTTAACTCTGACTTTATGTGGGGTTACATATTAAATATGATATTTTTATATATATTTAAAATATTTAATATTGAATAATAGGTTATTTTTTAAGAAATAATTGTTAAAAAACTAATAACATTGTTATGAAAAATTAAAACATAAAAAATTCTTTGTTTGTAATGATGTTTTATTTTTAGAAAATGAATAAGCTAGAGACCTTTGTGTAACTCAATTTTCAAGTGCATATTGTAATGACCCAAACATTCATTAATAGAAATCCCTCTTGATCTAATTAAATGCCTCTTTATTTAAAATGTTTATATAAAGTTTCAACTTCTTTGTTTTTATGTTATGAATTGTGACTGTTGCTAATATAGTCGTTGAACATTGATCACCTGATTAGTATAAATATAGGGCTTTAACAAATCCAACTTACTCAGATGAAGGAAGAAATGGCCTCATCCAGTAGACGTGCCCCATACGAAGCCTATTTGGTAGAGCTCGAAAAGGAGGTGGTGTCATTGGTATTTTCTCTTTACCAATCCCAAGCTGAGCTTGAATATGTTAAGCTCGAGCGGGACCACCTACGAGAGAAATGGAAGTTTATAGAGATTACCACCCGAGCATTGTTATCCGAGCCACCCCAAGAGTCTTTCACCATCACACACCTTACTCTTCGGTCTTATGCGGGTGTTATAAGGGGTTATGTAACAAGACCCTAGTACTATGGTTATGTACATTATTTTGGTATATAATAATGAATATACTTTCATTTTATTATTGTTACCTTCTAAATAGTTTTTAACGAACAAATAGTATTTTTAGTTAATGTTCAACTAAGACATATATTTTGATGAATTAATGGATTTTTGAATTAAATAATATTTTGATAAAATATTATTATTATTATTAAATTAATTTTTATTAAATATAAATGATCGTAAAATTCTATGAATACAATTGAAATTTTTATTAAGGTTTGAAATCCATTTTTGTCAAAACCCATGAATTTTTTATAAATGTCTATTTTTATTTTAATAGTAAAAATTAACCTATTTAAAAACTTATTTAGATAAAATGGTTATTATTTCAAGAATCAGGAAGTCAAAATTATCCAATGATGAATTTTTCATAATTTTCTAAGATAGTCAATTTTTTGGGTAAAAATTAAATACCTTTTAAATATATAATGTATTTTATAACATCATAATGACCCAACAGTGATGTAATAAAATACTATAAGCTTTAAGTTCATCCAATATATGTTTTACCATTAAAATAATGTAGTTTTGGGTTTGTTTGACTTATTTAATGGACCCTTCAAGACTTATTAGACATCTTGTCTTTTTAAATTGTTTTCCTTGGGAATGTGACTCACATCCACATAAGAAACACCTTTATTTTAAGAAGTTCGGACATTGGACTTATAAAATATTTTTTTCACTTCCCTTTTCCAAAAACTATGGGCAAAAACCATGGGATGGTTTCTGTTTTGGATTAGTTTAATGTGAGGTGTCCCAAACCTAAATAATAAAGAATTCCCTCACCTTTCCTATATAAACCCACCCATGCTCCAACTTCATCCTCACATAAATCCTTTTGAGTTCATCCAACCTCTTCCCTACTCTCTCTAGAAGTCTCCCAAGGTGCTCCAAGCTCCCAATAAGTCTCTCTCAAGCCTCTCTCAACCCTTTGGAAGCACACTTCCAAGTAAGGGTTCTTTCTTCCTTTCTCATTTCTGTCCAATATTCTTTAAATTGTTATGCCCTTATAATTTCAATTATAAATGTTGAGGTATGGTTTCTCACCTCCATCATACTTCCCTCTTAATTTTTTAATGATGGGATACCCCTTTCTCTCTCATTAAATGCCTCAAATGTACACCTGTTACTATGCCGAAATTCTGAAAGGAATTTCTCTCTCCCTATTTACATTCAAGAAATTCTTTTGTTTCAAAAATATTAATTTCATTAAATTTGTTGGGAAATGTATCTATATGACCCCCTTACTTTCAATGTCATTTAAATATGATGAGACTCCCATTTCTCTCTCATCAACCATTTTTATGAGTTCTTATGTCACGCCGTTATGCTGCCAAAATTGCACCGTGCTTTTCCAAGCCGAAGTCATTGTGTAGTAAATACCATGCCCATTTCTCTATCAAGGGTATTCAACTTTATGCACATTTTCTTATTATTTAAAGTGTTTCATGTCTGTATTCCACATTTTTTTTATCATTTAATAAAATATTATGTTGAATGATTCAATGTTTTATGATCCATGTGGCACACTTATTCATGAAATGAAATTTTTAATAATGGTGCTCCCTTATAGCGCTCTAATGCATTGGGTTAAGAATATTATCATGATACGTCATGTGAAATGGGTTTTTACTCATTCTAATTCATGTTCAATGAGGTTTTACTTGTGCTTCATGTGTAATGAGGATTTACTCATGCTCCATTAGCAATGAGCCTTGGCTCATGCTAATTCCATTTTAAGTGTTCTTGCCACATTTCCATGTTATAATTATCAATATTTATCATGCCTTTATGTTTATGATTCTCTTGTGCTCTATTCATATTCCTATTTTCTAACATGTATTTTATTCCTCATGTTATTCCATGATTATTCCCTTACTGGGATTTATAGCTCACCCTTTTTTAAGCATGTCCTCAGGTTATCACATGCAATGTTAAGTACGAGGGAATGTAGTGGTCATGTAAAGGAAAATTTCAAAAAAGATTTTGTATTTAATGTTTTAAGTTGTTATGTAATGATCCTAAGCCCAAAAGACACTAGAACACTTGATCTTATATGTTGTATTAAGTGAAGTTTATATAATAAATTATGTTTAACTGTGTAACAAAAAGCATAGTTTTCATAGTTGGTATCAGAGGATAGGTTTAGTTATTTTTTGGAATAGGATTAGAAAACCCTATTGAATCCTTAGATACAAGACTAAGTATAATAAAAACATCCATATGTTTTGGAAAGTATTGAGTAAGTTGTTTATCAGGAAAATACATTCCTGTTTGGATTCGAGTAGGTAGAGGCGGCTCTGGAACAGATGTATCCTAGGGGTAAAACGCAAGAACACCGCTTTGCGCTAGAATCAAATGGGAACTAGTGCACGGCAATGGGCCTTGCTGCACTCTTGGTTACAACACACTTGGGGGATATGCTTTGGTAAATTCAAAAGATTAGTATGAACCATTATTAAGGGACCAAAAAAATTCCCTAAGAATATATGTTAGAAATTATATCGTGGATAACATAGACTGAATCGAATAGATTCATATGTTAAGGAAATAAAAGTTATTTATAAGTCATCAATTTTTTCCATGGATTACCCTTTATGTGTTACTCCTAACATTCCTTTTATTCCATCCAATAGCCGGTAATAAGAGGAATTGGGCTAAAAACTGATGTGAAAATAAATGTGATGACTGTACTAATGAGATGCCCAATCGAATGGGAGTGGGAATCGTGAACTTTGTCACACTTCTCTCTCATCTAACTCAAGATTTAAATAGAAGCATGTATCTAGAGGAACGTTCAACCCCCCCTAAGAAATAACAAGTAACTATCAAAAGATTCATGAGACAAAGGCCTCCTATATTTGATGGATCATCTGATCCCTCAATTGCTGAACAATGGATCAACTCCATTTAAAAGATATTCTCTATCCTTCAATGTTCTGAATAAGAAAATGTTCTCCTGGATGATTATCATATGGATGGTGAAGCTAATTAATGGTGGGTGGTGATCAGAAATACGAAGCCTGAGGAGGAGATAGAGGCATTCTAATTGAAGGATTTATGGAAGATGTTTTTTGATAAATATTTTCAGCGCACCCTCCAGCTTAAGATGGAAATGGACTTCCTTGCCCTCAAGAAAAAAGACGCTGAATCTGTTAGAGTGTATGAGGTAAACTTCACAAGGATTGCATGATATCATTATGGCTTTGTCATTACCCTAGAATGCAAGGTTAACTGCTTATTTGGTGGGATGAAACCTAGCCTATGGAAAGCATTGGAAATCCGTGAGTTTGACTAATATGAGGAAATTGTCCGATGTTCCCTCAAGGTCGAAATGGAGATCGGAGAATCTCAGATGTATCATGGGGATAAGAAGCGTAAGATGGAATTCAATGCTAGCGGTCTGATGGATCAATCCAATGGTGCTAAGAAGATCCAACACCCCACTTTCCCAAGGTATGAAAAGAAGAACCCTGTAAATTGCCTGAAGGGTACGAGAAAATGCATTAGGTGTGGAAGATAAGTGCACCTAGCTGTTAATTGTCATAAAAAACCAATAGCTACAACAGAGGAGAGAAATGCTCCGTTTGACTCTCAACATGTTGTTCATTTCAACAACTGTAAAGAACCAGGGCACCTGGAAAATCAGTGACCTAAGACAAGGGTTTTCTGAGGCAACCAACAACCTCCAATGAATCAAGGGAGAGCTTTTTCCATCACTACTATCGAAGTGAACACCGACAATGAAGTTGTGATAGGTGCGCTAGTTATACATTCAAGAATTGAGAAGTTACTTTTTGATTCTGGTTCTACGCATTCTTTTATATCTTAAATGTTTAGTAGAAAAATCCTAGCACCACCACAAATCATTGAAGTGAAGATGTCAGTGAGTATGAAAAATGGGGCAATCATTGCATCCCATGAATATAACTCCTCCCCTGTTATAATCTGTCGATTAAACTTCCCAGAGAACCTCCTAATACTCCATCTGGTTGAATTTTATGCAATTCTTGGCATGGATTGGCTTTCATTATATAGAGCCAACATAAATTGTCGTAAGAGGGAAATCAATCTCCATGTAGAGAATTGACCCCCGATTCCTTACAAGTGAATGGAGGTAGATGAATATTCATTATCTCCATCATCTCTAGCATGGATATTACTACCCTATGAGAATTAATATCTAGCTCATATGATTGAGTCTAATGAGGCAACCATCCTAGAAGACATGCCTACTGCGAGGGAATTCACTGAAGTGCTTCCCGAGGAATTTCCTGGTCTTCGTCCTAGAAGAGATGTTGAATTCTTAATTGAACATATACCTAGGGCATTTCCAATATCCAAGACTCCATATAAAATGGCTGATTTCAAGCTTGAGGAGCTAAAGAAACAACTACAGGAGAATCTAGATAAAGGGTTTATACACCCAAGTGCTTCACCATGGGGTGCAGCAGTCCTCTTCATCAAGAAGAAAGATGGGTCAATGCCCCTTTTCATCGATTATCGTGAGATTAACAAAATCACAATAAAGAACAAGTACCCTCTCCCATGAATAGATTACTTGTTCGATCTGCTGCGTGGAGCACAATACTTCTCAAAGGTGGATTTGCGGTCGGGATATTATCAAGTAAGGGTGAAGAAGGAAGATATCCCCAAGACTGATTTTCGTACAAGATATGGGCACTATGAATTCAAAGTAATTCCTTTTTGACTCACTAATTCTACAAAAATCATTATGGACATGATGAATAGAGTCTTTAGAGATTACCTCGAAATTTTTTTGGTAGTCTTTATTGATGATATTTTGATATACTCCAAAACCAAGGATGATCATGAAGAGCATTTAAGAACTGTACTAGAGACCTTGCGGAAGGAGAAGCTCTATGATAAGTATAGTAGGTGTCATTTCTGGTTGAAGGAGGTCTCATTATTGGGCCATATCATCACAAGTAACGGGATATCTTTGGATACCTCCAAAACAGATGCAATTGAGGGATGGTTGAGGCCAACATCGATAATAGGTATCCGTAGATTCTTGGGGTTAGCTTGATATTTTTGAAAATTTGTGAGAAATTCCTCATGATTGTCCAACCCTCTTACCATGCTAACTCGTAAGGGAGTAATGTTTTCATAGAGTGATGAATGCGAAGAAATATTCATGGAGTTGAAAATGAGGCTTATCACTACGCCCGTGCTCACTTTACGCACAAGTGGATAACTTTTTGTGGTATTCAGTGATGCTTCAAAGAAGGGACTGGGACGTGTGTTGATGAAAAATGAAAAAAGTTATTTCTTATACTTCAAGGAAATTTAGAGTTTGTGAACAGAACTATCCAACACATAACCTCGAGTTGGCTATAGTGATATTCGCTTTGAAAAATTGGCAGCATTATCTCTTGGGGGATAAGTGTAAAATATATACGGGCCACAAAATCCTCAAGTATATATTAACATAGAAATAGTTGAACATGCACAAATGAAGATGGTTAGAGATGATCAAAGACTATGACTACTCAATCCACTACCACATTGGGAAAGAGAACAAGGTGGCTGATTCCCTACGTAGAAAGGAACTATTGATTCTATCATTGATGATAATTGAAAATGATCCAATCTTCTTAGATTTTTTGAAGATGGACATGGGAATTATAAAAAAGGGAACATCATCAATCATTTCAAAAATGATTTCTCAACTGTCACTTTTGGAAAGGATAAAGGATGCTCAAAAGGATGCTGTGGGAATTCAGGAAAAAGTGTTAGCTACCGGAAAATGATTTCCCTTAGATTTTAATGTTAATGAAGTAGGAATTGTGAGATTTGGGAAAAGACTATGTGTTCCATGAAGTCTAGAGATGAAGAAAGAACTTTTGGATGATTCACATAGTTCAAATTTCTCTATTCACACAGGAAACACAGAGATATATCGAGATCTCCAAGAGAATTATTAGTGGGATAATATGAAGAAGGAGATAACTGAATATACATCAATGTTCCTAGTGTGTCAGCAAGTAAGGGCAGAGGGTCACAAGTCTAAGGGGATGATGCAACCATTTCCCCTACCATAATGGAAATAGGAGAACATCACCATGGACATTGTCACTGAACATCCAAAGACATCCAAAGGAAACAATGAAATCTAGGTTATTGTGGATCATCTTACAAAGGCTACACACTTAATTGCTATTTGGTCAGATTTCTCATTGGATCAGCTGGCAGAGATATATATTAGAGAAGTGGTAAGGCTACATGGAGTACCACTATCTATTGTGTCTGATCAAGATCCAAGATTCACCTCTATGTTTTGGAAGAGTCTTCAATATGCTCTGAATACTGAACTGAACATTATTACGGCCTATCATCCTCAAACTAATGTCCAATCCGAGTGGAATATCAAAACACTTGATGAAATGTTGAGAGCATGATCAATGGACTTTAAAGGAGGATGAGATCATAATCTTTCTCTGGTTGAGTTCTCTTATAATTACAGTTTCCACTCAAGCATCCAAATGTCACCATATAAATCCCTTTATGGGAAGAGATACAGAACGCCGACGTGTTGGGATGAGGTCAGTGAGCGTAAGCAGCTTGGACCAGAAATGGTCGAAGAAATGGTGGAGAAGGTGAAAACCATTCAGCAACATATCAAGGAAGCCCAGAGTCGACAGAAGAGTTTTGAAAAAAATCGTCATTGAGACCTTGAGTTTAAAGATAGAGACATGGTTTTTATATGCATATCTTCGTGGAATAAGGTTATGAGGTTTGGAATGAAAGAGAAGTTAAGTACAAGGTACATCGGCACCTTAGAGATTCTTTATCGTGTCAGGGCTGTGGCCTATCGACTTGAACTTCCACCAACCATGGCCAAAGTACATGATGTCTTTCATGTATCCCACCTATGGAAGTACATACCAGACACTTCTCATGTACTCTCTTTAGAGGTGGTACAGTTAGAGGATGATCATTCTTTTGAGGAGCAACCAGTGAAGATCTTAAATCATAGAGAAAAAGTTCTATGAAATAAGACAATGCCCCTCGTTAAGGTGTTGTGGTGAAACCACAAGTTTTAAGAAGAAACATGGGAGTCGGAGGAAATGATGAAGCAGAGTTATCCACATATGTTTTAGTATGGGAAAAGAATATTTTGAGGGTGAAATTTTTTAAGGTTGGAAGATTTTAATGACCCAAACATTCATTAATGGAAATCCCTCTTGATCTAATTAAATGCCTCTTTATGTAAAATGTTTATATAAAATTTCAACTTATTGGGCTTTATGTTTTGAGTTGTGACCGTTTCTAATATAGCGATTGAATAGTGATCTCATGATTAGTATAAATATAGGGCTTTAAAAAAATTCAATTTACTCAGATAAAGGAAGAGATGGCATCATCCAGTAGACATGCCCCATATGAAGCCCATTTGTCAGAGCTCAAAAAGGAGGTGGCATCATTGGACTTCTCTCTTAACCAAGCCCAAGCCAAGATTGAATATGTTAAGCTCAAGCGGGACCACTTATGAGATAAATTGAAGTTGATAGAGATTACCACCCGGGGAATGTTATCCAAGACACCCCAAGAGTCTTTCACCATCACACACCTTACTCTTCTATCTTATGCGGGCGTTATAAGGGGTTATGTGACAAACCCTAGTACTATGGTTATGTACATTATTTTTGTATATAATAATGAATATACTTTCATTTTATTATTGTTACTTTGTAAATAGTTTTTAAAGCACAAATAATATTTTCATTTAATGTTCAACTAAAAAATCTATTTTGATGAATTAATTGAATTTTTAATTAAATAATATTTTAATAAAATATTATTATTTTTATTAAATTAATTTTTATTAAATATAAATGATCGTATAATTTTATGAATGCAATTGTAATTTTTATTAAGGTTTGAAAGTCATTTTTTCAAAACCCATGAATTTTTGATAAATATCGGTTTTTTATTTTAAAAGTGAAAATTAACCAATTTAGAAAATTACTTAGATAAAATGAATATTATTTCTAAAATCAGGATGTGGAAATTATCAAATAGTGATTTTTTCAAAATTTTCTGAGACAGTCAAATTTTTGGGTAAAAATTATATACCGTTTAAATATATAATTTGTTTTATGACATCATAATGACCCAATAGTGATGTAATAAA
Source organism: Viscum album (assembly GCA_963277665.1). Lineage (NCBI taxonomy): Eukaryota > Viridiplantae > Streptophyta > Magnoliopsida > Santalales > Viscaceae > Viscum > Viscum album. Next base: position 1,805,231,482 of record OY728156.1, read on the forward strand.
ATACTATAAGTTTTATGGTCGGCCAATATATGTTTTACCCTTATAATAATGTGGTTTTGGGTTTGTTTGACTTATTTTACAGAGCTTTATATGGACCCTTCAAGACTTATTAAACATCTTGTCTTTTTAAATTGTTTTCCTTGGGAGTGTGACTCACATCCACATAAGCCACCCCATTATTTTAAGAATTTCGGACTTTGTCATTATAAAATACATTTTTCCACTTCCCTTTTCCAAAAACCATGGGCAGAAACTGTGGGATGGTTTGTGGTTTGGATTATTTTAATATGAGGTGTCCCAAACCTAAATAATAAAGAATTCTCTCACCTATCCTATATAAAACCACCCAATATCCCAATTCCTCATTACTCAATGCCTTTTGAGTTCTTCCAACCTCTTCCCTAAAATCTCTATAATCCTCCCAAGGTACCCTAAGCTCCCAAGAAGCCACTCTCAAGCCTCTCTCAAGCCTTTGGAAGCACACTTCCAAGTAATTTTTTTCTTCCTTTCTCATTTTTGTCCAATATCTTTAAATTGTTATGCCCTTTTAATTTCAATTATAAATGTTGGGGTATTGTATTGAAAATACCCCATACATACCTCGTTATTTTTTAATGATGGGATACCCCTTTGTCTCTCATTAAATGCCTCCTATGTACACCCATTACTATGCTGAAATTCCGAAAGGAGTTTCTCTTTTATCATTTACATTCAAGCAATTATTTTGTATCATGAATCTAAATTCCATTAAATTTTTTGGGGCATGTATATATAAGACCCACTTACTTTACATTCATGTAAATATTATGAGACACCCCTTTCTGTCTCATCAACCATTTTTATGAGTTCTTATGTCACATCGTTATGCTGATGAAATTGCACTACTCTTTTCCAAGACAAAGTCATTGTGTAGTGAATACCATGCCCATTTCTCTATCAAGGGTATTAACCATTATGAAAATTTACTTATTGTTCAAATAGTTTCATGTATTTATTCCACATTTGTTTATCATGTAATAAAAGATTATGTTTAATGATTCAATGTTTTATGATCCATGTGGAACACTTATGCATGAAATGAAATGTTTAAGAAGGGTGCACCCTTGTAGCACTCCAATGCATTGGGTTAAGAATAGTATCATGATACATCATGTGAAGTGGCTTTTTAATCATGATAATTCATGTGGAACAAGGTTTTACTAGCGATTCATGTGAAATAAGGGTTTACTCATGCTCCATGTGCAATGAGTCTTGGCTCATGCTAATTTCATGTTAAGTGTTGTTGCCACATTTCCATGTTATAATTATCATGGTTTTTCATGCCTTTATGTTTATTATTCTCTTGTGCTCTATTGATATTCCTATTGTCTAACATGTATATTATTCCTCATGTTATTCCATGATTATTCCCTTACATGGCTTTTTAGATCAACCTTTTTTTATGCATGTCCTCAAGTTATCCCATGCAATGAAAAGTACGAGGGAATGTAGTGGTCATGTAAAGGACGTTTTCAATAAAGATGTTGTATTTCATGTTTTAAGTTGTTTTTTAATGATACTAAGCCCCAAATACACAAGAACTCTCAATCTTCTGAGTTGTATCAAGTGAATTTTATGTAATAAATTATGTTTAATTGTGTAATAAAAAGCAGGGTTTTCATACATATATATATACATTCACACTTATATAAACACACACATATATATACATATATACCTATAGAAAAAAAATTATAGGTATATTTATATATAGACACACACACATATGTTTGTACCTATGCCTCTGTGTACTTTTCAATATATTTATGTATCTGTGTGTGTAAAATAAAATAAAATAACTAAATTATATATATTATTTTTTACAAAAATATCTCACTATTAACAAAAAATGTAAATTAGATGATAATTTTTTAATTATTATTAAACCATAAAGGTAGAATTGTTAATTGATTTATGAAATAATCTACTAGATAAATGTTATTTTACATTATTAAATATTTTTTTAGAATTATATAATTACAAAAATCCATATTATTATTATATTTATATAATATGAAATTTTTAGAATTTAATGATAATTTTATTTCAATGTCATTAAAATATTATATATTAATATACAATATATCAAAATATCATTTTAACTTTATAAATTTTTTTATATTAATATTGGTTTTTTTTTAAAATATAGCCCGAATAGCCCGAAGGCCTTCATATTTATTTATTTTTGATAAGCACCCTTTCAATGGATGATGCAGAACCCTTACAAGGCCCATAGGCTTAGATATTACATGGCCCAAAGGCATAGGAGATTACATGACCCGAAGGTATTAGGGAATTCAACCAGAATATATCCAAGGAACCGCCCCTCCCCAACATTTGCATCATGATAGTAGTTATCCACCTTCGCATGGTCGTCTAGATAGGATTCCTGTGCCAGCACAGACTAGTCCTGATGGAATAGACATACCCTATAATTCTAAAAAAATCTATTTGGCTATGATCTGGTGAGTGTACATGCTCTGAATCCTCTTCTAGGGCTGATCCTTTTTTGTAGAATCTATCTGGGGAAACTACATGTGGCCCGAAGACCTTGAGGTTGCCCGAATGCCTTAATGGTGGCCTGAAAGCCCTATTGACCAAAGTATTTAGTGGCCCAAAATCCTTAAGGACTCCAAGCCCAAACCGGTGGCCCAATGTGAATAGTTCTAGCTGCTACATTACCGAATAGTACCTCCTATAGTAACTACTACAGTGCTTGCTATAGTACCCACACAGTTTACTATTTTGCTACAACACCTACTACAGTACTACTACAATACCAGGAAATATGCCTATACTTAGTTTTGAACCTGGGTCTCATGGATGCACATAAGGATACCTCACCAACAAGGAAGAGGCTCATGTGCTTAAATAAATTTACATTATAATAAAATGACCATATAATTAGAAATATTTCAAGAAAATTTTAATTATAATTAAAAAAAATATTGTATTTTATTATGGATGTTATCCTATTGTAGAAGTTTTAAATATTATTAATTATATTTATGTTCAATTTAAAATTTTATGGTATGTTTTATGTTATTATAATGAAATTTTATTTTATAATTTTATAATTTTATATGTATATATATTATTGAATGAAAATTTTAAAATATATTTTTAAAATATAAATATTAAACATAAATTCAATAAATGTGTTAGTGAAAAATGTATTGAAATACTTTATATTTTTATATACCCTATAGAGGTTTTCTTGCATTTAAGGTTGGTAAATTGTTTGGAATAGTTTAGGGATTCAATTTCCGTAGGTTGCAATCTAGGATAATAATTTTATGATCATTGGTTTATAGCCTCGAACAATACTAGGAAATGAGAGGTGGCAAAATTTACCTATTTGGTACATGTAGTGAATTTAGGACTCAAGATCTTGTATTTTATTGATTGGGGGAAGAATTTGATGAAAATTACCTTCTTTTTATGGATCAATTGGGTTTTCCATTAAAAAAATTCTTTTTTCACATAAGTTGATTTGGTAATATTTTTTTGACATTGTAGTTTAATTATATATTATAGTAATGTTTTAATAGTTTCAATAATTTTATATTAATTATATATAAATGTTGGCTATTATTGATTTCTAAAATTAAAATCTATAAATATAGAATAAATTAACATAATATGAAGGCCAAAAATAATTTTCCAATTTAAATATAATTTTATTAATTTTAATTTATTTATAATTTTATTTTACATTATCATATTTTTATTTTATGAAATATTATTTTTATATTAAAAATAATTTTTTTAAATTAAAATTTAATTATTTTATATTGAATAATTTATATAATTTATGTATTTTTATTTTTTCTCTCAGACACCAGATAATATTTCAATAAATTTTTTTTAGAAACATCCTTTCTTGAGGTGGTACTATACATAAAAATTATTCATAAACTACCATAAAACAATCTCATCCCATGAAATATTTTGTAGAGAATATTTTTGTGATTTTCTATTGCCTTATTTATTAATCATATTTTTATGATATTTTGGTATAAAAATTGTGTTCAATAAAAAAAATTAAAGGGTTTTCATGAAAAAATACTTGTTTTTTACAAAAATCCAAAATTTTATGTGCATGTTCGATGAATTCCTACATTATCATTTACTACGGTAAGTCTGAATCAATGTATTTTCCCCTTTTACATTTTTAGGAAATTTTTTTAAAATATATGTTTTAAAAATATATTTAATAACAGAGGAATAAAATCCCAAATGAAAATATAATATTGAACATTAATGCTATTAAAAATTTGCATATAACAACAAAAAATATATTTACGCATTAGAATAACTAATTAATCGAGTATCAAATAGTATCTTTATGAAGGATTGATAAGTTGACCCCCATGTAGTGAAAATCCAAGAGTATTGATTAACATGAAGCCCCAAAAGCTCCAGTCCCATATGCAATGTGACTCACACTAGAACAGTGTGTACCGTTGTTTCACATAAAACCCAAACCACCACGTATTCACTATTCGATCTATGAAATTTTCATTCTCCATCTTTTTCTTGAAACACCCTTTGTCCACTCTAGAATAACACCCTACCAAAGACACTAATACAACAACATATAAATAATATTGGTGTATTTCTATGAGTTTTGTATTACTGAAAATCACAAAATTTTAGTGCTTAAAAATGTTATACACACACACACAAATATGAAAACACACACACACACACACACAATTATAAAAACTTACAATAACACCCACACCCACACATACATGCACAGCCCCCAAACAAATTATTGAGATAAATAAAACAATAATAAGTCCGAAAAGAATTAAAGTAATATGTGGGAAGGTTCAATGGAAGAACACATCCACGAATCGAGATGTAGTTATTCTCACTCTAAAAAATCCAAATACCAAATAAACACAATAAGAAATTAGATACAGATAATATTATCATTGAGAGAACAACAATAAACAAGTATCTCTAATCATCCCACTAATAAAAAACCATAATATAGATCACTAGGTGATTGAGTATAAACATAGTAATTACATTTAATATCAGTTATTTCATTGGTAGGATTAATAAAATGATTCTATGTTATGTGTGAAATAATATGATCCATGAAAAAAATAATCATTGATAATGAGATAACTAGGAAACAGGATTCCGAAAAATAATATTAATGTTTGTAAAAATAAGTTCATGAGATCCTCATTGTATCATATGGACATTAATGTTATTCCAACTATATTTTCTTCCTCATTTTTCTAAACAATGTAAATATATATTTCATTTTAAATAACCACAAGAGAGAACATTATAATGTCATCACACGCCTCTCCAAATTCTGGATGAAATTTTGGGCGATAATAGATCACATAATAATACCTATCTTAATTAGGACAGTCCCTACATGTTTGATTCCATAAAAAAGATTTTTTTAAAATGATCTTTGTTTAAATGATAAAAAAGTGAATAGTAGTATTTTTAGGGTTTTAATATATTTGGATGGAAAATTTTAAATTACCCTATAATGTGTAATTTATTTATTTCTTCTAAAACATGATAAAAATTTTCATGGATTAGTGTTTTAACTCTAATAAAGAAATAATTTTTAAGGGTAAAATGCACACTTAAACCTTATATATTTGATTTATAGATATATTTATCTATCTATAGATTTTTTTTGCGTGTGCGCGTGTTTATATATATATAAGTTAGTATCTATGTGTGTGTGTGTGTGTGTTTATATATATATATATGTATAATTGTGTGTGTGTATGTGTGTGTGTGCATGTGTGTATAGATATATATATATATAACTTGTTGTTAAATATATAGGTAAGTTAACTTATTATTTTACACCCATATATATAGATAAGTATGATTAAATAAATGATTAATTTTATAATATATATATATATATAAATTATAAAAATAAATTTGATTTATGTACTTATTTTTATTGTGCAATTTTTTTATGTTAACTAAGATAGAAAAAACTATGGTTTTTTGTTTTCAAATATTTATATTCCATTTGGTGATCTATGACCTATGTTTTGAAATAATTATAAACATTCCCTTCAAAATATTTAGTTTTAAAAACTTATAAGATATTGATGTATAATTTTTTTTACTTTCAATTGTTTGAAAAATGAATATGTGAATGGTGTCGATTTCTTTTGTGATTATAATAATCCATAAAACCAACAAATCTAGATTTAATCATCATTGTTTATGCTATAGTTACTTAAGGGGAATCTTCTCATGTGGATTATTAAAAATTTTATCAGAGTCATTAATGTTATACTAAACTTTTTGAATGGGTAAATGTATAGTTTTTTAAGAATATGAATATAAATTATTTACCACCATGTTTTTATACAATTGTTTATGATCGTTTACATGATAATGTGTAAATGAAATTAGTGGTTGGAGATAAACTTTGAGATAATTTGAACTTCTGTTAGTGTATTATTAACTATGAAAATATTCCATTATATGTTTCTTATACCACATTTACAACAGTATAAATAACAATAAAACTATATACATGAAGAGAGGTAAATGATAAAGTGATATCAATTTTATAAAATTACGTTATATTTTATAGGACAAATTTATAGATGAATTTGAGTTAACTTATCCAATATATAAATCTAAATGGATGTTAAATTAAATGGGTATGAACTATGAATTTATAAATCCTTGCACCAATGGAATTATTTTACATCCAAAATAATATTTTCAATAAACATTTCCCTCTGTGTGATGGTTCTCAATATACAAAATAGAATTTTCAAATATTGAATTTTAAAAGGTACTTTGCAATCATTCTAGGATATAGAAATATATATAGTAGTAAAAATATTGAATGTCAGCTAACATTGATCAAAAATAAAATAAATCATAATTGGAATATTTTATACCCCATAAATGTCATTTATGGAAACAAAATTTTCCATGAGAATGTTGAATTTTGAAATGAAAAATTTAACATTCATCTTGTATTATGATCAGAAAGAAATCATCCCCATGGTGTAAAAATAAAAACCCACAATACATATCTAGATATGTTTCTATATTATTTTACATTTTCATTATTTTTTATGATGTAAAATTAGGTTATATTTTTTATATTTGTCTCAAGGTAAAAATAAATATATAATGTTATAGAAATTTATTTCGAACCCGTAACTGAAGATATGAAATTTATAAAAGATATGATTATTTTGGTGAATAATTGTCACTAAATAAGGATTTCATGTTGAGATCCATGTAGTTTGGTATGATAAAATAATTTCCCATATTTAGTAATATTTTCGGATATATTATTAACTTTTTCATAGATTATCTTATATGTGATGATAGTTCATAAGATTTAAACTAAGTTTGAGGAAATTCTTATTGGAAATAAAATATTATTACCTTTATTAAATTAATATTGATGTAAGGAAAAGAAATTCATCAGAACTAATAAAATGTTATGTCACCTTATCCATTCATAGGTAATAAATTTTTTTAAAAGGCAGTATAACTTATCAATACTTTGGTGAACCTCTCCATGAAATCCTTATTTTGGTATATTAGAAAATGTATTAATTTTATTCAAATAACCTAAATGAATGTTTTAATATACAATATATTTCATATAAATCATTTATATGATGAAAAATTTGTGTGATATTGTCATTGGAGCATTAATAAATTCATTGGGAAATACCAATTATGTCATTAAGGAATTGTTAGACATGATTGATAAATATATAAGATGATATTTGGCATTTGTGAAGGATGAAAACAATATTTTCATCCTCCATCTACTCACATTATTTTCAATCATGTAATATTTTAGTTTTTCATCTTTCATAGTGGTGTATTGGTCATAAATGGGTACTCATAAAATAAGAATAATTTTTTACCAATATAGAATTTTAAGTTGAAGGATTTTAAAGCACATTATTTTTTTAATGAAAATTTTAATATTTTCACTATATTTTGTGTTCTGTAATAAATTATTTGATACACATTCTCTAAGTATACATTTTTTTCCAAAATAAATGTCTAGAAATGTTATTGACCAAAGAATGTTTATAGTTTTGGAAATGGAAATTATTTTTATATTATATGAAGATTGGAATCTATGTCAATACAATGGTTTTATTGATGAATGATATATTGTTGACTAAGTAAATGAGTTTCATACCAATTACCAATTAGGCATAGATAATATTTGGATAAAAAACTCATCACACTGGGAATGCCACAGGTGAATTCATTCAATGATGATATAGAAATAGATTGAAGTTTGAGTATGAATCCCAACTCACACTCCCCAAAATATTTTAACAAAATATACCACCATTAAGTTACCATTTTTATTCAAAATAATGATAGAGAAATGATGACCAGTTTTTAGGGAGGCCTGAAGTAATGGAGACCAATGGCATCACCCTGAATCAAGTTCACCCCCTCAGGTTTGAAGTGAGAGACGTAAATTAGACAACTGACCATGCTACCAGGGGTGGCCATAGAGGCCAAGTGATCCGCCACATTGTTCCCATCTCTCCACATGTGATTGATTCTTGTTCTAATATCCAAGAGAAATTTTCATTTCCGAATAGTGTATGTAATAGACTAGGGGATGCTACCTTTACCATGCAACGTATTGTGAATAACCATAGAATCTGACTCAACTTGCATGATGTCAAGCGCTCGATGTCTGCAAATAGTGATACCTGTGAGAACCGCTCTCGCCTCCGCCTGCATAGAATTCCCATAACTGTAATGTGCTGAAAATTCAAAGGCAACACTTCCCCTAGGATCTCGGACCATGCTGCCACCACACATCTCACCCAGCACGCAAGAACCGTCGATATTAAATTTGAATCTAAATTCAAGAGGACACCAAAGAACCCAGTGACCAGATTTCTGGGTGGCTAACCTCTGAGCCACATTTTGATGCACAAACAACCTGCAAAGGGATGGGTTATTATTATAGTCATCATCTGTGCCACACAAATCGATCAGGATACATCGTACTCTGGTGGTAATGGATCCCCCCGTAGAAGCGAGCCCCTCGAACCTGGCCCGGTTCCTTGCTTGCCATACACACTAACAGACAGCATTGAAAATGATGGATCCCACCCTTTTTTCCATACTGGAGTCGTCCTCCCCCTGAAACCAGCCCTCCACAAAGGATTCTAAGATCGACGCATTGAGGGAGGCTCTTGCAAGTGCAAACAACATCCCAATAGCATCCTTACAAATTGAATTATTCATCCTATAGATTACTATAAAATACATTTTCCATTCCATAATACATTTATTCCTTTGGACCAGTGATCCTTGAGGTTATATTATATAAATCAAGTATTATTTCATCCTTATAATAACTTCAATACCAAAATATGTATAAAAGTGGAGTATGGAAATCTAAAAATTCATATGAAAGAAGACTTAAATTTAGAATATGAAATTGAAATTGGTTATCCAAGAGAGTAAACAATAATTCTTTCATGATGTGTATATCATAAGGAAATTAACATAATAAGAAAATTATCTACAACTGATCACATAGGATAGAAAGAGAAAGGTAGATTCACTGAATAAATCATTAAAATGGATCTTGAATACTATTCTATAAATGCAGTCTATATCTTCTCATACAATCTTCACTGAAAATGAGATTGAATCCTAAAATATAGACCAACATACAAATAGTTAAAAATCCGTTGACCTTTAAAAAGAAAAATTCCCATGAAATCCAATCCCATATAATTTTGTAGTAGTGAAAGTGCACACATCCCAATAAGATATTTCCCATAGACCCTATGAATTAGAATAATGAAATGTTGATATCATCACACACAACCCAAGGAATCATTCTACATTGGTATATTTAATTGAAAAGAGAACATAGGACCATTCCACATAAATTATCAGTATTCAATTCCGAGGTTTGATACAACACTACTTTAAGAACACATCATCTCTAAAGCATTGATCCATCCAAACCATTCTGTTACACAAGTATGAATCCTACATCTATATTTATATTTGATATCAAATCCATCTATGATACTTTAATTTTCCTAAGTTATTTTCATTCCAATATAGAATACCATTATTATAAGTCTGAACTATAGTAATCCATCTCCATTCAGCGACATCCCTATAGTGAAAAAACCATAATTTTCCTTTCATAATTGATATTTTCATTCATCCCACAGGTGATTAAAAGTATTAGAGAATAAAATCAATATATCCATATAAAAAATTATTTCATAAATCATTTTTAGGGTTATATTTTTTAATATAGGACTATAAAACAAAATTCTTCTTCAAATAATTGGTTTTTTTATTCATCCTTCTCACTCTATGTTAATTTTTTATATTTACAAACCATATTAGGGGAAAATCCTACAACCAATAAATGTGAGATTAATATCCATTGATCTATAATATTAATTAAAATATCCTCTCTATTGAACCAAATTATATCCACTAGATATTGGATCCTCTCTTAAGAAAATTGTGTCTCTTCCAAAGTTGAATCTGTGAGGATTTAAATACTAATTGAAGCATTGAATCTATTTCTGTAAGTACAAACAAAATATAAATGTGATTTCTCCTTTCCTAATCTATCTACATTAAACATGGTGGATCCTTATATCATTGTTCTCTCTATATCATTGCATATTGAATGTTGTTTCTAGAATTCCTCTTTGTGTGATTCTATCCTTTTACTCTCTGATTAAGGATCCCATGTTGGGTGTTTTATGGCACCTTGACTAAGGTGGATGGATTTGTAATACAATTCCATTAAATTTAAATAATTTTTTTATTTCGTAATTTGAAAAAAAATTATAAATTATTTCCAAAACTTGAATTTTGATTCATAATGAATATTTTCAATATGGAATGTTTTTTGTTCAACCTCTTTTACAACATATTTTCATATAAAGTTATAGTTTCTAGAAAATGGCTTTGACTAATCAATGCACTAACATGCCAATGCACTGACATGCTGATGCATTAACACAATGACACACTGATATGCCGACACACTAACATGCCTATGTTGATGACCTAAGTTACCGATGAAAAACCAAAAAATTGGAAATTTTGAAAACTCTTGAAATGAGCTAATGCTACCTCTCAGAACACCCTAAACACTTGACTTTCACAAAGGACTATTTTGGAAAAAACCTAGCTATTACATCATATACCTCTCAAAATATTATCATGCTTGATAATTCAAAACTAACATAGAATAAATGTGGTAAGAAAAACCACCCTTTAAGAACCATATCAAAAGAAAACCACATTGTGTTATTCTAATGTTTAAGTGAAGAGAAAAACAACATAGGGACACCTCTTGACATATATATACAACACAACTATGAAAACGCTAAGGCCCCCACTGCCTCAAACAAACACACAAAAACCAATGGTAACACTATCTAGAAACATGGATTAGGGAGATCCATCTTCTATTTCAAGATACTATCCACATTGGATAACACTGTCTTGACCACACAGGTTTAATTGAATCATCATTAATGCGTCTTGATTAAGTATCAGGTCCCCCTCCCCATGTTCAGTACATTTTCCCACACATTCAGAGAACGTAGAAAAATTTCATCTTATAGAAAATAAGTTCAAGAATTACATAATAAGAAACGAACAAAGGAAAAATAAAAGAGAAAAAAATCGAACATATCTATGTACTGGGAACAAATATGTTTCTTCCACTACCATATACACTCCTCGGGGCCCCCATGCCACCATAACACACAAACCAATGGAGTGTTCCAACAACACAACCCATTATACTCAAGATCATGGATTCATATTGGTCTCTCCATGAATGTTGCTTCATCCTCGATATCAAAATCTCTGTAGTCAAGGACATGGAAGTCATTGTGTAGATACTGAAGGAGCTGAGATACATGGAATATATCATCAATCTTATACAACCGAAGTGGAAATTCCAGCAGATATTCCACCTTGCCAAATCATCCCAACACTTCTAAAAGTCTAAAGAACCTTGGAGAAAGCTTGATTCCCTATCTAAACCTCTGCATCCCACAAATATGGGAATCCATTATGAACATGTGGTCCACAAACAAGAACTCCAAGGTCCTCCTCTTGTTATCAACATATGACTTATATCGTTCTTGAGAAACCTTCATCCTCTCATGCAAAAGCTGAGCTTTCTCTTTCATGATTCGCAAAACCCAAGGTCCAAGAAGGGACGCTTCCCCAACCACATTCTGGAATATTTTTGAATGAAATGACCTTCTATATTAATCCTTGAACAATTCCATATCAATTGTAGAGTTATATCTACTATTTTAAGAAAACCCTTCTATAGGTAAGTCTTTTACCCACAATCCTCGGAAATATTGAACCCACACTTGTAGAATATCCTCCAATGTCTGGATGGTTCTCTCTATCTGTACATCCATCTGATGGTGGAAAGTTGTGTTGGGGTGTATCTGGGTGACAAAACCATTCTACAGTCCCCTCCAAACTCATGACGTAAAACGTGAATCCCAATCAGACACAATGGTTCTTGGAACTCTGTGTATCTAAAACACCGCATCCACATAGCTCGTTTTCAAATAATCCACTTCACTCGACTCCTTTATTAAAGAAAGTGAGATGATTTCATCAATCAATACAACACTACCAAGATTGAATCATAGCCTCTCTAAATATTGGGTTGTTCAGTGACAAAATACATTGCATGTCATCCCACCTTTACTTGGGAACATCTAATGGATGCAATAGACCGCCGAGAATATGGTTCTCTGCCTTCACATTCAGATAGACTAGTAACCTTTCTACAAGCTCTGCCACTGCCAGCTTTATCCCGGGCCAACAAAACTAGTCCTTCAAGCCACATTACATTTTAGAAACTATCGGATTCACCACCATGGGTGATCTATGAAACTCATAGTCAACACCCTCATGAATTAAAACAGGGAAAAATAGCTTCCCACGGAACAACATTTGATTCTAACTATCCTCCAACCATCCCCCCAGATCATTACCCTAGGTAGGGCGATCCTACATCACTTTAGTCTCTGAGTCTCCCCACTGAGTCTCCCCCCACCAGCCGAATTAAGGAAGATTGAACTGTCATCTAAAACACCCAGCGTCTGCTGCCATCCACTCTCACATCCACAAGTAAAGTGGAAAAATCCTCCATTACTTTTCAAGAATCCGTGGATTCCCAAACCACCTCCTTCTATGTCTTCCTTCTTAAGTCATCAGCTACCACATTCAACTTTCCTTGTGTTTAAGAGATCTCAAATTCATAGTCCCAGAGAAATTATATCCACCATCGTTGCCGTAAGTTCAAGACTAATTCGGAAAATATATACCTCAAGGTCTTGTGATTCGTGATGAGAACAAAGTGCTCCCCAATGAGGTAATGCCGACACAAAATCAGCATGAACATGACTGTTGCATACTCCAGATCATGGGTGGCATAGTTATGTTTGTGAGGACGTAACTTCCTAGATCAGTATGAGATTAATCCTCACTCTTGCCTCAGTAAACACCCTAAACCTAATATGGAAGCATTTAGAAACACCCTGAAGGTCACCCCATCCTCTAGAAACCTAAGCACTTAGGCACTAACTAGAATCCACTTTCTGTAGCGGAGCGCATATTGACACTACTCACTCCACACAAAGGCCTGGTCTTTTCTGGTTAACGATTTCAACAGAGCCACAACCCAATAGAAGTTGGGCATGAATCTCCAATAATAGCCTTCTAGTCCTAGGAAGCTACAATCCTCTACCATATTATTGGATGCTACCCAAGTAAAAATTGTTTCATCCTTTGACTGGTCCACTATTAACCCCTTATGAGACACTACGTGTCAAAGGAAGTGAACCTATAACATCTATAAATTTCACTTGGAAAACTTCCCATAGGGATTATGGTGCCGGAGGACCTCTAATATAGTAATTGTATTTTTGACATGATCTTACATTGTCCTTCAGAAGACTAGGATGTCATCAATGAACACAATGATGAACTGGTCCAAAAACTCACTGAAAGTAGAGTTCAGGATCCCCATGAATAGGAATGGTGCATCTGTGACACCGAAGGGAATGACACCAAAATCAAAGTTCCCATACTTGCATGCGAAAGAATTATTTGGGATGTCACCCTCCTTAACCCTCAAAAGGTTATATCCATAATTCTAATCAATCTTTAAGAACCAACATGGTCTACTTAATTGGCTGAAAAGACCATTGATCCTCGGTAGAGGGAAACTATTCTTGATTATCGCCTGATTCACCCTTCAGTAGTCTATGCATAGTCATTGAGAACCATTTGACTTCATTGTGAAAAATATTGGAACACCCCATGATGAGACACTCAGCCAGATAAAACCCTTCATCATCTGATCATCAACTTGAATTACTAACTCCGAAAATATAGAAGCTTCCATCTGATAGGGCACTATCAAAACCAGACGAGAAATGGGTTGCAAGTATATTCTGAAATCAACATCACATCTTGGGGGTAATGTCACAACCTCTTTTAGAAATACATACATGTACTCATAGATAACCCCCTGAATATCCACCATCTTTGTGCCAACTGATTTCACTGCTAGTTCATCTAAAAAATAAAGAAGATGTTCCACATGCCGAATTCCCACCTGAAAACTCCACTCGACAACAAAAGATACACACTAGAAACCCATATATGAGAAAAATACCATTCTCATAATGTATTTGATAATTCAAGGCACATAAAAAACTAGTTTATCCCTAGGATGACATCATATGGCTGAATTTTTAGCAAGAAATGATCCCCCCAGGACTGATTTGGTCACATCATCAGTCTACACCCATGGAACACATCAAATAGATTGGCCTGACCTCTAACTGGCGTGATCAACACTAGGGGTAGGTAAAGTCTATCAACATCCAGTCCTAGGGCATGGGCTAGACTGGGTGAAACAAATGAGTTTGAAGCTCTCGAATCAAACAAAGAACATGAAAGAGTAATAAATAGAATGATTGTACCTAGAAAAACCTCTGGTCTCGCTAGAAATGCTACCCTGGTGGCCTGTAATTTCTCACGTGAAGCTTCTATACCCCTCTACTATCGACTGCCTCCCTAAACATGCCATTTTCAAGGTCCTTGAGGAGTACCCTAAGGCCAGCCTCCCAAATCATCATCTACCCTTGTTGGAGCGGGATCTCACTTCCACTACCACTAAAAAGGACTGACTAGAAACTAATGATGTTGAGGTAGGTGCTAAACCTGACCACCCCCACTTTAATATGCAAAAAATTGGGTACTGGTTCAAAAAATTATCATGAAATCCATAGATGAATCACCTTGGTGCCTGGACCATGGGAAAAGGGTAAGGACTAGGAGATCAGAACTGGAATTGATGAGGCCAACATTCTGCTAGCTGAAACCGGGAAGGCCCAAACTCCAGAGAACTATGACCGACTAATTTCCCCATTGATGAACTCAGCTAGCTCTTTTCCTACAGTACACCTCATAGTGAGTGAATTCTTTCCACTAACATTGACTTTATCTAAAATGCTATGTATTTCGGTAGAGTAAAGGGAGTGAAGACATACTAAAGAGAATGTCGAAGTCCCTCCTCTAAGCATCTCACTCAGGACTCCCCATCTGGAAAGTGATCTGATGCGAAGCATAGGAGATCCATGAACCTGAATCCTAGTTCCCTCACCAACATACTCCCCTACTAGAGGGAGAGTAGCTCCTGCCTCTTCTTTCCCATCATCATTGAAGAAATGAATTCCACATGGAACTCTTTATCAAAGTCCTCCCACAAAAGACGGGTCTCATTCCTTTCCCCAAGGTAAATCTTCCACCACTGACATGAAACTCATCATATATGTATCACTTCTAGAGAAAACCAGGACTCCATTGGATCCCAAATCAATCTAAAACCGATAACCATATTCTCGATCCAAATCTCGATATCCATGTCTAAGATGGTGCCCTCATAATTTCCCAAAGTCTTCCGCTAGAAAGAAAGAATTGTATTTTACCACTTTTCATCTTCCTCCTCTCAATCGTCCCTCCACTAATCATCCATGTCAATATGCTAGGACTCAAATTATCATACCACTCATGGGTGAGGTTTTGGTTCCATATATGAATATATTAACAAGGAACTCCTATGATTAGGCAGTGTGGAAATTTTATTTTAAATTCTTTTTAACTATTAATTTATTTTAAAAGGAACAACAAAACTCCAAAGTAAATTACCAAAGGATAAGAGAATATGTAGAAACATCAACTAATCCTGAATTATGAGCTAGTAAAGTCGATAACGGTCCAAGAAGTCTTCATAGAAACCAAACTATAATTTTATATACGTAGAGTGAGAATTTGACTATAATATGTAGGAAAACTAAAGATACCCGTGAAAAATAGGGGGAATATACTAATTTCCATGTGAGAAAAAAGTAGAACCTCAGAGCACCTACCCAGGAATATTAACTATCCCTACCTCACCAAGGAAAGATCACCAAATATCGTAAGTCATGTAAATTAATAGTATAAGAACATCAACATTTTGAAAACCCCATACAACTTTCCTACAAGTTAACTATCATCCCTAATGGCTAATTCCTTAATGCAACCACTCTTAACATACACAGTCCCACTGCCACAACATTCCCACACAGACCTGTGGCTCAAATCATACACAATCCTTCCTGTAGACACTTGGGACACAAAAACCATGCCTTTTGCCCAAAGACACCTAGGATTCATCCCAAAGACCCTTGGGAAAAAACTCATGGCCCCCAAACACCTTGTCCTCCCATCCACAACAAACATTCCTAAAGGATCTAGGACTTTGGTAATCCTAAATCCATTTCATCCTTCCTGGATATGCTCAATCGGTGAGAACCTGGAAGAGGGTGCCAGAAAGAAATTTAGTAACAAGCCATCCATCCTCCCACCAGGATGTTGGGAAAGAAACCCTCCCCAATAAATGGGGGTGTTCAAAACATGGTGCTAAGAAAGGGTGGCGTGTGTTTAGAAATAAAAAGGAACTGAAATTTATATATATATAGGTAACAAAACACTCATCCACAACCTATGGATCCCAAAAAAACAACCAACTCATACTGAACCACATTTCTACTACCCCTATATGCACAACCACACAATAGTCACTACAATAGTATAACACAACCCCTTTTTCATTTAACCACCTTCCATTTATTAATTAAGGTATTCAAATTAATTTATTCTAGTACTACCTGGTAGCTACAACCATAACCATATCCAAACAAAAAACAAAACTAGATTTGCAGTCCCACTACACACCCCCCGTTTAACCATTGGAAACTATCATTATTCAATGTTATAATCCACAATCCTAATATTTCGTCGATGCAGTCCCACAACATAAAAGTTCATAACCACCCCGCAGTCCCACTGCCCAATATCTCACTACAACCACATCACAAACAAGGGATATCCCACTACCTACAAGTCCATCAATTACACAATCAACCAGTCACTCAACATGGGACTCCAACACACCACATGTACCACCGCACACACCAAACCCACATCAACTACCATTAACCCACAACTACACTACACGCACATCCCACCTACTTGTCACGGAATCATCTCATCCATCCACCCCTACATCCATTACTGTGCTCCAAACAACCTCACCACACAACTCACACATGGTTACAAAACCCAATGGAACATAGAACTCAACCACACCTATAAAAAATGGCATATTAGTATTTTGTAAACACTTTTACTTAAGTCCACTTGATAAATAGGGGTGATCACACAAGGGTTTTCATCATGGGGCTTTCATTTATTTTATCTGGGTATAAATGATTAAGAAGATTTCATGTTACAACCAATTATCAAACAACATGATGAAAAAAACAGAACACCACCAGTGCACAAGAAAATACCATTAAATATAATTTTATTAATTTTACTTTTTTTATAATTTTATTTGACATTATCATATTTTTATTTTATGAAATATTATTTTTATATTAAAAATATTTTTCCAACATTAAAATTTATATATTTTAGATTGAATAATTTATATATTTTTTGTTTTTTTATTTTTTCTCTTAGACACCTCATAATATTTCATTCAAAAATTCTTCGAAACATCCATTCATGAGGTGGAACTATCCATCATAATGCTTCATAAACTACCAAAAAACAATCTCATCCCATGAAATATTTTATAGAAAATGTATTTGTGATTTTCTATTACCATTTTTATTGACAATATTTTCGTGATATTTTGATATAAAAATTGTTTTCAACATTAAAAATTAAAGGGTTTTCATGATATATTTTTTTTAACCAAAATTCAAAATTTTATGTGAATGCTCCATGAATTCAAACATTTTCATTTACTATGGTAAGTCTGTAACAATGTATTTTACCCTTTTACATTTTTTACAAATATTTTTTAAAATAGATTTTATAAAAATATATTTAATTTATGAGGAATAAGCCCCCAAATGAAAATATAATATTGAACATTTATTCAAGTAAAAATATGTATATAAGAACAAAAAATATATTTATGCATCAGAATAACTACTGGATCTAGTATCAAATAGTAAATATATGAAGGATTGATTAGTTGACCACATATGGAGAAAATCCATGAGTATTGAACAACATGAAGCCCCAAAAGCCCAAATCCTGTATGCAATGTGACTCACACTAGAACTGTGTGTACCATTGTTTCACATAAAACCCAAAACACCACATGTTCACTAGTCGATCTATAAAATTTTGATTCTCCATATTTTTATTGAAACAACCTTTGTACACTCTAGAATAATACCCAACCCAAGACACTAATACAACAAAATATAAATAATATTGGTGTATTTATATGAGTTTTCTATTACTGAAAATCACTAAATTTTAGTGCTTAAAATATTTTTACACACACACACACAAACACACACTCACACACTTATAAAAAAACATCAACACCCACACCCACACATACATGCACATCCCCCAAACAAAGTATAGAGATTAATTAAACAATAATAAGTCCAAAAATAATTGAAATAATATGTGGGAAGGTTCAATGGAGGAACACATCCACATATAAAGATGTAGTTAATATCACTCTAAAAAATCCCAAACCCAGAAAATATAGTAGGAAATTATAGACAAATAATATCATTATTGAGAGAACAATAATAAACCAGTATCCCCAATCCACCCACTACTAAAAAATCTTAATATATATCACTGAGTGATTGAGTATAAACATAGTAATTACATTTAATATCGGTTATTTCATTGTTAGGATTAGGAAAATGATTCTATTTTATGTGTGAAATAACATGATCCATGAAAAAAATAATCATTGAAAATGAGAGAACTTGGCAACACGATTCCCAAAAATAATATTAATGTGTGTATAAAATAAGTTCATGAGATCCTCATTGTATCATATGGACATTAATTTTATTCCCACTCTAGTTCCTTCCTCATTTTTCAAAACAACTTCAATATTAATTTCCTTATGAAGAACCACAAGAGAGAACAATATAAAGTCATCACATGCCTCTTCATATTGTGGATCAAATTCTACAGGATAGGATATCACATTACAGTAACTATAGTTATTAGGACAGTCCCTATTTGTTTGAATCTATAAAAAAGATTTTATTTAAATTTCACATTGTTTAAATTATACTAAAGTGAATAGTATTATTATTGGTGTTTGAATATATTTGGATAGAAAATTTTAAATTACCCTATAATGTGTAATTTATTTATTTCTTCTAAAACATGATAAAAATTTTCATGGATTAGTGTTTTAACTCTAATAATGAAATAATTTTTAAGGATAAAATGCACACTTAAACCTTATATATTTGATTTATAGATATATGTGTTGGTCGGAGTGGATACTCAAGAGGGGGGAGGGGTGAATTGAGTTCCAATTAAAATTTTCGGTTAAAAACAAATGTTAATTAAAATCCCCCTATTTCAAAAATAGATTAAACTGTCGTGAATTTATACATATTATAAAGGTTCAATTAGTTTCTCAGAGATTGATTAGTTATCAGTTAACTTAATCTTATGATTAAATAACTTTTGAAACTAACTTACTAGTTTATAATAAATATAAACACTTGCGAGTTTAACTATCAAAGTAGATTTGAAAATAAATTATATTTCAAAGTAATAGTAGCGGAATATGAAATAAATATGTAGTATGGATATAGTATGTAGCTACAAACATAGAGAATTAACCAAGAGGTTCAGTCTCAAGCTGAGACTTAGTCCTCTCAAAAGTTTATATAAAAATGATCCACACCCTGGATCGGGGTTAACAACAGTGAACACACTGTCCAGGTCACAAGACCTCTACCACAGTTCTGCGTGGGGAAACAAACAACATCTTAGAGTTGTCCAGGTCTCACATGACCTCTACCACTATCCACAGTGGGAAATGAAGTGTACAAAGGTTTTCTAAGGATTTACAGATCCTCCAGTAAAAGTACAGGAGTCAGTGTGTGTGTTTAATACAGCAGATAACACACACTGCTCAAAATGTAAACAAATGTATCACAGAGCAGAGATGTAGAGTTTAGAAATGGCTCTGGTGATTTCAGTGTAGCTCTGGACTCTTTTGTATTTGGTCAGAATTTATTCTGAGTCCTCTTCTCGTTTTTGTTTGGGAAGAAGAGTGTCGTATGCTTCAGGTTCAAAGGCAGTGAGATGTAGTCGTTGAAGTTCTTCAATGTTCTTTTGTATGCATAGAGCTCTTATTGTGTAGGCTTGATTGTGTATGAGGTTTTGTTCTACTTGGTTCTTCCTCCTCTTTCTGTTCTCTATATTCTTCTTGTGTTCTTCTGTCCACTATCTTCTTCAGTAGAGTCTTCTTGTATTTATGTCACGTGCTTCGGAAGACAGAAAAAGTTTCCTTTCCCCAGGTACGAGGTACGGTTTCCTGACATCCGACAACCTTTATTAATTAATTGACAGAGCATTAAAATATACCTAATATGACCGTTGGTTAGATTAAATAAAGATAAAGATAAAGAAATTCAAACAGTTGTTTATGAATATTGAAGAATCAAGTGATCGGTAGGTCATCAACATTAGCGAGTAATGATCGGTGACTCAGATAGATCAGCATTAGTTAGTCATTTGATCGGTGGCTCATTTTGATTAGCATCGGTGAGTCATTTGCATCGGTGAGTCATTTGCATCGGTGAGTCATTTGATCAGCATCGGTCTGTCATCTGATCGGTGAGTCAGTTTGATCAGCATCGGTCTGTCATCTGATCGGTGAGCCAGTTTGATCAGCATCAGTCTGTCATCTGATCGGTGAGTCAGTTTGATCAGCATCGGTCTGTCATCTGATCGGTGATTCAGTTTGATCAGCATCGGTCTGTCATCTGATCGGTGAGTCAGTTTGATCAGCATCGTTCTGTCATCTGATCGGTGAGTCAGTTTGATCAGTGGCTCATATTGATATCGGATCGGTGCGACCGTTGTCCTTTGATATTGGATCGGTGCTTCCGATTTCTGTTGATATTGGATCGGTGCTTCTGATGTCTGTTGATATTGGATCGGTGCTTCCGATGTCTGTTGATATTGGATCGGTGCTTCCGATGTCTGTTGATATTGGATCAGTGATTCCGATGACTGTTGATATTGGATCGGTGCTTCCGATGTCTGTTGATATTGGATCGGTGCTTCCGAAATACTTTGTAAGTCAATAAGCATAGACAAAAACATGATAACAGATTCATTAACAGATTTTAATTAAGTTTATGAGAAATCAAACCAGATTAAGCATTAATGGTATGTGATGATTTGTGATTATTAAAACATCAATCACAGACATGAAATCAACAATCTTCCAGAGGGCTCAACAATCTCCCCCTTTTTGATAATCACAAATCTTTATCATAAAATATAAATAATATGATATATCATTAATAAAAATATAATGAGAATTAAACCATAAAGAGAATAAATATAAAGAGCTATATAAATCTCCCCCTTAATTTAAATTTCCCATATATATTATACAGATTTCTCCCCCTGAGATATATACATCTTTTCTCCCCCATATATCATTCTTTTTCTTCTCCCATAAAGCATTATTTTTCTTCTCCCCCTTTGGGATAATCAAAAAGGAGGGAAAACATATAATAGAATGTGAAAGTAAAAGCAGTCAGCAGAGAGTATGGAAAAAAATTTGATAAAGTACAGACTATTACAACCAGCACATTGTTCACCCTATCAAAAACAATACACAACTATTTGTTGGGATAAAAAGGGGCTTTGCCTTTGTCTTTGGGATAAATAGTGGGTAAGTTTGAAGGCTTGGAGGCAGGCTTTACTGGGCGAATCTGAAGTGGTGGTAGGACAAGTCAGGCAGGTGTAGGAGAAGGTGCCACAGAGGGTTGTTGTTGAGAAACAGAAGCTGGTTGAGAAGCTTGCTGAGGGACTTGTCTTAACTGAGATAGAGCTTGAGCAACAAATAGCTGATTTGGAGCTACATCAGAGTCACTGAGAGGTTCAGAAGTAGGAAGTACTATTGCAGTGGCCTGTGCATGCAAATAGGGCTTCAAAAGATGAATGAAGTCCTGAATGACTTCTGCCCCATACTTCATAGCTTTTTCAAAATCGTCTTTATTCTCCATGAACTGTGCCAAGGAAGGGATAAAATATTGCAACTGATGAACTTGAGTTTTGAAGTCCTGAGTGACTGGAGGTAATTTCAGATTCTCTGCCAACACCTTGAAGTTTCCATCCATCTCATGTTTTGTATAAATCTTGGAAAAGTAATTATCAACTTTCTCTTTGATCTCTTGCAGAGCGTTCTTAGCATCTGCTGAATACACCAATTCCATCTTATGACTGTTATCACAGAGCTCTTTCATCTTCCTCAAAGATTCTAAATCAAGAATTTTTCTAACAGCAGCTAACTCATCATGCACAACTTCTCTTAGAGCTTCTAGCTCACGGGTAGTGATCTTGGTTACCTTGCCTGAACTGGCTCGGCCAACTATGTGAGTTAACTCAGCTTTCAACTTCCTTAGGTCAGACTTGTTGAGATGTTCAATCAAATTTCTCAAAACTTCCATCATACTAGAGATGGTTGATCGGAATTCGCTTGATAAAGATACCAAGCCGGTGTGAAGATCCTTCATAGTCTGATTCAAAAAGGCTATGTGCCTACCATTAAGTTCACTAGTATTGGCCAGGTCTGGCTTCACAACATTAGATACTCTTTCTGAGAAGGCTTCTAACGAATTTTCAGAAACTTGTAGAGACACTTGAGTAAGAGCATTAGAAATTTCTTCTCTAACTGTGGCCCTCACAGCGGTTAGCAATTCAATCTTAAACTTATCAAGATCATCTTGAGAGATTCCAGAACCAGGTAAATTAGCATTTGTAGGATCAACAGCAGGAACAAACCTTGCTTCTCATGGGAGGTTCCTCTTCACAGCTGCAGCAGATTCTGGCATTGCTTCTTCTTCTTCTTCAGAATATTCTAAGCCCAACACCGCATAACCAGGGTAGTCATCCCAAACAGCAACACACAGGGTGTATTTTGGTTTCTCATAGCTTGTTGTTCCACTGATTTTTGGTGAATCAACCTTGCCACTGATATGTATTTCTTGTACTGACTGAGGTGATTCTATTTGATCTTCAGAAAGACCATCCACTGGTCTGTTATCACTATCAACAGCAGCCTCAGCATCATCAGCACGTCCATCATCACTCTTCTCAGAAGCTTCATTGTGGTATTCTTCAGTATCAGAATCTTCTTCATCACCAAGAATGGGTTCTGATTCTGGTAGGGCTAAGGGTGGACTAGCAGGACCAAATTCTATTCTTCTCTTGGGACTAGCAGTGTCAGGATCACTCCTATCATCAGGAGATGACATACTTCCTTCCTCAGTCGCAGATTCTTCTTGCTCTTGGGCTTCGGTGGCCTCATCCTTTCCTTCTTCTTGCTCATCATCAGCAGAATAAACTGGTTCCTCATCTGGTTTCAAGCCAAGGTCTCTCAGATACTTTGGCCTCTTTCCATGATCTATGGGATTGTAGGCTTCATATAATTTATCTTCATCTGCAACCCAACACTTCTTCCATGGATTCCAATTGATTTTCATCCTCTTGCAGATCTCTTTGTTGAGACAGAAGGTATGATCTGTTTCATCAACTTCATCATCTTTATCAATACATTCTAGATTCTTGAGCATGGTAGATATCATCTTTGAGTAAAACAAGGTAGTGGCTTTCTTGGACGGTTTTACCATTCCAGCGATGTGCAACATCACATATCTACACAAATTGATCTTCTCATGTGTTTTCAGAAGAAACAACAGGAAAACATCCTGGTACTTTACAGCAGCAAAATCTCCTCTCCTAGGGCAAAGTTGGTGCTGAATAAACTTGAAAAGAAGTCCACATTCACCATCTAATTCTGAAGTTGTGATTCTCCGTAACTCTCTGTTTCCAGTCAGAAGCTCTAGAGCTAATTCATAAGAGAAGTAATCAAATGTTGGAGGAATATTCCCAGCATAATCCTCATACCGACCTTCATGAGATACATTCAAGTACTCAGCCCACTGCTTAGATGAGAAGGATATTTTCTTTCCTTTTACCACAGACGACATCCTGGCAGCCTCCACACCATCTAAATTGATCTCCAGATTCATATAGAACTCATGTAATAGCTTCGGTTAGTCTATTCGAGAGTTTTCAGAAAACCAGTCTATCCATCCTTGCGATTCAAGAACTTGCAACAACAGTGACTTACTTGACAAAATCCACGCAGAGCTGACTTCTCTTTCTACAGAAACAATCCGAGTTTCCAGGTTCGGATTTACTGATCGTTGAGAGGTACTACTCGACTCGCCTCGAGCACACTTTGAAGGTACAGGGCTATCCAGTACTTTGCTCGGTCTCTTTTGCTTAGCCATTCGAGGATTTTGGGATGGCAGGAGTTCGAAGGTTCGAAGTAGAGGGGAAGAGAGGTTGAAAGGTTCGGCAGGAAATGAATGGTCAAACGTTTAGGGAAGATAAATAGCCGCGTATCATTTATTTTATCATTTAGCGTTCCCATAAAAAATATAAAAGAAATTTACTAATTAATTACAATATAATAAAAAAGATCGGTATGACAGATCGGTTGCACAGATTAGTTTCACAGATCAGTTTCACAGATCAGTTTCACGGATTGGTTTCACAGATCGGTTTCACAGATCAGTTTCACAGATCGGTTTCACAGATCGGTTTCACAGATCAGTTTCACAGATCAATTTCACAGATCGGTTTCACAGATCGGTTTCACAGATCGGTTTCACAGATCGGTTTCACAGATCGGTTTCACAGATCGGTTTCACAGATCAGTTTCACTGATTAGTTTCACAGATCGATCATACACAACTCTTGTTTAATAAATTTCATTCTTTCAGAGCATAAAGGCTTTGTGAAGATATCAGCTAATTGATGTTCAGAACTAATAAATTTTAAGGAAATATCACCTTTTTGATAATGATATCTTAGAAAGTGATGTCTGACATCAATGTGCTTAGTTCTAGAGTGAGACACAGGGTTCTTAGATATATTGATTGCACTTGTATTGTCACAGTTAATTGAAACATGTTTAAGATCAAATCCATAATCCAATAAAGTGTGTTTCATCCATAGAATTTGAGCACAGCAACTACCAGCAGCTATGTATTCTGCCTCAGCAGTAGACAATGCAACTGAGTTCTGTTTCTTACTACACCATGATACTAGGGATTTTCCAAGCAAATGACATGTTCCAGATGTGCTCTTCCTATCTAACATACATCCAGCAAAGTCAGCATCTGAATAGCTAGTTAGGTTAAATGATTGTCCTTTTGGATAAAACAACCCTAAATTTATAGTATACTTAAGATACTTAAAAATCCTTTTAACAGCCAGTAAGTGTGATTATTTAGGATTAGCTTGAAATCTAGCACACATACATACACTGAACATAATGTCTGGTCGACTAGCAGTAAGATAAAGTAAGCTCCCAATCATACCTCTGTAATTGGTTTGATCCACTGGTTTCCCAGCTTCATCTGTATCCAGTTTACAGGTAGTAATCATAGGTGTATCACTTTACTTAATACTATCCAATCCAAAACGTTTTAAAATATCCTTTGTATATTTACTTTGATTTAAAAAAATTTCTATCATTAGTTTGAAAAATTTGAAAACCAAGAAAATACTTAATCTCTCCCATTAAGCTCATTTCAAATTCATTTTGCATAACCTCTGAAAAATCAGTACATAAGGAATTTTTAGAAGATCCAAAAATAATATCATCAACATAGATTTGTACAATTAATACATCTTTTGAAATCCTTTTTATAAAAAGAGTGGGATCATCTACTCCTTTTGTAAATCCTTTTGAGATAAGAAAGTTTGAAAGCCTTTCATACCAAGCACTTGGAGCTTGTTTTAAACCATATAAATCTTTAGAAAGTTTAAAAACATGATTTGGAAAATGAGGATTTAAAAAACCAGGTGGTTGTTCTACAAATGCATCTTCAACAATAAAACCATTTAGAAATGCACTTTTGACATCCATTTGATATAGCTTGAAATTCAGATGTGATGCATAGGCAAGTAAGATCCTAATACCCTTTAATCTAGCTACAGGTGAAAAGGTTTCCTCATAGTCAATTCCTTCTTCTTGATTGTAACCCTATGCAACAAGCCTAGCTTTATTTCTAATGATGTTTCCAGATTCATCAACTTTGTTTCTAAACACCCATTTTGTGCCTATGGTCAAAATGTCCTTAGATCTTTCTACTAATTTCCAGACTTTGTTTCCTTCAAATTGATTTAGTTATTCTTGCATAGACATTACCCAAAATTCATCATTGATAGCATCATTGATATTTTTAGGTTCTAACTGTGAAAGAAAAGCTTGATGTTCAACCTGATTTCTTAGAGAAGCTCTAGTCTGTGTTCCTCTATCTAGATTTCATACAACAGCATCTAAATGATGGTTCTTTATAGTCCTAGATGGTCTTGAAAAGATAGGGCTAGAGATTTCAGATTCATCTACAGATTGAGGTTCAACAGAAGCAGGTTCTGGAGAATTTCCAGAGCTGGATGTTTTAACTATAGGTCCATTTTCATTATCATTGAGATTCAAACCAGATAGATCATCTTCAAGAGAGATTTTAGGTTCATGTGGATCAGTTTCATCAAATTTGATGTGAACAAATTCTTCCACACATTTGGTTCCTTTATTGAAAACATTATAGGCTTTACTAGAGATAGAGTAACCTAGGAAAATTCCTTCATCACTCTTGGATGCAAATTTGTCAAGATTGTCTTTAGTATTGAGAATGAAGACTTTGCAGCCAAAAACTTTGAAGTAGTTAACCTTAGGTTTCCTATGGTTCCACAACTCATAAGGGGTCCTCTTAAGAACTGGTCTGATCAAGACTCTATTAATGACATAAAAAGCTGTATTTACAGCTTCAACCCAAAAGTAAATAGGCAGTTCATATTCATTGAGCATAGTTCAGCTATTTCTTGCAGGGTTCTATTCCTTCTCTCTACTACACCATTTTTTGGGGTGTCCTAGGGGAAGAGAAATTGTGACTATAGCCATTGTGTGAGCAGTAAGAATCAAACTCATGATTTTCAAACTCACGACCATGATCACTTCTCAGGGTCTTAATCTTGAGTCCACTAAGATTTTCTACAAACTTGGAGTATTTAACAAAGTAAGAACAACCTTCACTTTTGTGAGCTAGAAAATATACCCAAGTATATCTAGAAAAGTCATCTATAAGAACATAGACATAGTGCTTCCCATTCAAACTAGAAACTCTAGAAGGTCCAAATAAATCCATGTGAACCAACTTGAGAGGTTGAGAAGTTGACACTTATTTCTTTGATTTAAAAGAAACTTTATGTTGATTTCCTTTTTGACAGGGATTACAAACTTTGTCTGCTGGAAATTCAAGTTTGGGTAGGTCTCTAACTATGTTCTTCCTAGAAAGTTTTCTAAGTGAGTGTACAATGCAGTGTCCTAATATTCTGTGACAAAGCCAAGACTCTTTATGAAAAGCATTTAAACAAGGAATATTCTTCTTAGCTAAACAATCTAAATCAACAGCATAAACGTTTTCATTTCTTAAAGTAGAAGATACTAAAACATATTTAAAGTTAAAAACATTGCAAGAATCATTTTTAAATTTCACATAAAAACCATCATCACACAACTGTGAAATGATTAACAAGTTATATTTAAGTCCATCGACAAATAAAACTCCAGAAACCAAGATTGAATCAGTGTTACCAATCTGGAATAAGCCGATGATTTTTCCTTTTGAATTATCACCAAAAGTGACAAAGCCTCCATAAACTTTTACTAAGATCTTGAAACATGAAAAGTATCCTGACATATGTCTTGAACATCCACTGTCTAAGTACCATATCTTCTTGTGACAGCTCTTCATGCAGGTCTCCTACAAAACAGATTTAGATGGAAGATGATTTTGGTACCCAGAACTTCTTGGGTCCAGACATGTAAGCCAATGATACTTTAGGTATCGATATTTGTCTAATGGGTCTCATATAATTTGTAGAATTAACATTCTTTGAAAGATAAACCTTATTAGATCCATAACTATGAATATAACTAGTTGAGGCATATGAAGTTCCAGAATTAACTATCTTCTGTCCAGATTTAGGAATGAATCTAGTTTTGGCAACTTTTCTTTGTCCAGGTTGGTATCCTATACCAGTAGTATATCTAGGTGCAACTTGCTTTCCCAGCATTTGTGTTAGAGTATTCTTGCCATTTGTGAACTTCTCTAAGTCTTTTCTGAGTTGCTTATTAGACAATTTTAGTTCAGTATTCTCTTTAAGCAACTGAGCATTCTTTTCCACTTCTATATCCAGATCAGATTTATGCTTAACACTTAAAGCATACTGTTTCTTTAAACCTTTATATTTATCTTTAAGCTCATTACAGGTTTCTTCAAGCATATCACAATATTCAAACAGTTCAGATTTAGACATGTTATCACATTCAGAATCATCTCCAGAATAATATGACTTTGAAGCAGGAGTTTCTGATGTTACCTCAGAAGTGTTTGTCATGAAACACATGTTGGCTCGATTCCTTTCAGAGTCTGAAGATTCAGCTTCACTTGTGCTGTCTTCTGAAGCACTCCAAGTAGCCTTCATGGATTTCTTGTACTTGTTATCCTTGTATTCATACTTCATTCTGTATTTCATCCTTGGACAGTCAGATTTTATGTTTCCTTTTCTTTTACATTCATAACATACAACTTCATCTGATTTATCAGACTTCTTCCAATCCTTTTTCTAGTGTCCTTTGTTATCATACATGCCTTTGTAGTTTGACTTTTTGAAGAACTTATTCTTCCTATAGAATTTCTTAAATCTTCTAGCAATGTGTGTCATCTCAGCATCACTGTCAGAATCATTCTCACTTTCCTCACTACTTGAACTTTCATTGATAGCTTGAGGATTTTCCTTATCCTTATTCTTTGAGGTTGTAGTCTTGAAGGAAATAGAATTCCTTTTAAGTTCATCATCTTCTTCTTTGTTTACCTTGAGTTCTTCTTCATACATCATCAACTTACCAATTAGTTCCTTGACAGGCAGTTCTCCAATGTCACATGATTCTCTAATGGAGACAGAGGTTCCTCTCCATCTTTCAGGTAGACATCTCAAAATTCTCATGATTTATTCCTTTGCTGGAACATCCTTTCCCAGTGAAGTCATTGTGTTAACAATTTCATTGAACCTGAGATACATATCAGAAATGGGTTCATCAGGATTCATCATAAAATTATCATACTTAATAGTATAGGTATTCAGTCTCATCTCCTTAACATTAGTTGTTCCTTCATGAGAAACAACTAAGGTATCCCAAATTTCATATGCAGTTTTACATGCAGAAATTCTATTAAATTCCTCATCTCCTAGAGAACAGTACAAGGCATTAATAGCTTTACAATTATTAGTGTAAGCAGTCTTTGTAGGTTCATCCCAAGTAGATCTATCAGTAGTGGGAATTTTATATTCAGATTCAATGGCAGTCCAAATATCAAAGCTCATGCTTTCTAAGTGAATTTTCATTTTAAGTTTCCACTGAGCATAGTTGTTTCCATTAAAGAAAGGTGGCAGGTTAGTAGCAGCACCCTCAAGTCTATTATCCATGATATTACAAAAATAATTTTAAAGAGATAAAAATTTAGAAATAACAGAAATTTTAAGAACTTTAAAATACAACTAAAATCATAGTTTAAAAACAGAGTACTTTTAGAAAATATTAATCTATTTTGATACCAAATGTTGGTCGGAGTGGATACTCAAGAGGGGGGGAGGGGGTGAATTGAGTTCCAATTAAAATTTTCTATTAAAAACAAATGTTTATTAAAATCCCCCTATTTCAAAAATAGATTAAACTGTAGTGAATTTATACAGATTATAAAGGTTCAATTAGTTTCTCAAAGATTGATTAGTTCTCAGTTAACTTTATCTTATGATTAAATAAATTTTGAAACTAACTTACTGGTTTATAATAAATATAAACACTTGCGATTTTAACTATCAAAGTAGCTTTGAAAATAAATTATATTTCAAAGTAATAGCAGCGGAATATGAAATAAATATGTAGTATGAATATAGTATGTAGCTACAAACACATAGAATTAACCAAGAGGTTCAATCTCAAGCTGAGACTTAGTCCTCTCAAATGTTTATATAAAAATGATCCACACCCTGGATCGGGGTTAACAACAGTGAACACACTGTCCAGGTCACAAGACCTCTTCCACAGTTCTGCGTGGGGAAACAAACAACAGCTTAGAGCTGTCCATGTCTCACACGACCTCTACCACTATCCACAGTGGGAAATGAAGTGTAAAAAGGTTTGCTGAGGATTTACAGATCCTCCAGTGAAAGTACAGGAGTCAGTGTGTGTGTTTAATACAGCAGATAACACACACTGCTCAAAATGTAAACAAATGTATCACATAGCAGAGATGTAGAGTTTAGAAATGGCTCTGGTGATTTCAGTGTAGCTATGGACTCTTTTGTATTTGGTCAGAATTTATTCTGAGTCCTCTTCTCGTTTTTGTTTGGGAAGAAGAGTGTCGTATGATTCAGGTTCAAAGGCAGTGATATGTAGTCGTTGAAGTTCTTCAATGTTCTTTTGTACGCATAGAGCTCTTCTTGAGTAGGCTTGATTTTGTATGAGGTTCTGTTCTACTTGGTTCTTCCTCCTCTTTCTGTTCTCTTTATTCTTCTTGTGTTCTTCTATCCACTATCTTCTTCAGCAGAGTCTTCTTTTATTTATGTCATGTGCTTCGGAAGACAGAAAAAGTTTCCTTTCCGCAGGTACGAGGTACGGTTTCCTGACATCCAACAACCTTTATTAATTAATTGACAGAGCATTAAAATATACCTAATATGACCGTTGGTTAGATTAAATAAAGATAAAGATAAACAAATTCAAACAGTTGTTTATGACTATTGAAGAATAAAGTGATCGGTAGGTCATCAGCATTAGAGAGTAATGATCGATGACTCAGATAGATCGGCATCGGTTAGTCATTTGATCGGTGGATCATTTTGATCAGCATCGGTGAGTCATTTTCATCGGTGAGTCATTTGATCAGCATCGGTCTGTCATCTGATCGGTGAGTCAGTTTGATCAGCATCGTTCTGTCATCTGATCGGTGAGTCAGTTTGATTAGCAGCGGTCTGTCATCTGATCGGTGAGTCAGTTTGATCAGCATCGGTCTCTCATCTGATCGGTGAGTCAGTTTGATCAGCATCGGTCTGTCATCTGATCGGTGAGTCAGTTTGATCAGCATCGGTCTGTCATCTGATCGGTGAGTCAGTTTGATCAGTGGCTCATATTGATATCGGATCGGTGCGACCGTTGTCCTTTGATATTGGATCGGTGCTTCTGATATCTGTTGATATTGGATCGGTGCTTCCGATGTCTGTTGATATTGGATTGGTGCTTCCGATGTCTGTTGATATTGGATCGGTGCTTCCGATGTCTTTTGATATTGGATCGGTGCTTCCGATGTCTGTTGATATTGGATCGGTGCTTCCGATGTCTGTTGATATTGGATCGGTGCTTCCGATGTCTGTTGATATTGGATCGGTGCTTCCGAAATACTTTGTAAGTCAATAAGCATAGACAAAAACATGATAACATATTCATTAACAGATTGTAATTAAGTTTATGAGAAATCAAACCAGATTAAGCATTAATGGTATGTGATGATTTGTGATTATTAAAACATCAATCATAGACATGAAATCAACAATCTTCCAGAGGGATCAACAATATGTATCTATCTATGGATGTGTTTGTGCGTGTTCACGTGTTTATATATATATATATATATATATATATATATATATATATGAGTCTCTATGTGTGTGAGTGTGTGTGTGTTTATATATATATATGTATAATTGTGTGTGTGTATGTGTGTGTGTGCATGTGTGTATGGATATATATAGATAACTTGTTGTTAAATATATAGATAAGTTAACTTATTCATTTACACCCATATATATAGATAAGTATGATTAAATAAATTATTAATTTCATTATATATATATATAT
Organism: Viscum album; assembly: GCA_963277665.1. Classification (NCBI taxonomy): domain Eukaryota; kingdom Viridiplantae; phylum Streptophyta; class Magnoliopsida; order Santalales; family Viscaceae; genus Viscum; species Viscum album. The sequence goes on from OY728156.1 coordinate 1,805,264,228, forward strand.
ATAATCTATAAAAATAATGTTTATTTATGTACTTATTTTTATTGTGCGATTTTTTAAATTATACTTTGATAATAAAAACTATGGTTTTTGTTTTCAAATGTTTATATTCTATTTGGTGATCTATGATCTATGGTAGGAAATAATTATAAAAATTCCCTTCAAAATATTTATTTTTTAAAAAATATAAGATATTGATGTATAATTTTTTTTATTTTCAATTGTATGAAAAAAGAATATGTGAATAGTGTCGATTTTTTTTGTGATTACAATAATCCATACAACCAACATATCTATATTTATTCATCATTATTTATGCTATAATTACTCAAGTGGAATATTCTCATGTAGATTATTGATAATTTTATCAGAGTCATAAATGTTATACTAAACTTGTAGAATGGTTAAATGTATATTTTTTGGGGAATATGAATATAAATTATTTACCACCATGTTTTTATAAAATTTTATATGATCGTTTACATGATAATGTGTAAATAAAATTAGTGGTTTCAGATGAACTTTAAGATAATTTGAACTTTTGTTAGTGGATTATGAACTATGAAAAAATTCCATTATATGTTTCTTATACCACATTTACAACACTATAAATAATACTAAAACTATATAACATGAAGAGAGGTAAATGATAAAGTGATATCAATTGTATAAAATTACATTATCATTTATAGGAAATATTTCTAGATAAATTTGTGTTATCTTATCCAATATATAAATCTAAAAGGATGTTTAATTAAATGGGTATGAACTATGAATTGATAAATCCTTACACCAATGATATTATTTTACATCAAAAATAGTATTTTCAATAAACATTTCCCTATGTGTGAGGGTTCTCAATATAAAAAATAAAATTTTTAAATATTTAATTTTAAAAGGTACTTTTCAATCATTCTAGTATATGGAAATATATATAGTAGTACAGATATTTAATGTCAGCTAACATGGATCAAAAATAAAATAAATCATTATTGGAATATTTTATACCCTATAAATTTCATTTATGGAAATAAAGTTTTCCATGAAAATGTTGAATTTTGAAATAAGAAATTTAACATTCATCTTGTATTTTGATCAGAAAGAAATCATCCCCATGGCGTGAAAATAAAAACTCACAATACATATCTAGATATGTTTCTATATTATTTCACATTTTAATTATTTTTCATGATGTAAAAATCAGTTATATTTTTTATATTTTTCTCAAGGTAAAAATAAATATATAATGTTATAGAAATTTATTTGGAACCCTTAACTGAAGATATAAAATTTATAAAATATATGATTATTTTGGTGTATGATTGTCACTAAAGAAGGATTTCATGTTGATATCCTTGCAGTTTGGTATGATAAAATAATTTCCTATATTTAGTAATATTTTCGGATATAATAATAACTTTTTCATAGATTATCTTATATGTGAGGATAGTTCATTAGATATAAACTAAGTGTGAGGAAATTTTTCTTGGAAATAAAATATTATTACCTTGATTAAATTGATATTGATGTAAGGAAAAAAAAATCATGGGAGCTAATAAATTGTTATGTCACCTTATCCATTCATAGGTAATAAATTTTTTTTAAAAGGCATTATAACTTATCAATACTTTGGTGAACCTCTCCTTGAAATCCTTATTTTGGTATATTAGAAAATATATTAATTTAATTCAAATAACCTAAATGAATGTTTTTCTATACAATATATTTCATATCCATAATTGATATGATGAAAAATTTGTGTGATATTGTCATTAGAGCATTAATAAATTCACTGGGAAATACCAATTATGTCATTAAGGAATTGTTAGACATGATTGATAATTATATAAGATAATATTTGGCATTGGTGAAGGATTAAAACCATTTTTTCAACCTCCATCTACTCAAATTATTTGCAATCACGTAATATTTTAGTTTTTCATCTTTCATAATGGTTTATTGGTCATAAATGGGTACTCATAAAATATGAATAAGTTTTTACCAATGGATAATTTTAAGTTGAAGGATTTTAAAGCACCTGATTTTGTTAATGAAAAAATTAATATTTTCACTATATTTTTTGTTTTGTAATAAATTATTTGTTACACATTCTCTATGTACACATTTTTTTCCAAAATAAATTTATAGAAATTTTATTGACCAAATAATGTTTATAGTTATGGTAATGGAAATTATTTTAATATTATATGATGATTGGAATCAAAGTCAAAACAATGGTTTAATTGATGAATGATATATTTTTGAAGAAGTAAACGAGTTTCATATAAGTTACCAATTATTCATAGATAATATTTGGATAAAAAAACTCATCATAGTGGGAATGTCATAGGTAAATGCATTCAATGATGATATAGAAACGGATTGAAGTTTGAGTATGAATCCCATCTCACACTCCCCAAAATACGTTAACAAAATATACCACCATTACGTTACAATTTTTATTACAAAGAATGAAAAAGAAAAGATGACCCATTTCTAGGGAGGCCTGAAGTAATTGAGACCAAGGGAATCACCCTGAATCAAGTTCACCCCCTCAGGTTTGAAGTGAGAGACGTGAGTTAGACAATTGACCATGCTACCATGGGTTGACATAGAGGCCATGTGATCCGCCACATGGATTCCCTCTGTCCACGTGTCAGTGATTCTGGTTCTACAATCCATGAGTCCTTTGAATTTCTAAATAGTGTATGTAATAGATCAGGGGATGATTCCTTTACCATGAAACGCATCGTGAATAACCATATAATCTGTCTCAACTTTAAATATGTCAAGCATCGGCTGTCTGCAAATAGTGATACCTGTGAGAACCTCTTTCGCCTTTGCCTGCATAGAATAACCATAACTGTAATGTGCTAAAAAGTCCAAGACCACACTGCCCCTAGGATCTCAGACCATGCTGCCACCACGCATCTTACCCAGCACGCACGAACCGTCGATATTCTATTTGAATCCGGCTTCAAGAGGACCCCATCGAACCTAGTGCCTGGATTTGTGGGTGGATGACCTCTGAGCCACATTTTGATTCACAAACAACCTGAAAAGGGATGGGGTCTACTTCCAGTCATCATCGGTGCCACACAAATCAACCAGGATACATAGTACTATGGCGGTAATAGATCTCCCCGTAAAAGTGAGCCCCTCGAACCTAGCCCGGTTCCTCGCTTTCCATACACACCAACATGCAGTGTTGAAAATTATGGATCTCACCCTTTTTTCCTTATTAGAGTCATATTCCCCCTGAAACTAGATCTCCACAAAGGATTCTAAGCTTGATGCATTGAGGGTGGCTCCTCCAAGTAAAAACAACATCCCAATAGCATACTTACGAATTTAATTATTCATCTTATAGATTACCATAAAATACATTTTTTCCATTCCATGATACATTGATTCCATTGGACCAGTGATCCTTGAGGTTATACTAAATAAGTCATGTATGAGTTCATAACCACAACATAGTCCCACTGCCCAATGTCTCACTATAACCACATCACAAACAAGGGAAGTCCCACTACATACAAGTCCATCAATTCCACAATCAACCAGTCTCTCAACATGGGACTCCAACATACCACATGTACCACCGCACACACCAAACCCACATCAACTACCATTAACCCACATCTCCACTACACACACGCCCCACCCACTTCTCACTGAATCTTCTCATCCATCCAACCCTACACCCATTACTGTGCTCCAAACAAAATCACCACACAACTCACACAAGGTTACAAAACCCAATGGAACATAGCACTCAACCACACCTATCAAAAATGAAATATTAATATTTTGTAAACACTTTTACTTAAGTACACTTGATAAATAGGGGTGATCACATAAGGGTTTTCATTATGGGGCATTAATTTAATTTATCTGGGTATATGGGATTAAGAAGATTTCATGTTACAACCAATTATCAAACAACATGATGAAAAAAACAGAACACCACCAATTTACAAGAAAAGACCATTAAATATAATTTTATTAATGTCACTTTATTTATAATTTTATTTGACATCATCATATTTTTATTTTATGAAATATTATTTTTATATTTAAATATTTTTTCTACATTAAAATTTATATATTTTAGATTAAATAATTTATATAATTTATGTATTTTTATTTTTTCTCTCAGACACCTCATAATCATTCAATCAAAAATTCATAGATACATCCTTTCTTGAGGTGGAACTATCCATCAAAATTCTTCATAAACTACCGAAAAACAATCTCATCCCATGAAATATTTTATAGAAAACGTATTCTTGATTTTCTATTTCCATTTTTGTTAATCATATTTTCATAATATTTCGGAATAAAAATTGTGTTCAAAATAAAAAATTAATGGGTTTTCATGCTATTTTTTTAAAAAAATCGAAATTTTTATGTGCATGTTCCTTGAATTCAAACATTTTAATTTACTATGGTAAGTCTATAACATTGCATTTTCCCCCTTTACATTTGTTTACGAATATTTTTTAAAATAGATTTTATAAAAATATATTTAATTTTTAAGGAATAAAACCCCAAATGGAAATATAATGTTGAACATTTATTCTAGTAAAAATATGTATATAAGAACAAAAAATATATTTATGTATCAGAATAACTACTGGATCTAGTATCAAATAGTAACTCTATGAAGGATTGATTAGTTGACCACATGTTGAGAAAATCCAGGAGTACTGATCAATATGAAGCACCAAAATCCCAAATCATGTATGCAATGTGACTCACACTCGAACCGTGTGTACCATTGTTTCACATAAAACCCAAACCACCACGTTTTCACTAGTCGATCTATGAAATTTGTATTCTCCATATTTTTATTGAAACAACCTTTGTACACTCTAGAAGAACACCCTACCCAAGACACTAATACAAAAACATATAAATAATATTGATGTATTTATATGAGTTTTTTACTAATGAAAATCACTAAATTTTAGTGATTAAAATATTTTTACACACACACACACAAACACACACACACACACACACTTATAAAAACTATCATCAACACCCACACGCACACATACATGCACATCCCCAAAACAAAGTATAGAGATAAATAATACAATAGTAAGTCCAAAAAGAATTGAAATAATATGTGGTAAGGTTCAATGGAGGAACACATCCAGAAATCGAGATGTAGTTAATGTCACTCAAAAAAATCCCAAACCAAAATAAACACAGTATGAAATTTGAGACAAATAATATCATCATTGAGAGAATAACAATAAACCAATATCCCCAATCCTCCCACTACTAAAAAACCTTAATATATATCATTGAGTGATTGACTATAAACATAGTAATTACATTTAATATTGGTTATTTCATTTGTAGGATTAAGAAAATGATTCTATTTTATGTGTGAAATAACATGATCCATGAAAAAAATAATCCTTGACAATGAGAGAACATAGAAACATGATTCCCAAAAATAATATTAATGTGTGTATAAAATAAGGTCATGAGATCCTCATTGTATCCTATGGACATTAATTTTATTCACAATCTAGTTCCTTCCTCATTTTTTAAAACAATGTCAATATTCATTTCCTTATGAAGAACCACAAGAGAGAACTATATAAATTCATCACATGCCTCTCCATTTTGTGGATGAAATTTTGGGGGATAGATATCACATCATAATACCTGTCGTTATTAGGACATTCCCTATATGTTTGACACAATAAAAATGATTTTATTTAAATTTCACATTTTTTAAAATACACTAAAGTGAATAGTAGTATTATTGGGGTTTGAATATATTTGTATAAAAAATTTTAAATTACCCAATAATGTTTAGTTTTTTTATATTTTATAACACATAATAAAAATTATCATGGATTAGTATTTTAACTCTAATAAAGAAATAATTTTTAATGATAAAATGCACACTTAAACCTTCTATATTTTATTTATATATATATATATATCTATGGATGTGTTTGTGTGTGTGCATGTGTTTATATATATCTGTGTGTGTGTGAGTGTGTGTGTGTGTTTATATGTATATATATATATATGTATAATTGTGTGTGCGTATGTGTGTGTGTCCATGTGTGTATGTATATATATAGATAAGTTAACTTATTATTTTACACCAATATATATATATATAAGTATGATTAAATAAATTATTAATTTTATTATATATATATATATATATGATTTATAAAAATAATGTGTATTTATGAACTTATTTTTATTGTGTGATTTTTAAAGTTTACTTGGATCATAAAAACTATGGTTTTGGTTTTCAAATATTTATATTACATTTGGTGATCTATAATATATGGATTTAATTAATTATAAACATTTCCTTAAAAATATTTATTTTCAAAAACTTATATGATATTGATGTATTTTTTTTTTATTTTCAATTGTATGAAAAAATAATATTTTAATGGTTTCCAATTTTTTTGTGATTAAATAATCCATACAACCAAAAAATCTAGATTTATTCATCATTGTTTATGATAAAGTTACTCAATGGTATCTTCTCATGTTGATTATTAATAATTTTATCAGTGTCGAAAATGTTATAATAAACTTGTAGAATGGGTAAATGTATATATTTTGAGGAATGTGAATATAAATTATTTACCAACCTGTTTTTATTCAATTGTATATGATCTTTTACATGATAACGTGTAAATGAAATTAGTGGTTGGAGATGAACTTTGAGATAATTTGAAATTTTGTTAATGGATTATAAACTGTGAAAATATTCCATCCTATGTTTCTTATACCACATTTACAACACTATATATAATACTAAAACAATATAACATGAAAATAGGTAAATGATAACGTGATATCAATTTTATAGAATTACTTTATCTTTTATAGGACACAAATATAGATGAATTTGAGTTAACTTATCCAATATATAAATCTAAATGGATGTTTAATTCAATGGGTATGAACTATGAATTGATAAATACTTGCACCAATGACATTATTTTAAATCCAAAATAGTATTTTTCAATATAAATTTGCCTATGTGTGATGGTTCTCAATATACAAAAAATAATTTTCAAATATTGAATTTTAAAAGTTACTTTGCAATAATTCTAGGACATAGAAATATATATAGTAGTAAAAAGATTTAATTTCAGCTTACATGGATCACAAATAAAATAAATCATAATGGGAATATTTTATACCCCATAAATGTCATTTATGGAAAGAAAATTTTCCATGAGAATGATGAATTTTGAAATGAAGAATTTAGCTTTCATCTTGTATTATGATCAGAAAGAAATCATCCCGATGGTGTGAAAATAAAAACTCAAAATACATATCTAGACATGTTTATATATTTTTTCACATTTTGATTATTTTTCATGATGTAAAAATAGGTTATATTTTTTATATTTGTCTCAAGGTAAAAAAAAGTAATGTTAGAGAAATTTATTTGGAACCCGTAACTGAAGATATGAAATTTATAAAAGATATCATTATTTTGGTGTATGATTGTCACTAAATAAGGATTTAATTATGAGATCCATGTAGTTTGGTATGATAAAACAATTAACTATATTTAGATGGTTTTTCTAATAATATATTTATTTCCATTATATTTACATGGTTTTTCTAATAATATATTTATTTCCATTTATCTAAGAAAGTTTTTGTTTCATGCGTAATAAAAAAAATTAATCCTAACCCTATTTTTATGTAAAGAAGGATTGTAATTTTATATATGTGTTAAAAAATATATTTTTTATATTTTCTGATTTAAATGAAATACTTTATATAATTTTATATATATTATTGTCCTTGGACAATGTTTATAATGAAATGTGAGACCCTTATCACTCACTATGATAAGTGATCATGATATAGATCTGAAATGCATTGGGTAATGATTTTTGCCTCAAGCGATTTCTGTTGGAATTAACAAGATAGGTTATTAAATTTACAAGGGTTATTCTAAGGGCTCTATAATTTTGATTTCTCTAATAATCTATTTGAAATTTCAATTATTCCAAAATAGTTTTTTAGAAATATTTCTATTTCTAATGGTATGATAATGAGATTTTGTTTTAAGAATTTTTAGGGCCTTTTAAATAGTGAAAGGTATTTTTTTAATGATTTTTTTTCAAGGGTTCCCATGTTTTATAATAAAACTATTGATATTTATTTTTCCTTCATTCTTCATTGAAAAATGATTTATGAATAATATTTAATGTGAAATATGATATAACAAGTATCAAAATGAATATGTTATCGCAAATACTATTAAGTAAACAAGAGAATAATTTATAATATATTTCATATCATTTCAAATGGAATAATGAGATTATTTATTTTATATATCCATTATCGATTTTCTTTTTCTCGTCCCATTTATAAAAATGTTCTTCAAATAGACTAAGAATGAATATGAACTACAATAAGGTCAATATTTCTTCTATGATTCCTTATTTTTAAATTGAGTAAAAGATATTTTAATGAAACATATGATTAAATTTAACTATATTGTTTATTTTAAAAATAATAATCATTGAGAATAAGTATCAACTCTGTGATGTATGAGTTCGATGTGCAAAAAATTTATCCTAATTCATTGAAACACTAAAGCTAAAATATCATAATAGTGTAAAAAAATTCAAATCCTCTATATTAAACTAATAATTATGGGTGGTTAAAGTAATTTATCCCAATATTTGCTATATGAGAATATATTAGACAACGCCAATGGCTATGATTATATTATGAAAAGGTAAAAATGGTCGTTAATTTAAGGATTATAATATAAAGAAAAAACATTAATTTTTTCTTCATTTTTCAATCTAATATATTTCCATTTTAGAATGGGTTTCCACAGTGAAAATATGTTGAATAAAGAAGAATAGAATTTATAGGATAACATGCTTCTGAATCAACATCATGGAATGGGTGGAATTTCAATAGATGTGGTGGTTTTCCTTTTAACTGTGTCGATTTTGGATATTGATGGTGGTACACTTATAAGAGAGAGAGAGAAATCCCTCCTCACAGGAATATCACTATAGTAGATAATTTCATGAAAAATCACCCTTAACCATTTGTTATAACCTCACAGCTGGTGGTAGCCAAATGATGGATTAATGCTCTAGAAAATATATAGTTCATGTTTTTAGTTGTTCTAGGCCTCAAAATGTAATAATTTATTTTTATCATTTTTAAAGGGAAGTCAATTGGTGGTGGGCATTATATAAGCAAAAAAAAGGAAAATTTTGAGACGACATCATAGATTTGACTATATTTGAGGACAACTTCCAAGATAAATATATTTATAGTATATTTTATATATGATATAATGAAAATTTTTGGATATAAAGTAAAAGGAGGAGGAGTATTCTACCACATATGAATCTAATTTTACTATATTTTCCAGATATGGATATTTTTTCTAAAACCTGATTGTAAAATTGATATTATTTATTTATGATTAAAATTTTGTTTGTAACGATATTTTCCCTCTCATTATTTTAAAATCTGTGAGATTGTTTTGCAGTGTACTTGTAGTGTCTCAGATTTTTTTTCCGTTTCTTAGTTTTAAATATTTTATGGAATTATTACGAGACCGGGTGCAGAGATGACACATCATTTAGAGGCCCGGTGATCCCGAAATGGTGGTTAAAACATTATTTATGTTACGTGAGTAGGAACTTGTGTGTTGTTGTGGCAGTTTTTAAATGGATGCCCAGATTAAAAATCTGAGGGCACCGTTGCGCCCGGGACGACGACTTTACCTAAGAATGGGTCTATCCTCAACCGGTGCGGGTTGTGGAAAAAAGTTAATTTTTGGACATTTTTAGTAAAATAAAATAAAATAAATGACAATTTTTATTTTATTTGTTTATATGGAAACATCTACTACAGCGCGGCGATTAGGCAGCTATTTCTTTAATAAATGGAACGTCATAATGACCCCAAAACAACAACGATTACTCATTAAGGCAACGACATAACGGCAGAAACTCAGCGTAATAGAACACTGAAATACTTTACCTCTTTTTAATGCGTTAATCAAACGTTTCTCATTGTCTTAAGATAGAGAGAAACTCTAGGGAATCCTTGGTGCTTTGGAGAGAACTCTCAGCGACCAACAACGATGAATCAATGCTGTGAATGGCTACACCAATGAAGTTGAAGGATCTCAATGACAATGATAGCAACCTCTTCATCAGCGATTGATCCCTTTTGAGGTAAGGGTTGTTCTTTCAATTCACTTTTCCACGTTTTTGATTTTGAATGATAAACATGGGTCTACCACAAACATGTTGATCCAAGGAGTTGTACGTTTTTTCGAGAGGGTTTTTGATGGGATTATTTTGGGGAATTAATCCATAATTAACTGTTGTTTGATTCTGCTCAATTCAATCCTACTAATAGGAGTAGATCAATGCAGTGGAGAACAATGTCATAGGTTCATTCCTCAATTTGCTTATTTTATTTTCCTCCCCCTTTTTCTTTCGCGCTTTCTTCATGTTATTCATGGGGAGATGAACAATGGATTGTTGTGCATCCGTTTTCTGACGCAATGATACGAAATTGAAGATTTCACACCACAACAACCTTGCAGAGGTGAGATGATGATAGAGGACGATGAATCAGACCAGATCAGGAAGTGTTATTCTTCGAGCGTTCTTCACATGGGTGGATCATTACACGTTTTCGGAGCCGATCAAAGGTCCGAAAATAACAGAATCAGATTCATGGTGTCGGGGTGACCAAAACCTGGGAGTTTCAAAGTGATCAGATGGTCGTATCGATGATCGGGGCATCACGAGAGGTGTGTTATTGAGGAGCATTGTTCTTGGAAAATTCCGGGATACGCGATGTGTACTTCTGAAAAACACGTCATGTAGTACCGGTGGCCGAGGCTATGGTTTTGGGGGTCATATAGGAATTACACAGTGTGTGACCCTGGTCACATAGCATATTGGACGTTCCCCGAAGCTCGGTGTGTATTTTGGAAAGTACACGAACACGGGATGGACTACACAACTTCAGAAAACACGACATGTAATCCCTAAGAATCATGGCAGAGGCGGCTATGCGGGACTTGGCAGGTATCCAGGGGATACATGGGCATAGAATGAAGTATAGGGTGTGTTCTCCATCACACGGCCAAGAGAGGCCAGTAATGCGGGTCACCCCTTGTACCGATTACACGTGTTGGAGTACACGTGTTGAGGACCATGTACGATCACAAGGCTATCATACATGGAGCTGACCCCAGTCACTCAGACATAGCGTGTACACCGTACTACATGCCATGTACTCACTTTTCCACATGACCAGCCTTACGACATGAGCCGTTGTACACGGGCAGTACCTGAGGTCAGACAACATAGCGTGTAACTTTTTTACACGTCGTGTACTTTTTGGAAAATGGCATTGTCCTCTTGTTCACTATATCTTGGAAATATTTATTTTGGGTTAGCACCCCTTGTTATCGTTCCCCTGAAGGTCAGACATCATTTCCCTTTATAGGAGTATGATCCCTTTAACATGACTTTCTGTGATAGAGTTGGCATCCCTCTGAGAGGCCTGAAGTGAGATCCTCTATCCTTTCCTGACCCTAGGTAGAGTCAGGTATTGACATGACCAAACCAGGTGTTCTTCTTCTACTTAGATGGTGAATCCAGATGAGTCACAGTATCTTCCATGACCCTAGAAGTGATCTTAATCTATGTATCATGATCTTCCCCACCCAGAAGTGTGTCTCCCGTAATGGGGGCTTCAATATATCGTGATCTTCTCACTCAGGTGTGTGTCTCTTGGAATGAGTGTAACAAACTCTCATGATGTTTCCCAATGAACATTACTTCTCATACGGATGTCATCAGAGTTACCAGACTCGTAGAGTGTGTTCTCCCGGAATGAGTACTTCGTGGAAATCTTCAAACTAAATCCCTAGCTGCAGTATGCGGTTGTGTGACATGTCTCTAGACTATAGGTCTGAGTTTTGAGTATATCTTGATTGTGATATCCTATTATATGTTCAGTAGAAAAATATTGTGTATATATGATTGTGCCTTTCCTTTGTTTACTTTCATTGTGTTTTCAGGGTCCTCTAATGAGTATTGTTATACTCACCCATGAACGGGCCGTGCCGACACATGTTGAGTCTTGTGCAAACGAGCATCCTTTTGACAGAGTCCAGGGCGGACCAGGACATGATCGATCTTTCTGAGTTCCCCACAGGCCGAGGCGTTCTTTCGGCTATGAGTAACAGTCCCAATACCTCTTTGTGTTTTTAGGTTGGACTTTACAATTTTTAGACTCTTGTTTTTGGTGGGCTTGTATTCTGGACAAATTTACTTTCAGTACTTAACATTCTGTCATACTCTGTTTGTTGGGTTTTGTTGTATGCATGAATTTTGTTCCTTAGTGGTTTTTACATTTTAGAATTTGTGGTCTTGGAGATGTGTGCATGTACAAGTTCTTAGGCAATTCCTCCCATTTAGTATATGCCTACTCGATGCTAGTCACCAGCCCCTAGCCTATTGGTGGCAGGCATGGGGAGTCACGGCGCAGGCCCCATCGGGACGGGTCGTGACAGTACTGAGATGATCATGATGGAGTTTATTGAATTTTATAGAAACTATGATATGAATCTGTCTAGGTGGAATGGGATGGTGAAAAATTTATTAAATAAATATAAATATATTAGGGATAAATTCCCTTCATGTCATATGTTTGGTATGTAGCACTATGGTGATTATCTCATTAAATCTATTAATTGTTTCTAGTGAGGTAAGTTGGGATCTATAGCTCATTACTAAAATTGAAAAGGTTATGGGGATGGTTAGACCTAAAATGTTAATCTAGATTTGAGGAAATAAAGTTTTAATGTGATGGGGGCATTATAAAAATATGTGTCTAAAGATAAATATAATGGATTTAAATCATCAAGGCTGTAAGCATAAAGGTGTGGAAAATTAGTTCATGACAACCTCAAGAAATATAGGACCATCCAATGAAGTGATTAAACGTGAACTAATTATTTACAATGATTAGGAAAGAGTCTTGTCTGATTCATGGTCCACAAATTCATTTTTTATTAATTTATCTTGTAAAATTATAATATGACCTTTTGAGATAGAGATATATCATTTTCTAAAAAAGTATTCTGAAATTTATAAAGACAAATATATATGTAGGAATAATATTATTTTTATCTATGAAATGGTTTTTATTGAAAATATTATTACCTTACCATATTTTAGTTTGGTATTATTCTACATACCTATTAGATTATAGTTTATATACATCATATATATTTTAAGGATAATGAAGTCATATTCAATTTTCAAAGTGAGTTTGAAATTTTATATATTAATAATTTCATACAAATGACATCAAATAAAGAATCTAGGAACTTGATTAAGGATTATAGTGAGTGTTATCTAGATTATAATTTTGAAGGAAATTCAATTGTAATGATTAATGATTTTACAATAGTAAATTAACATGTGAGTGTATTTTATGATGATGTTTTCTAGTATTATTCGTATCTGGGAGTTTTCATACAATGTTTACATTGTTTCATAAGATAAGTAAATTTAAAAACCCCTTAATCAGATGGAACCATTAGGGTCATTATAATTGAATAAATAGTTATATGATTTTTTATAATAGCTTCATTAATCATAGAACTATGACTTAAGGTAAAATTGATTTTTTATTAAGATGAATTTTTTTTCTATTATGCTTTGATTTAGTTACAAAGAACTCGATAACAGTACTGTTAAGAAAACATATATATTTTCTCATATATATGATGAGTTTAATCATATTCAAGGAATGCTGTATATTTTAAATATTAAATTTATCTTTACATATCACCATCTAAAATTATAGGAATAAATTATGAGGAAAGTATTTTATACTAGTAATGACTATTATGTGTTTGTGTGTATTCCCTTTGGGTTAGAAAACTAACCTTTTATATTCATATATCATATGAATAGAGTTTTCTTATAGTATTGGGTTAGATTTTGGATTTTATTTATTACTATATTTTAGGTATATTATTAAATCTATGAGGTTCGTGAGAGTCATATAAGTATTTTGATGTAGAACATAAAAGAAATAAGATGTATGGAATGTTTAGAAAGTGTGAGTTTCAGTCACAAAAGATTTAATTCCATAGGAATATTTTTTCTAAATATTGCCGAACTACTGATCCTACTAAATGAATATATTTATATGATTATAAAGGACCTACTACTGTCATTAATATTTTATTTTTCATTGGATTAGAATACTATTATATACGTATTTTCAAAAAGAATCCTTTCATTGTTAACCTAGTAAAAATGTCAACACTAATGGGAGACAAGTTATTTTTGAAAAAGTATTTTGATAGATATTTATATGAATTAAAATGCTGATTGGGTTAAACTATATTATTGACAAATAATCAAGAAATTTTGAATTGTTTATAAATAGAGATGATTCATTGAAGGGTCCTAGTTTTGTATTAATGAATAATGATTGGTTAATTGATTATGAACCACACCAACTAAAACCTCAGGAATAAAATTATCCAAAACATGAACATTAGATTATTATAACACCCTGAACCTAGACTCCAAAAGTCAGTGTATTATTATATAACATTGGTATCATCAGATGAAAATCAAATACTAACGGATTGACCAGTTTAGTTTCCATTAAAAAAGTAGATACAAACATTGTTTTACATTACATGTTGAAGTGAAAAACAATATATTATCTTATTTTGAAGACATTCATACCCCTTATATTATCGCATAAGGTATGTTATAAATAAATTATTTATATCCTAGGGAATAAGTGAACATAAGAAATGGGAGAGCTTAGATGGTATGTAAGTATAAAAAACATACCAAAAGTTATCATAAATAAGCATAAACTGTTAAGGAATCATGTAAAACTAAAACAAAAGCCTTTTAAACAAAATATTCAGCCTAATATGGAATGAATAAATCAAATAATTCAATTTAAAAATTCACATATATGCTATACTAGTCTAATAAGAAATTTCAGTATCAATAAATAAACTCATAATGAGGGGATTCATAATGTCAGACATCATAATTACACTGTTAAGGCCTCGTTCCATGACCATAAATAACCTTACCATAAAGTCCATATTCCAAGACACTAGTTTGTCTCATGAGACCTACCAATTCATCAAGGGGACATAACAAGCCTTTCCCATCACTTACTAAGTCCAATGAATTATTCACATGAAAATGATGAAACATAACAACAACATTCATATAAAAACTAGCATACAAAATTTTATAACCCATAAACCATGAATGGAATTGAAATATCACATACAAAGTAAAAAATATCATAAAACCATAAATACAATATTTATGATTATATAATAATAAAACAACCACAATAAAGCATAAAATCCAATAAAGGATGTTGACATAGATGAAAAGAATCTAAAAAAATAAATAAAACTCTTAGAGAAATATCCCCTTTTACTTTAAAATAATTTAAAATATTCACAATTATAAGAGAAAAAAATTTGTTTGAAAATAAACTTGTAATATTCAAAGTGAATCTTTAAAATTTTTGGCATAATAATGGAAAAAAATATTTTCTTGAGCTGTATAAGTTAAAAAGCATTCTTTTAATAATTTTTTTGAAAAGGACATAATGTACCTTGTTTGGAAAACAAAAAAAAGATTCAATTCAATATTTTTTTCTAAAAAGTTAAACAAGGGTAAAAATGAATTGAAAAAATTTTCGATAATATTTTTAAATACATATTTATGAAAACATGGACATGGATTACAAATGTGTCCCAGTAGATACTTACATATAAACAATCCCCAATAATATTGGGATTGTAAAATTAACCCTTACCATGTAATTTCATTTAGTAAAGGGTGCATTAAACTCATGTATAATTGTTAAAGAATGTTATTAAATTATACCAGGACTATATCCATATTTATTATATCATATAATATCTTATTAAATCACTTAGTTAATAATTTTTCGGTATTACCATTATTTTCGGTGTTAACTGCATCGTCTTCCTATGCATGTCTTGTAACGTAATTCACGTTTGTTATGAATATGATTTATTTTATTTATATTCATAATTATATAATAATCATAATTATTTTTTTTAATCATCAAATAAATTTTATAATTACTATTGAATGGATAACATAGAGAATGAATCTCACAATGTCGTGGAGATGGTAGGTCGTAAGTACGTACGAGCAACGATATCGTTTCCTTGATGGATAAATGGAATGTAATTGGATGGAATATTAATTATACAGAATCATTATATTGATATATTCATTATTTATATCGATTTTACTCATCATTATACCTATCCAAATAATTTAGTGTGGAATAACAAATTTCACCACGATGCGAAGGCGGTAAGCCGTACATGTGCAAACAGGGTTATATTTTTATACATATGATAAATAAAATAAGGAATATGGTTATACCATGATTATAATAACATCTCAATACCAGGATGATAATTGATTTATTAATTTGGTATGGAAACAACATAGAAAGGGATATTATAAGAAGAAAAGAACTTTGAATGTGGTGATAAAAAATTTACCTATTTTTCGGGCATCTCCTTTTGATTTTCACAGAAGGACTCCCTATGTTGGATTTATTAAAAATTTATTGAATATAGGATATAGTGAGGGAACTTTGTAAAGGAAATGGGTAGGTTTTTGGTGAGGAAAATCTCATTATATGTGTGAATTAATGTTTATGACAAGTTCCCTTTTATAAGAGAGTGGAGGGGCACTTTATGGATTTCTTAAAATATTAAATTAATAAAAATTAATTTCAAATTAAAAATGGATCCAAAGTGATTTTTTAGGAGAATATTAAGATGGGTCTATTTCTAATCAACCAATTTATTTTAGACATGTTTAGATCATAAAATTAACCATATCTATTTTCCTTTAACCTTTAGTTAAGTAATTTAACATTTACTGTGAAAACTTGTCCTTTTAAAATATAGTGTTAATATAGTTACTATAAAAATCCAAAAGGACATATTTTTTATAATTTATGAAATATTTAACATTGTTCTAGTTTTTTTCCGAACCATAATTTTTTTTGAACATTATAACATTTAATAAAATATTATTTTTTAAAACTATCATTTATGTCATATTTGATAGTATTCAATAATTTCATTTTTAAAAATAATATACAACATGACAACATCAAATAAACACCTATAATATTTTTATAACAATTAAATGTTATTTTTTATGTCATTAATAAATTCAAATTGTATTTATTTTAATATTTTTAATATCATTTACTAGATATTTATATTAATAAGGAAATTTCAACATCAATAATGTCTTATCATTAATGGTAAATATTTAATCTATAAAAAAATTAAAAAAATATGAGGTAGGTAATTAATTTATCATTATATATAATTTTTATAGTCAATTTTATATCTTAGGTACACTTATATTAAAATTATTATACTTATAAGAAACGAGTGTTTGAAATGTTGTCATATTCATTAATTAAAAAAATATTCATGTCATATTCCTGGAAAATGGTCCATTAAATGAGTCCATTTCTAAAAATAGGTTTTAAGGGTCTTATTTAGTAATCCAATAAGATTTTTAAAGGTGTTATATAAATTGTATAATGTTTTTAACCTTTAATTTTCTGATTTACCCTTAATGCTGGTAATAAAAAAATTTCCAAAGTTACTATTCATCCTATGTCAAAAATAAAAGTAATCTATTAACATATATTTTACCCAATAATTCTAAATATGAAATCCATTTTTATAAATTAATAAAAAAAATAATCTTTAGTAATTAATTTAGACATAATACCTATTGAAAAAAATGTGAAAACAGGTTTTTCAAAAGAAAAAAACATCAAAAGATTTTCATGTGTTTGTATCTAATTTTATTGTTAAAATATTTCCATTGAACTCAGTTAAATTAAATTATTAAAAATAATCTAGTTATATTTTTAAACCAATTATAAGGATAATCTGTCAATATAAATGAATTAGTTGAAAAAAGTACTTTTGAATTAAAATGTAGTATTTTTACTATTCATCAAAATATGAAAGTTATCAGAAAAACACAAAATTTTTTCCAAAATAAAAATTTATGTCCCATGTATAGAGAATAAGTAAATTTTGTCAAATTTATTAAATAAAAGAGTTAAATATTTTATTTAAAAAGGGTTATCCATTAAAAGGTGGTCAAACTGCATTATTTGAAAAATTGAAGTTGTTCTTTTACCATGTATAAGAAACACATGTGATGAATATTAAAATTATATTAAATTAAAAATATGTCTAATAATATTCATAACCACTTTTTAAAAATGGTTAGTCATTGGGTTCTCAAACTCGGTGTTGCGTGCAGTGCAAGATGTTAAATTATTTAAAAGGAAGCATCATGAGGAAGCTTAGGGGGTTATATTCTTCCCACCTTCACATAATTTCATCATTAAAATTTTTATAATATCACTTCATAAAAATATTTGGGTGGTTATTCATAATATTTTCTTAAATCTCCCACGTCACCTTTTTCCATTTTATGGTTTCTCTAAAGAACCTTTTCCAGAAGAGTCTTCTGATCTCTCAACACCTGTTCTCTAGTATCAAGAATTTTTTGTTGCTACTGATTTGGTAAGATGATAAATAATAACCCATATAAAATCATTTATTCGGGGTTTCTTTGGATTCCCCATGACAGTTTCTATTTTAATATGATCCCATCTCAACATGGGTATAGGAATAAGATGCATGAATCCTCTAGGATGTTATATTTTAGCCTTCACCTGTAGACAAACCAGACATCTTGACACATAATCAGTAATATCTCTCTTCATATTGTCCTATAGAAAATATTATTTAATATATAATTACATCTTTGTGATACTATGGTGTATTGATAAATTGGAGCTATGAGCATCATCAAATAATTCACCTTTTAGCTTAGGTAGAGCTGGAACGGAAAGCCTCTTCACAAATTTCAAAATTCCATCTTTAAACACAAATTCAGTCAGTCTCCCCTCATTCACAACATTAATTTGACTTTGAAACTCCTAATCATTAGATTGAGAACTTTTATTCTGTATAGTAATGATGGGTTAGAAACCATTTTAAAAATTATTGATGTTTCAACTTCCATGACAATAACTATATCCATCTTTACTAGATCCATGAATGTAGGATCTCTTTCAACTATCATTTAAAAAAACCACATTTTTATTTCTACCCAAAGGATCTACCACCATATTTTCCTTCCCTATGTGTTATTGTATTATGATATTATAATATTTGAGTAGCTCAACCCATCTCCAATGTCTCATGTTGATTTATTTCTATGAGAAAATATTTTTCAAAATCTTTTGATCAGTATATATATCACATCATTAACCACAGAGACAATGTCTTTGTATCAGCATTGAAAATATTATCACTGCTAACTAAAGATCATGACTTGGATAGTTTTGTTCATGATTTTTTAATTTCCGTGATGCATAAGGAATAACCCTGTCATTCTTCATAAGGACACATAAATTCCCTTTCCTTGATGCATCAGTATAAATCACAAACCTATCATTCTAAGATGGAAATGTCAGGATAGGATCATTGACTGATCTTCTCTTTAATTATTTATAAAATTCTTCACACTCTATTCTCCAAACAAATTTATCCCCTCTATGTGTGGTCTTGGTTAATGGGTTTAAAAATCCGGAAAAAGTATGGAAAAAACAGTCATAGTATCCTACTAAACCAATAAAATAGTTTACCTCGTTCATACTTGCTGATACTAGCCATTCTTGGATTTCCTTTCTCTTTTAGGATTAACAGAGATTCCATTATTGGAGACAATATAGCGAAGAAAAGATATTTCATGAAGCTATAATTTTCAACTACTAAACCTTCCATATATTTCATTTCATTCAAGAGTCTTTAGAACAATCATAAAGTATTTCTCAGGGTGTTTGTAGCTTTTAGATTATACCAAGATGTCATCAATAAATTTAAAAAAAATCATAAAGATATTACTTGAACACTCTTTTCATTAGATCCATTATAAAATTTTTTGAAATAGTAAATAAAAATGTCATTACTATATATTATTAATAACCACACCTCATTCGGAAAGCTGCCTTTGGAATACTTTCCTTTTTTAAAAAAAATTGATGATATCCAGATCAATGTCCAATCATCAAAAAATTTCGAGATCCATGAATTTGATCAAATAAATCATAAATGCAAGGCAATGGATACTTGTTGTTTGCTGTAATAATATTTATTTCTCTATAGTAATTGCATTACCTCATTGATACATCATTCTTATTAACAAAAAGAACCGGATCTCCCCATGGAGAAACAATAGAGAGAATAAATCCCTTATTATGGAACTCCTATAGTTTTATATTCATCTCTACTAACTCCACAATAGACCTTTTATAGGTATTTCTTGATATTGGACACGCATGAGGGATTAAATCAATGGTAAACTCAAATTTCCACTATGTAGGATGTTTATGTAAATCCTCTAGAAATAAATTAATATATTATCATACAGTAGCTAAATCCTTAATTTAAATATTTCTTTCTTCATACCAAGATGTTATTTCATCTTCCTCCCTAATAATATAATTCAGTAAAGTTAGTGGGGTAGATTTTGGTAACAATCAGTTGATTAATATTCTTCTCTAAAGATAATGGATTCTACAACTCCCATTAAAATTTCAACATATTTATTCTTGCAAAAAAATTTCTCATCACATGTTACAGCTAGTCCTTATAGAGGATTATACCAAAAAATCATAGGAATGTTGATAAAGTAATCAGATAAAGAACATTTATACACCATAATGGGAACTACCTGCCACATCTTTGTTGCAATGCAATGTCCCTTGGGATTTTGACTTAAAACTCCATTGTTAATGTGAATTTAAAATATATAATTTTTAAAGAAAACTAGGATGACATAAATGAATCTAACGATCCAGAATCAAATGATTCATTGGATGAATTTGAGTAAACGATTAATGTACCTCCCACCACGTCATTAAGAACTTCAAACTTAGTTGGTATGATCACAAAAGTTTGGTCTTGCTCTATTGGAATTTTTTGGGGTATGATTCCTTGTCTCTTCGGAAAATCAATTGAATAATGCCCCAACTATTAAAAAAATTTCACTGAACATTGATATCTTCTTTCTCCCCCTTACAATCAAGATATTTGTGGCCTTTTTCTCCAAACTTATAAAAAATTCTCATCCCCTTTAGGAATGTATAAGGGTGTTTCTTACAACAATTACTACAGGTTTGAAAGAAAAAATTTCCCCTTTTCCCCTAATTTCGTTTTCTAGAGTATTCAGTTTCCCTCTTCGTCTCTTGATTTAGTTTAATGTAATAAGTCTTAGATAATTACATTTATACCTTGATAGAATATGAGACTATGTCTTTGTACGAAGAGAAGGATTATGAGACCAATTACCGTCAGAGTAATGGTTTTAACCCATAAATTAATAAATCAACATTACTTATTAGGTAACATATGTAGTATGAAGCATGCCTTATTAACCTTGGGAAGTTAGCTTTATAATTTGCAAAATTCTCATCCTCCTATCTTTAACTCAAAAATTCCCTCTCCATATCCTCTAGTAGATCACGAGGAAAGTATTTTTCTCTAAAGAGTTATTTTAATAGCATATTTTCCATTTTATCCAAATTTTCATCATGATTATTGTTTTGAATTAACAACCACCATTGATCTGAATCTCCTGAAAGATGATAGAATTCCATAACAACTTTCCCCCTTTCATTAACCCAAATGAATGAAATAATTTCTGTAAGAAACTTTTCCATATCTCATATACAAATTCATTTTCTCCATCGAATACAGGGGGCTATTTTCTTATGATGTTGTTTGTCATTTATCCTCAAAATTGTGTATCAGGATTCTCTATATGGGCAAGTTTATTACTCATAACCCGAGTTAGTAATCCCAGTATGGTTATAATCTATTAAGTTCTTGTTTTATCACTGAATCCACTATCATTATCTTATATAGGATGGAAATCCCTACATAGATTATGTTTGTTAATATGGTTTCCATTCCTTCCACTATTCATCATTTATAGACAATGGAATACAGTATAATACGTTATGAAAAATAATTTATAACTCCAAACTAGTAAAAATACTTGACATAAATAGAAAATATTATGCATATCTAATCAATAATAATAAAAATACAGTTTCTTTGGGGACATATAAACTCATAAATCTTTCATAATGGTTTATAAAGATAATCTGAATTATACTAAACATATCCATTGGGAATGTCAAATCAAATGTATAGCAAGGCACATTTTTGTGTAGCAGGTTACCCAGAGTCAATCCTAGAGTACCTTGTTAGAGTTACTACTCCTAGGTATATCTGTTCCAGAACCATTTATGCTTGTAGTATCCATATAGGGATGTATTCGATAGGAATACCCACATAATCTCTACATTACCAAAATTTTAGAATGTTCTTATATATTTATCCCCATAGTCTATCTTAGGGGTAATGTTCCTTAAGCATGGATTTTCTAAATATAGTTTCTATGGTTTTTACTATAATTCTTCTAATTCCAAATATAACGCTATGACCCTAGTTTACTAGATTCAGTGCATTATTTGATTACATTTGCATGATCATAAGAAAATAAAATCTTGATGGACTAATTAGTTTATTATCCTTAGAAATACTAGATACAAACATAAGTTTTACGTAACATATTGTGATAAAAAACACCTTATTACCCAATTTTGAAAACACTCATAACCCTTAGAATATCCCTATAGGTCAGTCATAATATACCTCTTCTCATCCAAGGGAAAAATGAAACATAAAAAAAGTGTGAGGTCATATTCTAAGTAAGGATACACAATATAGCGAAAGCTGTCATAAATAAGCATAAATATTTAAGGAAACGTATAAAACTGAAACAAAAGCCTTTTAAACATAATCTATAGAATAATATGGAATTAATAAATAAAATAATTCCATTTAAAAATTTACATGTATATTATACTAGTTGAATAATCACATGAAATATCAATAAAAAAACCTATAAGGATAGAATACATAATGTTATACATCATAACCATACATTCAAGGCTTCGTTCCATGACCATAATTAACCATACCATCAATGCCTTGGGTCAAAAAAAATATATTGTCTCATGCGACCTACAGATACATCGAGGGTCTATAACAGGACTTTCCCATCACTAACTAAGTTCAATTCATTCCTAATATGAAAATTTTGAATCATAACTTAAACATTCGTATTAAACCTTGAATAATAAATGATAATAATTTCATCATAAACCATGAATGTTATGAAAATAGAACATACATAGTAAAAAAATTATAAAACCTTCAATAAAATATGGCATATTTTGTCATAATAAATGAACCACAATCATGAATACAATCCAACAAAGGATACTTTCGTAGATAAAAAATAATTTAAATAAACCATGAAAACTCATTCAGTGAAATATCCATTTTACTTTCAAATAATTTAAAAGAATAAAAATTAAAAAAGAAACATTTTTTTTAAAATAACAGTCTATTAATGTAAGTAATGATTCAAAACGTTAATGTGCCATAATGGTGTAAAATATCCACTCACACCATATAATATAAAAAATAATTTTTTAATTTTTTCAAAAAAGTCATAAAGTACCTCGTTTGGAAAATGGTGGAAAGATTCCTTTCATTTTTTTATAAAAACATAAAAAATGTTAAAAATATATTTAAATAATTTTCAATAATGTTTTGAAATAAATTTTTAAGGAAAAATGGACAAGGATGAAAAATGTGTCCCAATAGTTAATTACGTATAAAAAATCCTGAATAATAATGAGATTATGAAATTAACCCTTACCTTGTACTTTCCTTTAGTAGAGGGTGCATTAAAGATGTTAATAATGGTTAATACATGATATTAAATTATTCTAGGACCATATATAAATTTACTATATCATATATTATCCGTGTATATCATTCTGTTAATAATATTTCAATATTACCATTGTTTTGGGTGTTAACTGCTTTGTTTTCCTATGGAAGTTTTATTGTGTAAGTCATGTTTATTATGAAAATAATTTATTTTATTAATTTAAAAAATTATATAAGGTTCGTAATTATTATTTTTAATCATTATATAAATTTTATAATCATTCATGAATGGTTAACATAGAGAATGAATCTCACTGTGTCATAGAGACGGTAGGTCGAATGTTTGCCCGAGTGACAATATCATTCCCTTGATGGTTAAATGGAATGGAACTGGATAATATATTTATTATAAATAATATTTATCACTTCATATTAATTATTTATATCCATTATACTCATAATTATACCAATACAAATAATGTATTTTTAAATAACAAATTGCACAACTACGTGGAGATGGTAAGCCGTACACACACAAATGATGATATAGTTATTCGTATGATGGATAAAACAAAGAATATGGTTATTTAACGATTATAATAACATCTAAGTATTTGTATTATACTATAGTTATTACTTGTGAATGGAAAATCATTGAAATAGGATTTATAAGAAGAAAATAACTTTGAAATAGGTTTTAAAACAATTAACTTTTTTCAGGGATCTCTATTTGATTTTCACAAAAGGACACCGTAGGATGGATTTCTGTCCAAATTATGGCCTCTTGGATGTATTGAGGGAGGTTTTTAGAAGAAATCTGAATTTATTGGCTGAGTAAAATCCCTTTATTAGTATGAATTAATCCGTAGGAGAAGTTCCTTTTTAAGAAGAGATGAGACATGCACTTTAGGAAATGCTTAAAATATTAAATTAATATAAATTAAATTTACCTCAAAAATAGATTAAATGTTTCTTTATTATATTATATGATGATTATGGGTATAAATACCATCAAACAATTAATTTTATGCATGTTTAGGTCATTAAATTAACCTTTTCTTTTGGCCTTAACCCTTAGTTAAATAATTTAACATTTACCATAACAACTTGTCATTTTTACACCATAGGGTTAATATATTTAATATAACATGAAAAACGACCCCAATTGGATAATTTATGACTAATGTAACACAATTAAAGTTATTTGGATGGTCCTAATATTTTTATGAATTTTATAAAAATTAATAAAATTTTATTTATTTTAAAGTATCATTTATGTGATTTATGATACTATTCAACATTTTAATTTTTTTAAAACTACATAACAACTTCAAACAATTATTAACAAAATTTTAATAACATTTATATGTTATTAAAAAAATTATATGTAATTAATTATGTAAAATTATATTTATTTTAATATTATTAATATCATTTATTTTATATATATATTAATAAAATAATTTCTACTTCATTATTGTGTCATCATTGATGGTAATTATTTAATCTATAAAAATTATATAAAATTACTATGAGTTATGTAATTATTTTATATTTCCAAATAATTTTATAATAAGTGTTATCTCCTGGATATCCCTATATATAAATTATTATACATATATGTAATGAGAGTTTGATATTTTCAAATATTAATTAATTTAAAAATATTCATGTCACGTTAATGGAAAAGGGTCTATTAAATTATTAAATTTCGAAAATTAAGTGATAATGGTCTAATTTAGTCATCCAATAATATTTTTATAGGTGTTAGGGTAATTTTATAATATTATTATTACCTTCATTTACATGATTTACCCTTAACTGTGGTAATTAAAATTTACTAAATCTACTATTCATAATATAAAAAAATAAAAGCAATCTATTAAAATAATTTGGACCCAATTATCCTTATTAGAAAAATGAGAAAATGAGTTTTAAAGTGTCAAATATTGTATTTAAAATGGGTTCTCCATTAAAAGGTGGAAAAATGCATGTTTTGAAAAATTTCATTTTTTCTAATATCATGTATAAGAAACATGTGATATGAATATTAAAATTATATAAAATTATGAATTTTGTTAATACTATACTTAAAGACTTTTTTTAAAATGTATAGTCATGGTGTGCTTGAACTCGGTGTTGCATGTAGAAAAAGCTATTATCTTATTTGAAAATAAGCATGCCTTAGAAGCTTGGGGTGTTAAACTTGTTGTGGTAGTTTTTTCATTAAATATCTAGAGGAACCTTATTTATGGGGAAAAAATTGAAATATATATAGATCTTAGTTTTCGAGTGTACATGTTCAATCACAAAGAATAAATCATTTGTTAGTAGAGAAGAAAAGAAATGAAAAATGATTATTATTGGATGGTTAACTGTTATAGAGGTCATTCCAATAAGGTAGTTTATTCTTTAAGCTGAAAGGATAATGTAACACTAACTATTTTGTGTTTGGAATGAAATCAAATTATAAATGATTTGATTAATTTTGGATGGAAATTGTGTTTGAAGAAATTCCCTCTCTTGTAACTCACATATCAGTGTTATCATCCTTTCTTGGATTAACTATGAAGACTCTAAATGAGTATTTTGGTTAGCCATAAAGAATGAAACTGATTAAGGATGGTATGTTGACGAAATTTTATTTTGAAAAATATAGGTGTTATAATATTTTTAATGAAAATATGTTTCATGATGTGAAGATTTTTTTGGAAAATTATACAACCTTTTGGTCACAATTACATTAGAGTGATGATTATATCATTCCCCAAACCTTATATATTTTACATATGATTCCCCATTACATGTGGTGCCCTATAAGTTTTGGCATATGGGGTATATGAGATTCAAACCAAATTTCCACTCGAAGGTGGCCATTCAAGTATTCCAAAGTCTCTTCAAATTGTGAGTGGAGATCAGGAGGATAGGTGGCTATCTCATATACTAATGTGTCTTAGATACTATTCTTTGAATCCCATATATATTTTAGACTTATTTGTGAAATTTTTTGGAGTAAAAATACCATTTGAAATGTTTTTTAGACTGATCCATCATTACCATGAATTGATATAAACATATATATATATATATCAGAGTTTCCCTCATTCTCTATTAATATTTTATTACACTATGGTTTAAATCTATATAGCATGAAAATGTGGAATATTTAACCATTCAAGGAGGTGGTTTGAGTTGTTGAGTAGGGACGAGGCCAATGATTTAAGCTTCCTAGATATTGTTGGGATGGGAATTGGAACCCCCATAGTTTAGTACAATATAATAGGAAACATTATCCCTTTTGAGGTTATTTGAAAAGGTCTAATGTGGAAACTTTTATAGTTATAGTACCATAAGTAAATGAATTTTCTTTTAAAGTAATGTTCCTAAGACTAATGAAGCATCCTTTTGATATCATGTAGAAAGGACCGTTGTGTATGGTTTTTAAGGTCACATGATGAGGACGTGTATTTTTAGTTTAGCATCATACAAAATGGACTATATTAAAGATTTTTAAAATCCATGATACTAGGAATACTAGGTGAATAGATCATGACGATATCTATTATGGATCATATGTTTGAAAAACCCTTTTCTGTTTAACCTATAATATTACTCAAGTGATGGTTAGACATGGCCCACAACTAGTTGGAGTAATATTTTATATATACACCATTTAGTGATAACTTGAATATGATTAAAAATTAGATAGTCGGGGTTTACACATAATAGGAGGCCCATCAAGGTTTGGAATTTAGTAGAATGAGGGAAATGACATCACTTGGGACAATTTACACTAAATATATGACCCTAAAGAAATAAGTGGTGTAATTTTTTCCTTGGTATCCAATGTATGGATCCTTCATGAAGTAACTAACCATATGTAAAATTTATAGGGCAATAAACTATAGTTATGAGTAAAAAAATATACTTTTATAACCCAAATATTTTATAAGAATGGTTTTCGTATAAATAGGTGTGGTTTTCCAATATCATAGTGTTTAATGTATGTTGATCACAATGAGATTTTATAACCAATTATTTTTAATGAATTACCAAAAATTATTCTAATTTATTCTTATATCATATTCCACATGATTTTTTAATTTTTGGAAGGAACTAATCAAAAAAATATGAAATGGTTCATGTTCTACCTCTAATGAATAGTCTCACATATTATCTAAGGGAATGAATTGATGGATTTTCATAAAGTGGAGTTCTTGATTGTGGTTATTCGTATTCTAAGCTTATTATCATAAGAAATACCTTATCCTATTTTATAGTGTGTGATGGGTTTATTTATAATAGATAAGGGTAATAGTTTTCTATATAATTAGTGGAATAGTCATGAAAATGGAATTTCACTATCTTATAGGGAAACTACTATAATAATAATTTTTAAAAATAATAATATAATCAATATTCTATGATTGTTTCCATTATGATGAAATAATAGGTAAGGTATTTTTCATTTTCATTATTTCTATCCTGATGTATCAGCAAGTTAAATCTTACGCCAAAAAAGTGCATGTTTTCTCAATATATATAAAGTAATCTCCCGAAAAATAAGAATGTTATATAGTTATATTGAATTTCATCTATGGAAAAAAATAATTTTGTGTAATAGTTCTTTAACTAATATGTAAATATTTCCCAATAGATACCATAAAATATAAATTAATTTCCTTTGATATTGTAATGGTTGAGAGGCATCAACCTATACACCATTATATGGTTGCAATGCATGATCACCAATTCTCCAGAAATCAATTTCCAAGGCTACATGTATGTTATGAGGAAACAAGGGATTTATTGTATGAAACATTAAAAAAATATCCACTACAAAAAAGTTTAATTTTTTAAATAATTCAATATATTTATATTTAATTTCCTTTTCCCATTTTTGTACATTCTAAACTTCATCAAACTATGAATCATATATTTATCTGTTCAATAAATTACCATCCCCCAGAATTATATATTCTTTGAACAAATAGGACCTAACTATGATGAAAACCTATCACTCGGTCTTTGAAATTCATGGTTTATATAACCTTTCATGATTATTTTTATTTTTTACCCTATAAATACATCAATATGGTCCCTCATTTTAACCATTATTGTTTATCTACAGTTCATTGATGTTTTTATCACCTAAAATGATTTTCTCTCTTTGCACTCTTGGTACCACCTCGAGACATTATAATTATTTCATTTATACATAAATATATATTTTTTTATTTTTTTTTATTTTTATTCAACACCATGTTAAGCTTGTGATATAGGAAACAATGAGTTGGCTTGCATTACATGCAAGGCATAGTTTTACAGAACAAAAATATATTAATAAAATATTATTATCTAATATAATATATAATCGATCCGTTAAATTAGAAGATGTGAATATTATTAACCAAATTTTAAATTTCATATATTCCATATATTTTTTACATTGAGAATATATATTTTTTAGATATGATATAAGAAATTATTATATTTTTTTTGACAAAATAATATTTTTTTAAAAATGATTTTTTCCACATGTTGATGGTGCACCCATTTTAAATAATGTTTTTGGAACTTTGAAATAATATATATATCATATTAAACATTTTCATTGGAAGTGGGATATAAAAATTTACTTTGGATGAATTTTTGATATTATTATGTTATGTTTTATTTTTGGATGAATAGTAAATATATATTAAATTTTATTTAAAAACAACTATTTTAATTGAAATATTTTATATAGATAAATTATTTTATTAAATGGTTTTAAAGTAAAAATAGAATACATTTTTCCAATTAATATAATTTTTTTCAATAGAATTAATTTTACCAAGAAATGTTATTTAAAAACATTTTAATCTTTTTCAATGTTTCAACTTTTAAAAACACATTTTTCATTCTGAAAATATGATTAATTATAAATTAATTACTGAAACATATGTGTTTTGAATTATTAAAAATGTATTCCAAATTTGTAATCAGTGGTTCAAAATTTTTCAAATAGGTTCCTTTTATTTATGGGTATTATGAATTCTATCTTTAGTAATTTTTGTTTTTACCCCCATTAATGGTAAAACATGTAATTAATGGTAAAAATAATATTATAAAATTACCCTAAAACCTTTAAATATTTTATTGGATGAATATATTCTAACCACTTTACTTTTTTTTGAAATTAAAACATTTAATGTATTCTTTTCCAAGAATATGACATGAATATTATTAAAATTAATGAATATGGTAAAATGTCACACTCTTATTTCTTATATGTATATATAATTTTATATGTAGATTGTCAGCATATAAAGTCGATTATAAATAGTATATGGAAATATAAAATAAATACTGACATCATAGAAATTTATTTATAGTTTTTATGGATTAAATACTTTCCATTAATGATGACACATTAGTGACAAAGAAATTATTTTTTAATTTAAATACAAAATAACTGATATTAGAAATATTAATATAAATATAATTTTACATAATTAAAGACAGGAACTAATTAATAGATAAAATATACTTGTAAGTGACATATTGGAAGTTCTAGTTCTAAGTTATCATATGTTTTTTTTATTTTTAAACATGAAAATGTTGAATAGCATTAAAATTGACATAAATGATTTTTTAAAATAAATATTGTTTTATTAAATGTTATAAAATTCTAAGAAATCTACTGTTCGGTCAAATAACATTTAAAATTTAAAATATTTCATAAATTATGCAATTGGGATTATTTTTTCATTTTATAGTAACTATATTAACCCTAGAGTGTAAAAATAGAAGAACACACGGTAAGAGTTAAACTGTTTAACTAAGGGTTAAATCCAAAATTAAATGTTAATTTTATGTTTTAAACATGTATAAAAGTAATTGGATGAGGGTATTTAGACCCATAATCACCATATACTCTAAATAATTCACTTTGGAGATATTTGAAACAGAATATAAATTTATAATAAATTAATATTTTAATATCTTCCTAAGTGCCCCTCAACTTACTTATAAAACGAAACTTCTACTTCTCTTTAACTAACACTTATAAGGCTATTTGGATCAGCCAAAACCTAACAAATTATCCTTCAAACATCCTTTAATTCATCTTAGAGGCCACACATGGGGCATAAATCCAAGCTAAGGAGTCTTCTTATTTAAATCAAATAGACACACTCGAAGAAGTGGTAATTATTTTACCAATTCAATTAAATTTTATTTCTTCATATATATCATCTTCCTATGTTGTTTCCATAATAAATTAACATATACAGTATTATATATATGATGAGATGTTATTAAGACTATCATACAACCATATTCCTCCTTTTACCCATCCTACAAAAAAATATCATTAGGCATGCGTATGTACGACTTACCGTCTCCATGGCATGGTGGAAACTATTTTTCCTGTATAATTTATTTTGATGGTTTTAATTATTCTTATAATGGATTTAAATAATAATTATTCCATGATAATTATTTAGTATAACTAATATACCATCTAATTTCATACCATTTTATCATTAAGTGAATGATGTCATCTGTCCTGCATATGTACTACCTACCATCCCCATGTCACGATGAGATTCATTCTCAAAATTAACCACTCATGAATGATTATAAAATTGATATGATGATTAAAAATAATAATTATGAACTTAATTTCAGTATTTTAATGAATCAAATACATATTATTCATAACAAACATGACATACATGACAAAACATGACTGGGAAAATGTAGCAGTTAACACCCAATACTACGGTAATACTAAAATATTATTACCAAAAGAAATATTTATGTCATTTTATAAATGAGTTACTTTATGATCTTTTATAAAAATTAATTATTTTTTTAACTTATATAGAATGAGTGTCTATTTCCTCTATCTTGACGTTGTGACGTCCCAGACCCAGATGCCACTTAATGGGTTCCCCGAGCACAGTGGTCCACATGGACTCAAACGTATTTCCCCCAATGCCATAGGCTGCTGACTACCAGCAAGGGCCTAAGGTGTGTCCTTGGGAAGAAAATTCCCTCATTAGATGACTGTAGCACATTGGAAGGGAAATAATGGAATAATAAACAGCAGAAGCATTATAAATAATTTGAATAAACAACAAAATAAAACTATTGAAATAGATAAATAAGAATAACAATAACTATATCAACTGGAACAATGATGATGTAATGTAATGTCACTAGAAAAAATGAGAACATGGATACAAGACAATAGGAATAACATGTTCCACAAACTAAAAGAAAATAAAGGCTACTCCAAGCATCTCAAGATCTAACTCATTCATCTGCTTTCAAGAATCATCCTAACAGAAATCAATAATGTTTTTGAAGTCGTATGCTTCCCTTTGATAACACATGAAACAATGAAATCTAATCTAGGTAACAAATGATGCCCGAAGATGGTGTGTGATAAATCTCAATGGTCCACCAACAATGATGTCTAAAACATCCGGCCTGTGTAATGGAATATAGCAGTGTGCATGCATGCATATATAAAGTAAAGAATGAAGTTCAATATAAAAAAATACCCAAGTACCAGCTTCATCCCTCGACTAATGTATGAATTTGTAACATATACATTAAATAATTAATTACCATTTAACCTTAATAAGTCGCGTGAGTCATATCTGGTACTAACATTACCTCGTGATTGTATAAGTAGTAAAGGTACCAAGACGTAACAAGGAAAACCGATAGTGATATCCGGTGAGGGAGTTATAGGGTTATAACCAATGTAACATAAATCTCACAGAATGGTAACTCAGTAGTATCTGAGTCTATCTAAGGTGTAATGGCATAATCCAAGGAGTGTAACTAATGAATTCCACAATTAGTTGTCTTCTAATTCTAAGGTGATCAACCAAGGTAAATTGTTCCAATGAAATGACTGATCCCTATGGGCATTCACCATGGAACCTACTAGTCGACGCTGGATCCAAGGAGTGTATATAAGGTATCATGTAATAATTTCAATGACTCTAAGGTAGTATAACATGCTTCTAAGAAATATACAATAACCAAAGTCTAGGTGGCTGTCAACCTAATAAAACCACATTGTTAAATCAGAATGTGGTTCTCAAGACCCAAGGTATTCTCCTCTAAGAATCCAAGGTGATCTTGATCAAGTCCATTCCAATATGATATTATGGTCATGTAATCATTCATTAGGTTAAATCATTGCCTTTAATTAGTTTTGATTGGCCAAGTAGCATTGAAACCATTTACTCAAGTTGTTAATAACAATTAAGGAAATATTAAACTATTAAGGTTCACTCAGCTACCATCAATTAATATGGAAAGGGGTTCTATGGACATATAAACTTTATTAAATCTATTTTGATAAAGAAAAGTTATATACTTAGCATACTTTCTATTCCACATTTAACAATTAATAATAATTTTAAATAACTTACCATAGGCGGGTCAAGTGGTGAGCATCCATGGTACATGAAATTATTCAATTCTCATTATTAACAAGTCATTTATTATTGAAAGGCTCACCTTTAGGAAGGACAAGAAAATAAAAACATGAATGGTGGATCAAATGTGATGATACACTAAAAACCAAAATTTGGAATAAATTTCAACATGGGACCGATTGATTTGTGGGTGTAACAGCTTACAAATAATAACATAATTAGAAATATCATAACTATATGATTCTAACATGCATAGTCATAACATGTAAATTTAAGAAACGAATTCAGATTAAATCAGTAGGGCCCTACATGAACATTCCAAAATGAATGTGATTTAGGGATAAGTCATAAACCACCCACTTTAGGGTTATATGATACTTCTCCTTCGCTATCGAACTTCTATTTTACTCAGAGAAAAGTAGATCCAAGAGGAGGTGAAATATTCTCACATGACGATTCATTAGTCAAGAGAAAGAGATAAGAATAACAACTAAATAGGACTCGAGTACTTACCATTGCGCATCCAACATGATGAATGGAAGATCGATTAAATGTTGGATGAAGGAGATATCTTGATCTTTATATTTGGACTTCAAAAATATTTAATTGGGTGAAAATGGTGGAAAACATTTTGGTTCTTAGATTAGGGAGGAAGGGTTGGGATAATATATCATAAGGGAAAAACTGTAAATTTACCTAGAAATTTAGCTTTCCCATGGTTTGTCTGCATGGTTTGTCAAAGCATGCACAAGATGTACGAGATGGATCTACCCAAATGGTTTAACCTAACCATTTGATTAAAATCTGTGCAATAAATGCACAAGTACCTAGAAAAATTGGCGTTCAAAAGGTTAGGTCATATGGATGTGCACCAACCATGTGGGATGGCTCTGTCTGAAAAAATACCATCAAAACGGTATGGAAAAACTTGATAAAATCCCACACAATTTTCTATTTATGGTGTGATGAGGCTATTTTACTTAAAAAGATTAGACTTGGGCTCTAAACTGGACCCAGAAACCCATAGAACCATTAATAACTCATTAAGAATCTATATTAGGTCCAAAGTAATGTTTTAGATAGAAAAAAATTAAAGTATCCATTACTAAGTGAAAAATGGGGTTCATATAGTTTTCCCCCTTAAAATAACTCATCCATTAAGATTGACTACCATGGGTAAAGAAACACGGTCTGAGAAAAACTATTTCCATTGAGCATGTACATTGAATTCCCTCTCCCAAGTATCATTCTGTACGGGGTCATGCTTCCATTGCACCCGTACCATAGGGATAGACCGTCCTTGAAGAGCCTTTGTGCTATGGTCAACGATACACATTGCATACTCCTCAATGGCGGCATCAACATCTAACTCAACTTCATTGGGATGAAAGTTATGAGATATTTCGACATGATATTGTCAAATCTATGATACATAAAAGACATTGTGCATAGCACAATACCTCATAGGTAGTAGCAAACGATAGGAAACCAGCCTTAATCTCCCTTGAATTTCAAATGGCCTGACATAATGAGGCGACAACATTCTCTACTTGCTTAACCGTCTATGACATAGCCTTGCAAATTACTAAAGAAAAACATGATCCCCAACCTCAATCTCAAGATTTCTTCAATGGAAATCAACAAAAGATTTATGTATAGACTGATATGTAGTCATACGCTTCCAGATCAGCTGAATATGTTTTGAAGTCTCTTGAATGATATGAGGACCTAATAAGGTTGCCTCACCTACATCTAGCTAGCACAATAATGAAGGGCATGGACTACTATATAAGGCTTAGAAAAGATCCATCTTAATCATCTCCTGAAAACATTTAATATAAGAGAACTTGATGAGAGGGATATGCTTTTCCAAAGAATCCTAGAAATCAAGGACAAATGCTTGGAGCATACGCTATGGAACATGTATTGTCCATTCTGATTGTACATCAGTCTGTGGGTGAAAATACATGCCTAGAAGAACCTAATTCTCCATCACTTTTTGGAATCCATTCTATAATCATGAAGTGAAACGAGAGTCTTTATCTGAATCTATAGTACATGGAACCCTATGTAGTCGTATGATCACATGGACATGCAATCTTTCCATTTCATCAATTGAGACAGTATCCTATATGGGAATGAAGTGGGATGGTTTCTTAAGTCAGTCAATTACTACACAGATACATCTATACCCCTTGGTTACCTTGGTAAGATAACTATGAAATCCATAGAAACATCTTCCCATTTTCATTGTAGGACTGGAAGCGGCTGTAACAGGCCTCCAGGTCTTTGCTCCTCTGCCTTCACCTGCTGATAGGTGGAACACCTAGTGGTGAAGCCTATAATCTATTGTTTCATTCTAGGACACCAATATGGTGTCACATATCTCAATACATCTTTGAGATGCCTGGATGAACTTCCCACTAAGAATCATGTGACTCTTTTATAAACTCCTATCTTATATCTTCATGAACCCAGATACAGCCACATAGATGTGGGGCTTATTCTCTCTCCACAAACCAATCTAATGGTGGGTAATCTTCTGATATACTTTCATGGAGAACCAAACCTTTAGGATTTCAAAACTACCTACTCTTAACCTTCTCAATGAGGGATGAGGTAGATGCTATGGCTGAGAGGTAGGACTACTCATGACTATCATGAAACTATAGAATAAGTTTGGAAAATAGGCCCATTAACTTCCATTCATTGTTGGATTCCTGTGTGGACTATATTAGAGTTTTCCAACATAGTTCATCAGCAACCACATTACCATTTCTAGGAATATAAGAAATATCTAAATCAAATGATTTTATATATTTGACCAATAAAATTTTTTTGAGGTTCATTTAATTATGTGAAAAGATATACTTGAGGATTTTGTGATCAATATACACCAAAAAGTTCTCACCCAATAGATAATGTCTCCAACAATGTAAGTCATGGACAAATGCAGCTAGCTCGAGGTTGTGCATTGGGTAATTTCTCTCATGAGGTCTCAACTGCTGAGATCCGTATTCAATGAAATTTTCTTCCTTCATCAACACTTATCATATGCCAATTCTTAATGCATCACAGAAGATGATATAACCTTTACCATGTTTTGGAAGAATCTGAATTGGTGCCGAGATAAGCCTCCCATTCAGTTCCTAAAAGGCTTTCTTGCATGCTTCAGACCACATAAACATAACAACATTATTTGTAAGTTTAGTAAGAGGTGAATAAAGACGTGATAAGTCTTATATGAAACACCTTTAATATCCAACAATCCCTAATAAACTTTTGACATCAAACATGTTCTTGGGGTTCTCTAACAAATTTATAGCACTGTCCTTTTTAGGGTCAACAGATACTTGTGATTCTAAAATAATATGACCCAACAAGTTGACCGTATAAATTCAGAAGTCACCCTTAGCAAGAATGGAATAAAGATGATGCTCTCTTAGTGAACTCAAAACAATCTCAAGATGTTTGGCATGTTTTTATGAGTTCAAGAATACACCAATATGTCATCCACAAAGGCCACATCAAAAGAGTCCAAATATGGATGGAAAACCCTATTCCTCAAAGCCACAAAATGGTAGGCACATTTGTAAGACCGAATGACATAAAAATATACTCATACAAACCATTCATGCTATGGAAATCTATACGAGGTATGTATAATTTTCTGAATTTAACCTTATGACAACCTGATCTCAGGATGATTTTAGAGAACACCTTTGCTCCTCAGATCTGGTCAAAGAGATCATATATTCGAGGAAGTGGATACTGATTCCTGATTATAAGCTGGTTAAACCTTATATAATTTATTCATAATTTATTATATCCACCCCCCTTCTTAACAATAATCATTGGTGAACCCCCAAGAGGATGTACTAGGCCGTATAAAGCCTTTGTCCTCTAGGTATTCAATCTACCACTTGAGCGTCTGAAGCGTAGTAGGTTCCATCCTATATAGGGGAATGGAAACTGGAGCTCCTCTTGGAACATGATATATTGTAAAATCTACATCTCTCTTTGGTGGTAATACATGAAAAGTCATCAGGAAAGACTTATATGAATCGATAAACCATGGGAAGGAAATCTATTTGAAGAAAACCCAGATCCTCCATGAAATAATTTGCAATATGGGTAGTCACTCTACCAATCCCATGATGCTTTGGTATAGCTCTCCTGTCCTAGAAATCTGAATCTCCTTTGAAAAGATAACTGCATCCATCTTGCGATTGAAAAGAATCCCTATGGCGATAGAAGTCTACAAAGGCATGATAATGGACTAACCAGTCTATCCCTAGAATTACATTTAATCCCATCAGCTGGAGAAAAAATAGATTACACAAAAAGGATAACTTCAAACTTCTAGGGGATCATCCCTGCAATGGTGTGTTCCCTCATTCTATATTCTAAACAGTTGGTTGAGGGTCATTACACCATAGTGATATTGTATCTCTTGATTGAGACTTTCTATGATAGATACAGAAATGAATGATTTTTAAGCAACTATATTGAACAAATTATAGAAAATAATAAAGGATGTTGGAGTATTACCTCTTACTATAGATGGCCCCATAACTTGATCCTCGAGTATAGGAAGTAAAGAATGGAACTGACCTGATCCACGACCCTGTTTAACTGATGGACTACCAAGATCATGAATGCTCTGCTGGCACTTCTGGTGATTAGGGGTCAGACTACAATGACCAAAAACTTCTCCTTTGAGAGACCTACTAGTTCTATTCCAACTCCCTACTTGACGCGACACAAAAGAACTCGATCCTGTAGGTGGAGAAGAAGTTGATTCTTTTCTACATGAAGCTAGTGGAAGGGACTTGTATGAACACTATAGATGACCCATACGACCACAATACCAACACTCAATAGGGTCTCTGTCACATAGGGTCTTCTTAAACCCCTCTCTTAAACACATATGGCACACCACATATCCATAAAACTAAAAACTCTGACTTCCACTTCTCGGACGGGAAACCTCAAATGAATGTTTCTTGCCTCTGGAAGAAATATTGGCATGTACCAGCACTGATCCTTTTCACCCAGTACTTGTGTTTTCCATTAGGTTGTATTTAGTGAAAATTTCATGATAAACTATTTCTAAATTTTTTGAAAGGAGAAATAAATTAACCCGAGTTTGGATGGAGTACTAGAGCCCATCCTCAAAATGTATAGGACACGAAAGCATATCATTGGATATAAGCAGTGCAATGCTCTGTATATCAGTTAAACATGATAAATATTCCACAACTTACATAGAAACCTACTCGAGATGCATGGACATTCTGTCTATATCAGCTCTCAGTGGTTGAGGAAAGAACTAATCATAAAAGGCATTCTTGAAATCAACCCATAAGATTCCCTGATGACCACCGGCCTGGGTAACCACATACCACTAACGCTTGTCCCAATACCGAATCATGTATATAGAAATCTTGACTCTCAACTCTAAAGGCGTTTCAAAATTCACAAATATTGACAGGATTACATCTAGCCAAGACTCATCAACCTGAGAGCTGACAGCCACTAAAAAAGTAGAAGGATGCTGCTGTTGGAACTCGCGGGCTAGATCAACCATCATAGGTGGAAGCCATGAAGAACCATGCATGGACTACATCAGAAGTAGGAAACTACCATGTACTTGGGAATTAGTTCCATGATCAAGTACAGTAGGTAGTGCATCAATTTTCACTCCTAGAGGTAAGACCGTTGGCTTAGGGACCACCATGTCTGGAGCATGTTCCTCACCACCTTCTTGGCGAATGAAACAAGAATGTTTTAGTATCCTTGGTCTACAAATACCAAGCCCACACCTTTGTAAAATCATTAGATCAAAAGATAACATCACTAGTAGAAAATGAACATAAGAAAAATCACTACCAAAGTCATACAACCAAAACTCCCCGCTTAGATGGCGAGGTATAATTAAGTGCTCAAGTATATGTTTCATATCATTTTGTAGTTAATTTTCCAGGTTCACTCCATTACCTTTCATAGAAATGACAAGTAGGGATAAGGATGTGAAACATATTCATTTTAGATCTCATGATTAACCTTATAATGGATATCCATTTTTGATGAATCATTTCCCATACACCTATCACCAGAAACAACACCAATTTCATTATAGTATAATGGCTTGACCCAGTAAATTAGTCATCCCAACCCACAAGGGCCCATACACCTTAGGAATTTAGGCAATAAATCACTCAATTTAATCATAATTAATACATGTAAATGTAAACAACAATAACATCACTCAACAATCACACACATATCAATCAATGCAATGAAATTAAATACACTTATATAGTATAGAAATATACTTGAAATGCTAACTCTAGGTGGCTAGAATTATTCATGTAATAATTATCCTTTCCGTTATATCATCGGTCTAAGGATGAAATAAATTCATAAAAAATGAAATAATCCACAACACGACATAGCATGTGCATCACCCAATGGTGAAATAATATCAACTGTAATAGGAATAAGAAGAAGAATAATTATAATTTATTTAACTTGGTTTTTACCCCAAACATGGTTTCTTAATGTGAAAGCACAACTTATGACCAAGACCCAT
Organism: Viscum album; assembly: GCA_963277665.1. Classification (NCBI taxonomy): domain Eukaryota; kingdom Viridiplantae; phylum Streptophyta; class Magnoliopsida; order Santalales; family Viscaceae; genus Viscum; species Viscum album. The sequence continues at coordinate 1,805,304,273 of OY728156.1, forward strand.
GTGTTCCTATTTCCAATATATTGTCTCCCAATAGTAAAGAAAGAAAATAAACTAGCTCTGATACCACTTTGTGGTGCCTCAGACTTGGATGCCACCTAACGGGTGGACTGAGCCCGGTGGGCCTCATGACCTCAAACACTTCTACCTAAATTCTAGAGGTGAAAAACTTGTAGTGAGGGCCTATGGTGTGTCCATGGTAAGACTATTCCCTCATTAGTAGAGTATAGCACAATGGAGGGAATATAAATGAATTATATATAGTGGAATAATAATAAATAATATGAATAAATATTGGAAGAAAAATGATGCAATATATAAATGAGAATAATAATAATGAAATCAACTGGAACAATGATGATGTAATTTTATGTCTCTAGAAAACATGAGAACATGGATACAAGACAATATGCATACCTTTTTCCATAATGAAAAAGAAAACAAATGCTACTCCAAGAATCCTGAGATCCAACTCAATCATCTACTATCAATATGCATCCTACCAACAAATAATAAAGAGTTTGAGGTAGTATGCTTCCATTTGGAATCACCTTAAACCCTATAATCTACTCTGAGTACCAAACGGTGGCCAAAGTGGGTGTGAAATAAATCTCAGTGTGCCACCACCAATGGTGTCTATAACATCTGACACATGTAATGGAATATTGTAGTGTGCATGAATGAATATATAATGTATGGAAAGTATTAAAATATAACTAAATATCCAATTATATGCTTCATCCCTCATCTAGTGTCTGAACATGTAACCGGTTCATTAATTAAGTAATTACCATTTATTGTTAATAAGTCACATGAGTCATAACCAGCAATGATATCACATCGTGATAGTATCATTAGTGAAGGTCGCAAAATGTAACATGGAAACCCGACAGTGATATCTAGTGAGGGAGTTCCAGGGTAATAATCATGGTTACATAAATCGTACAGAATGATAACTTAGTAGTATTTGAGTTAATCTAAGGGATAAGAATTTAATCCAATGAGTGTAATCCATGTAATTCCACAATATTGTGCCTACCGAGTCTAAGGTGATCGACCAAGGTAAAATAAGGCTAAGAAAAAATAGGGCCCTATGTGATTTCAGCATGAAACCTACTAGTTAATTCTAGATCCAAGGATTGTATCTGTGGTATCCTATAATAATAAAAAGGACACTATGGTAGTATACTAGGTATCGTAGGAATAGAAAGTAACTAGACTCTAGGTGGGTATCAACCTAGGAAAACTACATTCTTGAATTGGAAATGCGTTCTTCAGATCCAAGGTATTCTCATCTCAAAATCCAAGGTGAGATCGAGTCAATACATTCTTATTTGATATTGTAATCATGTAATAATTCATTTGGTTCAAGCCTTGGCTTCCATTAGATTGAATTGGCCAAGCAGTGTTGCAACTGTTTAATCAAGTCTTTATTAACCATTAAGGCATATTTAATTATTTAGGTTCACTCAAAAACCTTCCTTCAATATATAAAGGGGTGATACAAATGTGTAACCTTTATTCAGTCTCCTTTGACAAGGCCAAGTTATATACTTAGTATAATTACCATTCCACATATCACATTTAATAATCATTTGAAGGCCCTTACCTCAGGGGGGGTCAAGTTGTGAGCATACATGGTGTATGCCATGATGAAAGTTTAATTAATAACACATAATTTTTTATGGGAAGGCTTACCTTTAAGAAGATCAATCAAAGGCACACCTGAATGGTGGCTCAAACATACCATAATACCAGAATCCCAAATATGGCTTGACCTTCAACATGAGAAAGATCAAGTTATGGGATTAACCACTAACATTCTAATCACATAATTAGAAAGAGAATAACCATACAATTTAAACATGTATAATCATGACATGTAAATTTAAGAAAGGGATTCTGATGAAATCGGTAGGCCTTACACAAACATTGCAAAATCAAAAAAATTTAGGGATAAGTTATAGACCACCCACCATAGGTGTTTAAAATCCTTCTTCTCTGATATTGGCCATTGATTTTCCTTGGATTAAATTAGATCTATGAAAAGGGGAAAAACCCTCACATGAAGATACCTAGGTTGAGAGCTAGAGAGAAGTGAAAATGATAAATATGACCGTAGTACATACCGTTATGAATCCGGCGTGACGAACAGAAGCTTGATCGGATGGTGGGTGAAGGGGATCTCTCGATTTTAAGATCTGGCCTCCAAAAAACTCTAAATCAATGTAAACAGAGGAAAAACCAACTAGTTCTTGGAATAGGGAGGAAGGGTTGTCTTAATATATCATTAAAGAAAAAAAATAGAAATTTACCCTGAAATTTACCATGTGCACGGTTTGTCTGCATGATTCGTCAAACCGTGAGAGATAGATCTCCCCAAACAGTCTGGACACACTGTTTGATAATGTTTTGTTCAATCCATGCATGAGTACTTACGAAAAATGGGTGTTTTCAAATTTAGGTCGCACGATCATGTTCTAACTATGTGAGATGGATCTTTCTGATAAAACAACATCGGCATGGTTAGGTAAACTGTGCGGAAATCCTACATGGTTTACTCTAAACTATGTGCCAAGACTATTTTACAAAACAAATATGGGTTTCGGGCTCTGAACAAGCCCCAAATACCCTTGCAACCTTTACTAACTCATTACGAATCTATATTAATTCCAATGTAAAGATTCAGACTGAAAAAATTAAGGGATCTATAACTGAGTGAAAAAACCGAGTTCTTAGAGATAACATAACGTTTTAATGCTTCCCTAGAAATATTAAAATGTTATTATCAAAATAAATGTTTTCATATATAATTGTGCATCTTTTAAATGATTTCGAATTGAAATGTGATATTTTCCCCAAAGAGTTTTAATGATTTTATTAGATTATTTTTAACTATGTCAACTTATACCCTTCATATATCATGGGTGTTCCTTTTTTCTAGGGAGGCTGAATATGACCTAGTTCGTTAATCATTCTATTATAAATAAATATAAAATATCTTCTTGAAAGGGAAAGGAACTCTCAATGGTTCTAAAATTTCTCTTGTCAAATCAACAATTATCTTTAATATGGTCCACTCATTTTTGATTTATAAATGTTCAGTTGGTAGGATCAAAAAAATAAAATCGAGTATTAGGAATTTTTTCTGGAGTGAAACAATTATTGAGTGGACGATGGATAGTTTTTCATGGAAAATATGCTATAATTCTCTCACTAGTAGTGAAATTAGTACTAAGATCATCAAACACTTTAATGATGCTCTTAAAGTGAAATTCCATTGGAATATTATTGATATAAAATTCAATGGATTTGGAATTCCTCATAAATATATTTTTGTCAAGATTAAAATAAAGAAACATTTCCTACATGCATTCCACTCTTTAGCCCCTAATAATAAAATCTTCCTTGAATATCAATTCCCACCCTAAAAGGATTTTATTTAGGAATTTAACTCTAATTTTATGGATTGAAAATTGGATATAAAAACCAATGCTAACTTACATTTATTAATTAAATTATTCCTCATATATTGATACCTCTATAAATGATTTATTTTTATGTCCTCCTCTAAATTTAGATAATGAAATTCAGGAAATCACCATAGGTTACACTCTCTTTCCACATGATGACGTTCTTATATTGGTGCAGGCTATGAATGGAATTTTCAATGAGAATTATACTATAAATTTTCTACTATGGATTCAGACCTAAATTTTGATAGGATTAAATTTTTTTATAAGGGTTGAATCTAGCCTCCACGATTTACCTTGATCAAGATATTATCACATAATAGTATTCCATTGGAATCATGTATACAATTGTTTGTATATTTCTCTCTATTCTAGGATTCACTGATGATTCCAGTATCGAGTGGAAATAAATAATGTTTTTATCAACTGAGGAACCACTTAAGCTTTGTGTAAGGTGGGATATAAATTGTTGAAATAACAATATCAATTTTATTGTCAACCGGTTCATGACTTTAGTGTAGTAATCAAACATTATATTTTCAGCTCACAAATATTCTTCATATGGTAGTGGAAGAGGTTCTTCATACCATTTCGTGTGGCCATAATGCACTGATACACTAAAAAATTTCATTCAACCATCATTATGTATTTGATATTTTAATTTTCTCTATGAGGGATTCTAGAGGGATCCAAAATGAATTTTTGGAAACCATATACATTACTTCCCTATTTCGCGAAGATTCAACATTATTGGGAATTCCAAGCTTTTGATTGGTACCATTTATATATTCTTTAATCCCCCTTGATAAATTGTATCAAAAATAATTTTTATAGTCCTTCTAATGTTAACCCTATAAAATATGGTTGTAGTTACATCTACCATGATCATAGTAGATAAATGTTGTATTATATTATGGCTTATGTGGATTGGTGTCATCACTTATGGATGAAATACTTAAAGTCATTAATGATACCTACTCTAAGAAATAGACATGTTGGAATTATATACAGCTTGAATATGAATCCACTACCATTTTTAGGCTATAATAAAGGATTTGTTACATTTATCTTGGAGGATTTTTGATCTATAGATGGAATGAATGTGTTCTCTCTCTAGACTGAGCTACATTATCACACATTCTAATTAGGAGGAGAATCTTGTTTTATATGGTCCCACTAATAAAGGAATTGGATGAAATCTTAATTGGTTGGATGATCTATCTTATAACTTTATCTCTATTTATCGTAGATATTGTTGTAAAATATTGTTCTTCAATGTTCTATAACTCTCATCTTTTAATAAAATATATGTGGGTTCATTGGCTAAGGAACTATTAAAAAATTTAATTTGTTGACTAAACAATTTATTTCAATAATTCATTTTAAAATTCAAGGTTCTATATTTTTATGATATCTTATTTCATATAAAATAAATATATACTCAGGTTTAATACTAATTTTAGTTGTAAATTTTTTATAAGGAACACCTTTTTAAAGTCATCAAAAATATCATTTTCAATGATTTTTTTTGGAAATATGGATTTTTGAAGATAAATACATTTTTAATGAAATTCAAGAACATCCCACACAAAATAACTCAACTTAGGAGAGGATATTTCAGGGGTTGGAAAGTGTATACATGAGGGGTGACAATGATTTTTTATCCATAGATTCACCTCCTAGTGAACATTTCTATAAATGTTTTGTTATTTAATGGACATAAAAATAAAAAAAAATTAAAAAAAATGAAAGGTAAAATGGTCAATTTACCACTTTTATGTCAATGCGATATTATTTTTTTTAAATTGAGTTTGATACATCAAGAATTGGTATTGGTGATGTTGTGACTCTAGAGTCACATCCAATTTATTTCATTAGTGATAAAATAAATTTTAAAAAATTTAATTATTCAAATTATGATAAGGAAAGATATTATTTAAAATGAACCATAGAGTTATGGAAGCCTTAAATATGGACTAATGTGTTAACTATTCATCCTAACCATAGAATAATTATTTTTATGTCCCATTCCATGTTTAATAGGAGGAATTTATCTTGGATAATGTTCCTTGAGACTATCCTCTAATTGATCAAGAGTAAAACTGTTATGTATTTTTGGCTTCAATGATATTTCTCAAAATATATTAAATTCCTACATAACATTATGTTGTATTACTCAGAAATTAGTTAAAAAGGGAATGTAAGAAACATATAGTATTTTTTTTTAATATTTTTACATATTGTAAAAACATTAATTTAGGAACTATTACAAAATGATGGGTATCATTTAAATAGCGAAATTTTATGCATTATAAATATCTCAACTCCATAATTACTTTTAAATAAAACTCATGTGGGTGACTTGATATTATTAAAATAAAGAACACTTGCTACATTCAATGAACATTTCTTTTAGTCACGCATCAGAAAATATGTTATTTTTCTTCTCGGAACTTTTGCTTCAATGAATATAAACTCCTAGGTACAACCTAATACAATATATTTCCGAATTATACTCCATAAATTATTTGGACTAAAGTTATTATGGATTTTTTATTTGGATTTCTTAAATCCCAATCTATAAATGCTTCTATATTTAGTATTGTGGATAGATTCTGAAAAATTAAACATTTTCTTTCATCTTCAAAAAAAATTATTTATAATGTGGATTATTTTTCATTGAAATGATGATATTACATGGACTTATAAAAACAATTTTAGATGATAGATTTTTGAAATTCATTAATCACATCTGGGTAACTTGGTGGAAGAAATAGATAATGAAATCATTGGTCAAGAAATTTACACATCCTTAAACTTATTGGAAAATAAAAGTGATGAATATGTAAATTTTTACCCTCTTTTATTAAATAGTTAAAACAAATAAAATAATTTGGAAAAAAATATATCAAGCCATTGAATTTTTATATAATATATTTATGCACTATTTTACACACTGATCATCATTTAATGATTTATATGGATTTAAAAAAAATATCGCCATTAGATATTTATTCAGTTTTTACTAATGTTCTTATTGATCTTAAAGGTGATGAAAAGAAAAAAATCATTTGAGTGTTACATGGAAAAGGAAAATCCAACCTTGAATTAATAAATGATTAATATATTATGAATGAAAACAATGGTCAACAGAAGGTTGTGAATGATCCCAAAGATTGGGTATGAGTTCACTTATTATTGGAGTGGTTTCCAAAGTAATGGAAATAAAACATTTAACCATGGGAAGCTAACCATTTAGATGTTTTTGAAATAGTAGATGATGAAAATAATATGATTGAATTACCCAACATGATCCTAAATTTTAGTGTTATGTTTATTGTTTATGATCTATATCCCTTTGAATATTTATATTTGGGGATGAATCAATTTTAAAATTGAGGGGATGATGATAATTATTTCACACATATACATCAAGGAGTTAAAGTTGTTCTTGATTAAAAGGTATAAATAATATAAATTCACATGAACTACTACATAGAATTGGTGGTCCTATGAAAAGAATATGAATGGGGAGAATGAAATAAGGTTTACATGACCTCATTTTAAAATTTCAATAATTGCATCTACATGTATTCATGAGAGGAAAAAATGCGATAAAAATGCCTCTTATTAAAGACCAATGGTGAACTTATATGGACCACAAAAATTTTACTAGGATTTTAAATAAGCCAACATGAATGAAATATCTAATTTCAAAATTGGATGTCGTGATTTCTCTAAATAAATGTCTGGAATATTAATGGTAATTTTCTGGTTCCCCGAAGTATTATTAGTGAAAATAATTTCCCCTAAATCCATGGAAATTTCTAAGCAATGTCAAAAATTATGGTTTGGGCTTTAGACTTTTGTGAGCTTGTATTTTATGAATTATCTCTTGATTTTGGATCTAAATAGCCACTCTCTTTATAATCCTTTTGATAATGAATTTGAAAGTATTTTATCATTATTATTAACTTATCTATTTAAGTATTCAGTGAATACAATAATGTATTATCAATAGAAGGATTGATATTGGTGGAATTATTATAATTCAGTGTTTTAGTGTAATGACTCCTTGTGATATTAATTTATCATCCCCCTTGCCTCTAATTTCTTCATTGGTAATATGCAATATATATCATTTTGTTATCTTCAATAAAAGGAATTTTCATTTTAATCTAATAAATATCACACCCTATATGGTATCATATAAAACTAAGTGGAGTGGTTCCCTTTAGAAGAACTAAGATATTGTTATTGTCTTTGGTTTCCTTAATTAATCAAAATTGTTTCATTTACTATGAAGTCAGACTGATGCTAGAATCACATAATTTTTCACATTAATTTTTACATAAATTATTTATATAATTTTAATTTGATTCTATTGTATAATCTCATTTTAATTTTTTTGTTCATTGTTGTGTGGTGAATTTAGTTTATAGACCTCTATGTTCTAGAAACCATAGAATAAGTTGGACTAAACAAATATTATTTCTACCTGATCTTGATTAGATATCTTTTGGAATTCCTCTATATGATAAACATGGACATAAAATTTATTAGTATAAGTTGGTTTTACTCAATGAAAAATTATTTTTACTATAATGAAAGTTGGTTTTTTTCTCTATCTAAGTTGGAGGATGTGTTAATTTCTTTCATGACTAGGATTATGGAAATATAGATCCTGTAACATAATTTAGGGATATATTTATTATTTTTGCAATAGTGGAATTTAAAAAAGGATTTTCTAATGTATTTGGATGTAATATTGTATCTTTTTTTCTATAGAGTTTCTGACTTTACATCCTTAATGTAAGATTACATTTTCTATTGATTTTCAAAAATGTGACTCCATTATATTTATTTTGCGTTATCTTATTTTACCTATAAAGGATTACGTTTTTCTAGTTCAAAATATTTATTTTTTATAGATGTGTTTTTTCATTTCATTTTTTCTTCATTTGGATTTATGGTTCTTTTTTCCAACAAATCTAATGGTGTCTTAAGATTATGAATCTATTATGAATATTTTAACTACGTGGGGATAAATAATCATCATAATTTATTATATATCGATGACTTATTAGATAATTTTATATGATATAGGTTGTTTATGTAGGTAAATCTATGCTTAACATATAATCTGATTTGGGTGATGATGATGGATATTTTAATGGGGAAATTTTGATATTTTTACGTGATATTATAATTCATAGTGATTCCATTTAGATTTACAATTAAATTATTAGTATTTATGAGGATAATCTAATAAGTTTATTTACAATATAGAATAATATCTTTATACTTTTCACTAATGATATTTTAATCAATATGATTATATAAGAGGAATATATAGAGGACTTGGGGATATGTTCCTTAGTCTTTAATTATCATATGTTGTTTTATTAGACCTTGAAATATCTTTTATTAACTTGATAATAATAATTTATAATCCCTATTGTTTATAAACATAGATACACTATAGATTATCTAATTATTGAGGTAGTTGTCTCTTTGATGTTACTAATGAATTTCCAAAAGGTGATAAATTTTCAAATGAAAAAGATTTAGTATTAATGAATTATTTCATTGTATTACATGATTTTTACTCCTTTATCCATTAAAACAAATAAAGGATAACATTATTTTATAGATGAAATGGTGTTATTCAAATATTAGTTTTTATGAAGGATAAATAGAATAGTACAACCATTATTATATTATATTATGAAGGATTTACGACTAACATTTTTTATGATGTATCTCAGTTTTTCATGGATGGAATATCAATTCATGATAGAGATGTAATATTATTACTTTTATAAACTAAATAGAGTCACCACTAAACCAATTACTTGAGTCAACATGTGACAAGGCATGAAGAGTGTTCCCAATCCTGATAGGTCAACGACAAGTTAATTATAATCAATGAAAATTAATTGTGATTTATTAAACTAAATCATAATAATATGTATGTATAATAATAAAAACAATCAAAGGAAAATAAACTAGAAAGCTTTTAAAATTAATTAACATCATTATAAAAGTTATATGAATACATGTTTGATTTCATCTATAGTTAAAAATAAGGAAAAATAAATATAAAATAGATATAAATATTAAGTCTACATGTAAAATTATGGAAAATAGGATTACACCACTAAAAAACTAGATCCAAGAGTTGTATGAACATCTACTATATACAAGTGACATACAAACCAATAAAATTTTTGAGTCATCAAAAAAACATTTTATGTCACCACGTTTTATCCCAATGTATAATTCTTTAATGTATGGAGATAATATATTAGTTTCAAAAAAGGTTCAAATTATGCCAATATTTTTATCATTTAAGGAATGATTCAACTATTTTTTCATTTTTAAAAATAAAATATCACAAAAACATGTTTCATTCTAAATAAAACCAATAATTATATTCTTTTACGAAATCAATCATATTTTTTTTTAAATTATTTTTCAAGAAAAATTAAAAGAAACTTGAATGCAGTTTTAGAAACACCAAGGATTCATGTTAGGGAATACTAGATACTTAATAGATATATATTTTCTTAAAATTTTATAGAATGTATAAAATTGGAAACTTGGATACATATTTATAAATAATGGGATGGCATCAACATTTTACAGTTTAAAAAACAATTAAATTCATATATTTGATGAAAATTTGAAAATAAAAAACAAATATATATGTTTGAATTTTTTTTAAAATATGAATCAAATAAAAATTTTGAATGTAAAATTATTAAGAAATTTTTTAACTATTTAAAAGAGTCCTAAGGTAAATGAGGATGAGGGTAGTTATGATCCTCACACATCACACGGTCATGGAAACTAAATAAATGCACACTCACCAGAGATCACCATCAACTGCATCCCTAACATACCATATTCTATTTCATGTTTTAGTATAATATTAATTATAGTTAGATCTAATCTATATTATTCATGCTTATCAAATACCACCCACTTAATACCCTAGACCCCATCATTTTTACATATCTAATGGAAGCATTATTTTCTAAATTAAATTAATTTAAATTTTGTATTTTCTCAAAAATATATATATTTAGAAATTAAATAAAATAATTCCAAAAAACAAGAATTAAAATAAATGTAATGTCCTTCTCATCATCAATTAATTTACCACTTTCATAATGAATTTCCTAAAGTTATAACCATGCCTTTCAAAATATTTAAATCTCATTCAAAAAATAAGCATGAAAAAAAGATTCATAAGATAAATAATTTTTATATGAAAACACTACAACTAACATGAAACACATTCCAAATAATAAAAAGGGGTTGATTCATTCAAATAATTCAAAATTCAAACCTCAATGTTAAAATCAAGTGTCTCATTTTATAAAATAAGGACTGAACCTTTAAAATAGATTTTATAAAAAATTCACATGAGAACCCCCTTCATATCAATAATTTAAAACTAATTAAAGACATCATAGATTTATATAGATTCAAAAAATATAAGTACTAACATTTTAATAGAATTAAAATCCCTTATAGAATCAAAATAATTTATTTCTTATGTTTAACAATTGATACTTGGGACACCTTCCCCAGAGCTTATCTCTATTAAATGTTGTAATTTAAATTCTTATTAACCCATTCAATGTTTAAATAACCTAGTTAATTATATAATGAATCATTTTCATATGTATTAATAAGAATTTGATAGTTATATTACTTATATAATTATTATGTAATTTTATTAAATCAAAAAGGAAATATTTTTCACTAAACTTTTTTATATAAGTATTTAATTAAAGGTATAATTTCTATATTTTAGAATTTTAATTTGAAAATAAAAATAAAATTTTTGATATCATAATAAAAAAACTAAATACTATTAAATTTTGGGTTTTTTGGAATATATTAATTTTTCTGTGAATGGTGAAAAATATTGATTTTTATTTATAAAAAAATTGTCTTTAAAAAATTAATTAATTTAAAAACCTATAAGGTTTTGAATATTATTTCATGTAGCATATTTATTTATTTTTTTATATTTAATTCCAAAAATTATGTTTTAATCTGATTTAAATATATTATTAGTATAAGTTAATTATTGGGTTTAAAATGGATTTTCCAATAAAATGTTTAAAAAATCCTAATGTTTCTCAATTTTAATTAATTAAAATATTCTATAATCGGGAATTTTTAAATAAACTGTAGAGATTCAATATCCTTAAATATTAATATATTTTCAAAAAATTATTATAATTTTTTTCAGACTTGATATAAAATCACATTTTTCTCAAAAAAATAATCAACCTGAAAACTAACTTTTTCATTGCGTCTACGGGTTTTATTTTAAATTAATTTTATTTAAATTTTTTGAATTAAAAATTTTAAAATGGAATAAATAATTTATATTAAAATAATTTATATTAAAATAATTTATATTATATAATAATATGAACATAATTTTTTACAGAAATTAATTGGGAATATAGTAAAAATTAATTTCCATGGTTAAGGTAAAATGGATTTATTTGGGATTAATCTAAAAAGATAATTTTTAAAAAGACCAAAAAAATATGTCCATAATCTATTATACAGAGATAATTGGACATTTTACGTTGTTGTATAAAAAATTATCCATTATATATGCCTTGTGACCAGAAAAAACATGTGTGTAATTCATTATTTTCAAAAATTACAAGTGTGCCAATAACCTCAATTATAAAGGGACACCCACTCTCCTGCTCTCTCCATCCATAAAAAACACATTTCAATAGACACTACCTGGTGCAATAACTTTTATAAATCCCTAATTTCAAACAAGAATCATTATTTTTTCCATAACTCCAACCATGGATGGACATTAGTGAAAACCAAATGAAGTTACCCATAGAATATGTATCATTTATTAAAAGATTGTTTTGTATTATTTCTTCCACCACCACTTCAATAATTCATAAGAAAAATTTCTATAATAAATTCATTATCTTAGATATAATAAGATTTTATTATTTTAATTTTATAACTAAAATCCTTCACATATTCCATAAAATGGTTTGTAAAATCAATATTCGTGTAAACGGCAGACTATCGCCTCATGAACTAATGTCATATGATTTTCCATTACCAGATCTCATGGTTCGATGTTATGATATATCTAATTAATATATATAATATTTCTAAAACAATTATACCACTCATGTCAGTGTATCATATATAAATTATTTTTATTTTCCATTCTATAAGGGACATGAAAACGTCTCTCGTATGTACAAAGGACTACAACTTCGTGAAGTGACATGATTCTTTTCTCACTAACATTTTCAAGGAAGTTAACAACATTAAATGTAATGAATATATGTGATATAAAAGGAATAATTATTATATGAATGAAATATTATTCATTCTTAAATGATAATATATTTCATTTTCTTTCTTATATTTTCACACACAGAAAAATTATAGCATCGTTCGTGGAAATGTGGACTACTCCTTCAAGAGGCGTTGTGACTCTTCATTCGTCACCAAACCACATGTATGAAACATATAAGTATATTTAAATAAATATTAATTTATATATTATATTATCATAATTTAATAATTATAAAATATTTCTTATATATTTTCCAAAATTTTCATTAAAAAATTGAGACATTACGCAAGTGTACGCACGATATAACATCTTGATGATTGTAACTTATTAAATTTTTCAAAACTATAATTCTTGATAATTCAAAAAAAATATAATATATTTATAAATATAAAAAATATTCCATTTTTATTATTCAGGATATGTTTAAATAATTACCTCTTTGACAATTCTCAACCTACAAAATCCATTTTTTCACATAAGACTAATATGGTCAAAACATCAAACACAAACATAATTGATTAATTTAGGATACATAACAAGGTAATAAGTTAAATTTAAATAATAATAATAATAATTAATAACTTTCTAAAATAAATAAATAATTTACATAATTTTATTATTTATCAATATAAAGAGACACATGACAAGTCAGATTCAAGGTAAGTAAATTCATCTAAATTCCCATTCGTTGAGGCGTGTTTTTATGTTTTGAGAATTTGTTATTTTATATGGTTTATATAGAGAACCATTAACATGTTATATCATGAATTTATCTATACTAATGAAATTTAATGTTCCATTTAATTTTATTCATTAAATGGATTATTACAAAAGTGTTTCCCTAGTGATAAGGGATATTTCTTTTAAAAACCATATTTTTTTGTTTTTTCTTTTAGACTTTTTCTTTTCCATGTTGATGTTTTTTAAAATTATTTTATGAAAATTTATATATATATAATATTTATAAATTACAATTTAGTTAATTTTTTTGTTTTTTCCATGGATTTCAAAATAGAAAGTTTTACATGTTTTTTTATGAAACATTTTGACAAATGGAAAAATGAATGTTATCATAAGAATGTACACAATGTCAATGATTTTTTAGTCATCATTGTTATAATTTTATTTATCGATGACTTTTAATGATTTCATTTTCTCTTCAATAATAAACCCTTCACTTTTTTTTATTTTGGTATTGAAAATGGTAATTCAAAATAAAAAAGTAATTTTTGTATTGAAACTGGTTTTTTAATAAAAATGGTATTTCGAGATCCAAAATAGATATACATAAAATTTTAAAATAGTTTTATATATGGATTATTCCGAAAAGTGAAGAAATAAATATGTTATATTCGTGGTATAATACTTAATAATTATATATGGTAAACAAGTGCATGCAAATTATTTTGGGTTATACAATTATTGATTATATGATGGATACACCTAGACAGTTTCAGGTGATTCTATTATAACATAAACGATTCACGAACCCAGATAGAGATCCATTGAATTTGGTAATTTTAAATGTATTAACATGAATTAAGTAGGTACTTAAAAAAGGTTTTATATAATTAATTTTAATAGGATACATTTACTTATAATGCATGTTGAAAATGGGTTATAAATGTGATGCCATATGACAATAAAATAGTGTTTTAAATGTCATGTTATTGGTTTGTAATGGATTCCATTTGGAGAAATCTATGTTTTATTTTTCATGTAAAATTGTTCTAGTTCATAAGCTCAAATAAATCTGAAGATAATGGTTAATGTTATATGGGTTTTCATGATTTCATTAGACTAATGGTTCTCTTCACTTGTATATACCTTACTGAGCTTCTTATTCTCATCCCACATTTTAAAAATGTTTTTTCATAGAATATATATATGCGTAAGAGAATATATGAAGTCACGTTAGATGGAATGATGACTTTCCTTGAAAACAAACCATTATTTATTTTAATTTTTTTATATTATGAAAAATATGGATACTGATCAGATATGTCCACTTTTTATTATATTGTTTTTTATGTATTGGTTATATCAAAATTATATAATAATATAAACATTAATAGATTATAAAAGTTAAGTGAATAAATTTTTGACTTAAATATCATTATTATGTAATGTTTACGGTCATGTCCATATAGTTCGTATTAGAGGTCAATTTAGATGAATTTATATGTTATGAAAATTATCATAGAATGACTTTGAAATATGTTAAATTATGGTTATGTTGAGATCATATAGCATTTATAAATTACCATTTTCTTCATCTGTACTATCTTTTCATAGAATATTTTTCTATAGTTGAAATATAGAATTTATAGTGGGAAGGAACCAGGAGGAAAATATCCTACCAAATCAGCATCTCGAAATGGTTGGAATTGGAATTGAATTGTTTGTTGAAATTGTGGATCCTTTGATACATTATATAAATGGTGATGGTATAAATTCTAGATATGAACACAATATACCATGAAGGAACATGTCTATTATGGAGAATTTTATAAGGAAACATCCACTGTTATTCAACATATCATCTGAAATAGTGGTATTAACAGGATGAGTTACTTCCAGAGATATAATATTTGATGTCCTAGGATATTTGGAACTCTAAAAGAAAACTCTTTATGTTTATTATTTTGAAGGTGAAACTGATCAATGGTGGTCATTGTTTAAGAATACTAGATAGAAAGATGATACTAGTTCCATGGAATGGGAAATATTTAAGTATGTCTCCCATGATAAATATTTACCAAAGTTTTTTCAACTCTGTATATAAAAAAAATTCCATGAATTAGTACAAAAAGATAATCCTTATGTAGCTCTATATGAATAAAATTTCATAGGAAAAGATTGTTACGTGCCAAATTTTATTTGGAATAATAATTGAAATATTTAGTAGACTTTTTCATGGTTGGGGAAAATCTTATGAAGATAATTGGATGAATGATAATTCCAATTTTATTAGAATTTGGTTCGCTGTACTGAGAATTTTGTGATGGATTTTTATGACATGTATGTTCATTAAGATGAAAGTAATAAGAAAATGTCATCGTGGAAGTAAATTGAGATGAAACCAAATAAATATTGTTGAGGATAGTCCTAAAAATTTCAATGTGTATACAATAACATGTTGATGAATTTTTTATAGGATCTTGTGGGTTTTTTTAGAGGGGTCAGTTTAGATTCACGACTCATGACTATAAAGAAAGGCATCCTAAATAACCATTGAATGGGGTAACTAATAGTAATACATTGATGAGATGTTATAGTTGTGTTTAGTTGTGTTATTATGATAATATGTGTTTTAATTTAGTTCCACATGATGAATATAATCACAATTGGAAACATAATAGCATAGAAAAGACTTTATCTACTACTACTATTGATATTAGGACATCAAATAATGTGGTGAAAGATATGTCACCGAGGTATTTGAATTATGAAAATAACATTTTTTGATCATTATCGTCACATTCTTTAATTTATCTAAAATTTTAATTTACAATTTGAATATCACCACATAAAAATAAGATTGATCTTTTGGTGAAAATTCTAGGTGAAAAAATATTAGAGAAAGTAATATTTATTGGAATATTTCGACTATTATATGTGGGATGGTCTTTCCTGAAAATTTGGATTAACTAGCCCTATTAGAGATATATATAATTCTTAATATGGATTGAGTTTTAATTTTTCATATTAAGATATGATTCAGATCTACGATTATTTTATCAATAATTTCATTTATTTGATAACTTACCAAGAATCTGCGAAATTGATTTGTGTGGGTAGTGAATTTTACCCATATCAGGTTGTCAAAAATAGAAAAAATTGTTCAAATTATTTTTTATATAATAGTAAATGTATACAAGATTCTTGTTAGAATATTTTTCTGGTTTCATTCTTGATTGGGATGTTCCGTTTACTATTGAATTAGTACTTGATTTTAAGCCTCTTTCTAATCCCCCATATCGAATGGCTCAAGTTGAACATTTATATTTGAAAAATAATTAAATTGAGTTATTAGATAATTGTTTAATAAGACCAATAACTACACCACAGGGTGATCATGTTTTTTTGTTAAAATGTATGATGGGTCAAGAAGACAGTGCACTTATAGATCTTTGAATAATAGTGATGTTTAGAAAAATAATCATTATTATATAATTGATGATTTTTTAGATTATATATAGGGATCATAGTATTTTTAAAAGGATGTTTTAAGTTTGGGGGTACTTTCATATGAAATTTAATAAATAATACAATACAAAGACTATGTTTTGGACGATATATGGAAAATATGAATTTTTAGTTATGTCATTCGGTTCATATATTTCACATAATATATTTATGGACCTTAAAAATAGAGTCTTTAATGTGGTCTTGGAAGAAATTTTTGTAGGGTTTATTGATGAAATTTTCGTATATTCTAGAATTTATAATGAATATTAATGACAAATATGGATTTTTTTCCTACCATATATAAAAATAAACAATATGGCTAATTTAGAAATGGAAAATTTTGCTTGTAAAAAATTTAATTCCCTAGAAATATTATTTATAAATATGAAATAACAATTAAAAATTTTAAAATAAAAGCATATGATGAATGTACAAGAACCATAAATATACAAAATATTAATATTTTTCTTGGATTAGTGTGTTACTACCCTGGATATGATGAAAACATTTCTCGATTATCATTCCCAATGACTAAGTTAACTCAGAAATGATTTATACTTATTTGGATAAAATATTGTGATAATTATTTTGAGAAACTAGATATACATTGGTCAACGATCTACTTTTGGATATTCCTTCCAGAAATGGTTAATTTTTCATCTATAGATATGTTCATTAAAAATAATTTTTTGTTCCCTAATGAAGAATTATTAGATGATTGGTTACACTTCCCGTCAGTAGGGACCTCATGAGATAAATTAACCTACACAAGATCAAGAATTATCTAATGTGGTTTTTGATTTAATGTTTTTGAGGTATAGTTTATATGATGTAATGTTTCAAATATATATTGATCACAAAAATTTTGAAGTATATTTTCAATATAAAATAAATGAAGCTGAGATTCGAGAAAATGGTTTTAACAGATGAAGGATTATTATTTCTAAATTAATTACTATCTTGGAGAAAAAAACATTGTCTTCGATTATTTAATTAAAAAAATAATTCTACATTAACCATCTTATGTTTTTTATCATGACACTTGGGTTAATAAAATGATAAATTCTTTCCTATAATTTATGTATGTTGGGACATTCTCTATTTAGATTTGGTTTTCAGTTCATTTTAATTTTTCTAAAATCATTAAGAAACCTCATATAGAGGGAAATATTTCTAAGATAAGATAAAACCTATTAAGAAATGCAATTTTCTTGATTTTTATATTAAAGTAGATATTTTTTTATTTTAAAAAATATCATGTGTCCCTTATGATTCCCTATTGAATAATTTTTTTGAGCGAAGAACATAATTCTCTATTTTTTTTTCATTTTAGATGAACTAAGATATATAGAGACCATCAAAATTATTACCAGGTGGATGGAATGAAAGGGAATCCTAATGACTATAAGATGTTGTGTTTGAATTCTCATAAGTTCAAATCATAAAAAAAGTTACTGATGGGAATGAATCAACCCTTTTCAATGAAAAAGTAGAAATGGAAAAATATATTAATGTAATTAATGGAAGGATTTACAAATACATATCAATATTATAATGTGATTTAGGCAAATTTTGATTCAAAAACTAAATATACACATTTACATTCCAATCAAGATATTATATCCTTGGATCAACATTCACAACTATATCATAATGAGATAGTATGGGTACATAGAGTTCCTCTCTCCATTTTATCAGCGTATAATCCTAGGTTAACATCTAATTGTTTCAAAAGAAATTAGAAGTTTTTGGGTACTGACTAAAATTTAATTACAACTTTTCATCATCAATCTGATGGGAATTGAAAGCAGATGATTCAGACCATTGAATATATGATTCTTTTATGTTCAATATATTACCATGGAATTTGTGATCAACACCTTTCCATGGTTGATATTTCTTATCAAAATAATCTTCATTCTAGGATAATGATGGAACAATTTGAGTAATTATATAGGGATAAGTGTCGGACACCAGATTTCTAGGTTTTTGTATAAGAATGGAAGTTGATGGAACTAGTTTTGGTAGATTAAATTGTAGAGAATCGGAACTTTATTTATCAATATAGAATAGTGGATTAGAGTAGGGAAAAAAGATATGTGGAAAAATGGAGGAAATATTTTTCTTTTAACGTAGGTGATCATATCATTCTCAAAGATTTTCTCTTGATAAGTTTTATTTTTTTGGAAATAATGGGATGCTAAAACCATGGGTCATTAGACTATATGAAATTATTGATAATGTTGGATCAATTTCCTATTGATTTTCCTTACCTCTAATTTTATATCAAGTACACAATGTCTTTTATGTTTGAATGTTAATGAAATATCTTGTAAGATTCATATAATGTTTTGAGATCAAAAGTTGTTCATTTGGAAGAGAACTATTCTTACAAGGAACACCCTATTCAAATTCTTTACCATAGAGACAATGTGTTGCCAAATTATTTTATTCAATATGTTATAGTTTTATGAAAAAACAACATGGTTTAAGAGGCATAATGCGAATATAGAAATGGTATGTGGGAATGATATCCCAACATTTTTAATAGGTGAATAAAATTGGAAGTTTGAAATATATAAATGGGTTGGATAAAGAATCATCCATATTATTGAAATAATAAATCACTTGAATATTTATTTATATGATTTAGATAGTTATGTTAGTTATAAAATTGTAAAGTAATTATTTTTAATCAAATGTAAATAGATTTAACTAAATTTGTTATTTTATATGGTTTTATTTAAATGATTAATTTATAAATTTTATAATTTTAATCTATAATTATAAACATCACTTTTAAAATCTTAATATAAAAATTTACCTATATTGGAATTTTGTTTTTTTTTCATAATATTGATTTTTAAGGAATAGTAAAAAAATAAATTTTTTTTGTAAAAAAACTGTTCTTTTCAAAAAAATTATGTTTCATAAGATTCCCAAGTTTTTTAATATTATTTATATTAACATTAATATTATATACTTTTATTTAATTCAATTAATTACTTTTCAATAAAATTTATATAGACTTTTAGTTTATGTTTTATTTTGGTTTTGAATGGGTTTTTTCTAAAAACTATTTTAAAATGAATAATGTTTCTCCATTTAAATTAATAAAAAGAATCCCTAATGAGGATTTTATTTCTAAAATTTATTTATTTTCTATAATTATACATTTATTTATATTAATAAATTGGTTATTATCTGTCAAATAGTAAATATAAATTTGAAATTTTTATAAAAAAACACCACTTAAAATCCTACATTTTCGTTTTATCGGTATGTTTTGTTTTAGTGAATTTTTTTAAAATTATGTGTATTTAAATTGGTAAAACGGATTCTAAATTTTTAATACTAATAAATTATATTTTCTTATAATGTAAAAAAAGTTTCCCAAAATTAATTATGAAAATAATAAAAATTAATTACCGTAGTAAATATAAAAAGGATTTTTTAGGTAGGGATAAAACAAAATGGATTTCGGTTAGAATTAAAAACACTACATAAGAAGTATTTTAAAGTCTATAATTTCCCATTATGTGATCCTTTTTAAATGAAAAAAACATCGTATAATTCACTCTTTTCAACAATTAAAAGTGTGCAACTTATCTCACCTATAATAGGACACCCAGTCTCCTCTTCTATTAACACCTTCAAAATACATTTTTTTGACCAATACCTACTCAAATAAATTCAATAATTAAATT
The DNA here is from genome assembly GCA_963277665.1 of Viscum album. Lineage (NCBI taxonomy): Eukaryota > Viridiplantae > Streptophyta > Magnoliopsida > Santalales > Viscaceae > Viscum > Viscum album. The sequence goes on from OY728156.1 coordinate 1,805,325,014, forward strand.
ATCTCAACCTATGAACCATAGTATGGGATAAAATACAACCAAGGTAGGCCATTAGGGAAAACCCAAAGAAGTTACATTAAGAAGCGTTAAGGTTATTCAACTAGAATATTTATTTTATTTCTACAACTACCCCCCTTCAAACATTCATAAAAAATATTATATAACATCCTCAGTATCACTCTTATACATAGATTATATTTTTTTAGTTGAATAAACTGAATCCTTCTCCACTTCCATCAAATTGTTTATAAAACCTTCATTTATATTCACATTTGACTACCGCCTCAAGAACCACTATCATCCATTTTTACATTACCTCTATCACAGTTGGGTATTGTAGTAGATATAAAGTATATATATGATATTTATATTATAATTGTAATAATAGAGTCATTATATCATATATAACATTTTAAATTTCAATTTCATAGGGGATAAGATAACTTCGCTCGAGTGTATGGTAGACTACCGCCTCATGAAGTGATGTGATTCACTTTTCACTAACATTTTGCATGGAAGGTAATAAGGGTAAAAACTATTAATATATATTTATGGAATAAATATTATATTATTTTTATATTTATAATTTATAAAATATAGGATATATCATTCTCTTTATTATGTTTTTGTTCACTGAAGAATGATAAAGTCATTTTTGAATGTGTGGACTACCGGATTCACAAAGTGATGTGACCCTATTTTCATAACCATGTGAAATGGATAATGGATAATGTATATAATTATATTTATAGATATAATATGTTATTTATAATTCTATAATCATTTTATAAAGATAAAATATTACTTTTCACATTTCTATAATGGTCATTGATAAATGGAAATGTAGCTCATTTATACATACGACCTATTGTCACCATGATTGTAACATACCTCATTTATCAAAACAAACATTCATGATCAGTCAGAAAAGTAAAATTTATTTAAAAATATTATAAATATTAGAACATTATTATTTTTTATAGATTTAATAAATTATCACTTTTACCATAATCAACCTCTTAAATTAATTTCCGGTCGATAAATTGAATATGGTCAAAATATCTGGCATAAACATAATTAATTATGTAATTATATATAACATGAAAAAAATTTAAATTAAAAAATAGGAAATAACAAAAAAAATATCAAGAAAACAAATAAACAATATATTTAAATTATTCATGAAGATAAATACACATGTCAGAAGTCAGACTCAAGGTAAAAGACTTTATCTAAATTTAATTTCGTTGTTGCATATTTTGATGTTATGAACCTTTATTCTTTTATAAAGTGTATATAAAGACCTATTTACATGTTATATCTATAATTTAACTATTATAATTATATTTAAATTTTTTTCAATGTTATTATTTAATGGGATAATGTTTCAAGTGTTTTCTAGCTGATAAAGGACATTTCTTTTTAAAAAATCATATTTTAATGTGTATCCTTCCAAAAAATTATTTTACATGTCCTTATATTTTTAAATGATTCTAAAAAAATGTTGATATGAATATATAATATTTATAATGTAAATTTTATTAATATATTTACTTTATTTTTAATTTTTTATTAAGTAATCTTTTTATGTGTTTTATAGGAAACATGTTGACAAACAATAAAAGAATGTTATATTCATATTGTACACATTGAAAATGAAACTTTTCAAATAAATGTCCCTTAATTTATTTTTGAATTTGTTTTAATTATTTATGGTTTACACCAACTAAAAACCATTTCCCTTCACTAGGGTATTTTAATTTGGAAAATTTGTTTTAAAATGAAATGATATTTTGATATCCGAAATTTATTTTCACACGAGTTTAAAAGAGACATTAAAAAAATTGATAAAAAATTGAAATCATAAAAATGTTTTATTAATGATATGGTACTTGAAAATTATACATTCAAAACATGTGTGAAAAAATAGATCTACGTGTGACTATTATAGCTTATATGATGGGTACTCTTAGATAGAATCAAGAGAGCCCATTATAGATTAAATGACGGGAGTTCCTGGAAACTACTTCAGTGATTTAGTAATGTTCATTATCTTAATTGGAAAAGACAAGTGAGTTTCTAAAGGGTTATTTAATGGATTTTACTAGGATGTAGTTACTTCCGACATGGGTTTAAACTAGGTTATGAATGTGATGTTCAATGTTATGTAAAATTGTTTCTATTTTCTTATTATGTGTTTTTAATTGCTACATATGAGAAAAAAGTTATGGTGTTTTTGTGTAAATAAAATTTTATTTCATATTCTCAATTAACAATGAAGATATTGGTAAACATTATATGGGTTTTTCTATATTCACGAGTCTAATGGTTTTATTTATTTTTATATTCATTACTTTCCTTTTTATTCTCATCCTATTTTTTAAAAAATAACAGGATTTAAAGTTGGCTATGGGAGGTTAATATGTTATGTTTAAAGTCATGAATATTTTCCCTGAAAACAAATCATGTTTTTTTATTATGGGTAAAAATTATACTAATCAGAAGTGTCCAATTTTTTTATATGAGTTTGATATGTATGATTTATGGCCTAATTACTTGAAACTCTAAACCTAAAAAGATCCTTAAATGTAAAACAATTTAGTCATAACTTATATCTCAATATTATTTATTGTTTAAGGCTATATCCTTTTACAATACTCCAATGGAATCTAAGAGGAATCCTTAAAAACTATATAACTAAGAAATACTAAATTAAAAATTAGGATAAATGAATCCCTAGTTCATGAAGACCATTATTATAACACCATGATTTCATATGAAATATTCTTTATTTTTAATGAATTAAATATATTTTATAAACTGAATTACCTGAAACACCATGTTTGAACAAACCATAGAATTTCAGTAATTTAACTATTTAAAAGTGAACATTGTACCCTAATAGTAAAACATAGTGATATGAAAGGTAATTTTTTCATTTAAAATATTTATTTTAATGGTTTATATAAATAAAAAAATTAATCAAATAAGTACTTAATTTTTAAAAATTTCTTTATATGTTTTGAAAAATAATTTTCTAAAAAATGGTTTTTTAGCAATAATAAAATAATTTTTAATAGTTTAAAAAATTAATTTTAAAAATAAACATCACTCTTTAAATTATCATTTAAAAATTATATTATGTTTAATGTTTTGTATTTTACAAAAAAAATATATTTATATGAGAGTAGTTAAAAATACTTTTTTTATTTTAAAATTTATTTTTCATTTAATGAATATGTATTATTTGTTTTATATTTTATTTTTTTAGAAGTTTCATTACATCAATTATATTTTAATTAATTCATTTTATTCCATCTTGATTTTTTCATATGAAATTTTGATATAAATGTATTTTAATCCTTTTAACATTTTTCCTAGGAAAACCACTTACTTACCCCGTCTATAGAATTAATATGAAATTAAAATTCTCTAATTATGTATAAGATATTGGTAAAAATGGTTTCCTTATTTTAAATCAGTTTTATTTATATTATCAAATAATGATAACTTATTTTTTTAACTTAATAAATAGTAAAATAGTAAAAATATTATTTACTACGGTTAAATTAAAAATTTGTTTTCTGGGGGTTAAACTCAAAATAAGAGGGTTAAAAATATATTAAAAAAATATAAAACACACCTTGGTAGGACATGTTTTGACAGTACATATTCTAGATTCATGAATACTCTTATTTAGAACAATTTTTCCGTAGAAAAATGTTGTTACACATTTTTCTTTTCAAAAAATACAAGTGTGGCACTCAAGTCACTCATAAAAGGCAACCCCTTCTCCTCTCCTCTTAAAACATCCAAAAATATTTTATTCAAATAATATATTCCCAAATAACATCTTTTATTCCCTACTTCCATACTATATTCTTTATAAATATCAAAAATATGACTTATGCATTCTATTGGTGAAATCCAATAGAAGTTGTCTGAAAAAGAGGTAGTATCCCTAACTGAGCATTTTAATTTATTTCTTCCTCCAACTATTTTTTTTATTATTAATCCATTTTGATATAATAACCTACTTGTATTCCATAAATTATTATTTTTTTATTTTATTGGAAGTACCTACACAAATATTCTAATCTATAAAATGGGATACAAAATCATCATTTGTGTGTACAACGAACTATCGCCTAAGGAACCGATGTTATTTGCTTTCAATCACCACCTCTCATGGTTTTATATAATTATGGATTAATTTTTAATATATATATATATATATATTATTTTTTACTGAATTAATTATTATATCATATATACATTCACACTTTTCCATTCTTTGGGAATCTGACAACTTCGCTAATGTGTACGAAAGACTACAACCTCACAAAACGATGTGATTCCTTAATGATTTACATGGAAGGTAATAAGGATGTGTTTAATATTAATATTTTATATATATGGAATAAAATTTAGTTTTACTGTTAATATATTATTAAACTTTTTTTCATTAAAATCCTTTGTGAAAACAAAAATAATGATAAAATGTATGTATGGCATGCAGTCTCTAGGAACTGTGTATTTAAATTTCAATCTATAAAACATATGGATTAATATAAAATAAAATATATATGATATTTATATAATTTATAAAATTATAGATCTAATTGAACAATGATCCAAGTAAGTGGACAAACATTAAAAAAATCAAAACATACATGAAAATTAAAGCTATTACAGTACGAATCAATACGTTATCATGAAATGGTTAATAAACTGGTAATAAATGGTCACAAGAAAATAATATATTGCATGATATATATAATAACAATTATATAATAAATTTTCCACGATATTTTATTTATTATAAATGTTTTTTAATGTGTACTATGGAAGATGAGATTTAAGGTAAGTGATTTCTATCTTAGTTTTATTTTCCATGAGACACATGCAATATTGACCAAATGTTTCTTATATATAGTTACCATGAAATTATTTTATGATAATTATCCATAATATATGGGAATTTATTTATCTATATTAGGATCTTTATTTCATGAGGTTCATATTTAAAAAGTTACCAAAGCGGTAAGGGATTTTTGTCTAAATATTATTTCGTTGAAAAATATGTTATGTTATGAACCTACCTCATTTTATGAGGTTTATATACTTTTTCATTGACATATTATATCAGAAATCTAATTATTTTCCTGATATTATATGTTTTTTTATTAATTCATTTAGATTATGATTTCATGTTACCTAATTGGTGAGAGATTTATGTTATAATCTATTCATTTATCGTCATTGTTTATGATTATACTCCCAATGAGAAAATACTATTATATATCTCTAAATATAATTATTTATTTTATGCTCCTAATTTTATTTAATGAGAATAAATTATTTCCTATCATTTTAATATCATTATTTACTCATGGTTTTAAAATAATTTTTTTATGAAAAATCAGATTTATTTCTCTCTTTTGACAAAAAATATTTCTCCAAAAAATGTGTTTTCTAAACAAAATAAAAAAAATCACAATTTTTCAAATGATTTATTAATTAAATTTTTACCAACAAATTATTTTGAACATAATGTTTTGGAATTAATATTCATTTCATTTTCCAAGCATTGATTTTTTGGTCTTTCATGAAAAGTTGAATGTTATCATTGTTTTAACATGTAATGCGTACATGGAATTAGTTAATATCATAATGTCTATTTAAATTCAAGCATATAATTTTAGTTTTCATGGCTATTTTAAATGAAAATTAATTTCATTAGGTTTTATGTTTTATAAAATTTTTCTTCAAATAATAATGGCTATTTTTCTTAAGAATTGTTTTTAATGACTTTTGAAGATTCCTTTATATGTTTTCAAGGGTATTTTTAAAGAATGATATTTTTGAAACATTTGTGTTTCCAAAAGTGTTTTTAAAAGAAAAAATTCTATTTTACTCGAGATATTTTTCAAATTATGTTTAAATTTCATTTGTTATGCCTAAAAGGTAATTTTCAAAGAAACATATTTCTAAAATATTTCATGAAATTTTGTTTTAAAATGATAATTTTTGAAGAAAAGTTATTTTCTTCATGAAACGTTCTAAGTGATATTTAAAAATAATTTCCCATATATATTGTCATCATTTGATACTATTTTTCATTAATTGAGTTTTTATCAATGGATACCAATATTATTCTTTCTCTCGAACATATAATTTTATTATGACATGATGTTTACAAAACCCATTTTGCTTTGAAATGTTATAAAATGATAAAATACTTATGAAATCAGATTATTCTCATGGGTTATACTAGGTTGAAATGATTAAATGATTATGAAACCACTCTAATTTCTCTATATTATGATAGAAGAAAATGTTTTTGAAACCCATTTCATTTCATGGATTATTAAATGATTATGGATTTATGATCTTGTGGAACACATACATATGATTTTAATTATGTGATTCCATGGACCTATATCAATCTCTAATTCATTGGGAAAATATTCATATCTCAGGAGATTGACATTATTGGAATGGGTAGTGAACTCATTTTAGTAAGGTACTTTTTCTACTTTAATGGTATAGGGAGAGTACCATGACTACTATGATGCTTTTGGGAGTGAGCCCATTGCACTATTATAGCTTGGTAAATGATCCTTGACTGCAATAAAAAATAATTTCATGTGCTTCTGTATATTCCACAATTCCACATCATATTCCAATTTTATGCTCTTATGGATAATTTCATTTCATTCCCTTATGATCCATATCTTATGAACTATAAACATCTATTCCATGACTTAATATTATGATATTTCATCGTAAGGGTATGGTTTTAAAATATTATGTTCATTCTCTCATACAATATCTTCATGTTATTCTAACAGATCTCCATTATCTACCCTTACTAATCATCTAATATAAATCTTTATTATGTTTTTTATCCATAGGTTATGAAGAATTGTATTCTCTATGATATCTTCAAGAAGGATTTTAGTTCTGAAAAACTTAGTGAGTGATGATGTGGTTCACATATGAACCTGTTTTTTAGGTTTCTAAGTTCCCAAATGTAATATAACATTATGGTTCTTAGTTATGTGTTTGTGTGAAGTGATAAATTTTACTTGAAAATGAATTAATATTTATTTTTCAAATTCATGTTTCTTTATAGTTCATATCAAAGGATTTTTTTAAAATAACCATAGGAAATTGGGATGAGAAAACCTTAGTGGGATCCCTATGGACATATATAAGGATATGTATAATGATGAGTCATAGTATTGGAAATGGTTCATGAATTTTTTTAGTGAATAAAGTGATTGTTTTCTAAGAAATGACAAACTTGTATAGATAAGTCATGTTAATTTTGATTTCACATAGTGTTACCTTGGAGTAATAGTTTTAAATGGGAACATTGAGTTGTACAAGATTGTCACCAGGTTCACGAAGGATAGCCTTTATACACACCTAGTTTGACACTCCTAGGGGATATTATATGGAAGTTTAAAAACTATTTACAAACCATATTGAATAATTTAAATAGATTATGAATATGATTGGACTAGTATAAACTAATGGTTTAATAGATTAAAAATATGGTGTAATAATTCAGACATCCAAAAAATTAGTTTTCTTTATTATGGGGTTCCCAAATGTTATTATTATTTCTTACACTATTTTTCTAAATTTATTCAATTGATGGAACCTAAAATAGAAATGATAATTCTAATATTGATAATAAATACAATGATTTTCTGCCTGTGTCGGAAAATTTTATGGGAGATATAATGAAAAATATTATATATATAAGTTCACACAACATTCTCATGAAATGAATCAGGCTGAACATCTAGAAGAGAAATGTAATGATCCAACGTTTTATCTATAAAAAGTACCTTATTATAATTATTTATTTATGGTATAATCATATAGAGAAAATAATAAAATATTTATAAAGGATGAATGAATGAAATAAGAAGCATTTATATAAGATCAATAACATATACCAAAGGAAAAAAATAACCTGACCTTTAGAATATTAACATGAACTTTTTGAATAGTAATCCAGAAAATCGACTAGTAACCTAACCAATGAATATATAAATTAAATTTATACATCATATAAGTGAAAATATGATATAATTATATCATAATTTAATTAAATAAATATTTTAAAAATTATTTATTAAATTTTCATATAAACTACATCATGGTCAATCCATTAATGGCGATGGAGACTACCCTCCACCCCTAATGGTGATAGTCGATAAAGTGGAACCTTCTCCTATGGAGGGGGAGGGACCTCTGCCTTCGGAAGGGTAATCCTAACCTTACTCACTTGTGACCTTCTATAACCCTATTTTTATTACTCTCTTACCCATGGTCCTAATTTTCCCTAAAGTCTCAGATTTCTTCAATGATATTCTAAAACTCTCCATCTTGCTCTCAGAATTCACTGACGCTTTTAATATTTTAAATTTGACACTGATTTAATACTTCAAACAGTTTAGACCTTTATTGGATGCTTTTGAATGTAATATTTTTAGTGCTTGGGGATTACAGTAGTGCACAATGGTTTTCCCCCTCGACAAAAAGCAAATGATAATTCATTTTTCTTTAGAGAATGAATTAATTCTAGCCAAGACGAGAGCCCCCTAGAGAAGAAATGAGTCCCATTATTCCTATTCCTATTGATCATAGACTTTTAATTAATCTGTGACACCCTAAAAATTGTGATTTGGATATGGTTTAATAAAATCCATTTCCCTTTTTAGAGTCATTCAATTATTCAGACGCTTGGAAATCTGGTTGACCGGTATTTATGTTCTGACAATAGAACTAGATTTGTGTGCAGCTATATCTCACTAAGAATTTGTGTATAGGTTGATGTCTCAAGGCCAACAACTAAATTAATTTTGGTCAATATCAGGGAAGAGTTACTCTATAATCAATATGCGGTGTTTGAATCTGGGAGTCACTCCCATAGGTCATGCAAAATATTCAGCCTTTTGATATAGGAATGTAGGCATAAGATTCAGAATTGTGAACTGTAAGGGAATGAATGATATATAGTTGTTTGTTAACATGTTAAGGGATGTAGAAGAAAATGTTGTCGTATCCAATGCATAAGGATTATTCTATACTTCACTACTAGTCTCATTAATTTACCCAGTTTCTGGAGATCTTCTGCAAGGGTTTTCAAGTGATCGAAATTCTTCCGGATTTATACATCATGGAAATGTTGCGTCTATGAGAAGCATGGTGCAAGAAGAATATTATAGTTCTATGAAGATAGAGAACACTAGATTTAATTATTACAAATGGTAGGTGATTAAGGCTCTGGGAATTTAGATTTACAATGGTGGGAATCACTTATGTATAAAAAGAATAAGAAAGATACTCTACTGAAGAGATATAAAGTTGACCCCATGGACTTAGACCATGAAATTCAACATAATTTGATTGATAATAATAGAGAATCCAAATATTTGGTGTGGGAAGATCATCATTCATTGATGACTACTGGTTGATGATCTAGGTGTGGAAAGAATGGAAATCCACCTAGAAATTTTCCTGCTAACTTATAGAAAAAATCCAAGTAGTGTAATGAATACTACAACCTACCCAACCTTATTGTGACCAGATCAGCTAGGAAATTAATGATAACAGAAGCAGAGTCTAGGATCACGCCTGTAGAGGTTCATATTTTTAATATACGAGGTCCATATACACCTTATGATGATGAGAAGTTTTGACTGGTTGTTCTTTTACATTTGAAGGAAGATATGTGTGATGAGATTTCAACATAAATATTTCTAGGGTGGATATAGATATAATATATTAAAGATATTTTAGAGTTTCTATCAATCAAGTCCAATCTGATCAAATTGACAAGAATGATCAGATATTGGCACATTAAATCAATGAGGTGAAAATTAATTTTGAGGAATATATTCATATTTGGTACAAGATAATCAACCATTTCAATGATCTCATCAAGAACAATACGGAGAGGCGTGCAACTTTGCTGGAATTGGGTATTTAGAGGGTCAGTACCTCGAATAATTTAAGATTTATTTTCAATTATTTTGTTAGTTCTCTTTCTATTTGACGAACTTGTTTCATGGAATGCTTGGTTTCCTACTGTTCTCTCAAAAGTTCTATGGTAAAAAAAGAAATTAACAGTAGTGTGGTTATTTTTGTAAGTCATAAATATTTAATTAAATATTATAACTTTTTAAAAACTTTAAAATAAAAATTAATTTCAAAAAATGTATGGATAAATATTTATTTTTATGTATCATTATTATAATATAATTTTATGAGACATTAGATAATTTTTCAAAGTGATATAAAATCAATTATAATATTAAAATCTACAAGTGTGGATTAAATAACTTTTTACATAAAAATTAAATATCTCATTTTAGAACTTTGTTTTTTAAATTTTTTTTTATTTTTGAATTATACACATCAATAATTGGTTAGGGTGATTTTTTTTGGATTTTTCTAAAATACTTGAATTTTGGTGAATAGTGAAATATTGTAATTTAGAATTTAAGTAAAAAAATTATTTTTTGAGTCATATTTGAATAATTAATGATGTAATTAACCATTTAATCTAACTAAAATGATCTAATTACTATATTTAGTCTCATTAATATAAACTATTTCTTTTCTTGAGAAACATTATAATCTTAAGAATTACATAATGAGAAAAACATCCCTCTCCCCCACTATAAATATCATCCCTCACCACATCTTCTCTTCACAAATCTCATGACTTATGACTTATCAAAATTATACTCAAATATACTCCATATCCCCTTCCCCATATCCTAGAGCTTTTTTTATTACGAAAGGACCCAAACCAATCCCCTGTGGAGGCACTCAAAAAGAAGGAATCAAGAGGTAAAACCCTCTTCATTTTCTTTTAATTTCTTTCTCAAGTTCCTTTTTTTATCTTTATATTCTCACCATTCCTTGTCAAAATGGTGTGATAACTACCGTACCTTTCATATAATAGATTTTTTATTTGATAATGGAGTAATTCATCATCATATCTCTTTCCCACTTCTTTTATACAAAAAAATCAAACACCATTCCTGATGTGTTCATTTTTCACATTCAAGGATGATGAAGTTATCAATTTACATTATTATCTTTATTGATGTCCATTAAACAATTTTTATGTTCAAAACTTGTAATAATATATTTATTATATCTTATATAATCTTCTTTAATCATTTTTACACATGATGTTAATTTATAAAACAAAATAAATATGTTATGATCGAAACTCGCAAAAATTACCCCAAATAATTATCATTAACTATGTATCTAATTATTCATACTAATTCTATAAAAACAAATGACATATAAGACAAATTAATCGTATTTATGGTTGTTAATGACATATAAATTCAATTGTTGATAATTAATCCCAATTTAAATGAACTTCCTTACATGTATACATGTAAACCGATCATGAACACCAGGGAAACCAACAATCCCAAATAATGAAATTGAACCGCTTAACCCATCAAATAAATAAATGAAAAAAAGTATAATAAATCAAATAAATTTAGATATGTTCATTTCCTTATTAATTAATGAATCTAATTTTATTATCCAAGAAATTAAGATCAAGTGAAGAACACCTTCAAATTTACGGTATGTCATTCTACCCGAACCTCCATCATTCTTTCGAGTTACTCTTCCTCTCTTTATACTAAAATGAAATTATATTTATTTTTATTTAAATATTCTAAATTATGATTACATGTTCCAATATCTAGTATCAAGATCGAATCATCCTTATTTTTTGAGTGTATACATGTTTTTAAAAGGATCCTTACTCAATTATTCCCATTAAGAAAACCCAATATAAGGGAACTTGCTAAATTTTTACCCTATTTAAAGTGAACAGTATAATCTATTTTAGAGACCATTATTCTTTTAAAATCACTCATTTTATTATGAAAACATTCATTGTTCAATTATGGGGTTATATAAAATAGTATTCACTTTTCTGCTTAAAAATCTCTTTAATATTTTTCTTAAATCGCACTAAAATGTTTTATCGCTAATGTTTCTTAAACACCATTATTACATGTATTCAATTAATTTTGAAATCACTTATCATGATATATGATTTTATTACCTTATTAATTTCCTTGTATGATTTAAATCATTTCTTTCAAGGACATGATTGTGATATTCCCATATGTTATACCTTTTTTATAGGATTATGATACCCAATTCTAACCATGGTAACCATTATGTTTATGTTTGATTCCTTATGTATTTTTCATCACGTCGAACACATATTTCATAAACATGTTATTATTGGTGCTCCTAGATACTACTCTAATTCATTGAGTAATGTTTAATCTCATGAGGCGTTATGTGAAACGGTCTTAGTGGATAGCCTTGACTAGTGATCTCTGTGCAACGATCGTGGTGGTTTTTCTTGACTCGGGCTTCTATATGTTTAATTAACCTTGCCTCATTATAATGTCATGTTTTATGTTTCTTTAATATTACTAATATTACATGATTATATGATCCCATATTATATATTTTATTATTTGTTATGTCTAATATTGTTTCATTCCTTCTTATATCATTATGTCGTCCCTTCTATCCCATTTCATGAACTTTATTCTTATATTTATCCCCTTTCTAGTATTTTATCTCATCCTTGTGTTCATGTTATTCCCATTTTATACTATTAGGATGTAAGAGATCAATGGAATTTTGGAGCTCATAATGGATGTCATGTTAATAAATGTTTTATTTATCCCATGTTTTCAGTTTTATGTAACTAGTCGTCTAAAGACACTATAATTTATGATTATTCATAGGTAATTTTAGTGTTAATTATGTTTTAAATTATGTAATGATATATATAAATGTATTGGGTATCTATAGTTGGTGTCAAAGGAATACTTTTTGGATACTAGGAATAGATCACTTTAGTAAGAACCCTACAGATAAGACTAGGTTTGAGAAAACATCCTTAAATTTTTGTTAGTATAGAGTAAGTGGTAAAACAAGAAAATACATCCATGTATAGAAAATATATGTTTATTTTGTTCTAGAATAGACTTACCTAGGAGTATCAACTCCAACAAGTTTTTTGGGTCATGACATAGGGTAACGTGGTACATGACAAGGGCCTTACTATAAAGCTGGTTTGACAATCCCGAGGGATATTCTTCGGTAAATTCTTAATCTCATTATGAACCATTATTTAGGGAATAAAAAATCACATAAGAATATATGTTAGGAAATCGATCATGGATAACCCAGACTGAAACCTAGGAAATCACAAGTTAAGATATAATTTTCTATTTATATTTTATCCTTTTATGTTTAATGTGTTTTATACTTATTAGGTAAATATTCAATCCCCCTAATTGTTGCTTATTTTTTATAGTTAATGATTGTAAATATAATAATTGGTGATAAAAATAAATTTGATAGGCTATGTAATGATTTCACTAATGATTTTCTAACTATAATGGAAATGTGTTCTCATAACGTTGTGACAACACTTTATCTACTAGATCAAGTTATGAATAATAAATTGAATCGTGTGGAATTACCTCCTCCTCCAAGGAAAGAGAAAGTTACCATAAAATAATTCATGAGGAAAAGGAATCTCTTGTTTAGTGGATCTCTAGATCCCCTCCTCTTAGAATAGTTGATTAACTTCATTAAAAATATATTATCTTTCCTCTAGTTCTTAGAAGAAGAGAAAGTTGTGCTGGCAGTTTATCGTTTGGATGCGGAAGTTGATCAATGATGGAAACTGATAATAAATACAAATTACAAGGAGGTAATTGATTCCATGGATTGGGAGGAAATCAAGAAAATGTTTTTCAAAAAATATTTTCCCCAAATTCACTAACTCAAAATGGAAGGAGAGTTCCTCTGACTTAAGCAGAAGGAATATGAGTGTATCAGGGTGTCTGAAGAAAACCTTACAAGGCTTGTAAAATACGTCTCTTACATTATCACGAACACTGAAATCAACATGTATGGAATATCTAGTGGACTACTGTTAATTATATAAAAAAACATTGGTGATTTGAGACTTCAATAGTTATGAGGATATTTTTCGTTGTATTTTCATGGTTGAAATGATGATTGGAGACACTCAAAGTTATCATGGTCCCTTTGAAAAAATGGATTATTGAGGATAATTGTAACATCCCAATTATATATAGATTAATACATTTTTATATCTATTAATATTTTTGAATTTAATATTAATTTTACATTAAATGGTTCACTTTTTCTGATATCGTACTCGATATGAAAAAATGGGGTTTTCCCAAATCTTAAGTTTCACACGACATTGTGTAATACTAAAAAATAATATATTATTGTTATTATTATTGTAAATGGTAGTTAATTCCAAGCTATTATATTGGTGGGAGTGAATAGAACTATATACAATATGATTATACATATTTTTGAACAGCTTTGACATTTATCCAATGAATTTTAGTGGCTTAAAATGGGAATGAATCTAATTTTAAACATAAAATAGTCTAATATTTTTTAGAAAGGTCATTTTACCGCCTTTTAATGGAGAACCATTTTTTAAAATAGTTTTTTCCACTTTTATATGTTCTATTTGAATAAATAAAATTCCTCAATAGTAGCGGGACATCAAAATTTAAATTGGTAATTTTTTTTTAATTTTCTGATAAAGTTCATCTTTAATGAAAAGTGAAAGATATAGTATATTAATTCAAAATTTACTTTTAATATGATTTATTTATATAGTTAGATTGTTATTTTATCAGTCTAAATGTGTAATTGGATAAATTTTTTATCATTTCATCTAATGTGGGTCATTGGAAATAATATCATTTTTAAATTAGATATAAACACATTTCAATCTATTGATGTCCCAAACCATCCCCCCAGGGCCTATTCCATGACTACCCCAAGCCCATCTCTAGAAAGCCTAGGGCGGGCGACTAGTGCTGAAGGTGTCAGCCTGTATGTGGGAGGAATTTTCCTGAGCACCTATACACACACACACACACACACCCATATACATCCCAACACACTGAAAGGGGAAAAAAGTATACAAAAACAAGACTGAGTACAATGTACAGATGAAAGAAAGTGGTCCAGAATACAAACCCAACAAAAAGAATTGAAACAATAAAGTACAAAAAGGAGCTCTGATGTCCATCCACTGAAAAAGCCACCTAAAAACAATAGTAGTGAAGATACTGGATACCAAAGTAGTATGTCCTGTCTGCCTGGTCCTACTAGGTCCCACATGGTCCTAGGACACCAAGTCCACCATTGAATCATCTACCTGTCCGGTCTCACTGGGCTCCACTGGGCCTCGGTTAACCAAAGTCTCTATCGAAGCATCGATCATCAGCACGAGACACAACACGCATGGGCAGGGCCCGTGCAATGGTGAGTAATATGAAACTGAGTAGGGACCCCAAAAAAAAGAAATACCCCACAAAAATCCTAAAATTAATGTA
This sequence comes from Viscum album, assembly GCA_963277665.1. Taxonomy (NCBI): domain Eukaryota; kingdom Viridiplantae; phylum Streptophyta; class Magnoliopsida; order Santalales; family Viscaceae; genus Viscum; species Viscum album. Next base: position 1,805,340,505 of record OY728156.1, read on the forward strand.
TGAAGCACAAGAAAGCACACAACGGGTATACATTTAGGGTAGTGATAGAAGAATCATCAGTCACATCATCAAAATCCTCGGCTATTGGGGAACTTCTCCTCTATCAAGTACAGTGGGATTTCCTTATCACACAGATCTGCTTCCCCGTAACCTTGGATTGATATGGTACTCATCCCTGATGAGTACCGTGGGTATGATGGGTCATACAACACCGCTCTTCACCATGGGCCCATCAGGTCATACAAAGTTGCTTCACACCTTTTCTGAACTAATGTACTCTTTCTATACAGTACCTTGGTTATTCCAGGTCACACAGAACTGATCCCCACCATGGTCTTTCCGATTCACATAGATCCACATTCCACTAGGCCATCGTCGAGTAGTCTTATGGTCTCAGCCAACTACAGGGTTTCCTACATAGAGTCCTTGAGGGAACCGCTCATAAACCCATTATTTTCATCAAAACATCCATGAAATTCACCACAATGAATTAAAAATAATCTCCCTTATCTAGAGGTTCCAATGAAAAAAACATCTCATCAATTGGTCGTGTGGTTTCCAAGATATGGGCGTTTTAGTAAACAGGGGGTTGTTTGCGATGGGGCCTGGTCTAACCCGGACAGACTGACCCAACCAACTCGGCTCAGGGGTCCCACATATCCTGGTCTAATTAGAGGGACTCGACATAACCTAGTTTGGGATGGGGTCGGTCTAGTCCGGTTGGGCTAGTGGTCCAGGCCCAATAGGCCTCGTTGGACCCGGCCCAGTTTGGCTGAGGGTGCAGCCTACAAGGTCACCCGATGAGTAGGTCTAGTCCGGCCTAGCTTGAAGGGCGTGGGTCTGGGCAATCATCATGGGTCTGGCCCTCAAGGTCATAGTTCCGGCCCGCTGGGCTGCGGGACCGGCGTGGCCTACTGGGTTGGGGGGCACAACACACCACCCTTAGCCATGTCTCCCCGGGGACAGACTGGTGGTGCACCACTAAACCATGATGCGACAGTAGAGCCATGTCCAGATCTAGCTGGCCCCGCAGACATGGATCCCCTCCAGATGCTATCTACGGACTGCGACACATCTCCTCCTAGGTGGCCCAGACGCGGGCCACCACCTCAATGCGATGCCCGACACAACGTCACCCGACCACCACGACATGTCGATAGGCACACCAGCTCCACCACCCCGGTTGCCACTGTCGGCGCACCATAGGCCCCTTCCATGGGCCACCATAGTTTCTTTGATGATCCCTTCTCTAACTCGTCTGCACCAAAGGGTCCCTTGGGTCACTGCCATCCATGATCAGGCCCGAGAATCTAATTTTCAACACTTTAAGAATGGAACCCCTGAGAATGCCTTAGCGGAGGTGCTCAGTCTTTGTTCATGTTGGCCTAGTCTCTCCGTGTTAGAGGTTAAAATCAAGGGGGAGGTTCAAGGATTGAATTTCAACCATTTCATGTAAGGTTTGAATCTCGGATAATAAATCCACAAGAAAAGTCACCCTCCCGCATAAACGTAAGAATCGTGGATCAACCTGTCCATGGATTGATCCATGTTCACCATTTCTAGAAAAATAATTGCGGGGAATAAAATTGAAATAAAAATAAAACCCCTACATCTTTGACATTTGATACCGAAGTGTTCATCCTTGTGAGTTTAAGACATCAACATCATAACTTCCGGCTCCATTCTTCAAGGTTTATTGAAGTCGGTGAATTCTTAGAAGAATTTTTCGTCATTTTTCATTGGAGAAAAATTCCATATGAGATTAGTTAGAGAGTCACCAATGTTTACTTTTGTCATCCGCAACATTGAAAATAATTAAAGAAAACATGACGCAACATTTCCGTTAAGATGCGACGTCGCGTTATTACACTGTTTCATTTATGAAACAACATCGCTATTTTTCTCCCTATATTGTATTGTTATGCAATGTGGTACGGGCTATTAATGATCCCCATTAATATTACTCATCAACGATTTTTCACCAAACCACATCATCGACGTCCACTACTCAACAGATTAGAAGGAATATAAAATAACATTATAAGTTATTTTATTATTTTTCAGGAAATGTGTAAAAATAAACATTTCGATTTGGACCCTGATGGCTGAAATTAAATACATTCTAAGAGAATCCCATCATTCTAAATTCATAGGTTTCCTCATATTATCGATCCAAGAAATTCTTCAAATTTTTAAAAAATCCACATGTGTGTTTACTGAACATAACATAAAAAAGAGTTCATAATTCTATTCAGGGCTCTTCAAGCCTCGAAATCACATGTCATCAGAGTGTGCATTCTCAGAATAATTCCATTTAAATAAAAAAATAACACATAATTTATGATATGTTAAATTATCCCCACCTTACAGTATTACTTCCTAGAAAAACAAAATAAAAACTATACAAAAAGAAGGGGGCACTTGGAATGAATCTGAGCCTCTCACTCCCATGTGCTCTCCTAGAGATTCTCATGATGCCACTAAATTCACACCATAGGAATCAACCTACCAAGTAGATCCCAGACATGTTGATCCTCTATCCCCACCAAGAACGTGAAAAAGGTCTACCCATCATCAATTTTATGCTCACCCCAATTGATGACGTAGGATGGGTCATGCACATATCTTCTTAGCTACGACTCATGGAAAACATCAAGCACCTGGTGCATCTATGGGGGATGTGATAAGTGGTACACCACCACGCCAACTCTTTTCTGGATCTGAATGGGTATGATGAACCTCAGAGATAGCTTGTCACCCCTACCAAATCTCTATAACCATTGTCGGGGTGAGATTTGAAGGAACACATAGTATCCCTCAAAAACACCATGGGTTTTTATCTCTTATTAGCATAAGAAATCTTCTTTCTCTATACAGTCCTCATCCACTCCTGGATGATCTTCACCTTCTCAGTGATAGCCCATACCACCTACATAATAATGAGTGCTGACTCCCCTAGGTCTGCCCAACATATGGTAGATCTGTAATGTTGCCCGTACAAGGCCTAAAACAATGCCATGCCAATATTGAAGTGGTAGATATTTTTGTATGAAAAATCCACCAGTGATAGGTGGTCCTTTCAACTAAAACTAAATTCAAGTACACAAGTACGAAGCATGTCATCCTGGGTCTGTATGGTTCGATCCATCTGACCATCCATCTAGGGATGAAAAGTTGTTCTCAAATGCAGTTGTGTCCTGAACACCTCCTGTATACCCTTCCACAACTAAGATTTAAAGCGGGTGTCATGATTCAAGACGATCATCAAAGGTACCCTATGAAGCCTTACTATCTCTTGAACATAGAAGTGTCCCAGTCCTCTACCGGTCCATGCTTCTAGATGGGTAGGAGGTGATCTGACTTGTTGAGTCAGTCAATGATCACCCAAATAGAATCATGGACTCTGGGCATATGTGGTAACCCTGTCATGAATTCCATCATGATACCATCCCACTTCCACTCTGGTACCTCAAAGGGTTGGTCAACCCTACAGGAACTTGATGCTCGGCCTTCACTTGCTGAGAAGTGAGGCATCTTGAAACAATATCGGCCACCACTTTCTTCATATCTAGCCATTTGTATTGGAATTGGAGGTGCTGGTACATTTTCCCTACTACGGGATGTACCACAAAGGGGGATGTATGGAACTCCCTCAACACCCCCACCCCCCCCCCCCCCCCGCAACATCACCGGTACTACATTGTGCTCTCTGAAAAGGATGGTGTTCTTTCCGCCTATCAAAAATCCATCATGATCCTATCCTGATGATAACTGATCACATTGGGCATCACAGTCAACATCCACTACTTTTGCCTCCCTAACTCACTGTAAGATTAGGGGATTAACAATCATCAACCAAAGGTAAGTTTCTCCACCATTATCCACAATGGATTTCGACATTGTGGATAACATATCTACTACCTCACTGAGCAGCCGCAAACCGGTCCTCCTGCTGAGTGCGCCTTCCATCAAGTTCCCCTTCTCTGGATTATTGACTATCTCAAATTTAATTTTTCTGGAGGAAATATATCCATTGCCAATGTCTCAGGCTCTCGTCATTCTGGGAGAAGATATAATAGAGAATCTTGTGGTTGGATTAAACTATAAACCACTCACCCATCATGTAGTGTGACCACACATTCATGGAAAAGACCATTACTGCTAACTCCATGTCATGGGCTGTGTAGTTATGCCCATGGTGCCTTATCTAGTGATATCAATAGGTGATCATTGCTTGTTCCTGCATCAGAACACAACTCAGTCCGGTGCCTGATGTGTCGTAGTAAAATACATACCCATCACCCTCATCTGGTAGTCTCAAGATGGGGGCTCTAGTCAGTCTCCGCCTCAGCTTCTAGATTTTTTTTGATATTTCTCCATCCACAAGAAGGGGTTTCCCTTCCATTTCAAAGCCAATAAGGGTGATTATACTCTGGATAAGTTGGGCATGAACCTCCGATAGTAACCAGCCAACCCCAAGAAGCTCTACACCTCAGTCACACTCTTAGGTGGCTCCCAAGAAAGCATTCCTCTATCTTCACCAGATCCACATCAACTCTATATTCTGAGATGATGTGTCCCATAATGTGGACTTCTCAAAAACATAACTAGAACATCGAGATCTTTCCAATAATCTGGTTCTCTTAGAGTGTATCCATGACAATTCGTAGATGTGTAGTGTGCTCCTACTCCGATGCTGAGTGCACCAAGATGTCATTAATGATGACCATGAAAAACCAGTCAAGGTAAGGCTGGAAGATACTTTTCATGAGGCCCATGAACACTAATGGGGTGTTGGTCATGCTGAAAGGTATCACCATGAACTCATTGTGTTCGTACCGGCACATGAAGGTTATCTTCGGTACATCCTTGTCCCGTACCTGAAGTTGGTGAAAGCAAAATCTGTTATCTATCTTTGATAACCACTTATCTCCCATCATCTAGTCAAAGAGGTCATCAATTATTAGTAGTGGATACTTTTTCTTCATGGTCATCTGGTTCAGGTGCTGGAAGTCCACGCACAGCCTCAAACTCCAATATGTCTTCATGGAAAAAAGTACTGGGACTGCCCATGGTGAAACAATGGGCCTTACGAACCCCTTACACTGCAAGTCATCTTGGTATATAGTAAGCTCACGGAGATCCATGGCTAGCATCTGATATGTTGGTGTGGATATTGGTGTTATCCCGGAGTACATGTCAATACAAACGTCTACATACCTACGAGGAGGTAGTCCCAGAACATCCTCATGAAAAAAATCCTAGAAATCGTCCACCACTATATGGAATATTGGACTCTCCTCATCCACTAGACTAAGGGTGAGTCTAGAAGACTGGTGAGTGATTGGTTGAACCCTCCTACGAGAGAGTCTCTCCTGCGTTGCAAGGGTTTTCTTTTCCCCGGTGAAGAAAATATGGTCCCATCCCCACGGACACACCACACTATATGCCTAAAACAGTCTATCTGAGCATGGACTATGGATAACCAGCCCATACCCATGATGATGTCCTAAGGCCTCAATGCCACTACTAGGAGATCCCAACTGAAGCTCTCTTCAACTATAGTTAGATCACACTGTCAGAACCAGTGTGTAATCGTCGAGTCATCTCCTGTAAGAGTCTCTAGAAATAAAGATCGACCCAATGACTCCACCAGAATATATGAGCTCTGAAAGAGAGTCGTGTAAAGGAAGCAGTGACTATAACCTGTGTCTATAAGTATGGTAGCTAGGGCGGAGAAGAAATAGATTTTACCTCAGATCATCTCTAGAGTTCTGTGATCATAATCCTATGTTACCTGGAGTTGATCTCACCCCTGTCTGCCTACTTCTTGAGGATAGGGTGGACCACATGGGGGTGGTTTCAGTAACACTTCACACTGTCACACACAACCTACTATATGGCCAGCTCCCCTTCCATGTTGACTGCCATGCATACTTCCTCGCTCGAACCAATGTTGTTGCGTCGGCGGCCCCTCAACCGTCTGCTGGTCATCTATACGGCAGGTTATGCAGTCACATTCCATGGGTCCCTTTCCACAATATGTGAAGCACTAACTAGTTCCCTACTGACTCCCCCTAGACTGGGTGCCCCACACATTCAACCCTATATCCTGGGGTCATCCTCTGAATGATCTAGCCCGTTTTGGCTCACATGTCTATTGTCTGCTTCTTGTAGAAGACTCTGCCTCCTAGGGCCAACTGGTGGTTCTAGATGTTGGAACATGATCCGTGACGAATCTCTCTAAAATTATGGCTCTCTCTAGCACACCAACCAGGGAACAGATGATGAGAGACAACACTTATTCCCTCATCTCCTTCCTGACTCCCTAATAGAATGATCGATCCTTGAAAAATGTTCTCACACCATGTCTATGGTGTAACGCGAATGTTCCATGAACCATATAGAGTACTCGTCCACTATCATGCTACCCTGCTAAAGGTGAGGTAGCTCCTGAATGCGTACAGAGTGCAAGTTCATGTGAAAAACTCCTCCCAAAAAAGCTGCTCGAAGTCTGAATAGGAGAGGGTCACGTCCTCGTGTGTCTGGGAGGTTAAGATCCACCATCTCCCTATCGATCCCTAGAAAAGGATTGTTGCCAATAATTTTATCTATTTAGGCAGTGTCCTCACTATGCAGAAGACCAACATCACAAACTCTAGCTAGTCCTCAGTGACCAGAGGATCTATCTCTCCCCAGAACCTGGGAGGTCTCTGTCTCTGAAACTCATGTAGGGAACTGAGCCTACGAATGTCCTCTTCCAGAACCACCAACACTAGATGCTAACCATATGGTGGTGGTAGAAGTAGTGAACCACCTTATGGTTCCATCTCTAGAATGGGTCCCTAAACAGACACCTCATCACTAGGCGGGCTATCCTCATGAACTCATATTGGGATCCCAGCTGGTCGTCCACATGGAGGCTTCCTGAGATAGATCAGGATGTACCATTGTCAGAAAGATATAAATGGTGAGATTAAATTTATTCAATAGAACATAAGGATACAATTATGCGACCATTGTTTCCATGTATTAATCCGAAAATCAGAATTCATGGTCCTAGTATATGGATACGTCAGCCGCTACAACAACACTGGACTCCCTAAATCTGAAAGTTGGACTCGCAACACCTAACTTAGTTTCCCCAAAACAAAACAAAAACTCTCAATGATTTGTGATGGAAGTATTTCCCTTTGATAAAACATTGACATGACCCTTCCCCCCAGGGCCCATGCTTTGACTACCCCATGCCCGCCTCCCAGAGGTCAGGGGCTGGCGACTAGCACCGAAGGCGTCAACCTGAAAGTGGGATGCATTTATCTGAGTACCTATATGCACAAAAAAGCCCAAACACATCCCAAAACACTGAAAGGGGAAAATAGGTATACTAAAACAAGACTGAGTACATGGTACAACTGAAAACAAGTGCACCAGAATAGAAACCCAACCAAATGTTCTGAAGCAGCCAAGTACAAAATGCAGCTCTGATGGCCATCCAGAGAAAACCCCACCATATTATAAGAGTAGTGAAGCTACTTGAATCCAAAATATTATTCCATGTCTGCATGGTCCGACTAGGCCTCACCTGGTCCTAGTACACTATGTCAACCGTCAAAGCGTCGATCAGTCCTGTCTCACCGGGCTCTACCGGGCCACGGTCCACCAAGGTCTCTATCAAAGTGTCCATCATCTGCATGGGACAAGAAACATATATGTGGGGGTCGTGCAGGGGTGAGTAACAAAAAACTCAGTATAGACCCCAAAACAAAAAGGAAATACAACACAACAATCCTCAAAAAATCATGAAGCACAAGACATATCACACCAGGTATACATTTAGGGTAGTGATAGAAGAATCATCAGTCAAATAATCGAACTCCTCAGCTACGGGAGAACTCCTCCTCTATTGAGTACAGTGGGCTAACTGGGTCACATAGAGCTACTTTCCACTAACCTTGGACGAATGTGGTACTCATCCCTAATTAGTACCACGGGTATGCTGGGCCACATAGAGCTTCTCCCCACCGTGGGCCTGCCGAGTCACACAGAGACGCTTCCTCCTTGGTCGAACTGAGGTACTCCTCTTGTCATGTACCATGGGTCTGCTAGATCACACATATCCACTCCCCACTGTGGGCCCTCATGGTCACACAAAATCGCATCCAGCTGGGCCGTCGTCGAGTAGTCTTCAGGTCTCAGCCAACCGCATCGTTCTGTACGTATCGTGCTTGAGAGAACCACTCATAAAGAAATTATTTAGATATCAACATCCATGAAAGTCACCAAAAATCATGCCAAATTATCTGCCTCATCAATAGGATTCCAACTCCACAAATAGCTTGTCAATTAGACAAGCGGTTTAAAAGATTCAGGACTTTTAGTAAACAGGGGGTCGGTGGCAATATGACCTGATCCAACCCAGTCGTACCAACCCAACCAACCTGAACCGAGCAGCCCACGTATTCCAGTTTAATTAGATGGACTCGACTAGACCTGGTTCAGTCTGAGTTTGGTCTAGTCCATCTAGGCCAATTTAGCCTCACGAGCCCGACCCGGTTTGGTTGAGGGTCATGCCTGCATGGTCGCCCGGTGACCCGGTCTATTACGGGTCGGCCCAAAGGGCACAGGTTCAGCCTACCAGAACGGGTCCGGCCCATTAGGACATGGGTCCTGCCTACTGGGCCACGGGTCTGACCCGATGGGGCGTGGGTACGGCCCGCTAGGCCGCTGGACTGGCCTGACCCGCTGGGCTAGGGTCATGGCCTACCAGCCAGAGCTTGGCCCACCAAGGGCTGGACCGACAATGTGTCACCCTGCCGAGATGCCACAGTCGTGCTGCGTCCGGCTCCAGCTGGCCCCGCAGACATGGAGCCCCTCCAGCTGCGGTCGACAGACCGTAGTACATCACCGCAGGGGTGGCCAAGACGTGGGCCACCCCCTCCACGTGGCGCACTAATAGGTTCACCACCTATAATGATTTTGACCACTGCCACGGGCCATCTTCATTTCTCTAATGGTCCGTTCTATGACTCGTATGCACCATAGGGTCCCTTGGGTTGCTGCCATCCCTGACCAGGCCCCAGAATCGAACCGTTACAACCTCAAGAAAGCCTCCGCCAATATCGCATGAATGAAGGTCCTCATACATTGTTTGTTTTGGGTTGGGACCTTTGCATTAGAGATTTAAATCAAGGGGAGGTTTGGGGATTGATGTTCAATCATTTCATGAAATTTTTAAATCCTAGATAATAAATCCCAAAGAAAAGTCACCATCCCACATAAACTCACTAATCACGGATCAACAAGTTCAAGGGTTGATCTGTGTTCGTCATTTCTAGAAAAAGAAGAGCATGGAAGAACATTGTAATAAAAATAAAACCCCTAACTCTTTGACGTTCTATGCCGAAGTGTTCACAATCAAGTGTTCAAGGTGTCGACGCCGTTGCTTTCAGCTCTATTCTTCGAGGTTCGTCGAAGTCAGTGATGTCTCACCATCATTCTTCATCATTTTTTTAGAGGAATTCTGTTGGAGATTAATCAAATATTTACAAGGTTTAATTTTGTCATACCCAACGTGAAAAATAATTAAAGGAAACCTGTCGTAACGTTTCAGTTATGCTGTGTTGTCAAATAGTTATGCGGTTTCATTTATAAAACAGTGTTGCAATTGGGCTCACTTTATTGAATCGTTACATTGCATGATACATGCCTTTAATGATCCCCATTAATACACATCGTCGCCTCTTTGTCACTGCACCGCAGCGTCGCCGTCCGCCACTCAATGGGTGAGAAAGAATATAAAATAACAGTTTTTTTGTTATTTTATTATTTTTATCAAAAATTCTAAAAATAAACATTTCTATTTGGACCTTGTGGGACACAGTTGAGTCCATTTTAGGTGAATATAGGTGTTCAAAATTCAACAATATCCTCATATTTTTTATTCGACCACCGGTTCAAATTTTAGAAAAACATGCTCACATGTTTACTAAATGTAACTTAAAAAAAGTTCAAAAGTATGTTCCAGGCTGTCCAGGACTTAGAATCACGTTCCTTCAGAGCGTGTGATCTCATAATAATTTCATATAAATAAGAAAAATTACATTTAATTACTGAGACATTGCATTTCATAGTTTTTACTTTTCAAAAACCCACTTTCTGGTTTTGACATCAGAAATTAATTTTAAATTTATTTTTGTCAATTTAGTGGTTTGAATTCGGAAAAATATATTCCTTATTTGGAATCTGAATTTACAAATTATGTAAATTGTTAACTTTTATTTTTTGACATTATTATTAGTAACTTTAGTAATTTTTTTTATTTATGATGGTTAAATGTTAAATCTGAGAAATAAGGGTAAAATACTATTATAATAATATTACACTACCCTAACACATGTTATAATCATATTTTATGAGATATATCCGACCATGGTAATCCATGGGTCGATTTTGGGTCCCCATGGAGCTAGTTGGGATTGATAATGATATTTTATAAGAATTAATTTAAATTAAAGATAAATATAACATTAAAATGTACCTTTTACTAAAACAATTTTAATATAGGGTTATACAACTGATATCGTTGAATATAAATTTTTATTGGAAATCTAATAAAATTTACAACATTATGGGGTTTTATTTATAATTTTTATACATTAAATAAATAAATTTATTTATGACACAATGATGAAGAAATGATTGCCTTATTAATTAAAGATTCAAAAAAATGATATTATAAATATTAAAATAAATGTAATTTTAACATATTTATGCCATAAACAAATTTTGTGGATTCTTACGAAATATTATATTTGATTTAATTTATTTTTTTGTATGTAATCATGTTTTTATGACTTTATAAAAAAGAAATTACTAAATAGTGTCAAAATTGACATAAATGAGTTTTTAAAAAAAATACTATTTTGTTAAATGATATAATAGTACTAAAAATATAAAATTCGGTCAAATGAATTATATAATGTTAAAAATGTTTTGATGACCCACTTTTGGTTCTATTGAAAATTTATCATAACTATAATAACCATATATTTTGAAAATACCATAAGACGTGGTAAGAGTTACTGTTTTAACTAAGGGTTAAAACTAAAAGATAAGGTTATTTTGGTGACCTAAACATTCTTAAAACCTATTTGATGAGAGAATTTATACTCATTATCATCTTATCATCTAAATTTATCACTTTTTAACTATTATAATTTGAAAATAAATTTATAATAAAATAATATTTTTGAAATTTCCTCAAGTGACCCTCTTCTCTCTTATAAAAGTCCACCACCTCTACCCACTTACTCACACTCTCAAGCCCCTTGGTTCATCCAAATTCGGCACTAATAATCTCAAAATATCGCTAACTTACTCCTTTATTCCTTAAGGTGGTCATAAGTTAACTCAAGTAAACCTTTTTCCTCAAATCAAAGGAGTTTCTCGATTTTGAGAAAACATATTCTCTCAAGTTATTTTCCTTTATTTTACTTCTCCACACTATATGAAATTCTTATTTTTGATTACAAAAAAAACAGTTTACTAAATATACTAGGATGTTGTTATGATAAGTATTCTTACTACACTTACACACACCTCCATCTAATGGATGTGAACATAATGTTTCTATGTACGATGAACTACTGCATCACGAAACTATGATTGTTCAATTTTCTCCTACCACCCTTCATGGTGGCCATTATAATGGATATAAATTTTTATATGATATATATTATATTTATTTTGTCTATATACTTATGTAATTTTTATTTATGACATAAATTTCTTCTTTCTATAATGTGTAAATTTGATAATTTCATTTTGGGAAGTGCGGACTACCACCCCCTCAAAGTGATATGACTCGTTCATGATAACATGAAACATATAAAGGATGGATTTAATTAACAAATATGACATATATAATGTGTTTATTATACTGTAATTATAATATACCTATGTATCATTTATTTTTCATTCCTTTAATTTGAAAAATAAATGAAAGTATCGTCCATGCATACGTATGACCTACCGTCTCCCTGAATAGTGTTTTTCATTTGTTATTTCCAAATCTTATGAACTATTCTACAAATATATATACTGGATATATATATATATATATATTTGATATATATATATATATATGATATTCAAATAATGAATAATATTCTGAAGATGATGGAATTGTGACCACATGGACAATTTACATCAAAACAATATTATATTTTACTCAAGTACCAAACATCAACAAAAAGTACAATATGAACTTAAATAATTAAGTGATTGTAATAACATGTTAATAAGTGATATAAATGGAATAATAATGATGAAAATGGATCTAAAGAAATTAAAAATAAACATAATCTTATTATTTAGGAAGAAAAAGGAACATACGTGATGGGTAAGACTCGAGGTAAGTGAATTTCAAAACTCAATTTCCACTCATAGGGTTTTACACATACTCTGTTGATTATTTTATGCCAATATTATGTGTGGAATCACTATTTATTTATTTATGTTTTAATTTCCACCTACCTTTGTGTGGATATACTATTTCTTCACATAATTACCCCATTGTTAAATACGTATGTTATCTATAAGAACATTGTAAGGTAAATCTTAACTCGATCTCATTTTGCTGTGTCAAATATCCATGTTAGTGGTTTTGTTTTTTCCAAGAATATGTGTGAATTTCCACTAGTTATTTTACACTAAATATCCACTTATATTAGTGGTATCTATATTTTTCACTTGTATATATTTCATTTCTTTATCCTTAATCTACGTATACAATCTTCGTAAGAGATTTTATCACAATTTACATTCCATTGAGGCATATTTATTGCAATGAACAAGTTAAATTTTATATGGTGTATATACTTCCCTTTGATATATTATATCATGAATCTTATTATTCTCATGATATTATATGTTTATTTTAGTGGTATTCTTTAATTATTTCATTTAATTATTATGACAACCCTACTTTTTATTACAACTTAAACATGCTTTATTACATAAAACTTCACTTGATACAACAAAGAAGATCGAGAGGTTTAGTGTCTTTGGGGCTTAATATCATTAAATAAAAACTTTAAACTTGAAATACAACATCTTTATTGAAAACATCCTTTACATGACCACTACATTCCTTCGTACTTAGCATTGCATGGGATAACCTGAGGACATGCATAAGAAAAGGGTGAGCTATAAAGCCCAGTAAGGGAGTACACAATGAATAACATGAGGAGTACAATACATGTTAGGAAATAGGAACATCAATAGGGAATAAGAGTAACATTAACATAAAGGCATGATAAAGCATGATAATCATAACATGGAAATGTGGCAACAACACTTAACATTGAATTAGCATGAGCAAAGGCTCATTGCACATGGAGCATGAGTAAACCCTCATTACACTTGAATCACGAGTAAAACCTCGTTGCAAATGAATTAGAATTAGTCAACACTCATTTCACATGATGTATCATGATACTATACTTTACCCAATTCATTGTAGCGCTATAAGGGAGCACCCTTCTTAAACATTTCATTCCATGCATAAGTGTGCCACATGGATCATAAAACATGGATTCATAAAACATAGTCATTTGTTCCAAGATAAAGGAATGTCGAATTCATACATGAAAATTTATAATGAATAAGGAAATGCGCATAAAGGTGAATACCCTTGATGGAGAAATGGGCATGGTATTCACTACACAATGACATTGGCTTAGAAAATCGGTGTGATTTCGGCAGCATAACGGCGTGACATAAGAATTCATAAAAAAGGTTGATGAGAGAGAAAGGGGTTCCTTATCATATTTACATGTAATTGACAGTAAGGATGTTATATATATACATGTACCAACAATTGAAATTGAATTTAGATTCACGATACAAAAGTATTGCTTGAATGTAAAAGAAGAGAGAGAGAAGTTCCTTTCGGAATTTCGGCATAGTAACAGGTGTACATGGGAGGAATTTAATTAGAGAGAAAGGGTTCTCCCATAATTCAAACAATAAGAGGGAATTATGGGGGAGGTGTGAAACCATGCCCCAAAATTCATAATTGAAATTAAAAGGGCAATACAACATAAAGAAAATTGACAAAAATGAGAAAGGAAGAAAAAACCCTTACTTGGAAGTGTGCTTCCAAAGGCTAGAGAGAGGCTTGTGAGAGGCTTCTTGGGAGCTTGGGACGCCTTGGGAGGATTCTAGAGAGAGTTGGTCAGAGGTTGGACGAACTCCAAGGGATTTTAGTGTGGAGGAAGTGGGAGCTTGGGTGGGTTTATATAGGAAAGATGAGAGAATTCTTTATTATTTAGGTTTGAGACCCCTTATATTAAAATAATCCAAACCACAAACCATCCCATGGTATTTTCCCATGGTTTCTGGAAAAGGAAAGAGGAAAACAATATTTTACAAGGCCAAGGTCCGAACTTATTAAAAAATTAGGGTTTCTTATGTGGAGGTGAGTCACACTCCCATGAAAATTAATTTAAAAAGGCAAAGTGTTGAATAAGTCTTGAGGGGTTCATTAATGCTTTGAAAATTAAGTCAAACAAACCCAAAACCTCATTATTTTAATGATAAAAAATATATTGTACGAACATAAGGATTATGGTATTTTATTACATCACCATTGGGTCATTATGATGTCATAAAACACATTATATATTTAAACGGTATTTAATTTTTACCCAAAAATTTGACGGTCTCAGAAAATTATGAAAAATTCACCGTTGGATAATATCGACGTTCTGATTCCAAAAATAATATTTATTTTACCTAAATAATTTTTTAAATATGTGAATTTTCACTTTTAAAATAAAAACCGATATTTATAAAAAATTCACAGGTTTTGACAGAAATGGCTTTCAAACCTTAATAAAAAATTTAATTGCATTCATAAAATTATAAGATCATTTATATTTAATAAAAATTAATTTAATATTAATAATAATATTTTATTAAAATATTATTTAATTCAAAAATCCCTTAATTTAATAAAATATAATTCTTAATTAAATAATAACCAAAAAACACCATTTGTACTAGAAAAACTATTACAATGTATCAAAAATGACTAGAAATTATATTCATTATTATATACAAAAATAATGCACATGAACATAGTACTACATATTTGTCACATAAACCCTTAATATAGCCGTATAAGACCTAAGTGTAAGGTGTGCGATGGTGACAGACTCTTGGGGTGGCTCGGATAACATTGCTCGAGTGGTAATCTCTATCAACTTCCACATTTCCCGTAGACGATCACATTAGAGCTTGACATAATGAAGATCAGCTTGGGCTTGGTCAAGGGAGAAGCCCAAAGATGCCACATCTTTTCCTAGCTCCGACAAATGGGCTTTGTATGGGGCAATTATACTGGATGAGGCCATCACTTCCTTTGTCTGAGTAAAATTGGGTTCGTTAAAGACATATATTTATACTACTCATGTGATCACTGTTCAACGGCGATAAAAGTAACGGTCACAAATATTAACATAAAACCAAAGAAGTTGAAATCTTATAAAAACGTTTTTCATAAAGAAACATTTAACTGGATCAAGAGGGATTTCCCATTAATGAAACCTTGGGTCATTACAATATTCCCCCTTAAGAAATTTCCCCCTTGAAATTTTCCTTTTCCCACACTAAAACAAATGTGGGTAACTCAGCTTCATCATATCCTCCGACTCCCAAGTTGCTTCTTCAAACTTGTTGTTTCTCCACAACACCTTGATGAGGGGCATTATCTTATTTCGTATAACTTTTTCTCTATGATCTAAGACCTTCACTGATTTCTCCTCATAAGAAAGATCGTCTTCCAATTGTACCACATCGGAAGAGAGTACATGTGAAGGGTCTGGTATGTACTTTCATAAGGGGTATACATGGAAGACATCATGCACCTTGGCCATAGTAGGTGGAAGTGCTAGTTGATAGGCCACAACCCCAACACGATCAAGAATCTCGAAGGGGCCGATGTACCTTGGACTTAACTTCCCTTTCTTTCCAAACCTCATGACCTTCTTCCACAGAGATATGCGTAAAAACACCATGTCTCCGACTTTGAACTCAAGGTCTCGTTGATGATTATCTGCATAACTCTTCTGTCAACTTTGGGCTGCCTTGATATGCTGCTGAATGGTTTTCACCTTCTCCACCATTTCATTGACCATTTCTGGTCCAAGCAGCTTACGTTCACTGACCTCATACCAACATGCCGGTGTTCTACACCTTTTCCCATATAGGGCTTCGTATGGTGCCATTTGGATGCTCGAGTGTAAACTATTATTATAAGAGAACTCAACTAGAGGAATATGTTGATCCCATCCTCCTTTAAAGTCTATTGAGCACGCTCTCAACATATCCTCGAGTGTTTGGATAGTCCGCTCGGATTGGACATCAGTTTGAGGATGATAGGCCGTACTGAAGTTCAGTTCAGTATTCAGATCATGTTGAAGGCTCTTCCAAAACATAGAGGTGAATCTTGGATCTCGGTCAGAAACAATAGATAGTGGTACTCCATGAAACCGTACCACTTCCCAGATATATATCTGTTCCAGTTGATCCAAAGAGAAATCCTCTTGAATAGAAATGAACTGTGCAGTATTTGTAAGACGATCCACAACAACCCAGATTGCATTGTTTCCTTTGGATGTCCTTGGAAGTCCGGTGACAAAGTCCATGGTGATGTTCTCCCATTTCCATTCTAGTATGGGAAATGGTTGCATCATCCCCTTAGACTTCTGCCTCTCTGCCTTCACTTGCTGACACACCAGACACTTTGATGTATATTCAGCGATATCCTTCTTCATATTATCCCACCAAAAGTTTTCTCGGAGATCTCGATACATCTTTGTGGTCCCTGGGTGAGTAGAGAAATTTGAACTATGTGCATCATCCAAAAGTTCCTTCTTCAACTCCGGACATGATGGAACACATAGTCTTTTCCCAAACTGCACAATTCCTTCTTCATTAACATTAAACTCTGAGGATTTTCTCTTTTTGATAGCTTCCACTTTTTCTTGGATTCCCGCATCATTCTTTTGAGCATCCTTTATCCTTTCCAAAAGATATGGTTGAGCAATCATTTGTGAAAGGATTGATGATGTTCCCTTCTTTATGATTCCCACATCCATCTTCATCAAGTCTAAGAAGATTGGATCCTTCTCAATTCTCATCATTGATAGAATAGCTGGATCCTTTCTACTTAGGGCATCTGCCACCCTGTTCTCTTTCCCAGGGTGGTAATGTATTGAACAGTCATAATCCTTGATGAGCACTATCCATCTTCTCTGGCTCATATTATGCTTTTTCTGTGTGAATATATATTTAAGACTCTTGTGTTCAGTATATATCTCACATTTATCTCCATAGAGATAATGCCGCCATATTTTCAAGGACAAGATCACTGCCTCCAACTCCAGATCATGTGTTGGACAGTTTCGCTCATGGATTTTCAACTTCCTTGAGGCATAGGATATCACTTTATCATTCTGCATTAGCACACATCCTAAGCCCTTCATTGAGGCATCACTTAATACCACAAAAGTTCCCCACTTGTGGGTAAAGTGAGCACGGGTGCAGTGATAAGCCTCATTTTCAACTCCTTGAAGCTTTCTTCGCATTCATCACTCCAAGAAAACTTTACTCCCTTTCGAGTTAGCTTGGTAAGAGGGTTGGAAAATCGTGAGAAATTTCTCACAAATCGTCGATAATATCCAGCTAACCCTAAGAAGCTATGGATATCAGTTACTGATGTTGGCCTCGGCCATCCCTCAATTGCATCGGCTTTGGAGGGGTCCACAGATATCCAATTTCTTGTGATGATATGGCCCAAGAATGAGACTTCCTTCAACCAGAACTCACACTTGCTGTACTTTTCATAGAGCTTCTCCTTGCGCAAAGTCTCTAGTACAGTTTTTAAATGCTCCTCATGGTCCTCGTTGGTTTTGGATTATATTAGAATATCATCTATAAAGACTACCACAAGTTTGTCAAGGTAATCTCTAAAGACTCTATTCATCATGTCCATGAATATTTCTGGAGCATTGGTGAGTCTGAAAGGCATTACTATGAATTCATAGTGCCCATACCTTGTACGAAAAGCAGTCTTGGGGATATCTTCCTTCTTCACCCTTACTTGATAATATCCCGACCGCAAGTCCACCTTAGAGAAGTATTGTGCTCCACGCAGTTGATCAAACAAGTCATCGATTCTTGGGAGAGGATACTTGTTCTTTATCGTGGTTTTTTAAGTTCACGATAATCGATGAAAAGCCGCATTGAACCATCCTTCTTCTTGACGAAGAGGACTGGTGCACCCCATGGTGATGCACTTGGGCGTATAAACCCTCTATCCAGATTCTCCTGTAGTTGTTTCTTCAGCTCTTTAAGCTCAAAAACAGCCATTCTATATGGAGTCTTGGATATTGGTAGCGCCCCAAGTATAAGTTCAATTGAGAACTCAACATCTCTTCTTGGATGAAGGCCAGGAAGTTCCTCGGGAAACATTTCAGCGAATTCCCTCACAATAGGCATTTCTTCAAGGGTGGTTTCTTCCTTGGACTCAATCATCTGAGCCAGATATGCGTGCTCATAAGGAAGTAATATCCATGCTTGAGATGATGGAGCTAAAGGAGATTCATCTTCCTCCTGACACTTGTAAAGAATCAGGGGCCAATTCTCCATATAGAGTGTGATTTCCCTCTCCCGACAATTTATGTTGGCTCTATATAAGGAAAGCCAATACATGCCAAGAATTGCATCAAATTCCACCAGAGGGAGTATGATGAGGTTCTCCGGGAAATTAAATACACATATTATAACACGGGAGGACTTATACTCATGGGATGCAATGATTTCCCCATTTGCCATACTCACCGACATCTTTACTTCCATGATTTGTAGTGGTGTTAGGATTTTTCTAATAACCTTTTGAGATATAAAAGAATCCGTAGAACCTGAATCAAAAATTATTTTCGCTATTCTTGAATGAATAACTAGCGTACCTGTCACCACTTCATTGTCGGGGTTCACTTCGGCAGAAGTGATGGAAAAAGCTCTTCCTTGTTGTCTTGGAGGTTGTGGGTTGCCTCCGAAAACCCTTGGATTAGGGAACTGATTTGCAAAATAACACGGTTCTTTGAATTTTTAGCATTGAACAATGCGTTGAGGTTCGAACGGAGTGTTCCTCTCCTCTGTCGCAGCTGCAGGTCCTTCTTGCCGACAGTTAATAGCTAGGTTCCCTTCTCTTCCACACCTGAAGCATTTTCTCGTCCCCTTAAGGCAATTTCCTGGGTGCTTCTTTCTGCACTTTTGGGAAGTGGGGTGCTGGAACTTCTTAGCTCCGTTGGATTTATCCATCGGACCACCAGCATTGAAGTATACCTTATGCTTCTTGTCCCCATGATACCCTTGTGATTCTCTGATCTCCATTTCAACCTTGAGGGCACATCAGACAATTTCATCATAACTATCAAAGTCACGGATCACTAATGCTTTCCGCAAACTAGGCTTCAGACCACCAATGAAGCGGTCAACCTTGCATTCGGGGGTAACGGCAAAGCCAGAATGGTATCGTGCAAGCCTTGTGAAGTTTTCCTCGTATGCTCCCACAAATTCTTCATCTTTTTTGCTTGAGGGAAAGGAAGTCCCTTTCCATCTTAATACGGAGGGTGCGCGGAAAATATTTATTGAAAAACATCTTCTGGAATTCCTTCCATTCCAAAGCCTCGATATCCTCCTCAGGCTTTGTATTTATGATCAATTCCCACCATTGATCAACTTTACCCTCCATATGATAAGCCGCCAGGAGAACCTTCTCTTGTTCAGAACATTGGAGGATGGAGAATATCTTTTCAATGGAGTTGATCCATTGCTCAGCGATCGTGGGATCAGATGATCCACTAAAAGTAGGATGCCTTTGTCTCATGAAGCTCTCGATAGCGACTTGTTCTTTCTTAGGGGGGGTTGAACGTTCCTCTTGACCTGTGTTTCTATTCAAAACTTGAGTTAGCTGAGAGAGAAGCATGAAAAAGTTCGTGATTCCAACTCCCATTGGATTGGGCATCTCATTAGTACAATCATCACACTAATCTTCACAACGGTTGTTAGCCCGAGTCCTCCTATTACCAACCATTGGCTGGAATAAAAGGAATGATAGGGGTAACACATAAAGGGTAATCCAGAGACAAAACTTGATGACTTATAAATACACTTTAATCTCTTTAACTCATGAGTCTATAGGATTCAATCCAGGCTTTTCATGATCTACCTTCTAACATATATTCTTAGGGGCATTTTTCCCTTAATAAGGGTTCATACTAAGATTGTGAATTTATCAAAACATATCCCCTGGGAGTGTCACAACCAAGAGTGCAGTAAGGCCCATTTTCGTGCACCAGTTCCCGTTCGAGTCTAGCTCAAAGCGGTGCTTTTGGGTTTTACCCCTAGGATACATTTGTGCCAGAGCCGCCTCTACCTTCTCGTATCCAGACAAGGGTGTATTTGTTTGATAAACCACTTACTTAGTATTTACCAAAACTTAGGGATGTTTTTATTATACATAGTCTTGTATATAAGGCTTTACTAGGGTTTCCTAATCCCAAAAATAACTAAACCTATCCTCTGGTACAAACTATGACAACCCTGCTTTTTATTACAACTTAAACATACTTTATTACATAAAACTTCACTTGATACAACAAAGAAGATCGAGAGGTGCAGTGTCTTTGGGGATTAGGATCATTACATAAAAACTTTAAACTTGAAATATGACATCTTTATTGAAAACTTCCTTTACATGCCCACTACATTCCTTTGTAATTAGCATTGCATGGGATAACCTGAGGACATGCATAAGAAAAGGGTGAGCTATAAAGCCCAGTAAAGGAGTACACAATGAATAAGATGAGGAGTACAATACATGTTAGGCAATAGGAACATCAATAGAGCATAAGAGTAACATGAAGATAAAGGCATGATAAAGCAATATAATCATAACATGGAAATGTGGCAACAACACTTAACATTGAATTAGCATGAGCCAAGGCTCATTGCACATAGAGCATGAGTAAACCCTCATTGCACTTGAAGCATGAGTAAACCCTCGTTGCACTTGAATTAACATGATTCAACACTCAATGCACATGACGTATCATGATACTATACTTTACCCAATGCATTAGAGCGCTATAAGGGCGCACCCTTCTTAAACATTTCATTTCATGCATAAGTGTGCCACATGGATCATAAAACATGGATTCATAAAACATAATCATTTGTTCCACGATGAAGGAATGTGGAATTCATACATGAAAAATTATAATCAATAATTAAATGTTCATAAAGGTGAATACCCTTGATGGAGAAATGGGCATGGTATTCACTACACAATGACATTGGCTTAGAAAATCGGTGCGATTTCGGCAGCGTAACGGCGTGACATAAGAATTCATAAAAATGGTTGATGAGAGAGAAAGGGGTTCCTCATCATATTTACATGTAATGGAAAGTAAGTAGGTCATATATATACATTTCCCAATAATTGAAATGTAATTTAGATTAAGGATACAAAAGTATTGCTTGAATGTAAAAGAAGAAGACAGAGAAGTTCCTTTTAGAATTTTGGCACAGTAACGGGTGTACATGGGAGGAATTTAATGAGAGAGAAAGGGTTCTCCCATCATTCAAAAAATAAGAGGGCAGTACGGGGGAGGTTCTAAACCATACCCCAACATTCATAATTGAAATTAAAAGGGCAATACAACTTAATGAAAATTGGCAAAAATGAGAAAGGAAGAAAAAACCCTTACTTGGAAGTGTGCTTCCAAAGGCTAGAGAGAGGCTTGTTAGAGGCTTCTTGGGAGCTTGGGGCACCTTGGGAAGATTCTAGAGGGAGTAGGTCAGAGGTTGAACGAACTCCAAGGGATTTTAGTGAGGAGGAAGTTGGAGCTTGGGTGGGTTTATATAGGAAAGATGAGATAATTCTTTATTATTTAGGTTTGGGACCCCTTATATTAAAATAATCCAAACCACAACCATCCCATTGTATTTGCCCATGGTTTCTGGAAAAGGAAATAGGAAAACAATATTTTACAAGTCCATGGTCCGAAATTATTAAAAAATTAGGGTTGCTTATGTGGACATGAGTCACACTCCCATGGAAATTAATTTAAAAGGGCAAAGTGGTGAATAAGTGTTGAGGGGTTCCTTAATGCTTTGAAAAGTAAGTCAAACAAATCCAAAACCTAATTATTTTAATGATAAAACATATATCGGCCGAACATAAGGATTATGGTATTTTATTACAACACCATTGGGTCATTATGACGTCATAAAACACAATATATATTTAAACGGTATTTAATTTTTACCCAAAAATTTGACTGTCTTAGAAAATTATGAAAAATTCACCGTAGGATAATTTCGTCATTCTGATTCCAAAAATAATATTTATTTTATCTAAATAATTTTATATATATGTGAATTTTCACTTTTAAAATAAAAAATGATATTTACCAAAAATTCAGTGGTTTTGATAGAAATGGCTTTCAAACCTTAATAAAATTTTTAATTGCATTCATAAAATTATAAGATCATTTATATTTAATAAAAAATAATTTAATATTAATAATAATATTTTATTAAAATATTATTTAATTCAAAAATACCTTATTTTAATAAAATATAATTCTTAATTAAATAATAACCAAAAAACACCATTTGTTCTTTAAAAACTATTACAATGTATCAAAAATGACTAGAAATTATATTCATTATTATATAAAAAAATAATACACATGAACATAGTACTACTTATTTGTTACATAACCCCTTAAAATAGCCGCATAAGGCCTAAGGGTAAGGTGTGCAATGGTGACAGACTCTTGGGGCGGCTCGGATAACATCGCTCGAGTGGTAATCTCTATCAACTTCCACTTTTCCCGTAGACGATCATGTTCGAGCTTGACATAATGAAACTCAGCTTGGGCTTGGTCAAGGGCGAAGCCCAAAGACACCACCTCTTTTCCGAGCTCCGACAAATGGGCTTCGTATGGGGCTATTCTACTGGTTGAGGCCATCACTTCCTTTGTCTGAGTAAAATTGGGTTCGTTAAAGCCATATATTTATACTACTCATGTGATCACTGTTCAACGGATTTAAAAGTAACAGTCACACATCTTGACATAAAACCAAAGAAGTTGACATCTTATAAAAACGTTTTTCATAAAGAAACATTTAACAGGATCAAGAGGGATTTTCCATTAATGAAACTTTGGGTCGTTACAATTATTTTTTCAAATGGTAAGGGACTCTTTAACAAAAACATAGTTTTAAATGTTTTAATGATTTATTCTTCAAAATAATTATCATTAATGTCCAGATTTTCAAAATGGTTTTATTGATTTATTTATGTAAACATTATTGTGTTAAAATTTTAATTCCTTTAATAGTTTCAAAGTGGTATTGTAACCTTTGATTCAAAAATATCTTTAATAAATTTTTTAAATGGTTTTCGAAATAGATTGAACATTTCAATATCATTAAATGATTTATTGTTATTGATGAGTGAAATGTTGATAATCTCAATATTTCATGTGTAATTATTATTTTATGGTTCTTGGTAATTTCTTATGTATATGGGTGGTTCCGTGATAAACTGAGGGCATGTGAGCCAGTGATATCTCTCCAATGCATTGGGTTACATGACGGAGGAAAACATTATGTTTTCTCCTTAGATAGTTAGGAAATATACTGTGATGGGTATTCCAAATGTAACAATGAATGTTATTCCCTATATATTTGTGAAAGATATAATGTAAGTATTTTATAGATTACATAAGTTGCCTTTATAATTTATAATTTCTATTAGTTATTCATAAATCTTATGATTTCATGAGGTATGTTAAAGAGCTTCAGTTATGTGAGTTAAAAGTATGATTTCATTTATTCGTATGTATTTATGGAAGAATGTTTTCATTCCTTATTTTATAATTCTTGTTGAGATTTTTAGGTTCATACCATATTTTTTAAATGTTTTTTCATACGGTATATGGATGGGTAAAAGAAATAAAGAATTCAAGAAAGTTTTTTATCAAGAAAAGAATTCATTTTTAGGGAGTTTTATTATTATGAAAAAATTGGATAGAGTAGAAGTGTATATTTTGTAATTTTTGAGATGTAATGTAATAGTTATAGCCTAATTCCCTATAAATCTAAACCTAAAAGGATATTCAAATAGAAAAAAGTAAATTCTTTATAAAAACTATAGATCATATAATGTTTTATACTAGAGCCTTATAGTTGGTATCAAAGGACGGTTTAGACAACCTTAGGGATTATAAGTTTTGAATAACCACATGGTAAGTCTCTATATATATTATTTTAGTTAAATACTTATTTTATAACTTTTTAAGATCAAGGAAATTTGGTTACAAATGGTAGGAGGTGGATCTCAAATAAAATTCTTATCTCTTTCAGATGACATGCTTGTAATAATTATTGCAAAGTCAAATTAGGATGATTACGATACTCTTTCTAATATAAAACTCACATGAAAGCAGTTTTTTGTGATATTAAACACCTCCACTATACCTTGATACCATCTTGGATCATGGGTTGTATTTAATGAAATCATATTTTTTCAATATTTTTATATATTCAATTAAGGTTAATATTATCAAGGAATTTTCAAATATTTTACTTTATCACAAGATTTTGATACATATTATGATTTTCAAAAAGGTTCTGAAGAAGGAAACCATTATGTAACCTATTTATATATGCTTTTAAAATATATTCTTTCAACACATACTATGGTATTTTAAATGGACCATTGAATGAATTGTTTAACTCCAAATCAGTCTAACTATTTTATAAAAATCATTTTTAATAGATGTTTTGAAATTATAGGTCATACATGATTATTTTCAAGAACTATTTTTCTTGAAAATCCATATGACCGAATTTGTACAAGGTGTACTTGGATAAAGGGAAAAAATGATTTTGAAGGATTTATAAATCATTGTTTCAATGCAAAGACCTTCTATTTATGTGATTAAGATGATGATGAAACCACGTGGACACCATTATCAAGGTACAATGTTGTATCTTTGGGAATAGTTTTATTTTATTGTATGGAGGTAAAATAAAACAAATATCAATATATATAACACTTTATGAATTAATATGTCAAATTTAATATGCGTTAGAATTCAAATGAGTGGTATAAAACAACCATTGAGGTTAAAATATGTGAGGGTTATTTTTTAGTTTTATAAAAGGGGCAAACCGCAAGATGGGTGACAAGACATCATGTCTGGCAATGCCGTGAGAATATAAGTATGTCATATTATTTGTAATTAAATGATTTTATGGATCAAGAATAAGCTGATTTTGTGAAATTATGTTTTATCAAATGGAAATCTTTGTTATAGAAAAATTATTTTGTTATTTTGTAATAAATGTTATTTTGGAAGATGTTCGCTCTTTTGGGAACACTATATGCCTAATGAAAATAGAATACTATGGGAATTAATTTGAGGGGTAATGGTTGAATTGTATTTTGGATGAATCTATGTTTTTATTGTGGATAAAGGGAGATTTGGGTTATTTATGGAAATGATTAACCTATCTTAGAGAATATTTGATTAGGATAATTACTTTTCATTATGATAATAAAGAGTAGTCGATGTTATTTGGAGATAAATTTGAAGATTTATCATAGAATACTATGTGATGAAATATTTCTAAATTTTTTGTTTAAATATTAGCATAGATTATTTTGAATAATTTTCAGGAAAATTATTTATTGAATGGTCCTTGTCGAACATTGGGTATGTTTTTTTTTGAAATTTGGAGATTAAGAGTAGTATTTCTTTTAATAAAGGATTATTCTTTTTGGGGATTATATGATCCCATACTAACCATTTTGGTTTTGGTTAGTGTGTAAAGATAGGGAAATGAATAGTTCATATTTTTTGGATTCTAGGATTCTTTAGAAGTTAATTCTAGAACATCAGGTGTGACCAAGTCATCTTGAATACTCATTGTTAAGAGAAAATATGAGTTTATGGTAGATATTTATTAAACGATGAAACTATACTTGAAAAGTATGTATGTTTACTTACGTTCTTAGTCAATATCATAAATAAATCCATGAACTTTATGAAATGTATATTAAAACAAAAATGTTTTTTGTTTACTTTTCCTATAGGGAAATCAAAGACCGTTTAACCCATAACATGTTTTATGTTTTTTTGGTTGTTAACTTTATCCTAATCATGTTTTCTATCACTCTCCATTAGAACAAGATGATTAGTTTCTCACACATATCCATGTTTTCCTAAATTGAATCCATGTATGTGTTATCTCAGGTGACCTTTGTACTGATCTCTCTTTCTTTGAAAGTGATTTTTTATTGACTCTTTTTGTGGAGTGGGATTTTTAATGAAGTTATCGATCCCAATTTTAAAATTGTGGGGATTTAATTTCTGAAAGTGAGAATGATGTAACATCCCATCTATTTATAGATTAATAATTTTTTGTATTTATTAAATTTTTGGAATTTAATATTAATTTTATGATAAAGGGAAAACATTGTCCAATAGTATACTCAATACGCAACAAAAGGTTTTTTCAAAATCTTATAATGCACACAACAATGAGTTAGACCAAAAAATCATATAATAATACTATTATTTTAAATATTAGTTAAAGCATAGTCGTTGTATTGGATAGAATGAATAGAACTAACTAAAATATGATTATACATGTTTTTTAGCTGTTTATAAATTTATACAATGAATTTTAGAGGCATAAAATGAGAATGAATCAAATTTTCAGCATAAAATATTGTAATATGTTTTTTAAAAGGTCATATTAATGCCTTTTGATAGAGAAACGTTTTTAAAAAAAATCTTCACTTTTATATTATTTATTTGAAAAATTGAACTACTTATATTGAAGTGGGATAGAAAAATTTACGTTGGTAATTTTTTTGGTAATTTTATGATAAAGTTCATTTTTAAATGAATAGTGAAAATACTGCATTTTAATTCGAAACAGATGTTTCATCTAATTTATGTATAAAGTTAGATTTAAATTTTAATTGTATTTAATTTTTAATTGAATTAATTTTTTATCATTTAAGACAATACTGGTCATTTTATGAAATTTAACTTTTAAATTGGACGTAAACACATGTCAATATTTTGATAGTTTTTACTTCTCATAAACCTACTTTCTGATTTTGACAATGGAAATTAATTATAAATTAATTTCTTCTAGTTATGTGCTTTGAATTTGGAAAAATAGATTCGATAATTGAAATAATAAGGACCTAATTTTATAAATATGTACCTTTAATTTTTGGACATTATGAATAGTAACTTCAATAATTATTTTTATTTACCATGGATAAAGTGTAAATATGTTAAATAAGGGTAAAAAATAATATTATAATAATATTAAACTACCCTAAAAATGTATTAATAATATTAGATATGATATTTATAACAATGGGAATCCTTGGGTTGATTTTTGGAACCCCATAGAGCCACTTGGGTGTGATAATGGCATGTTATAAGAATTAATTTAAAGTATAGAGAAATATAACATAATCATATATCTTTTACTAAAAAAATTTAATATTGGGTTATATACCTGAAATATTTAATTATAAATAATCATTAGAAAGATAAAAATATTTCATATGTCATGGTATGTTATTGATAACTTTTATACATTAAATAAATAATGTTATTTATGACACAATGATGATGTAGAGATTACCTTATTAAAGAAAGAGTCAAGTAAATGATATTATAAGTGTAAAAATAATTTTAATTTGAACATATGTATTCCATACAAAAATTTTAAGAAGGATTATTACATATTATTTATTTGTTAAATCCTTTTTAGATGGAATAAAGTTATTATGACTTTAAAAAAATTCAATTACTAAATAGTGTCAAAATTTACATAAATGAGTTTTAAAAATAATACTATTATATTAAATGATATAATTGTTCTAAAAATTTAAATTTTTAAAACTGATTTATATAATTTAAAGTGTGTCATTAATGATCCACTTTTGTTTCTACTATCATTTTATAGTAACTATAGTAACAATATATTATGAAAATACAGTAAGACATGGTAATAGTTAATGTTTTTAAATGAGTGTTAAAGATAAAAGATAAAGTCGATTTTGTGACCTAAACATGTCTAAAATCTATTTTATAATTGTATTTATACCCTTTAACTTCTTATCCTTGACATATATAACTTTGTAACTATTATAATTCTAAAATAAATTTATAATAAAATTATATTATAATACTTTCCTAATGTTCCCCTCATCCCTTTTATAAAAATCCACCACCTCTACCCACTTAATCACACCTATCAAGCCTCTTTCCCCATACAATATATACTCAAATAATCTCCCAAAAT
The DNA here is from genome assembly GCA_963277665.1 of Viscum album. Taxonomy (NCBI): domain Eukaryota; kingdom Viridiplantae; phylum Streptophyta; class Magnoliopsida; order Santalales; family Viscaceae; genus Viscum; species Viscum album. Next base: position 1,805,368,990 of record OY728156.1, read on the forward strand.
TCCTAAATTCCTTCTATAATCCTTAACATGGGTAGAAGAAAATTCAATGAGGCCTTTTGGCTCAAATAAAAAGGAGTTACCCGATTGTGAGGTAACGTCATCTCTCAAGTTCCTTTCCTTTATTTTCCTTCTCCACTCACTATGTTTCTATTATTCTTTTATTACATAAAAGAACCATTATCATAAATATACTAGGATTTGTTAATGGAAATTATTCTAACTACACTTACACAAACCTCTAACTAATGGATACGAACATACTATTTCTATGTACGGTGAACTACTGCCTCATGAAACGATGATTGTCCAATTTTATCCTACCACCTATCTTGGTGGCCATTATGATGGAATTGTATTTATATGTGATATATATTATATTTATATTTACTATATTATTATATAATTTTTATTTAAAATATGAATTTATTCTTTCCATAATGTTTAAATATGATAATTTCATTTGAGGAAGTGCGGACTACCGCCCCCTCAAAGTGATATGACTCATTCATGACATACATGGAGCAAATAAATGATGGAATTAATCAACATATGTAACATATATAATTTCTATATTATACTGGAATTATAATATAACTATGTATAATTTAGTTTTCATTCCTTTAAAATGAAAAATAAATCAAAGTAGCCTTCAGGCGTACATACGGCCAATCGTCTCAATGAACGGTGCATTTCATTTATTATCTCCAAATTTTATTTAATATTATTAATATATATATATATATATACTTAATATATATGATATTTAAATAATTAATAATATTTTTGAGAAGATGGAATTATTACCACATGGACAATTTACATCAAAACAAGTTCACTTTTGACACATGTACCGAACATCAACAAAATGTCTGTTATAAACTTAAATAATTAAGTGATTGTAATAACATATAAATAAGTGATATAAAATGAATAATAATCAATAAAATGGTTCTAAAAAAATTATAAATTAAATTAATATTATTATTCAGTATGAACAAGTAACATACATGATGAGTCGAAATCAAGGTAAGGGAATTTCTAAATTTAGTTTCCACTCATTGGGTTTTACGCATACTTCATTGCTTATATTATACCAAGATTATGTTTGGAATTGATATTTATATATTAATTTTGTAATTTCCACTTCCCTATGATTTGATATAATATTTCTACACATAATCATCCCATTAAATAATTATTACATCATTTATATGAATATTTTAAGGGGAATCTTAACTCAATCTCATTTCATTGAGTTAAATATTCAATTTAGTGGTTTTGTTTTTACAAGAATATGCGTGAATGATATATGGTAGTTTTACACTGACTATCCACTTATATTGTGTGTATCTACATTTTTCACATGTAATTATTTCATTGATTTATCCAAAATCTAAGGATACAATCTTTGTAAGCGATTGTGTCTCAATTTACATTCCATTGAGGGTTATTTGTTGTTATGCAACAATTCATTTTTATATGGTGTATATATTATCCTTTGACATATTATATCATGAATATACTGATTCTCATTATACATAAGTTTTTTTTAATTTTATTCACCAATTTTGTATTCAATTATTTCTTTAAGGGTAAAGGGACTCTTTAACTAAAACACCATTTTAAATGTTTTAAAGATTTATTCTTCTAAATAATTCTCATTAATGTCAATATTTTCAAAATATTTTTAAGGATTTATTTATATAGACAATAATTTTTTAAAATGTAAATTCCTTTAAAAGTTTCAATGTGGTATGGGACACTTTGATTCAAAAATAAATTTATTAAATGTTTTAAATGGTTTTGAAATGGATTGAATATTTCAGTATATTGAATTGATTTCTTATGATTGATTAGTGATATGTTGATAATTTAAATATTTTATGTTTCATGATTATGTTTTTGTTCTTGGGAATTTATAATGTATACGAGTGGTTTCATGAAAAACTGGGGGCAGGCGAGCCTGTGATATCTCTCCAATGCATTGTGTAACGTGAAAGATGTAAAAAATAAGGTTTCTCCTAAGGGATTCAGGGAATATATTGTGAAGGATATTCCAAATTCATCCATGAAGGTTAGTTATTATGTAGCTTTTAAAGCTACAATATACATATGTTATGGATACCATAGGCTGCCATTTTGATTTAGGATTTCTATTAGTTATTCATAAATATTATGATTTTATGAGTTGGGTTAAAGATCATATGTTTTATGAGTGAATAATATGATTTCATTGATTTTTAGGTATTTTTGGACTAATTTTTTCTTTATTTAATTTATAACCCTTGTTATGCTTTTTAAACTCATCCCGAGTTTTTGAAATGTTTTTCATAGGGTTAAGATAGGGTATGAGAAAGGGGAAATTTATGAATATTTTTTATCATCAAAATATTTCTTTTTAAAGGATTTTATTGTTGTCAAAAATTTGATAGAGTAGAAGTGTATAATTTATTATTGTTGAGTTGTATTATAATAGTTTTGGACTAATTCTCTAATACTCTAATCCTAGAAATATCCTCAATGTGAAAAAAAGTAAATTCTTGATCAAAACTCAGGATTATGTAATGTTTAAGAATGGGGCTTTATAGTTGGCATCAGAAGATGGTTTTGACATCTTTAGGGATTAGGAGTTTTGGATAACAACATGGTAAGTCTCCATGTCTATTCTTTCAGTGAAATCCTTGTTTCATAATATGGGTGGATCTGCAAATAAATCCCATCAATGAAAGAATAATGAATATCTTACATGTCAAAATTGTGGGAAGAATCATCTTGGAAACTATTTAAAGGTAATGAATAAATGCGTAGAATGTGGAAGAATTATGCATCAATCTATGAACTACCGAATGGAAATGAAGAACATGATTTGTTTGGAAGAAGAAAGGAAGGTTCAAAATAACACTCGCCCTATAGTGTAGTGTTACAACTTCATGTAACATGGAAATTTTTCATTCCAATTCCCTAAGACAAGGGTTGTTTGAGGAAATAAAAATTAACCTCCAAAAAGTAAAGAAGGGCATATTTTATCACTACTACTAAGGGGGATCTGTAAAATGATGTGGTGACAGGTACGTTGGTTATTAATTTAAGAATAGTGAATGTAATATTTGATTCTCGTTCAACACATTCTTTCATATCTTACAATTTTAGTAGAACTATTCAAACACTAGATAAAAATATGGAGTTTTAGTTTTCAGTGAGAATAACTAATGGGGAAATTATTGCATCCAATGTACATAACTCAACCTTGTTTAATGTTTTTGGATGGAACCCCCCATAAAATCTTTTTTTCTTTCCTTTGTGGAGTTTGATTCTATATTATGGATGGATTCGTTATCTTCATACAAATCCAACATCAACTGTCTTGAAAGGGAGATCACTCTTGACATCCTGAAGCATCCTCTATCTCTATAAAATTGTAAGAAGGAAGATGAACCTTATTTTTAATAATCATCTAAAATGTTGATATTACCACCTTATATGTAATCATTTCTCACTCAAATGATTGAGTCAAATTATATGACCATGCTCAAAGATATTCCCATCATGAGGGATTACACTGATGTATTCTCGGAAGAGTTGCATGGTCTTACTCCTGACCAAGAGGCTGAGTTGAAAAATACTAGGTAAATAAATAACATGAAAATTTTAATATTTATTAGTATTTGTGAACTAAATATTAATTCTACTTTAAAGGGGATTCTATGTTCGATGGCGTACCCGATACGCAACGATGGGTTTCATTGAAATCTTATGTTGCACATTAATAATATAATATTGTTATTTTAAATGGTAGTTAACACCTAGCCATTGTAAGGGTGGGAATGAATAGAACTAACTAAAAATTGATTATATTTGTTTGTTAAATGTTTTTACATTTATCCAATAAAATTTAGTGGCTAAAAATCTGAATGAGTCTAATTTTAAACATAATTTAATTTAAAAGGTTCATTTAGTACCCTATTAATGGAGAACCATCTTTAAATATAGTTTTAGTCACTTTTATATGTTACATTTGACAAAATAAAATTATTCTTTAGAATAGGGACATCAAAATTTAATTTGGGTAAACTTTTGTAATTTTTCTGATAAAATTCATTTTTATGAATAGTGAATACTACTGTATTTTAATTCAAAAGTGTCTTTTAATCTAATTTTTTATATGGTTATATTATCTTTGTAATTGGTTTTAAATTGTTTTTAGATTATATTTTGACCATTTAATCCAATGTTTGTCATTGTATTAATTTCACTTTGAAATTGGGCATAAACAAGTGTCAATCTTTTGAAAGATATTGTTTCTTAAAAAAACAATTTGTTTTGATAATAGGAATTAATTTTAAATAAATTAATGAAACTTATATGTTTTGAATTTTGAAAAATATAAATCTTCTTTGAATTAAGAATATCAAATATAGATTAGGCTGATTTTTTGTTAGTTTTCTGAAAAACTTCTATTTTTGACGAATAGTGAAACCACTAAGTAGTAGCTAAAAACTGAAATTTTCATTTAAATTAAATTTTACCACTTCTATGGATTTAAATTAGAAAATGAAACATATATGGTTGTTATTAGTATGAAAATTTTTGTCTAATAAGATTAAAATAATTTTTCATGAATAGTAACTTTTGACTTTTATTTAACACAGTTAAAGGTAAATAGGGTAATCCAAGGTAAAAAAAAATTAAAATAATAAAAAATTACCTTAACACTTGTCCTAACCTTATTTTATGAGTCATTTCCAACCATTTTCATCCTTGGGTAGATTTTGGGACCCCATGGAGCCACTTTGGAGTGATAATGACACTTTATTTTAATTAACTTAAAGTAATGGGAAAAATGACACAAACAAATATCTTTTAGTAAATTAATTTTTATATGGGGTTATAAAAGTTATAATTTAGACTATAAATATTAATTGTAAATATAAAATTATTTCATAAATCATGTTATTTTTTTATAATTTTTATACATCAAATAAATAAAATTATTTATGATACAAAAATAATGGAGTACTTACCTCATTAATATATGATTCAAATAAATATGATTATAAATATTAAAATAACATAAAAAACCTGTCCAATTCTTATTGTATGATTTTATTTATACCATTATTCATATTCTATTTGACCGTAATGAGTTTTGGACCTTTAGAATCCTAAAATCATTATATAATGAAATAATATTTTCACACTTTCATAAAGAGACCCTCCTCCCCCTTATAAAAAGACCTCACATCTAACTCATTCCTCACACCTCTCAAGCCCATTGACTTGTCAAACCCCTGCCCAAATAATCTATCAAGATCCATATCTTCCACTTAGAAGCCTTAACATAGGCAGACGTCACTTGAAGAAGTCCTTTTGGTTTAAACCAAAGGGAGTTACCCAAATTAAACATAACAGTTTCTCTTAACTTATTTTATTTTATTTTACTTCTACAACACTAAACAATTTTTATTCCTTTATTTTTTAACAAAACTAGTATCCTAAATATAATAGTATGTTTTTTATGATAATTATTCAAATTACACTTACACACACCTCCATCTAATGCGTAAAGAACATATTATTTTTCTAGATGGAAAACTAATGCCTCACTAAACGATGATTGTTCAATTATCTCCTACCACCTCATATGGTCACCATTATTATGAAAATGTATTTATATATGATATATATTATGTTTATGTTTTATTTATGCTTATGTATTTTTAATTTATATCATACCTATGTGGTTTCCATTATGAGTAAACACGATAATTTCATTTGAGGAAGTGTGGACTACCGCCCCCTCAAAGTGACATGACTCATTCATACCATACATGGGACATATAAAATATGGATTTATTGAAATTATATGTGATATTATACTATAATTATAAAATAACTATGCATTATTACGTTTTCATTCATTTAAAATACCAAATAGAAATGAAAGTAGCATTCATGCATACATATGACTTACCGTATCCATGAATGATGCATTTCATTTCTTACCTCCAAATGTTATGTACTATTATAAATTCATGTATATAATGAATATATATGATATCTAAATCATGAATAAAATTATTGATATAATGATATTTTGACTGTGTGGACAACTTGAAAGTATAAGAAGTCCATTTTTGACTCAAGTGCCAAATATCAACAAAACTAACGTTATTAAGTTAAACGATTACATAATATTTATAACATGTTAATAAGTGATATAAAAGGAATAATAAACTTGAAAAAGGTTCTTAATAAAGTTTAAATTAACTTTAATTAATTATTCAAGAAGAGCAAGGAACAAACGAGTCAAGTCGGGCACGAGGTAAGGGGTTTCTTATCTCACTTTTAATTACGTGATATTTCCATTGTTCACCACTAATTTATTGCATTTGGTGTATTGTGTATTTCCATATTATATATATTATAATTATTCTCTTTATATTCATGTAATTAAGTGAATCATTTGGTGGTTATTAACTTTTTGTCATACAACTCGATTGATTACAACATGGTAATCCGTTTTCATATCACTTTTTATTCCTGTGAGATTCATGCTATATTGTCACTATTTCATTTGTGTGGTGTATGTAATGCCCATGATTTTTAATCTTTGTGTAATATAATTTCATTTATGATAATTTACATAATAATTTAATGATTCCTCTTTAATGGGTTGTATGTTTCGTAAGTTTCCAAATCAGTAAGGGAACCTTTTAACCTAATTTTTATTCCTTGGGTTAATCATCTAATTTTTTATTATGTCATGCAATGATTATGTGTAGAATCACTATTTATTTATTTATGTTGTAATTTCCACTCCCATTTGGGTGGATATACATTTGATAAACATAATCACTACATTGATAAATTCTTAAGTCATCGATATTAAATTTCTAAGAGTAATTTTAACTTAATTTCCATTCATTGAGTTAAACATCCAAGTAATTTGTTTTGTCTTCAAAAGAACATGTGTGAATTTCCTAGGATTGATTTACACTGAATATCCAATCATAATGAGTGTACTTATAATTTTCACATAATTATTTTGTAATTGATTTATCCCTGATCTAAGGATACAATTTTTATATGGGATTTCATCTCAATTTACATTTCATTGGGACTTCATTGTCATTATGCCCCAATTCACTTTTATATGTTGTATATACTATCTTTTGGAATAGTATATCATGAGTCCCTTTATTCACATGATATTATAAATTTATGATTCAATATTATTCCTCTATTATTTGTATTCAGAAGTCTCTCATTTTGTTAATAAATCCTTAATTAAAATATAATTTTAAATGGTTTAAAATTTTATTCTTTTAAATATTTATCATTGATGTCCATGTTTTAAAAATGTTTTTAAGGATTTATTAATATGGAAAATAATTTTTTCAAATGAAAATTTATTTTAATGTTTCAAAGTGGTATGGGACACTATGATTCAAAAATCAATTTATTAAATTTTTTAAATGGTTTTAAAAATGGTTTGATAAAGCCTTGTTTAGTTCAATATATTGATATGATATATTGTGATTGGAATGTGGAAATTATATCTTTCCTTTACTCTTGTGTTATTTGTTATGATTATGTTATGGTTATTGGTAATTGTTTACATATACGGGTGGTTCTGTGATAAACCTAGGGCGGTTGAGCCTGAGATATCTCTCCAATGCATTGGGTAACGTGATGAAGGGAAACATTAATGTTTCTCCTAAGAGATTTAGGGAATATATTGTGATGGGTATTCAAAATGTGACTCCCTATATATCTGTGATAGCTAATATGTTATTATTTTTTGAATGCCATAAGTTACCTTTATGATTTTTGATTTTTGTGTGTTATTCATAAATCATATGATTTCATAAGGTATGTTATGATTGAAAAGTATGGTTTTATTTATTTGTATTTAATAATGGGCTAAATTTTTTCCTTCCTTATTTTATAACCCTTACTATGATTTTTATGCTCATCCCAGGTTTTTAAATTAATTTAATAGGACTTAAAGATAAATGGGGTCAAGGATGGGATCAAGGAAAAGTCATGATGTCTAAAACATGGAAGTAGACATGTTTCTTTTTAAGAGTTTTTATTTTATGAAAAAATGGATACTGAGTAGTAGTGTGTGCATGTAATTTTTAAGTTGATAAGTAACAGTTATGGCCTAAGTCACTACAACTCTATACCTGAAAAGATCATCAATGGGAATTATTAATTTAATTTAGGATTATGTAATGTTTAATGCTGGGTCCTTATATGAGTTCTCAATTGAAATCATTCTTGGATCTTTGCCTATATCAAAGAAAATTTTTATAATTTACACCATAGATATGAAAGAACTAATAAATTAGTTATAGGATAATTTGGACAGGATTTCTATACACTTGAGTTCTTCACCATTGGGTGCACTAGTTATATTTGTCAAGAAGAAGGATTGATCAATGTTCCTACTCATTGATTATCATGACCTCAATAGAATCATGATAAAGAACTCATTTCCCCTCCCATAGATATATGAATTGTTCAATCAGCTATGTGGGGAAAATTATTTCTCTATGGTGGAACTTAAGTTGGGATAACACTAATTAAAGGCGAAGAAGGAAAATATTCCCAAGACGACCATTTGAATAAGGTACATACACTATTAGTTCATTATGATTCCCTTTTGATGCATTAATTCTCCTGAAATATTCATGGATTTAATGAATATTGTATTTATATATTAGCTTGATAAATTTATGGCAGTCATTATCGTTAATATTTTGATATACTCCAAGAGTGAGGAGGAACATGATGTGTAGTTGAATACTGTGTTTTAGACTTTACGAAGGGAGAAATGATATGAATTGTATAGTAAATGTGAGTTATAGATATAAAAAGTGTTGTTCATGGGAATTGTTATCAATAGTAAAGGAATATATATAGACCCTTCTAATAAAAATTCATTCTAAGATTAGATCACGACAACATATGTAATGGATATCTATAGTTTATTTAGACTTACTGGGTATTAGTCAGGATTTTTGAAGAAATTATCACAATTTTTGAACCCATTAACCAAGCTGACAAAGAATGGAGTGATGTTTTTCTAGAATAAAGAATGTGAAGAAATATTTAAGGAGCTCAAAAAGAGTTTTATCCTTAAGTTATTACTCACACTCATGAAAATTGGAGAAATCATCGTGGAATACAATGATTCTTCAACGAAAATATTAGGTTGTGTACTGATTTAATGTGATAATATAATAGACTATGCCTCTATACAGTTGAAAATCAATTAGAAAAACAACCCAACACAGGATTTGGAGTTTTTATCTGTGATCATTGAGTTGAAAATATCACGGAGTTATCTTTATGTGGATAATTATGAGATATTTACTGATCACAAGAGTCTCAAATAAATATTCACACGAAATGTAACACCTATATTTTTATATGAAATATATTATCTAAATAATTTTAATTATTAAATAGTTTTTATTTCATGCAATTGTGAGTTTAAATGATCAATGAGATACCCTTAGTATAAAATTACCATTTTAACCTAGCCATTAGGTTGGTTGGAATAAATATAATAGAATTATGAAAATATATGGTGAATTCATTCACTTCAAATTATTTATGAAAAAATTAAATCAATTATATATTTTTATTTTTGTATTAATAACTTGAGTGAATTACTATTATTAAAAAAAATTAATGAAATATATATGTTATATACATAATAAAATATTTTTAAATTCATCTAGTAGATATTTTTTTCATAGGGTATGAATAGATCCTATTTGATCTATAAAAACACATATTTTTTATGAGAAATCTTACCACCTTTTAATGGAGAACCTTTTTTAAATAAATATTTTGACACATTAATATTTTTATATGAAAATAAAAACTTTTTTTTGTATGGGGGACATAAAAATTTACTTTGGATGAATTTTTAATATTTTTCTAATAACATTCGATTTTTTATGAATAGTAAAAATACAATATATTTTAATTGAAAAGAATTTATTTCATCGAAATATCATATATGTTTTTAATGTACAAATATAATATATTATTATCATTAAATATAATTTATGTAATTAGCATTAATTTTACATTGACTTCAGATGTAAAAATATTTCAATCTTTTGTACTGTTTTTAACTTTTAAAACATCGTTCTCTCTTTGAGAAAATGGAAATAATTTTAAATTAATTACTATAAATTCTGTGTTTTAAATTTTGGGTAATGGATTCCATATTTGGAATCAGTAGTTCTAATCTTTGTAAAATGCTTTATTTTATTTTTGGCCAATATTAATAGTATCTTCAGTAATTTTTTTAATACAGCAATAGGGTAAATTGGGTAATTAAGGGTATGAATATTTTTATAAAGTTACCCTAACACCTGAATTAATATCATTGGAATATAATTTATTGACCTAAATCATCCTTGGGTCGAAATTTTGTCCTTTAAAGACCACTTCGATGAGATTGGGTTAATTAATTTAGTTTATTTAAAATAAATTTAATATGTCTTACTCAAATTTTAATTACAATATAATTTTTTATATAAGTTTATAAAAAATTTAACTATATTATAAATACTATTTTTAAATTTTTTTGTTATATTTATCATCAGAATTTATTTATAATTTTTAGAAAATAAATAATTACCTTAAAGTCTTATAAATTTATGACTTGATCATTAATTAATTTATAAAAAATCAATACAAATTTTTTATTAAAATTATAATAAACATAAAAAGACTCAAACACTTCACCAAATCATATTTTTCGAGTACATCTCGACCATAACCATCCAAGTGTGTATTTATGGACCATTTGGATCATTATAGAAGATATTATAACACTTATATTATTTTATTTAAAGTGGTGTTAAAGTTGTCACATTAAAAATTTAATAAGTATAACATTTTAAATGTTTTATTTCACAAAATATAAATTTTACTAAAAATATTATTCATAAATCTGGTATATTTTTATTTATCATAGAATTTTAATTTTAATTTTTAATAAAAAAATTAGTATATTAAATAATTACATAGTATTTTTGTAGTAATTATTTTATTAATTAGAGATAAAAAAATGTTATTAAAAATATCAAATAAAATATATTTTGGGCTAATTAATATGTATAATGAAGTTTCTAGATTACCTTGACCTCTTAGGAATGTAATAAAATAGTTGGTTTGAAGTGAAATTGATATAATAATATTTTTAATAACAAATTAATTGGTTAGTGTCAAATTTAACACTATTGATTATTTATCAAAATAATGTTTTATTAAATTATTAATAAATCTTAAAATATTTTTTTAAAAATATAGAATAATTATTATATGTTCTGAAATATTTTAATGTATTTACTTATGGTCTCATTGACTTCCAATAATTAAATATTTAACCATTTTAATATAGAAATATTTGTTACCCTAGTTGTAAATTAAATAGAATAATTAATTGGTAATTAAAATTATAAGGTTTAAATTGATAGAAAAACATGTCTAAAATCTATTTTTTTGATGATATTAAAACACTATCTCATATAAAATTCTACATTGGGGAATTTTGGAGTTTTTTGGATGGGGTTTGATTTTATTAGAAATAAAAATTTTGGAGATCCCAAAAGTTCCCCTGAACTCAATTATAAAAGGTCACCTCCTCCCCCACCTATTAACATCACTTTTAGCATTAAATAATTGTCATACCCTTCCCTTTTACCTTATCAAATTCCATATTTACGTAGAGGTTCTGGTCTTTTTCAAAGTCCAAATCTATTGCTCTATAAGGTTGTTTAGAAGAATCGTGTCGAACAAAAGTTAATCTCCTCTACCGATTCTTTCAAACATCAATCTTCTTCTACGCGCTCTTCATGGGATGTTTCATTATAAAGTAATAAATCCTATAACACTTATATATATATATATGTAATTATAATTATGGAAAACCAATATTCCACCTTTTATCCATCCTATGAATGATAAAAATCACCATGCGTTTGTACGTGCGACTTACCATCTCCACGCAATGGTGTAAACTATTATTCACCACCACCTTACTTGTATAGGTATAATGATGGAAATAATAACTATATATTTTTATTAAAACATGATATTAAATATTAAATATTATACACCATTAAATTCAATACCGTTTAATAAAAATGGGAATGACGTCCTTGCTCCTTCTTATATATAGCCTACCATCTCCACGATGTGTTGAGACTCGTTATACATAACATTCATTAATGCATGACTATATAAATGTAAATATTGAATAAATATGGTTTATATTATTTTAATATAATTTTTTAAATGATATAACTATAACCTATGAAGAGGGACCTGAACTTATTCTATAACACATGCATAAAAAATTAAGTAGTTAGTGCCCGAATAATAAGTAATAATGAAATGTTTATTAAAACTGAATGATAATATGATCATATGTGATATCATTAAAAATAATATGATTCTAAAATAATTCATTGAAATTATTTTAATCATTATACAGAAGGCTGGAATATATTCAATGGAAATTTTACCTAAGGTAAGAGATAATTTCGCAATCTCATTATTATCTGAAATTGTTTATACCTAAGTATTTACTGGGGTATATTTATCATCCACGTCTATGTTTTATAAATATGTAATATTATTTCTATTATTCTACAATTTTTAATGAAAATTTTACAAATTGGTGAATTTTTATTTTATTTTATGGAAGGAACATTATTCATTATTTGATATGAGGTGGTTTTTGACATTTTGGACAAAAGTACGATGAGATCGTTTTCTAACTTATACGACATGAACTGATTTTACATCTTCATAACACCTTATTTCGATTAATATTTTTTGACCTGATTTAAATGTTATTTTTAATTAAATTGTTTTCTTTAAAATAGAAAGGTATTTTGAGAAGAGAAATTTGTTTTGAAGAAAAAATTATATTTTCCACAAGAATTAATTTCAAGTGTTATATGAAAATTAGTTTCCATCTAATATAAAGTAATTTGATAGGGTGATGTTTTAATTATAATATCCTGATTTTTAAAATTATTTTATTATGTTTATGATGAAATTATCTTTATGAAATCTATTTGTTTTACATGGTTCGTTTTATGATGGAAATATGTTTAAGAAACCCAATATATTCGTTATGTTATGATGAATAATATATGTTTTTGTGGGATGTGTAAGATTTATTTCATTATAAGTTGTGTGGGACCTCTATCAGCCTCTAATTAATTTGGCTAATATTTATATATCATGATATAGACATAGCTGGACCAAGAAATGATCTCGGTTCAATAATACAGGGTGGGAACAAGTAGTGAATTCAGTTCAGTAATGGAATTTTCCCTCTATGATAGTCTTTGTAGTGATCCATGACTAATATGAAATGATTTTCTTTGCTTATGTGTATACCAAAGAACATCATTTATTTTGTTATAACTTTTGAGATTATTTTCATTGATTCTTATGAACATTCATGATTTATCCAATGGAATTATATCACGATATTTCATATACAGGATAAGATTTTGAAATGTTATGTTCTAATATCTTTTGATTATGATATGATTTATTTCTCACTTTTTTACCCTTACTGAGCATCTGGTGTCATCCTTTCATATGTTTCCTCTCCCCAAGTTAGGTAGAAGGTTATTAAGTAAGATACGTCAAAAGTGAGTCTAGTTATGATGAAATATGTGGGAGATAATGAATATGTCTTATAAACCAGTTGTATATGTTTTCCAGTTTATAAAGGCACTATACCTATATGGTCCTATAGTAGATTTTTTATATTTTGTAATGAATATTCTTCAAATTTGAAGTAATATCAATTTATATAAAGTATGGGTCATTATACTGAAGGGGCTTAATATGTACAAGTAGGGACGATTAGAGATCACCAAGGATTATGACTAGTCAATCCACTACCATCATGGTAAGGAAAATAAGTTGGCAGATGCTCTATGTAGAATGGATAATGTATCATTATCATTGATAAGAATTAATAAGGATCTAATCTCCATTGACATAACAAGGATAGACATGGAAATCATTAAGGTAGGAATATCACCAGTCCATTCTCAAATTATTTCCCAACCATCCCTCATGGAGAAAATAATGGATACTCAAAGAAATGATTTGGAAATTCAGAAAAGGGTGGAATCTATCCAAATTGGTAATTAATCTGATTTCATGATTGGTGAGGATTGAGTTGTATGATTTGGGTCACGACTATGTATATCATCCAATATGGAGATAAATAATGATATTTTTAATGACACACATATTTCTAGCCTATCTATTCACCCAAGGAGCTTAAATATGTTTTGAGATATCTACGAGAACATTTGGTGAGATAATATGAATGATGAGATCATTGAATATACATAAAATTTCATTGTATTTTAGAAAGTGAAGGCTGAAGGGAAAAAGCATAAACAGATAATGCAACCATTTCCCATACCAACATGGAAATGGGAAAACATCACCCTGGATGTGTCACTGGACTTCTAATGATATTGAGAGGAAATAGTGTTATATGGGTTATTGTGGATCATATTATAAATACAACTCAATTAAATACAATTTGAGAGCACTTATCACTGGATAAACTAGAATTGATATACATCAAACTAGTCGTAAGTATACATGGAGTACCACTAACTATTGTATCTGGCTGAGATCTGAGATTTTCCTCCATGTTTTGGAAAATTATCCAATAGGATCTAAGCACTGAGATAATCTTTAGTACGTCCTATCATCAGAAAACTGATTTCAAATCTTAGTGGACTATTCAGACATAAGAAGACATGTGGAGAGCATGTTTTATGGACATTAAAGAAAGATGGGACCAACATCTTCCACTGGTTTAATTCTTGTACAATAATATTTTCCACTCAAGAATCCAAATGGCTTCTTATAAAGACATTTATTGGAAAAGGTGAAGAACACTAGCATGTTTGGATTATGTTGGTTAACATAAGATGATATGACCTATAATGGTCAATGAAATGGTGAAGGTGAAAAAAATTCAGTAGCACGTAAGGGAAGCCCAAAGTTTTCAATAGATCTATGCACACAATCATTGATTGGACTTTGAGTTTAAGGTTGCAGACATGGTATTCCTCTGCATATATCCATAGTATAGGATTACAAAATATGGGAAGAAAGGAAATCTATGTACTAGTAATATTATCCCGTTTATGATCCTTGATCATGTTAGAGTTGTGGCCTATTTAGTAGCACTTTGAATAACCATGTCTCAAGTACATGATGTATTCAGTGTATACCTCTTATAAATGTACATACGAGATCCTTCACATGTATTGTCTTCAATGGTTGTATAGTTGTAGAATGATCTTTCTTATATAGAGTAGCTAGTAAAGATCGAGGATCATAGAGATATAGTTCTAGACAACAAGACAACTCACCTGGTTAATGTACTTTGGTGAAACCATAAGTGAAAATAGGAAACATGGGAACCATTGGAAGCAATGAGGGAAAGTATCAAAACCTTTTTTTTCTTTTAACAATGTAGAAAAAAATTCGAGGGTGAAATTTCATAAGGGGGGAAGAATGAAATGGCCCAAAGTTTTATCTATAGAAATCCCCTTCTTAAAATTATTTCATATGACATAAACACAGATAGAAAAAAATGGTTACTTTATAAATAAATAATTAATGATATAATAAGGGTTTCTAGAAGTTAATGAACATGTACTAGAGGAACAGTAACTTGACCCCTAGAATAGTAACATGGACCATTTGAATAGTAAACAAAAAAAATTGAATAGTAACCTCACCAATGAGTGTATAAATAATATTTATCTATATTATAAGTTAAATATGATATAATTATATCATATTTTATTTGAATAAATATTTTAAGAATTATTAATTAACTATTTTTATTTTTGTAAGTCATAAATATTTAAGTACAATTTTATGAAAAAATTAATAATTTAAAATAAAATTTATTCTCATAAAATATATTCATAAATAATAATTTTTATTTATTATAATTATATGTTAATTTTAGGATACCTTATTAAATTTTTAAAAGTGATATAAAATATGTTATAAATTTAAAATCTGTTTTTTAGTAAATAATATTTTTAAATAAAAAATTAATTCCTAATATATAGAATTTTTGTAATAAAATGGATTTAATTTTTAATTCTACAAATTTAAAAATAGTACTGGTGAATTTTAGGTATTTTTCCTAAAATAATTTTATTTTTGGTGAATAATTAAATACAATAATTTGTAGTATAAGTAAACTAATGATTTTTTGGAGTCGCTCTTGAGTCATGGATGATGTAAGTGACCATTGGTTCAAAATCACATGATATAATTACTTTATATAGTCTCAATAATACAAAATATCGTTTTTATTTAAAAAAACAATGAATTAAATAATGAAAAACACTCCTCTCCATCACTATTAATTTCACCCCTCACTACCTTTTCTCCTAAAAACTCTCATGTCATTGGCCTTGTATAAATTTTTCTAAAATATCCTACCAAGCCCCTTCGCCAATTCTAGGAGATTTTGGTATTAAAATAAGACCTAAACCAACCCCTAAGTATGTTCTCAAGAAGAATGAATCATGATGTAAAACCCTCTTCCCTTTCTTTTAATTTCCTTTTCAAGGTCCTTTCTTTTCTTTTTCTCTCCTAACCTCACCTCATTCAAATTGTATGATAACTACATTACCTTACATATAATTTAATGTTGTTATTATAATTTAATAATTCATCATCATTTTTACTACCCCCTCCTTTTATACACAAAAAATGAAATCATCATTCGTGATGCGTTAATTTATCACATTTAAGGAAGATTATGTTTTAAATTTCCATTAACATCTTCAAGGCTGGTCAAAAATCCATTTTTATGGTTTATTTATATTATAATATAGGTAATATATATTATGTAATTCTGTAGAATCATTTTTTTACACATGATATTAATTTATAAAAAAAAATTAGTTGGTTGTGATCTTAAATCGCCGAAATAATCCAAAATGATTATCATTAACTATTTATATAATGATTCTCCTCATTCCATAAATCCAAATGATAAATAATACCAATTTATCATCTCAAACATTATTAATGACATATAATATCAATTATAGACAATTACTACAACTTTATTTGACCATTCATACATGTATACAAGTAAACAGATCATGAAAATCAAGGAAACCAATGCTCCCAAATGATAAAATTAGTTCTCTTAACCCATGAAAAATGACATAAAAGAACATAAAAAAGTTATAATAATTAAAATACATATATAAAGGGTTTTTAAAATATTATTTTATGAATATAATTTTATTATCTAGACTATTAAGATCATGTGAAGAACACCTTTGGTCTTAATGTTAGGGATTCTACTCAAACATCCATTATTCCTTCGAGTTACTCTTCCTCTATTTTTAATCAAATGAAATAATATTTATTTTTAGCTATATCATATATATGATTTTTATATGTTTTAAAATAATTTATTGGGATCCATTCATCTGTATTTTTTAGGGATATAGATTTTTTTAAAAGGTCCCATACTCAATTCATCCTGATAAAAAATCCTGATTTAAGGAAATGTCCCCAATTCTAACCAAATTCATGTGAAATTTATAAGCTATTATGAGCCACCATTATTATTTACAAAATAACTCATTTTATTATGAGATCATTATTGGTTAAATTATGTTTTTATAAAAAATATTATTCCTTATTCTTCTTAAAATTATCTTTAACATTTTCCCAAAACCGCACTAAAAGTTTTTATTTTTAAAGCTTCTTAAATGCCTTTTTTACACATATTCACTTCAGTTTGACATCACATGTTATGATATATGCCTGAATTACACTATTAATTACCATGTATAATTTAAATAATTTATTTTATGGACAGAATGGTGATATTACTTTATTTTTATTCATTTTTCACATGATTATAATACTCAATTCTTACTATGGGTATCCATTGTGTTTACGTTTGATTCATTATATATGATTATTCATGTGTCACAAATAATCATGAAAATGTTATGATTGGTGCACTTAGATATCACTCTAATTAATTGAGTAATTTTTAACCTCATGAGATTTTATATGCAATGTTCTTGGTCGTTAGCCTTGACTTGTGCACCATGTGCAACAGTCTTGGTGGTTATACTTGACTTGTGCTTCTCAATATGCAACGAACCTTGTATTGAGATAAATCTAGGGTTTGTGTTGCTAAAAAATTAAATTGACTCAATTATTATATGATCACATGTTATTTATTTTAATATTACTTATGTTAAATCATGTTCCATGTCATCTTATTTCATTATGTTATGCCTTCTAACCCATGTTCTATGCTTTATTATTATGTTTATTCCATTATTGGGCTTTTAACTAATCACTTTATTCATGCTATACCTAGTTTATCCTATTTCCATTCAAGGTCTCAAACGATGCTAGGATATCATAATGGATGATGAATAAAAAAATGTTTTATTTCATCCCATGTATTTAGTTTTAGGTATCATTTCTTCCCAATAAACTAGTCATTATGATATTTTCAACGTAATTTGATATTTAATTATATTAAAAATCATTTAATTATATGTTTATAAGGCTTGGGATCTTATAATAAAAGGATTTAACAATCCTTTGTTGATTCCTTTATGTCGAAATTCCCACCTTCGTTCAATGGATCCACTAATCAGTAGTCTCTATGCAATTGATATGAACCACTGAAAATATTTTTTATGTTATTCAGTATTCAAAACATTAAAAACTCATTTTTCATGTCCCTAATTTGTAAGATGAAGTGGATAAATTGTGGAAACTCATGAAGTATATGTGGGAACATTATAAAATTAAAAATTTGTAATTGTTTGAGTTGAATAATTTATTTTTCTAACAATACTTTTTTCATATTCTGTATATGATTAAAGTGAATTAGTTCTTTGAACTAAATAAAAAGGATGATGAATCTATTGGTACTTATGAGGAATATTTTACAAGGCTTTTTGGGTATTATTCTGATATTATCATCCAATATTAATGTATGGTTAATTGATCATTCATGTTCAAGACACCAGTTATTTGATGAGAATTATAAATAAGAGATATCATTTAGTTATATAGATATTGTTTGATGTGGTATCATGGTGAATATAGATTTTGAAATTATATATCAATATCATGGATTTGATTAGATGAAAAAAGTCATTTTAGATGAAAATAATGAAAAAATGGAGAGAAAAGGATGTGATTTTATCATACATAAATTGTGGGAATAAACATGGATTAATATTCCTTTAGGGGACTATAAAATGTTTTAAGTATGTAAGGGATTCTCATCAAGAAATTAAACATCTGATGTGATGGGAAAAATTCTGTTAATGAGGAAACTAGAGATAAACTTTAAAATATTGAACCACCAACACTCTTATAATGCCCTAGCCTTAATCCTTACTTAATCTTGAGTTAATACAAGATTACACATTGGGGATCTTTTCAGGTTTAGAGTTTTAGAGAATTAGATCATCAAACATGCATTAAATTCCACATCTAAACATAGTGGTTACATAAAAGATAGTATTCATTTTTTTCCCATCAATGGAAACATATTTAAAATTAAACATGGATTCTTTCTTGACACTTCCTTGACACTATCATCATGTCATGTACCTTTCCCTTGACCTATGAAAAAAATTTCAAGAAAAACTTCGGATGAGCATAAAAAGCTCAGAAAGGGATATAAAAATATGGAAAGGAAACATGAGTTCATATATGCATAAGAATGAAATCATAATTTACCCATAAAACATAGGCACTTTAAAATACATCATCAAATCATGAATAAATCATAGAAATCATAAGACATAGAAGGTAACATGAGGCATTCATAACATTTTTACGTAGGGAGTAACCCTCTTGGTTACGTTTGTAATACCCACCACAGTATATTCCCTAAATATCTTCAGAGAAACCTTAACGTTTCACTCTTTCGCGTTACCCAATGCATTGGAGAGCTATATCGGGCTCACCCGCCCTTAGTTTATCACGGAACCACCCGTCTTCATAAACAATGCCCAAGAACCATAACATAATCATAGAACATAACTTAAGCATAAAGGAAATATAACATTCCCATATTGCTATAACAATATAACATTTTAAGATATTGAAATAATAAATCCATTCTAAAACCCATTTTCAAAACCATTTAAAACATTTAATAAAGAGATCTTTGAATCAAAGTGTCCCATACCACTCTGAAGGTTTTAACATTTTAAACCATTAATATCCATATAAATAAATCCTTAAAACCATTTTGAAAACATGGATATTAACGATAAATATTTATAATAATAAATCATTAAAACATTTAAAACCATATTTTAGTTAAAGGGTTTTTAACAAAATGAGAGACACTTGAATACAATAATTGAGGAATAACATTTAATAAGAACTTAATAATATCATGATAATAATTTAATTCATGATATAATATTCCAATGTACAGTATATACACCATATAAGAGGGAATTGGTGCATAAAAACAATGAAGTCTCAATAGAAATGTAAAATGAGATGAAATCCCCTATAAAGATGGTATCCTTAAATCAAAGATAAATCAATCTCATAATTATGTGTGAAAAATATAAATACACCCAATATAAGCGGATATTAAGTGTAAAACAATCAAAGTTCATTCACACATATTTAAAGGATGAAATATTGAATAACTACATGTTGAACCCAAAGAAATCGAAATTGTGTTAACAAGTTCCCTTGACAGCCTAACGGTGTCACATCAAATTTTAGAAAAAGAGTTGATGAGAGAGATAAAGGGTATCTCATCACTTGGACATAAAATTTAAATCAATAAGTATATAGAAGAACATATCCCAACATAATATTATGTGAATTAAAAGACATAACAAAAGAAGTCTTTTAAAAAGAGGAGGGTGAAAGGTTCCTTTACCGACATGGGTATCTTTCGAAACATACACCCCGTGAAAGAAGGACAATACAACATTGATGTAAATACTCATAAATGAAAGTATATTACACAATGAGTAAAATAATGGGCAGTAAATACACCACTCAAAGGAAATTGTGGAAAATGTAGCATAAATATCACGGGAATAAAAGTGATATGAAAAATCCCTTACGAAAACTCAGCAGCCTAACGACGCCACTTAAAACTTACAGAAATGGATTGATGAGATCAAATAGGGTCTCTAATCATATTAAAATATAGTTTAATTCAAGAGTAATATAAAATAACATCCCCCAACATAACAATGAGGAGCTTAAAGTAAGTTCCATAAAGGAGAGTACTTAAAAAAAAGAGAGAGGTTAGATCTCTTACGAAAATTCAGCAGCCAAACGGCGCCACTTAAAACTTCCAAAATGGATTGATGAGAGAGAATAGGGTCTCTCATCATATAAACATGAAAATTACAGTAATATTAATATAAAATAAAATCCCAATCACAAGAACGATGCGCTTAAAAGGAATGACATAAAAGAGTGTACTTAAAAAAGAAAGAGAGGAGTAGGATCCCTTACCTCAAGTCTGACTTGTCTTGTTCGTTTCTTTATATTCCTAAATAATAAACTTTGGTAAATTTATAATTGCCTAAGGACCTAATTTAGAGATTATTATTCAGTTCATATCACATATTATAATGTTATAATAATTTTTTAATAATGTTAGTTCATATTAGACGTTTTTGCCGATGTTTGGTACATGAGTCAAAAATGAACTTGTTTGAAAAATGATTGCCCATGTAGTTATAAGAAGATAATTTACAGAATAGTATTAATGATTAAAATATCATATATATCTAGTAAATATTCATTTTATACTATTACATATCATTTGGAGATAAAAAATGAAAAGCACCAATCATGGAGATGGTAGGTCGTACGTACGCATGAACGCTACTTTCATTTTTTTCATTGTCATATTAACAGAATTAAAAATAAATGATATATATATATATATTATAATTAAAGTATAATATATATGTTATATAGGTCACATATTTTCATTAATTTCATTCTTTATACATTCCATGTATTGCATGTACGAGTCACATCACTTGAGGGGGCGGTAGTCCACACTTTCTCATATGAAATTATCGCATTTACACAACATGAAAAGAATAAAGGAATCTTTTAAATATAAAATACAGAAGCATATAGTAAAAACAAATAACATATATATAACATATAAAATACAGTGACATCATAATGTCCACCTTTAAAGGTGTTAAAAGAATATTGAACAATCATAGTTTCGTGAGGGAGAAAATCGCCAACCATAGAAACAGTATGTTATTTAACCATTAGACGAAGGTGTGTGTAAGTGAAGCTCTAATCCTTCTTATAAAAACATTCTAGTATATTTAAGATACTGGAGTTGTTACAAAAGAAATTAATAAAAAGATTTTAGGGGGTTGGAGAAGCAAAATAAAACAAAAGGACTCAAGTGAAGACATTACCTTAAAATAGGGTAACTCCCTTTGGTTTGAGCTCAAAGGCTTCCTTGGGAAGGCTTCTGCCAAATGTGAGTCTTCAAGGAGTTATAGAGTGATTTTTAGAGACAAAATTGGCATGGGATGGCCCAGCCAAAGGCTCTGGAAGTGTGAGTAAGGAGGTAGAGGTGGGGGCTTTTTCTAAGAGGAGGGGAGGGGCACTCTTGGAAGGGTATAAAATGTAACTTTATTTTCAAACGAGTTTCAGATTTTAATGGTCCCACATTGGTGTGTTTCAAGGATAAGGTGATAAAGGTTTGAAATCCACCCATCCAATAGGTTTTGGACATGTTTAGTTCTTAGATTTTACATTATCTTTCCATTTTATTTAAATCCTATATTAATGATGTAATCGCTGCATCATCATGATGTCAAAAATAATTTAATTTATTTGATGTCTAAAAATAATAAAAAAAATGTCATGATGTAGGAAATATTTTTATATTTCTAATAAATATTTATAGTACAAAATATATTTTATTTAGACAAAATTAAAAATAGTTTACTTAGGTGATACATTCTTTGTTACATTTAACATTCTTTAAAAATAAAAAGATAAAAATTCACTTTCTCACAAAAGTGATTCCATGGGGTCCCCAAGTATGGCACGAGGAATCCAATTGTCGGACATGAGACAAAAAGTAGACTTAGGACACATTTTGTGGTAATTTTTATTTATTATGATATTATCTTATTATCTTTAACTACCTGATTACTCATTAATCAAGATAATTAAAGATAATTATCGTCGTTACTATTCATAATGTCCAAAAACAAAAGAGTCTTAATTACATAATTTGGACCTTCTGATTCCAAATATATAATCAATTTTACCAAATTCCAAAAACATAAATGCAATAATTAATTTAAAAAAACTATCCGTTGTAAAAACAAATAGCGGGTTTTTTTGAAACAATATTTATGAAACGTTTGGCACTTGTTTATGCCTAATTCAAAAGTGAAATTAATCCCAATGACCATAATTGAATTACATGGTAAAAATATATTCTAATTACACTTAAAAAAATTAAAAAGATAATATAACCATATAATTAAATTATATGAAAAATCAGTTTCGATGTAAAATGCAGTATTCTTCACTATTCATTGAAAAATGAACATTGTCAGAAAAATACCAAAAATTAACCCAAGGTAAACTTAAATGTCCCAATCATAAATAATAGGTTTATTTTAAAAAATAGAGCTTATAAAGTTGTCAAAAAGTGGATTTAAAAGGGGTTATCCATCAAAAGGCGGTTAATCGACCTTTTAAAGAATATTAGAATGTTTACGCTTAAAAATTGGATTCATTTGCATTTTTAATCCTCTAAAATTTATTGAAAAAAAGTAAAAATATTTGACAAACATATATAATCATTTTGTAGTTAGTTCTGTTCATTACCGCCATTACAACGGCTAGGCATTAACTACCATTTAAAATAATATTATTTTATTATTAGAGTGCAACGTAAGATTTCAAATAAACTTGTTGTTGCATATTGGGTACGCCATCGAGCATGGTGTTCCCTTTAAAGTAATATTAATATTTTATTCACAAATATGCATAAATGTGAAAATGTCATACTCTTTATTTAACTGGGCTGTTACATCCTTCCCCACTTTTGAGAATTACGTCCTCTCAATTTTAAAATTGATCTTGGAAACATCCTTGAACGTCCCACATCAGAACAAGAGTCGGTAAAACAATCACTTTAAAATAAAGAATGATAAGTACAAAGGTCACCCGAGTTAACCCATACTAGGATTCCATGTTTGAAAACATGGACATGGAGAAGAAAACAGAGGGTCATGTTCTGATGGAGAGTGATAGAAAACATGTTTAGGAGAAAGTTAACCACAAGAAAATCACAAAATTGTGATGGGTTAAACGGTATTCGATTCCCCAGTAGGAAAAGTTAATAGAAAACATTTTTGTTTTATGTTACTTTTTATTGAGGAATTTATTCATAATGAAAAATAATCAATTATCATGTTTACTTTCAACTTTTATTAGCTTCCTTTCACAAACTCATATTTTCTCCAAAATATGAGTATTTAGGAAGACTTGTTCACATTAAGAGTACTATAATCAACTTCTAGAGAATCACCTAATCCACCAAAGAGAACTATATACTTCACATGTCTTTAGACTTTAACCAAAACCAAAACCAAAAAGGTTAGTACAAGATTAGATAATATAGAAAAGGATAACCCTTTATAAAAAAAATCTATGCTTAATCTCCAAAATTTTTCCAACAAAACCCAAAGTTCAACGAGGACCATTCGATAAACAATTTATCTATAAAATTCTTCAAATTAAACCAAACTAAGATTGAAACCCAAATATTTGAAGGATTTAGTCACGTAGTCTTCTAAGTTAAATCATAACATTTATCTCCAAACAACATCAGTTGCTCCTAAAGTATCGTATTGAAAAGTAATTAACCTAATCACATATCCTCCATTATAGGTTAATAATTTCCATAGATAACCCAAAATCAGCTCATTCTAGATTCATAAGATCATCTGACTAAAAATAATTAGTTAATCTAACCAGGGGCTTCACATAGTCTAGTGGTAGGCAATAAATACCAGTTGCACTTTGGTTGTGGGTTCGATTCCCGCAGCTTTGTCCGACGTGACGGGTTGTCACATGGTCTGTGTGTTGTCATTTTTACAAAACTATATAATTCTCAAATCATTCCCCAAAAAGAGATAAAATCATAAAAAATAACCATAAAATAATTTAACCTCAATTTTATCTCATGCCTTTCACTTCCATCATAACATATAGTAACCCATAATTACATCAAAAGTAAGGATCATATAAACCCAAATGGTTCTTTATAACTATATCCACAAAATATCAGATAACTATTCCTTGAATAAAATTTTCATATGATAAACATCATGGTTACACATACTATAAAAAGTCTTCTAATGTAACCCCATCATCAAAAGAGACTTAATACTCTTAAGAATTTCACCATAACTCTTGAATCCCTTATATGTTGACTTATAACTCACTCAACATTATTCATGATCCATTAACCATTATTTTCCAACTTATTCTAAAATACTTCTTTCCTACAAACAAAATCATGAATCATATCCTAAGATTCCAAAATAGGAAAACAATAGTTATGAAATAATCCATACCTTTGATTGGTCATTGTCAGTTTCTTCATCATCAATCAGAATGGCATTAGGTATTGGTAAACGAATATTTGTACGATCTTGGTGATCCCATTCACGAAAATTCTTCATAGGACATGTGTTTGCATAAGGACCATGCATACCACATTTAAAACATTCAATTGATCCCTCAGAAAGAACTTCTTTCCCTTTCCTCGAGTGAACTGGATGCTTCCTTTTTCCATGGTAGGTTCTTGCTTTATGACCTTCATTTCCACATCTATAGCATATTTCTGTCCCTTTGAAACAATTTCCTAGGTGTTTCTTTCCACATCTTTGACACATAGGTTTTTGAACACACTTACCTTTATGATTATTACCTGTAGTTCCGTAGGGACATGTTTCTCGCATATATGATTCCTTAGAGAAATCACCAAGGTTTAGGTGGTCAATCATGACTCTAGATAGTTGGTTGAGGATAATCACAAGATTTCTCATTGCAGCCCCCATATCATTCATTTTCTTGCTCAAAAAACTGTCACAGTTTCCTTCACATCCACTGTTACTTTGGTGCCTGCAAGATCCATCCATTTACTAAAACCAAAAGGTCAGTGTGAGTATATAAATAAAACCATCATATACTAATGAGGAAGATAAACACTAATATATACTTACTCATTAACTTTATCTAAAACTAGGACTCTTTCTGAAATCCTAACCATTATGGTAATGTCACTTATGCTTAAAGAATACCCTAACCCATAAAGTTATCTAAACCGACCTATGATACCAACTATAAAGCCCCAGTCTTAAACCTTACTTAATCTTGAGTTAATACAAGATTACACACTGAGGATCTTTTCAGGTTTAGAGTTTTAGAGAATTAGATCATGAAACTTGCATTACATTCCACATTTAAACATAGTGGTTACATAAAAGATAGTATTCATTTTTTCCCATCAACGGAAACATATTTAAAATAAAATATGGATTCTTTCTTGAAACTTCCTTGACATTATCATCATGTCATGTACCTTTCCATTGACCTGTGAAAAACATTTCAAGAAAATCTTGGGATGAGCACAAAAAGCTCAGTAAGGGATATAAAAATATGGAAAGGAAACATGAGTTCATATATACATACGAATGAAATCATACTTTACCCATAAAACATAGGCATTTTAACATACATTATCAAATCATGAATAAATCATAGAAATTATAAGACATAGAAGGTAACTTGAGGCATTCATAACATTCTTACGTAGGGAGTAACCCTCTTGGTTACGTTTTGTGATGACCCAGACCCCCCTTGGTCCCTTCCTTTGCCAAAAATCCGGTTTCCTTGCGGGGTACCGATCGGTGAGACCGATCGGTGAGACCGACCGGTGAGACCGACCGGTGAGACCGACCGGTGAGACCGATCGGTGAGACCGATCGCTGAGACCGATCGGTGAGGCCGATCGGTGAGACCGATCGGTGAGACCGATCGGTGAGACCGATCGGAGAGACCGATCGGTGAGACCGATCGGTGACAGCGATCGGTGAGACCGATCGGTGAGACCGATCGGTGAGACCAATCGATGACACCGATCGGTGAGACCAATCGATGACACCGATCGGTGAGACCGATCGGTGAGACTGATCGGTGAGACCGGCCGACGTCGGCCGGCCTTGCCAAGTTGTTCCAGTAACGTTCCTTTTTCGCAAATAGGGTTTTAAACCCTATTCTGCCTTGTTAAAAATGTCTTGGGAATCCGAAACACGCACAAAGGTTTTAATTAAATGCTTCATTAATTCATGGGTCGGTTAAAACCACCCAGTGCCATTAATGATGAGTCAAGCCACGTGGTCAACCCACGACTCCCTCGTCTTCCGTGGTTTTGTGTTTTCATCTCGACCGTCCCCAGCTCTTATAAATTAAGGGTTAGGCCGTGGCTTCCCCCCTTCTTCGATCGTGGCTCTTCTGGTGCATCGGGACCGCCACATCGTTATCCGTAAAGTTCCGCGCCCCCGGCCTAAACGTCGATCATCTATCAACAAGTAGGGAATTTCTCTCGTCTCTCACTTTTGTGTATCATGCGGGGTGGGCGTTACTTTTGTTCCTATGGAATTGGTTGAACCAAACCCTAATGAAGATAATAAACGAAGTTCTAAAGGAAGAAGGGGAAGGGGTTGTGATCGTTGTTATGCTTTATCTTGTGATCATCCCTTTTGTTACTGGTTTATGTTTTCTGAAAATTGAGGCCGTTGGCGGTCGTGTGTGTGCACTTGAATCCCCTCGTGATGTTTTAAATGGGTTGCTGAAATTGTGAACTCCTGCTGTGAAATTGGTTAACCACGTATATCCGGCTGAATAATTGAAAGCACCAGGATCGGCCCTTCTGTGATAACTCCCGGTTAGAACACACGGAATTTGAAATCATGGAGTGTGTTAAATCGTTTAAATCTGAAAATCCATGACTTGTGTTGGTAGTGGTTAGTGGTTGTTTTCCCTTCGGGCCGTTTGCTGGAAATGTGGGAGGGGATGGGATCCCCTGTTCTTTTTATACTCTCGGTGGCTGTGTGAATTTGGGGGATGGGATCTCCTGTTGGCATGGTTTCAGTGGTTGTGAGTTTTTATCACAAATTGGGGAGAGATCCTCTGTTGGCAGAACTGGGTGTGAGTGTTTTGGTTGATCTATGCTTTGACGTTTTCCTTGGTTATGCTTATGGTAGTTGCCCAGTAGTGCTTTAAAATTAATTGAACATTTTGACTGAACGTGAAACAAGAATGGGACAAATGGTTTTGTGGGCAAGGGTCGTGAATCGTGACTCGGACGCTGTGGTATTGTGTTCTGTAGGTTGGCTAGGAAAACCTAAGTTTTGGGTGAGTGTTTGTTACCTATATCTATACTTGTAGCTTTGTGTTTCTTATTCGCGCCCCACCCAAGTTAAGCACTTAGTGCCGAACACACCCATTTATGGGGGAAGGGTGTTTTTCCCAACACTATACTTAGTGGCTGGTTATTAGCTCCTTTTCTGCTCCCTTTCCCGGATAGCCCAAGTACTTTCGGGCAGGCTGTGATGGCCTGAAGTCCATTATTAGCCCAAGAACCATCGGGCAGGGTGTTGTGGTGGTTGTCCAGGTGTGTGCGGAAGGTGGTTTCCCAAGTGTCTTCGGGATGAGGCCCAGGTGTTTTCAGGCGTGGCAGTGGATCCTTTAGCCCAGGTGTCTTCGGGCGTAGCGGTGGTTGTTCTGGCCTAGGTGTTTGCAGGCATGGTTACTTGTGACAGTTGAGGCCCAGGTGTGTGCGGGCGGGATTTGGCAGTGGGACTGCGTGTGGTTGTGGCCCAGGTGTGTGCGGGCGGGATTTGGTAGTGGGACTGCGTGTGGTTGTGGCCCAGGTGTGTGCGGGCGGGTGTGGCAGTGGGACTGCGGTGAGAATGGTGGGATTGGTCCGATGCGTAGGATGTCTCAATAACAAGTGGGGAAGTGGCGCGGGGTACCCAAACATCGAAGTGCTCTTATTATATATATTACTTGACTTGCGTTATTTGGGGAGTGAGCCTTGGTGAGGCCTGGGATGGATAGTTTGCCTTGTTAGTTGTTTGGTTCACTCTTTTCTCACGGGACTTTAGTACGTTTCCCCCACTTGTGCACGAGAGTCTTGGTTTTCCCTACTGAGTGTACTTGTATGCTCACCCTACGTTTACTTTCAGGTTTCCAGGAGGACTACCAGGGCTGCGCGGGACCCTATTAGTCGGACAGTTGGAGTTGTCGTTGTTGTCGTACCTTTGTTTTCTTTTGGTATTGTACTTGAGAGCTTTCTTTTTCTTTTGTACTTGTACCTTGTTGTAAACTGTTTAAACATGCATGGGGACTTTATTTGGGTTCATTTATATAAACTTGTTTCTTTTCCTTTTTGGGAGGTCGACTTGCCTTTTTTTCCCGATCCTAAATAATAAAAAGGGTAATGCCTTCCATTTGCGAAAATTTTCTATACCCTTGGTGCTAGTCGCCACTCTGGGACCTATTGAAGGCGGGTTTCAGGGGTCATTATCTCTCCTTCAACTTAAAGAAGGAAGGGCCTAGCAACCCGCTGACTCTTCCCTCCTTTTGGTGAAGGCGGGTCGTGACAGAATGGTATCAGAGGCTGAGGTTGAGAGATAGGACGGAGTCTGGAGTTAGGCACAGTAAGGATTGCATGGGATGGTAAGGCAACAGCATTGGGTGACCTTGGTGCGTGAATTAGGCCAGGGAGGACCGGCTAGGACACGGGATTTTAGGGCCCCCCGTGACCCGATGCAAGGACTCTGGACCTACCGAACGACCAAGTGAGGCCACACTGATTGCAGGGTAGAGACCCTAGGAAAGGTACATGCATCATAAATGACTTGTCTTTTTGTGTTTCTGGGATGTCTTGGGAAATTAAGAATAAATTAAATCTTAACAAGTTTTGAGAACGGTTTTCTTTGCACTACTGGGCTTAGGCATTCCTTGTTTACCTTGCAGCTATGGCACCTGGAAGGCGACCACGTGTGGTACAGGCGATCGAGACTCCTGAGACTACTTTGGACAATCGGCAGAGAGCTGATCGGGAGGAAGAGGACGACCAGTGGCAGAAGACTCTTCGAGCCTTTCAGCGATAGGCCCTCGAGAAATATGAGGGCAGCACCTCCGACATGAAGACGGAAGGCTGGCTGGAGGAGCTAGTCATAGCCTTCGGCCTGATTCGGGCCCCGACGGAGTACTGGGTTCCTCTGGCTGTTAGCCAGATGCGAGGAACGGCACATCAGTGGTGGATGCTTCACCTGGGGAGTAGGAAGGAGTCTGAGGTTGCTTGGGCGGACTTCGAGAGGGAGTTCCGGGCGGAGTTCCTCTCCTCGACAATGAAGGCGGAGAAGAGGCAGGAGCTACTCTCCCTCCAGCAGGGGAGCATGTCCGTGAGGGAACTTGGAATCAAGTTCAAGGACCTCCTGCGTTTTGCCCCGGACCTCTTTCCCGATGAGGAGTCTCGGGCAAGACGTTTGGAGGAGGCGCTCCGACCCTCCCTCCAGTATGCTGTTACACCCTTTACCCTTCCGACATACTTAGAGGTTCAGAAGAAGGCCGAAGTGGTGGAAAGGAT
Organism: Viscum album; assembly: GCA_963277665.1. NCBI lineage: Eukaryota > Viridiplantae > Streptophyta > Magnoliopsida > Santalales > Viscaceae > Viscum > Viscum album. The sequence continues at coordinate 1,805,399,825 of OY728156.1, forward strand.
GCACGCTCTAGGCGGACTGTCACGAGAAGGGATCCAGCTGGGACCATCGAAGGGGAAGGCCGTCAGCACCAGGCCTCCGGCATCGGGACCCTCCAGGTTCCGACCCGCAGGGAGCAGGCCGCAGCAGTTTCAGTTTCGATCCCCTGGCCCGCATTCTTTTCCTTCAGGATCGGGACCACGGTGCTTCATCTGCGAGAGCCCTGGACATCTTCGGAGTCAGTGCCCCGATCGGGTGCAGTACAGCAGTGGCAGTCATCCCCAGCGTCCGCCGCAGCAGCAGTTCCCAGCCAGACCCTTCCAGCAGCAGCAGCAGGGACAGCGAGCTCCAGCTCCTCCGCAGACAGACATAGGAGGGGGAGGCCGACCTCAGGGCGCTCCCCAGGGACCTCGACCAGGGCGTGGTCGGGGAGGTGGCCAACAGCCGAGGGGCAGGGGAGCTGGGCGTGGACAATTACACGCCGCAGAAGCAACAGTTCCAGCAGGGCCAGAGGTTGTTCGAGGTACGATCAGTGTGTTTAGCACTCTTGCTTATGCTTTGTTCGATACCGGAGCTTCGCACTCCTTTGTTACACCCAGTCTAGCCCGCGCCTTGGGTCTAGATGCCGAGAGACTTCTAGTGCCCCTGGTGTTGAGCACACCAGTTGGAGGTCAGACCGACTTGCTGTTCGTTTGTCGGGGATGTAGGCTGATGTTGGGGCCACATCAGTCGGTTAAGGATCTCCTTCTGCTACAGATTCGGCCGTACGATGTCATCCTAGGCATCGACTGGCTATTTTCTGTGTGCGCCGTCATCGACTGTTTCCAAGGGAGGGTGGTGTTCTCCGGTTTGGACGGCCAGCGTGTTACTTTCACCGGCGAGCGGAGCTGTCCGAAGGGAAACAGGAGGGAGGAACCTCTCCTCTCCTTGTTGACCGAACTGACGATAGAATCAACAGATGAGGAAATGGTGGAAGTACCAGAGATCGTTCGTGAATTTATGGACGTCTTTCCTGAGGAGGTGACGACTCTACCCCCTCGACGTGACATCGAGTTCGGGATAGACCTGCAGCCCGGCTCTCGACCAATCTCGATGGCTCCTTACCGGATGGCACCTTCGGAGCTACGGGAGTTGCGGATACAGATTGACGATCTGATGAAGAGGGGTTATGTTAGTCCAAGTGCATCATCGTGGGGTTCCCCAGTCTTGTTCGCAAAGAAGGCAGATGGTGGCCTCAGGTTGTGCATCGATTACAGGAGGCTGAATCAGGTAACGATCAAGAACCGCTACCCTCTTCCGAGGATAGATGATCTTTTCGACCAGCTGAAGGGGACAGGATGGTTCTCGAAGATCGACCTGCGATCCGGGTACGACCAGCTGAGGGTGAAGGATAGCGACGTCCCGAAGACGGCGTTCAGGTGTAGGTATGGGCACTTCGAGTTCGTGGTCATGCCCTTTGGTGTTACGAACGCCCCGGCCGTGTTCATGGGGCTTATGAACTCCATCTTTCGGGAGTACCTGGATCGGTTTGTGGTGGTGTTCATCGACGATATCCTGATCTTTTCAAAGTCAGAAGAGGACCATGCAGAGCACCTGAGGACGGTTTTGGAGGTCCTCCGACAGCACCAGCTCTATGGGAAGTTGTCAAAGTGCAAGTTCTGGGCATGAGAAGTGCACTTCCTCGGACATGTAGTGTCTGAGCAGGGAGTAGCAGTCGACCCATCAAAGGTTGAGGCAATTGTTTCTTGGGCAGCACCCAAGAATGTGGCGGAAGTTCGGAGTTTCCTCGGACTGGCGGGCTACTACCGAAGATTCGTACCCAACTTCTCCCGGGTAGCAGCCCCTTTGACGGCTTTGACCAAGAAGGACCAGGTTTTCATGTGGAGCGAGCAGTGTGAGTCGTCCTTCAGCTACCTAAAAGAAAAACAGGTTAGTGCCCCAGTGTTGAGATTTCCAGAAGAAGGGATGGCCTATGAGGTATTCTGTGATGCTTCGGGACAGGGCCTGGGGTGCGTATTGATGCAGCGACAAGGGGTGATCTCTTACGGGTCCAGGAAGATACGCCCCCATGAGCGGAACTATGCCACCCATGACCTGGAGCTTGCAGCGGTAGTGTTCGCATTAAAGCTGTGGCGACATTACCTCTTTGGGGAGCGCTTTGTGGTTTTCACCGATCACAAAAGCTTGCGCTATATCTTCTCCCAGCGTGACTTGAACTTGCGACAGCGGAGGTGGGTCGAGTTTCTCCAGGACTACGACTTTGAGATCTCATACACTGAAGGTAAGGGAAACGTTGTGGCTGATGCCCTGAGCAGGAAGCCGCATCAGGAGGTGGTTCGGGAATCTGCTGATGCTTGGAGGGCGATGGGGGAATTGGCTGCCTTGCACTTGGATGCAAGGGTGGAAGGTACTAGAGGCTGTTTGTTTCAGATAACGGTACAGTCCTCTTTGTTGCAGCAAGTGGAAGAGTCTCAGTGGGGAGATCTTGAGGTGGAAGTGTTGCGGGATCGTATCGATCAGGGGAACGCCCCGGAAGGATGGTCGGAGGACAGCCGACGTCGGATGCTCTTTCATCGGAGGTTGTTTTTTCCAGAGGTGATGCGTGATGAAGTCCTTCGTGAGTTCCATAGCTCAGCCTTGGCAGTACATCCGGGTGTTTCGAAAATGTACCAAGGCCTGAGGGGACAGTTTTGGTGGCCCGGGGTGAAACGGGCAGTGGCAGAGTTCGTGGCTAAATTCCTGGTGTGTCAGCAGGTGAAGGCTGAACACCGTGTTCCTGGTGGTCTGTTGCATCCTCTAGATGTTCCCGAGTGGAAGTGGGACGACGTCTCGATGGACTTCGTCACGGGACTACCCAGAGCTCAGGGCGGGCATGATGCTATCTGGGTAGTGGTGGATCGATTGACAAAATCTGCTCACTTCTTGGATATCAAGGAGTCAGGACCCGTGAGTACCTTAGCACAGAGGTACGTGGATGAGGTGGTGCGTTTGCACGGAGTTCCGAAAACGATCGTCTCAGATCGGGACACTCGATTCACCTCACGAGTCTGGAAGGGGTTACAGCATGCTTTTGGCACCCAACTACGCCTTAGCACTGCTTTTCACCCTCAGACTGATGGGCAGACAGAGCGGACTATCCAGACCTTGGAGGACATGCTGCGAGCATGTGTTCTGGATTTCGGAGGATCATGGGTACGACACTTTCCTTTAGTAGAGTTTGCCTACAACAACATTTTTCACTCTACTATTGGCATGGCTCCTTTTGAGGCTTTGTATGGAAGACCATGTCGTTCACCCTTATGCTGGGCAGAGGTTGGTGGGACTGGTACTCTTGGACCAGAAGTAGTGCAGAGCACCACGGAGAAAGTCCAGCTAGTGCGGGAGAGGATGAAAGCAGCTCAGGATCGGCAGAAATCTTATGCTGATCGTCGGAGGAGGCCCCTGAAGTTCGAGGTGGGAGATCATGTGTTTTTGAAGGTTTCCCATCGACGGGGGCAGCGGAGGTTCGGAAAGGGGAGTAAGCTCTCCCCTAGGTTCATCGGACCTTTCGAGGTGCTGAGGCGAGTTGGCGAGGTAGCATATCAGCTGGCCCTACCACCTCAGTTGGAGAGGGTCCATGACGTCTTCCATGTCTCCCAGCTTCGTCAGTACTTACATGATGACTCTCATGTCATCAACTGGGGAGAGCTAGATGTGGGAGGAGACGCGACCTTTGAGGAACGGCCAGTCATAATCGAGGATCGCAAGGAGAAAGTGCTCCGTGGACGAACCGTTGGCCTGGTTCGTGTGTTGTGGAGACATGGCGGCCTCGAAGAGAGCACATGGGAGAGGGAAGCACAGATGCGTGCCCAATACCCCGAGTTGTTCTGAGCTTTGAACCTTTGGTGCCTGTTGTGACAGAACGTTTGACCTTTTTGTCTATGAAATGTGCTAGTTCCTTTCCTCTGTTATGTGTGGAAAGCCCCGGCTAAAGGGAAGGGGAAACCCGACCCCTAATCAGGACGCATTAAGGTGGATGGGATTAAACCCATGCGGGCGAGTCAGTGCCGCCCAAAGCGGATAATATCTTGACATGGGGGAGGGGAACTCCCCAAACCCACATGACCGGGCGGTTTGGCGTGGTATGTTTCTTGGTTCTTGACAGGGAGTGTTTTCAATTAGCGGGGGTCCACTCCTAAGAGGTATCTTCGAAGATGGTTGTTCGGATCCTCTCTTTCCTTCTGGTTTGTTTTGATTCTCGGGGACGAGAATCGTTTAAGAGGTATCTGATGTGATGACCCAGACCCCCCTTGGTCCCTTCCTTTGCCAAAAATCCGGTTTCCTTGCGGGGTACCGATCGGTGAGACCGATCGGTGAGACCGACCGGTGAGACCGATCGGTGAGACCGACCGGTGAGACCGACCGGTGAGACCGATCGGTGACACCGATCGGTGACACCGATCGGTGAGACCGATCGGAGAGACCGATCGGTGAGACCGATCAGTGAGACCGATCGGTGAGACCGATCGGTGAGACTGATTGGTGAGACCGGCCGACGTCGGCCGGCCTTGCCAAGTTGTTCCAGTAACGTTCCTTTTTCGCAAATAGGGTTTTAAACCCTATTCTGCCTTGTTAAAAATGTCTTGGGAATCCGAAACGCGCACAAAGGTTTTAATTAAATGCTTCATTAATTCATGGGTCGGTTAAAACCGACCAGTGCCATTAATGATGAGTCAAGCCACGTGGTCAACCCACGACTCCCTCGTCTTCCGTGGTTTTGTGTTTTCATCTCGACCGTCCCCAGCTCTTATAAATTAAGGGTTAGGCCATGGCTTCCCCCCTTCTTCGATCGTGGCTCTTCTGGTGCATCGGGACCGCCGCATCGTTATCCGTAAAGTTCCGCGCCCCCGGCCTAAACGTCGATCATCTATCAAAAAGTAGGGAATTTCTCTCGTCTCTCACTTTTGTGTATCATGCGGGGTGGGCGTTACTTTTGTTCCTATAGAATTGGTTGAACCAAACCCTAATGAAGATAATAAACGAAGTTCTAAAGGAAGAAGGGGAAGGGGTTGTGATCGTTGTTATGCTTTATCTTGTGATCATCCCTTTTGTTACTGGTTTATGTTTTCTGAAAATTGAGGCCGTTGGCGGTCGTGTGTGTGCACTTGAATCCCCTCGTGATGTTTTAAATGGGTTGCTGAAATTGTGAACTCCTGCTGTGAAATTGGTTAACCACGTATATCCGGCTGAATAATTGAAAGCACCAGGATCGGCCCTTCTGTGATAACTCCCGGTTAGAACACACGGAATTTGAAATCATGGAGTGTGTTAAATCGTTTAAATCTGAAAATCCATGACTTGTGTTGGTAGTGGTTAGTGGTTGTTTTCCCTTCGGGCCGTTTGCTGGAAATGTGGGAGGGGATGGGATCCCCTGTTCTTTTTATACTCTCGGTGGCTGTGTGAATTTGGGGGATGGGATCTCCTGTTGGCATGGTTTCAGTGGTTGTGAGTTTTTATCACAAATTGGGGAGAGATCCTCTGTTGGAAGAACCGGGTGTGAGTGTTTTGGTTGATCTATGCTTTGACGTTTTCCTTGGTTATGCTTATGGTAGTTGCCCAGTAGTGCTTTAAAATTAATTGAACATTTTGACTGAACGTGAAACAAGAATGGGACAAATGGTTTTGTGGGCAAGGGTCGTGAATCGTGACTCGGACGCTGTGGTATTGTGTTCTGTAGGTTGGCTAGGAAAACCTATGTTTTGGGTGAGTGTTTGTTACCTATATATATACTTGTAGCTTTGTGTTTCTTATTCGTGCCCCACCCAAGTTGAGCACTTAGTGCCGAACACCCCCATTTATGGGGGAAGGGTGTTTTTCCCAACACTATACTTAGTGGCTGGTTATTAGCTCCTTTTCTGCTCCCTTTCCCGGATAGCCCAAGTACCTTCGGGCAGGCTGTGATGGCCTGAAGTCCATTATTAGCCCAAGAACCATCGGGCAGGGTGTTGTGGTGGTTGGCCAGGTGTGTGCGGCAGGTGGTTTCCCAAGTGTCTTCGGGATGAGGCCCAGGTGTTTTCGGGCGTGGCAGTGGATCCTTTAGCCCAGGTGTCTTCAGGCGTAGCGGTGGTTGTTCTGGCCTAGGTGTTTGCAGGCATGGTTACTTGTGACAGTTGAGGCCCAGGTGTGTGCGGGCGGGATTTGGCAGTGGGACTGCGTGTGGTTGTGGCCCAGGTGTGTGCGGGCAGGATTTGGCAGTGGGACTGCGTGTGGTTGTGGCCCAGGTGTGTGCGGGCGGGTGTGGCAGTGGGACTGCGGTGAGAATGGAGGGATTGGTCCGATGCGTAGGATGTCTCAATAACCAGTGGGGAAGTGGCGCGGGGTACCCAAACATCGATGTGATCTTATTATATATATTACTTGACTTGCGTTATTTGGGGAGTGAGCCTTGGTGAGGCCTGGGATGGATAGTTTGCCTTGTTAGTTGTTTGGTTCACTCTTTTCTCACGGGACTTTAGTACGTTTCCCCCACTTGTGCACGAGAGTCTTGGTTTTCCCTACTGAGTGTACTTGTATGCTCACCCTACGTTTACTTTCAGGTTTCCAGGAGGACTACCAGGGCTGCGCGGGACCCTATTAGTCGGACAGTTGGAGTTGTCGCTGTTGTCGTACCTTTGTTTTCTTTTGGTATTGTACTTGAGAGCTTTCTTTTTCTTTTGTACTTGTACCTTGTTGTAAACTGTTTAAACATGCATGTGGACTTTATTTGGGTTCATTTATATAAACTTGTTTCTTTTCCTTTTTGGGAGGTCGACTTGCCTTTTTTTTCCCGATCCTAAATAATAAAAAGGGTAATGCCTTCCATTTGTGAAAATTTTCTATACCCTTGGTGCTAGTCACCACTCCGGGACCTATTGAAGGCGGGTTTCGGGGGTCATTATCTCTCCTTCCACTTAAAGAAGGAAGGGCCTGGCAACCCGCTGACTCTTCCCTCCTTTTGGTGAAGGCGGGTCGTGACACGTTTGGTATACCCACCACAGTATATTCCCTAAATCTCTTCGGAGAAACCTTAACGTTTCACTCCTTCGCGTTACCCAATGCATTGGAGAGCTATATCGGGCTCACCCGCCCTTAGATTATCACGGAACCACCCGTCTTCATAAACAATGCCCAAGAACCATAACATAATCATAGCACATAACTTAAGCATAAAGGAAATATAACATTCCCATATTGCAATAACAATATAACATTTTAAGATATTGAAATAATAAATCCATTCTAAAAACCATTTTCAAAACCATTTAAAACATTTAATAAAGAGATATTTGAATCAAAGTGTCCCATACCACTATGAAGGTTTTAACATTTTAAACCATTAATATCCATATAAATAAATCCTTAAAACCATTTTGAAAACATGGATATTAATGATAAATATTTATAAGAATAAATCATTAAACCATTTAAAACCATATTTTAGTTAAAGGGTTTTTAACAAAATGAGAGACACTTGAATACAATAATTGAATAATAACATTTAATCAGAACCTTATAATATCATGAGAATAAAGTAATTCATGATATAATATTCCAAAGGACAGTATATACACCATATAAGATTGAATTGGTTCATAACAACAATGATGTCTCAATAGAAATGTAAAATGAGATGAAATCCCCTGTAAAGAAGGTATCCTTAAATCAAGGATAAATCAATCTCATAATTATGTGTGAAAAATATAAATACACCCAATATAAGCGGATATTAAGTTTAAAAAATTAATGTTCATTCATAGATATTCAAAGGATGACATATTAAATAACTACATGTTGAACCCAAAGAAATCGAAATTTGGTTAAGAAGTTCCCTTGACAACCTAACTGCGTCACATAAAATTTTAGAAAAAGAGTTGATGAGAGAGATAAAGGGTATCTCATAACATGGACATAAAATTTAAATCAATAAGGATATAGAAGATCATATCCCAACATAATAGTATGTGAATTAAAAGACATAACAAAAGATGTCTTTTAAAAAGAGGAGGGTGAAATGTTCCTTTACTGACATGTGTATCTTTCGAAACATACACCCCATGAAAGAAGGACAATACAAAATTGATGTAAATACTCATAAATGAAATTGTATTACTCAATGAGTAAAATAATGGTCAGTACATACACCACTCAAAGTAAATTGTGGCAAATGTAGCATAAATCTCACGGGAATAAAAGTGAGATGAAAAATCCCTTACGAAAACTCGGCAGCCTAACGGCGCCACTTAAAACATACAAAAATGGATTTATGAGATCAAATAGGGTCTCTCATCATATTAAAAAAAAGTTTAAAGTAAGAGTAATATAAAAGAACATCCCCCAACATAAAATAGAGGATCTTAAAATAAGTGACATAAAGGAGAGTACTTAAAAAGAATGAGAGAGGTTAGATCTCTTACGAAAATTCGGCAGCCTAACGGCGCCACTGAAAACATACAAAATGGATTGATGAGAGAGAATAGGGTCTCTCATAATATGAACATAAAAATTAAAGTAATATTAATATAAAATAACATCCCAATCACAAGAAATATGAGCTTAAAAGGAATGACATAAAAGTGTGTACTTAAAAATGAAAGAGAGGAGTAGGATCCCTTACCTCATGTTTGACTTGTCTTGTTCGTTTCTTTATATTCCTGAATAATAAAATTTGTTCAATTTATAATTTCCTAAGTACCTCTTTTAGATATTATTATTAAGTTAATATCACATATTATAATGTTATAATAATTGTTAAATAATGTTAGTTCATATCAGACATTTTTGCCGATGTTTGGTACATGAGTCAAAAATGAACTTGTTTGAAAAATGATTTCCCATGTAGTTATAAGTAAATAATTTCAAGAATAGTATTAATTATTAAAATATCATATATATCCAGTAAATATTCATTTTATACTATTCCATATCATTTGGAGATAAAAAATGAAAAGCACCGTTCATGGAGACGGTAGGCCGTACGTACGCATGAACGCTACTTTCATTTTTTTCATTGTCATATTAACGGAATTAAAAATAAATGATATATATATATATATTATAATTACAGTATAATATATATGTTATATATTTCACACATGTTCATTAATTTCATTCTTTATACATTCCATGTATAGCATGTACGAGTCACATCACTTGAGGGGGCGGTAGTCCACACTTCCTCATATGAAATTATCGCATTTACACAACATGAAAAGAATAATGGAATGTTTTAAATATAAAATACAGAAGCATATAGTAAACATAAATAACATATATACAATATATAAAATACAGTGAAATCATAATGGCCACCTTTAAAGGAGTTAAAAGAATATTGAACAATCATCGTTTCGTGAGGCAGAAAATCGCCAACCACAGAAACAGTATGTTCTTTAACCATTAGACGAAGGTGTCTATAAGTGTAGCTCGAATACTTCTTATAAAAACATCCTAGTATATTGAAGATACTGGATTTTTAACAAAATAAATGAATAAAAATAGTTTAGGGGTTGGAGAAGCAAAATAAAACAAAAGGAATCAAGTGAAGACATTACCTTAAAATCAGGTAACTCCCATTAGTTTGAGCTCAAAGCATTCCTTGGGAAGGCTTCTGCAAAAAGTGAGGCTTCAAGGAGTTAGAGAGGGATGTGGAGAGACAAAATGGGCAGGGTTTGGCTGAGCCAAAGGCTTTGGAAGTGTGGGTAAGGTGGTAGAGGTGGGGGCCTTTTATAAGAGGAGGGGAGGGGCACTCTTAGAAATGTATAAAATGTAACTTTATTTTCAAATGAGTTTCGGATTTTAATGATCCCACATTGGTGTGTTTCACTAATAAGGTGATAAGGGTTCGAAATACACCCATCCAATAGGTTTTGGACATGTTTAGGCCATAGATTGTACATTATCTTTCCATTTTATTTAAATACTTTATTAATGAGGTAATCGCTGCATCATCATGATGTCATAAATAATTTAATTTATTTGATGTCTAAAAATTATAAAAAAAATAGAATGATGTAGGAAATAGTTTTATCTTTCTAATGAATATTTATAGTCCAAAATATAATTTATTTAGTCAACATTAAAAATATTTTACTTAGGTGATACATTGTTTGTTACATTTAACATTCTTTAAAAATAAAAAGATAAAAAGTCACTTTCTCACAAAAGCAATTCCATGGGGCCCCCAAGTTTGGCACAAGGCATCCCATGGTCTTCCATGAGACAAAAAATATCCTTAGGACAAATTTTGTGGTCATTTTTTATTATTATTATATTATCTTATTATCTTTAACTACCCGATTACTCATTAATCAAGATAATTAAAGATAATTACCATCGTTACTATTCGTAATGTCCAAAAAAAGAGACATAATTACATAATTTGGAAATTCTGATTCCAAATATGTAATCCATTTTACCAAATTCCAAACAAATAAATTTCAATAATTAATTTAAAAAAACCTCCCGTTGTCAAAACAAATAGCGGGTTTTTTAGAAACAATATTTATGAAGAGTTTGGCACTTGTTTATGCCCAATTCCAAAGTGAAATTAATCCCACTGACCATAATTGAATTACATGGTAAAAATATATTCTAATTACACTTTAAAACAAATTAAAAAGATAATATAACCATATAATTAAATTATATGAAAAAGCAGTTTCGATGTAAAATGCAGTATTTTTCACTATTCATTGAAAAATGAACATTGTCAGAAAAATACCAAAAATTAACCCAAGGTAAATTTCAATGTCCCAATCATAAATAATATGATTATTTTAAAAAATAGAGCTTATAAAATTTTCAAAAAGTGGATTTAAAAGGGGCTCTCCATCAAAATGTGGTTAATCGACCTTTTAAAGAATATTAGAATGTTTATGCTTAAAAACTAGATTCATTTGCATTTTTAATCTTCTAACATTTATTGAAAAAAAGTAAAAATATTTGAAAAACATATATAATCATTTTTTAGTTATTTCTGTTCATTCCCGCCATTACAATGGCTAGGCGTTAACTACCATTTACAATAATATTATTTTATTATTAGAGTGCAATGTAAGATTTCAATGAAACTTATTATTGCATATTGGGTACCCCATCGAGCATAGAATTCCCTTTAAAGTAATATTAATATTTTATTCACAAATATGGATAAATGTGAAAATGTCAAACTCTTTATTTACCTGGGGTGTTACAACTCTAGTGATTAAAATGTAAGTAGATTTGTAATTATACTAAATATTTTCTACACCAAAGGGTACTAATGACGTTCTACATCTGTAACCACCTAATGAGGGATTTGATTGCTTCCAATGATTGAATTTTATTTTATCATAGGAATAGATTGGATTTATCTATAAAAATCGAACACCAATTTATCATTAATGGATGTTACATTTTAATTACAAACCAAACTATGGTCATCTATCAATGTGGAAAAAATATATAGAAATACTATGGAAATAAAATCTATCATATTTATTTTGATTCCTATTAAATATGAACATTTATCTCAAATGTTTGGATAAAAACACAACATTGATGATACACCTATTGTGTGGAATGTTTTTTATGTATTTCTAGAAGAGATGATTATCCTTCCACAAAAACCTGAATTCTCATTCTCAATAGAACACATTCTTGGTTCCACCCCTATTTCAATGAATCCCTAATAAATAGATTCAATTGAGTTGCATGAATTGAACAAAAACTCCAAGATAATATTCTTAGGGAATATTTTTAGAATTGTGCGAAAACTTTGGGTGTACCAATTCTTTTTGTTAAAAAGAAATATGGATTGATGTGAATATGAATTTATTGTTAAGAGATAATGAATATTCAGATTAAGAACGAGCATAATCTATCCCATATTGATGTCCTATTTGATCAACTACATGGATCTCAATAATTTTCCAAGATTAACCTTCCTTTTGGATATTATTAGTTAAGGGTTAATAGTAAGGATATTCCTGACACAACATTCTATACAAGTTATAAACAACTATTAATATATATTGATTCCATTAGGTCATTATAATTCCACTACTATATTTATGAATTTAATGAATAGAGTCTTTAGATATTATCTTTTTCAGTTTGTGGTAGTATTTATATATGATATTCCTACCTTTTCAATGTATAATGAAGATTATTGTGACGTCTGGGATCCGGGTGCCACTCAACGGGTGCCCCAAACCCAGTTGGTCACATGAACTAAAGCAATTTTCCCCAAACTCTAGAGGCTTCCGAATAGCAGTGAGGGCCTAGGTCTTATAGTGGGGAAATTATGCCCTCATTTGTCAAAGTGTAGAGTAGGGGAGAAAATTAAAACATACTAAAAGTGGAAGCTTTAAACAATACCAAGATGAGATAGACAGCAGTATATAAGTTAAATATTACCACATTCATATATATAGGATGATGCAATATGTCCCTAAGTCTAAGAAAGCAGTAAAAATAGGATACACAACAATATAAAATAATACATTACAAGGTACATGTACAACAAAGAAAAAAAATAGCACAGCAGGAACTCAGCAGCATCGCAAGCCTAAGCTTGGTCCCATGGTCTCCTACTCCTCTGCAACAATCAAGTACCTGTATAGGGACTCTTTCCCTTATCAACACCTACAAGAAATTTCATCAATTTGGGCCTAAGACATGACCCAAACAAGGTGTGAGAAATAAATCTCAGTAGGCAACCACAAAAGGCCCATGCCAAACTGTGAGTGAAAATGTGCAACAATAGTGTGCACTAAGGAAATGTAGTAAGCAAGGAAGTACTCAAAAGAATCTACTCCTACCAGTTCCATTTCCATTAAATTATTATTTAATAATTAAAAATAATTGAATTATAAGTTCTTGAGACTCTGCCTCAGTTGAAAATATCCTAATAGTGTCGTAGCTAAATCCACAACATGCTATCTAACAAGTAGAAGGCAAAACAATACCAAGCCTCTGCTTTAGCCTGTTTGTTACACATAAGAAATCCCCATAGTGAATATAAAATGTAAACAGAGTCCTCAGACATGAAAAACCTTACCCTCAGGTAATAGAATCGAAACCCTCAAGTGGCTTCCCTTAGGCGTAACGAATATTTCCCTCATGCGTACAAGATATTGCCCTTAGGCATGGAAGCTACTGCCCACAGGAATAAGAAAAGTTGACCTCAGGCTAAACGAAACACTTCCCTCAGGCTAACAAAGACACTTCCCTCAGGATAACAAGTAACCAAGATGATCCCAACACATAAACAATCAACTTACATACATTTCATTTCAATAAAACTCCAAACATGCTATAATCACGGCATACCCACGGGTATTTTGGGCAAACGACTAAACAGGGGAAACGCACCCACGGGGTGGCCTTGGATTAGGGAAATGATCCCAAATAGAAATTTTTACTTGTTCATTAAATTACCTAAGTGATTCTAGGTATTTTTACAGTCATGGCCTCAACCATATGACACCCCAATCATGGGAACACAACACTACAATACACAAAATCAACTCGACAGTTGGAAATAGACACCAGACTACCTACCTCGATCTCTACTGATCGATATACACTTATGATGCCTCCTGAAACAATTGAGAACGACATAGATCTGGAATAAAACTTCACCCATTCAAACTCAAATAACATCCCATCTAGAAATAATTAGAAGGAGAGATTCTAGAATTGTGAACAACTCACCCGCATAGTTCAAACAAGATTTTCTACGAAGGAATCAGAGTCCCAGTGTGCGGTCAGGAGCTTCTCCAAGATCCATCCGTCTCTCTTTCACTCCAAACGAACCAACTGGCTCCTCTACCGAATGAGTAGGCTACTACCCATTTAAAAAAAATAACTACACGACATGTACTCTCAAGTACACGGGATGTACATTTAATTTTCTTAACTGTTCCTATAGTGGCCACTTTCCACCGCCTCACTGTACATATGTCAACTTGATTACATGGCGTGTATTTCTGATTACATGATGTGTACTATTTCTCCACTGGCGGCTACTCCCACTGCCTTATTGTTCACCTTCCGACTGATTACATGACGTGTATATACTATGTACATGGTGTGTAGTTAGTTTTTACACCCTCATCATTGACTGGCCAACACACCCTATGTACTCATCCCACATGGCTAAAGTACATGGTGTTTCGAAAAGTACACGGTGTGTACACACAAAATTTGGGATTTTCCCCATTTTCCTTATTTTCTCAAAAAAACTCAAGGAAAAAGGAAAAAAAGAAACATATACCTCAATAATAAGAACCAGGTTCTTACAAACCTCCCCCCTTAATGAAATTCGTCCCCGAATTTCCCTTCCATGGTTAGTGAAGATAATGCTGATAACAACTCTGGCCACAAAACACATACATCGATTTCCCACTCCAAAGTTTCATCCTGCACTTAGTAATGCTGCCATAGCACCCGTATAAGAGGAACTGACAAGCCTCGGAGAACCTTCATGCTCCTATCAATAATACGAATCAGATGCTCCTCAAAGGATGCATTGCCCTGATGTTCAACCTCCTCTGGATAAAAATGTGAGAAGGGTATAAGTGATAACGGCACAGTTGAGATATATGGAAGACGTTGCGCATAGCCCGGTACCTCTGTGGTAATTGCAATCGATAGGGAACCGGCCTGACTCTCTCTAGAATCTCAAATGGCCCCACATAACTCGGTGAAAGTTTACCCTATCTCCTGATCTGCCTGTGTCCCAACCTCAGTGAAACACATAAGAAAACATGATACCCAACCATGAACTCCAAGGGTCGTCTATGGTGATCAACATAATATTTCTGATGAGACGGTGCAGTATCCATCTACTTCTGAATCAACTGGACCTACTCTGAAGTCTCCTGCACGAGACGTGGTCCCAGTAAATCTGCCTCACTTTCCTCTAACCCGTACAAGGGTAATCGGCATGGCCTACCATATAATGCCTCATAAGGTGTCATCTCAATAGTTGAATGAAAAATATTATTGTAGGAAAACTCGACCAGGGGAATGTGCTTCTCCCAAGAGCCCCCAAAGTCCAGGACGCATGCGCACAACATGTCCTCAAGCACCTGTATCATATGCTTTGACTGGTCATCGGTCTAAGGGTGGTAAGATATGCTTAGAAGCACCTGTGTACCCATTTCCCTCTGAAAACTCTACCGGAAACAATACATAAAGCGGGCATCCCTATCTGAAATGATAGAAAGAGGGACCCCATGAAGGCGTACTACCTCTCGAATATACAGCTTCTCGGGCTCTCCAACACTGATGATCTCCTTGATCAAAAAAAGTGAGATACCTTCGTATGTTTGTCAAAAACAACCCATACGACATCATTTCCTCAAGGTAACCTTGGAAACCTGGTCACAATGTCCATTGTGACATCCTCCCATTTCCACTCCAGAATGGGTAACTGTTGTAATAGCCCAGATGGCCTCTGATGCTCCACCTTCACCTGCTGATAGGTGGATCATCTCGTAACGAAACCAGCTACCTCTCGTTTCATACCCAGCCACCAATACTGACGTCTCAAGTCACAATAAATATTGGTTACTCCGAGATGCACTGCCAAGATGAAGCATAAAACTCCTGAATCAACTCTTCGTCTATATCCCCTAGAACCCAAACTCGTCCATGGATACAAAGTACCTCATCATCTCCTATTATGCAATAGGGAGGAGGGTCCTCAGTTTCCACTGACTCTCGTAGAACTAGGCCTTCTTAATTTGATAGTTGTCTCATCCTCACTCTATCCTAGAGGGTAGAATTCACACCTAAGGATGAAAGCTAGGATCGCCCCTATTAGTCATGCACCTCTAAATGCATCTTAGAGAAAAAATCCATGCGCTGCCACTCACCACCGGCCTCCTGCACTGCCTATATCTGAGTTTTCATACTCAGTGCATTAGCTACAGCGTTACCCTTAGTAGGTTTATAGTCAAGCACAAAGTTTAAGGACTAAAGGTATTCAACCAACCTTCACTGTCTCAAATTCAGGTCATGCTGGGTAAATATATATTTCAGACTTCTGTGGTCCGTAAACCCCACAAAATGTTCTCCTAAGAGATAATGTCTCCAACATCGTAACGCATTAACTACTGCATCCAACTTGAGATCATGCGTCAGATAATTCCTCTCATCAGGCCTCAACTACCGAGATCCATACACAACTACTCAATCGCCCTACATCAACACTGCTCCCATCCCAATACCTGATACATCCCAGTAAACTGTATAGATCTTACCTTTCTCTGGACGTATCAGGACTGGTGATGATGTCAACCTTCCCTTCGGCTCTCTAAAGGCTATCTCACAAGCTTCTAGCCAAACAAACTCCACACCCTTCTTAGTCAAACATGTTTATGGCGCTACTAAGAAGAAGAAGTATTGTATAAAGAACCTTTAGTAACCAGCTAGCCCCAAGAAACTCTATATTTAAAACAAAATCATAAGATGATCCTTGGAAGCTACTTCTCTCTCTTTTTGTGGGACCACTGCAATTCCTTCCTCTGAGATAATATGGCCCAGAAAGTGTATCTGGTCCATCCAAAAGTGGCACTTTGAGAGCATAGCATATAACTAATGCTCTCTCATTGTACTCAGTATGATATCAAGATGGGTAGCATGGTCGTGTCGAGTGTGAGAGTACACCATGATATCTTCCTCGAAGACTCCCAAAAAATAATCCAGATAAGGGTGGAACACACGATTCATTAGAGCCATGAAAACTACTGGCACATTGGTGAGTCCGAACGGCATGACCATGTACTCGTATAGACCATATCTTCTCTGAAAGGCTATCAGCAGTATGTCTTATGGTCTAACGTGCATCTGATGATATCTGAATCTCAATTAAATTTTTGATAACACTCGTTCTCTTTGAAGTTTATCAAAAATATCATCAATCCTTAGCAAGGGATATCGCTTCTTGACCGTCAACTGGTTCAGTTTCCGATAATCCACCCAGAGTCTGAGGGTACTATTCACCTTCCTCACAAAAAGGAGAGGTGAACCCCATGGAGAAGTACTGGGTTGGATGAAACCCTTAGTCTACAACTCCTACAACTGTTTCTTGAGCTCCCTCAACTCTGTTGTAGCCATCCTATAAAGAGTAATGGACACCGGTGCCGCTCCTGGAACAAGATCAATATAGAAATCCACCTCTTGCTCCAGAGGTAGACTTGAAAAGTCATCTGGGAAGACATCCCTGAAACGATCAACCACTAGAGGGAAATACTTCTGACAAGTTCCCTGGTCATCCAGATACAAACTCACAATCTGGGCTGTCACTCCACCTTTCTCATGATGCTCGGGTCCAGCTCACCTCTCCTGGACATCCCATTCTCCCTTTTATTGAAACTATGCTCCCTCTCATGATGTGCAACTCACCCTATGACGATAGAAGTCTACAATGGATCGAAAGGGTGCCAACTAGTCCACCCCGAGAATGATGTCATAGCTTGTCATCTCTAAGACATAGAGGTCCCATAGAAAGTGACACCCACCAACCTCTAAGGGGCACTCCCAGCACTGACGCGCACCTACCATTATAATCCCCAATAGAGTTTCTAGTGTCAAGATATCAGAAGAAGAAGAAACAAAGCACCAAAGGCACTCCAAAATGCGCACAGATATAAATCTATGTGTAGCACAAGTATCAAAAAGTTCCAAAGATAAAACAGAAGCAACTAGAATAGTACCTTTGACAGTGGAAGGTCCGGGATCCTACACTTGTTGGGTCTGTTGTACTGCATATGCCTGCCCAGTGTCACAGCCCTGCGATAGTGCCTAGCTACCCTGAGCTGTCCCATCCCGCGGTTTCTAAGACCCTGGTGTTTGGCTACCACGGCCACGACCACCACCTCGGCCTGAGCATCTAAATGTATTCCAATTCCTTGATTGGTAAGAAGCTGTTGGACTTGATCCTACACACATAGTCTACACAGAACCCCTCTCACTATCCACTAGTGGAAATGACTGGGAAAAACGCTGGAGATGACCCATCATTCCGCAAGCTCGGCCCTCCACTGGGTCACATGGACACTGAGGAATCTTTTAACCCTCCTTTCCACACTATTAATACATCACCTGGCCACCTGAAGAACTCTTCTGGCTAGCACTACCACTGTCATAGAAATACATATGCCTCTTCCTCCTAACTATAGAAATTGTACCAGAAACTAGTACCGAACCGCCCTGGCCTACACCACTAGATTCTTGTAAGTTCCGCATAGTAATCAGTGCCTGATTCATAATAGCATGCACTGAAGGCAACCTAAAAACATTCACCAATGCTCAGATTTCATGTTGAAGACCATCCTCAAAGAGTCTAGCCCGAAATGTCTCATAACCCAATTGAACAGGTGAAGAATGTTGTAGATCATTGATAAATAATAAAATAACTCAAAGAAAAGAAAAACCCTCTGATACCACTTTGTAATGTCCCGGACCCGGTTTCCACTCAACAGGTGCCCTAAACCCGGTTGGTCGCATAACCACAAGTGCTTTTCCCCAAACGCCAGAGGCTTCTGACTAGAAGGGAGGGCCTAGGTCTAATAGTGGGGAAACAATACCCTCTTTTCTCAAAGTGTAGCGTAGTGAAGAAAATACAAACATACTAAAAGCGGAAGCAGTAAATAATACCAAGCTGAAATGGACAAAAGTACAGAAGTAAAAGATGACAATAGTGATATATATATATATATAGGATGATGAAATATATCCTTAAGTCTATGAAATCAGTCAAAAAAGGATACAATGAAGTCTAAAATAATGCATTACAAGGTATAAGTACATCAATGAAAAACAAAATAGCACAGCAGGAACTCAACAGTATTGCAAGCCTATGCTTAGTCACATGCTCTCCTACTTCTCTACAACAATAAAATACCTGTATACGGACTATTTCCTTTTTTAACACCTGCATCAATATAATCTTTTTGGGCCCAAGACATGACCCAAATAGGGTGTGAGAAATAAATCCCAGTAGGCAACCACCAAAGGCATGTGCCCAAATATTAGTGAATATGTGCAACATCAGTTTGTAATAATGAAATGCAGTAAGATAGGAAGTACTCGAAAGTAGATACACCTTCCATTTCCATTTTCATTTAATTATTATTTAACAATTCAAAATTATTGAATTATATGTTCCCAAGACTCAGACTCAGCCGACAATATCCTAACAGCGCCATAGCTAAAACCACAACAGGCTATCTAACATATAGAAGGAAAAACATTACCAAGTCTGTGCTTTAGCCTGGCAGGTACACATAAGATATCACCATAGTGAATATGCTAAGTAAACAGAGTCTTTGGACATGCAAAACATTACCCTTAGTTAATTAGAATCGAAACCGTTAGGTGATTTCCTTCAGGTATAACAAATATTGCCTTCAGGCATCTGAGATATTTCCCTCAGGCATGAAAGCTACTGCCCATAGTCATAAGAAACAATTCCCTCTGGCTAAACGAAACAATTCCCTCAGGCCAACCAAAACACTGCCCTCAGGATAACAAGTAACTGGGCCTAGACCAACCAACAAACAAGAAATTTACATACATTTAATTTCAATAAAACTAAAAACATTCTTATAATCATGGCATACCCACGAGTATCCTGGACAAATGGCTAAACCGGGGAAACACACCCACGTGGTGGCCCTGGATCAAGGTAACGATCCAAAACATCAATTTATACTTGTTCATTAAATTACCTATGCAATTATAGGTATCTTAGAAGTAAATTCCTAAGCCATACGATACCCCAAACATGGTCACGTAGCACTACGATTCACAAAATCAACTCAACATTTGGAAATAAACACCAGACCACCTAACTCGATCTCCACTTATCGATATACTAGAATGATGCCTCCCAAAACAACCGAGAACGGCGCAGATCTTGGATAAACATTCACCCATTAAAACTCAAATAACATCCCCTCGAGAAATAATTGAAATTAGAGGTTCAAGAATAGTGAACAAATCAGCTATGTAGTTCAAACGAGATTTTCGGCAAAGGAATCAGAGTCTTGGTGTGCGATCGGGAGATCTTCCAATATCTGGACTTCTCTCCCACGCTACAAATGAACCCACAACCTCCTCTGTCAAATGAAGAGGCTACTGCCCATTTATAAAAAAAATAACTACACGGTGTGTACTCTCAAGTAAACGATGTGTACTTTCCATTTC
Organism: Viscum album; assembly: GCA_963277665.1. Taxonomy (NCBI): domain Eukaryota; kingdom Viridiplantae; phylum Streptophyta; class Magnoliopsida; order Santalales; family Viscaceae; genus Viscum; species Viscum album. The sequence goes on from OY728156.1 coordinate 1,805,420,019, forward strand.
TTAACTGTTCCTCTGGTGGCCACTTTCCACCGCTTCACTGTTCATCTATCAACTTGATTACATGGTGTGTATTTATGATTACTCAGAATGTACTATAGCTTCGCTGGCAGTTACTCCCACCACCTTGTTGTTCACCTGCCAACTGATTACACGGTGTGTAGTTAATTTTTACACCCTTCATCACCAACAAGCCTATACGCCCTGTGAACTCATCCCACATGGACAACATACATGACATGTGGAAATGTAGAAGGCGTGTACCCCCAAAATATGGTATTTTCCCCATTTTCCTTATTTTCTCAAAAATGATTATGGAAAAAGGAAAATAAGGAACCCGTACCTCATAAATAATAACCGAGATCTTACAATTATGAAGATAATTTTAGAATTTAACTAAATACACTGAGGATGGGAAAAAATTAACCATTTCAAATGTTGGAATTTTTTTTGTAAAAGGATTAATTTTAGGTTATATAAAATCAAGAGAGGGTATATTTGTAAGTCCATCAAATATTGAGTTTATTGATTATCAGATCATAATAATAATGGTGACAGAGATACACAGTTTCCTTTTTTTAGAATTATATTGTCAAAGGTTTATAGATAATTTATTAAGACTATTTAATCAAATCACTATTATCACTCGAAAGGGAACCATGTTCCTCTGGATAGATGAGTGTGAGGAAAATTTCTAGGGATCGTAGCGAAAATTAGTTACTGTATATATACCTACATTCACCTATATATGATAATGGTTTGTAATCTACAATGATAAATAAAAAAAGGGATTGGGATGTTTTGTTATGCTGGATTACATGGTAATAAATTATTCCGCGTAAAAATTGATGATTAATGAGTATAATTACTGATATTATTATTTGGAGTTATTAGTGCTAATTTTAGCACTAAATATATGGAGGAATTATCATTATAGATAAAATTGTGATATATAGCCTAATAAAAATAGATTAAAGTATATATTCACAAATAAGGGGCTGGATATGAACTAGAAAAGAGGGTTGCAGCTGATTAATGATTATTAATTCTCAATACATTACCACCCAGGTAAATAGAAGAAGGTTGCCTACGAATTTAGTAAAAAATGTCATGATAGATTTTCCATGACGAGGGTCACAAAATATCCAATATTTAGGGACATAAAAATAATGATCTAGAAATCTATAATAAAGGGGTAAATCTTATCTTTTCCAATTTAATGTTTGACTATATATCAATATGAATATTTAATATATACAGAAATAAAATGTACAGATGAAAAATAAATATATAAATGTACCTAGCTTTAAACACGATCATGATATAATGATGAGGCTTAGAAAATGTGTATATGATCCACTCATATCATATTTTAGTAAGGATCTATTAGTGGAATCTCATAGTTCATCATTATCAACTCATCCTGGAAGAATGATGATGTATAGAGAATATAAATATTACATTTAATGGGATGGAATGAAGTTATATATCACAAAATTTTATCCCAATGAGAGATATGTTAGCATGTTAATTCATAGAGACAAAATTATAAGGTGATGTCACATCAATTACCCATAATAGAATGGAAATAGGAAAACATCACCATGGATTTCATTATTGGACTTCCCAAAATGTCTAAAGGGAATACTACTATATTGGTTGTAGTTGAAATCCTAGGAAATTAAATACACTTATTAATTATTATATCTTTCTTCAATATTGGTCATATTTCCAGAATATATATTAAGGACGTTGTAGGTTTGTATGGTGTACCACCTAAAATTGTATCTGGTGAGGATCTGAAATTTACCTTGATGTCCTAGTGAAGTCTTCAATAGGATCCATATTAGAATTTATGCTTCAATACTACATATCATCCTCATTAAAATGGACATTATGTGTAAATAATTCAAATAATTTATGATATTCCTAGATCTTTTTATATTAATTTAAAATTTAGTTGGTATCAACTCCTTTCTCTAGATAATTTTTCCTAGAACAATAGATTTCACGTGATAATAAAAATGGATCCTTATGAATACCTACATGGGAAGATATGTATAACTACAATTTAAGAGAATAAATTTAGAGAAATAAAGATATTGGGAATGTATATAGCTAATGGAATTAGAGATAAGGCTAGATATATTCAGCAACACATCAAGGAAGCTTAGATTCAGCGGAAAATTTGTGTTACCAATAGCCTTCAAGATCAAGAATTTGATTTTGATGACAATTTTTTCAAGGAATTTATCTATGGAAAACGAGGTATGAAAATAAGGTAAAATTAAGTGCTGGGTATATTGGTCCCTTGGAAAATATTGATCATATCGATATAGTAACATGTTAGTTGGGAATCCACAAAACCACTCTTAAGTCCTAATGTGTTCCAAGTATCTATCCAAAAAAAGTACAAATCTTATCCTTAACTTGTACTAAAATGAATGGTCATACCATTAGAACAGATTATTTCATTTGGGGGATATCCAATGATGATTCAGCCTCATACATAAAATGTTCTATGAAATAAGACCACTCTATTGGTCATTTTATATGGAGAACCCACTAGTTTGATGAATATATGTTGGTGCCTGAGGAAATAATGAGGTATAAGTATCCTGATTACCTTGTATCAAAGTGTTGGATTTTAAGGGAGAAATTAATTTTATGGGGGGTATAATGTAACACCTTGAGTTTTTATGAATCATAATTATTTCAAATTAAATTAATTTCTTTGATAACTTGTGTGACACACATCACCGTGTTTTAACAAACCGAGATATATTATTAATATTTTCATTAAACAAAAATGTTATGACAAAGATATTAAAAATAGTGAGATGAATAGTACTAAATTATTTGTAAATATTATGTATAATAATTTTATATAAATAAATCATGATGAAAAATAAATTTGTTTTAGAAAAATATATTATGTGTTTCAAAACTGTTATTATCTAAAAGAATATTTTTTGAAAAATAATAAACGATTTTTTTAATATTTTTGAAAATTAATTTGATCAATTAATATTAATTTTTTAGTCATCATGTAAAATCTAGATTAGTGTAAATTTTTGTTTTTTTCTAAAAAGAATAAATTTGTAGTAAATTGTGAAAAATCACTTTTTTATTGAAAACATCCATTTTGTTTGAGGAATTTATAAGATTCAATTTGGTTTTAAAATGGAATTTAAAATTAAAATTAAACTAATAATTTGTCAACTAATTTGACTAAGATCATTGGAATCATTTTTAAATTCATTGTTTTTATAAAAACATTTTAAACATATGAATATTTTCACTTTGGAAAACAGTTTTCTTGTCACATCTACGAGAATATTTTTAAATTAGATTATGACAATTATATGAATGTAATTAAAAAAATGGATTCCATATTTGTAATAATATTAATATATATTATATAATCATTTAAAATTATATTTTTACAATAATAAATAGTAAAAATAGTAAAAATTATTTTTTGAGGTTATGGTAAAAATGGGTTTACCTGTACACTAAAATTATAATGGTTAAAAATTATCCAAATATATTATAAAACACATTGGGTTTCCATATATCAACATTATCTAATATAGGATATTTAATGGTTTTTATTTGAGCTTCATCAAATTAGAAAAATGTTGAAACCTTTTTTATTTCCAAAATTACATGTGTGATGCTCACCTCACTTAATAAAGGCCACACCTTATCCTATCAACTTCACACTTAAAAACGTTTTTTAAATATATACAAAATCACAACCAAAATTTCTTCATCCCATCCTATAAGAATTATTTGTTTTTCTGAAATCCATCCTATGAACCCTTTTGGTGAAAACTGAAAGAAGTTATCTGAAAAAGAGGTAATACAACTAAAAGTGTTTTTTTATTTCTTCATCCGTGTCCATAAATTATTATTAATACAATATGAAATAATATACTCAGTAGCTTCAATATAAATATATTTGATTATATTATTGAAAATACATAATACCATATCCTCATCCATCAAATGGGATATGAATGCATCATTCATTTGTACGAGAGACTACCTCATTGTGAACTGATGTTATTTGTTTTCTAGTACCACCTCTCATGGAATGATATAATAGTTTATTAAGTTGTTATATAGGATATTTATGATATTATTATTCTTAATTAATTATTACATAATATATACTTTCAAATTTTCCATTCTATTGGGACATAGTAATGTCGCTTGTGTGTATGGAGGACTACTGCCACGTGAAGCGACATGATTCATTCATGATTCTGAGGAAACGTAATAAGATTGTATTGAAGTAAATATCTGATTTATATGAAATAAATTATTTTTGGTATGATAAGATAATAATTTTCTTTATTTCATTCAATCATTCTAAAAAATACAAACAATGTGCATTCTTACAAACAGTCTACCATATCCATGAATAGTATATTTCAATTTCTATATTTAAATATTATGGATTAATGAAAAATGATAGATACAGGATAGAAATGATATTTATATCATGTTTAACATTCAATAGATGATGAAACCATGATCTATTTAAGAGGAAAAAATCAAAATACACATGAAAAATAAAGCTGTTATTTCTCAAAACATGACATTAACACTAATTTGTTTATAAACTAATAATAAAAGTTCCTAATAAAAAAATATAGAGTATGATATATATAATTATAGTTCTTTAAAATATTTATAATATAGTTATATTTATTATTTCAAAGGTTTTAATGTTTACGATGAAATTCAAGACATAAGGTAAGGAATTTACATCAAACTTTTATTTTCTGTGAGACATATATCATATTCACTGCATGTTAGATTTAGATACTTCTAATAAATGTATCATATTATCCTATTCATTAAAATACATGGTATTTAAAGATTCATTTTTTATATCTCTTTTAAAGGGTATACAACTTAAAAAGTTAGAAAATTGATGAGTGATTTTTGTCTCAATTTTCTTCTAAGAGACACTTGTTATGTTATGTACAAATCTTCTCTTATGTTATGTATACACTTCCCATTGGAATGTTATAACATGAATATGATTCTTTTCATGAAATTATAATTTTAATTTAATTTTTTTGGTTCATTTAGAGTATGGTTCAATTTTACCAAAGTGTTAAGTGTTTTTTGTTTCAATCTCATCATTTATTGGGGTTGTCTATGATTTTGCTTCACATAAATGAAATATTATGATATGTCTCCCACAAACACATGAATTTTATTCTCCTTTGGTTATTTAATTAGAATAATTTTTCCCTTCATTTTATCTTTTCAAGTACTTAAGACTTAAGAATGGGTTTTTATGATAAAAAATCTCATTTTCACACCTTAGTTGAAAACCCTTTTTCTACTAAAACTATGTCTTCTAAAAAAATAACTTATTTGAACATTATAAAAATGATATATAAAATAAAAAATTTCCCATGATTTAATTTTTTCAAATTTTTTAAAAATAAATATTCATTAAATTTTCTAAACAATGAAAATTTTTCTATTATAGAAAATTTGAATGGTTTTTATACTTTAATGTATACATCATAAATGGAATTTATCTCGGTCATGACCATTATTTGATTTGAATATTATATTATATTTTTTCATGGTTATTTTCAATGGAAATTATTTTGAAAATATTTTCTATTTAAAACAAATTTGGAGGGTTAATTTCCTAAAGAAATGTTTTTATTTTTTCAATCATCCACTATATGTGTTCAAGGTAATTTTTAAAGAAAATGAAAAAAAAATATTTAATTTTTTTACACAAAAGAAATGACAGTCTCTATAAGATATGATTTAAATGCTTTTTATTTATTCCAATATATATTTTGGTGTTTATTTTCAAAGTAAATGATTTATAAAATATTTGTATGAATTCATAGTTTGAGAAAATTATTTTCAAGGTGAAGTTATATTCCTCAAGAAATGTTCCAGGAAACCTTTAAAAAATAATTTTCTAATTAATATGAAATATTATTATTATTATTATTATTCTTTATTGGGGATAAAATCCAAGGATACCACTCCTATTATTTCTCTAGATGTTTTATATTTATGATGAAAAATTATTTACAAAACCCATCTATCTTCCACATGATGTAACATAATTAAATAATTATAAAACCTACATAATTTCAAAGGTTATTTCTAATATGTATTTATGAAATGGATATGAAACATTTATCATTTATATGGGTTATGATATGATAAAATATTTACGAAAAATGTTGCATTTAATGGGTTATGATATGATGAATGTTTGACAATCTTATAGAACACATAAATATGATTTTATCTATGTGACAAGTGGGATATATATGTCACTTAAATTCATTGGGTAAAGACTTATATCTCATTAGATAGAATGTAATGGAATAGGGAGTGAACCTAGATTGGTATGGGTCTTTTTCCGCTATGATGATATTGAGAGTGGAACTTGAGTAATATGATTCTTTATGGAGTGATATTATTCCACTATGATAGACTTATAAGTGATAATTGACTATTATATAAATGATTTTCTATTCTTATATGAATTCCACAATTCCATGTGTTATACCAATGTTATGATCTCATGGCTCATGTTTTTTGATGGCCTTATGATCTCATGTCTTCTGAACTATCAATATTTATTTCATAACTCAAGATTATGATTTTTTATATGTACGATATTTTTTACAAATTTTATTCTCATTTTCTCAAACGCTTATGTTCATGTTATGAAAAATTATATTCCATGTTTACCCTAATTTAAAATTTTAGCTCACCCTTTATTATGTTTTCTTTCCCAATGTTATGAAGAAATGTACTTTGTATAATATGTATAAAAATGGTGCAAGTTATAAATATTGTAGTAAGAGATGTAGTATTTCTCCAATGAACTAGTTGTTTATGTTTCTATGTTTCCAAAGGTACTATAACTTTATGATCCCCAACCATGTTTTTAGGTAATTTAATGAAAATTAATTTAAAATGATGTATTATATATATATATAACAAGGTTCATTATAATATTAAGATAAAAATAAGGAGTAAGATTAATAATTGGAAACTTGGAAGAGTATTTGATAGATATTCCTTGATGAATCAATATTAAACTTTATGGAAACCCATTAAAATCACAATGGAGTAGGAGAAATATGTTTGGATACACTTATATAGTCTTGATTCTCAAAAAAGGGGGGAAGAGACCATAGAAGGTTCTTAACTTGAAATTATATGTTTGGAATTTATGAATATTTGTATTCCTCATAGTTCAATTTGTCCCATGAAACAACATCCAATCCTTAAATTAATTATCCCCCAAAATTTAACACTGTGCGGTAACAATTCAAAGGGTATGTTTATATTGATTTTTATCTGCAACCCCCCACACCCTTTTGAATCCCCTTTGAGACAACCAAACCCATAGGAACTCAAATGTGACTGAAAAATAAATATATATAATGGAATGTGAGGTTAATATGAAATAATTATCCCCTCCATAAGACATAATAACCCCAAAATATTTCAACAAAAATGGTGGATCAAGTGGAAGAAGAAACACATAGCTCAAGAGAAAATTAAAATAAGTCCACCCTTCAAGACCATAAACAAACAATAAACCTAAGTAACCCTAAACACTCAATTAATACATAACTATTAAATATGAAAATGAGTCTAACTATCAAAAGTAAACTAAAACCCCACCACGAACCTTTATAAAAGACCATGAATTCAGTTAATCACTTTGTAACACACCAAAGAGGAGTCAAAGATATCTTTTATGGAATAATTTCAAAACCTTGACTTTTTTAAAAGTGAATTTGAATCTTAACATAAAATACCAAAATTCCCTCATTAATGGTATTTAAAAAATTCACATAATTATTATTTTTAATTTATATTATACCAACACCATAAAAAAAATCATATTACACCTAATTTTTAAACATTTTCATAAATCAATCATTTGAAGTCATTGTGAAATCATATTCCCTTGAATCCTTTAAAATCACTACAGAAAATATAACATGCCACTTTTGAAAAAAGTGATATTTTTACGAAATTAAATTTACAGATAAAAATTATAAGAAATATTTTTTATAATATTTAATTCTTAAAATTTAAAATTTTATTCATAACATAAAACCCATTCATCAAATTTGAAAACCCAAATCACGTAGTTTCTTAAAAACCAATAAATTACATCAGGGAGGATCAAACATGATACCTCTGAGACACCCCAAAAGGGCACAACCACTAGGTTACAAAATAAAATATAATGAATCCAATAAAGGTTTACTAAGACAATAATTTATTTACATGATTTCAAAGCGTGATGGAATGAAAAGGGACATTAGATATCGTGATTCAATTTATGGTCCACCAAGGAAAACATACTAAAATGTAAAAAGATGAGGAAACAAAAATATGATAAGAGTGAATCATGAATTGTGTCTTATCAAATATAATAATACCAATATGACACCCGTTCTATAAAAACCATTATCCTCTACCCTATAATAGATAAATGCACAAACTGAACAAATATAGAAAAAACTGAAGTGTATTCAATAACTGATCATTCATCATAATCCAAAACACATGTCCTTAATCACTTTGTTGGAACACAACCCTAAACAACATGATGAATCCTCAACCTCCACACTCGATAATTCTCAAAATATGAATTCAACCAAATGTCCATAAAATATTACCTCCTCATGTTATGAAAATCAAATAGGTCATGCATGTTTAAAACATAAAATAACTGTAAATTACTTAAAATTAATTATACCTCACAAAAACATCATATTATACTCTAATATTATGTAATGATAATCAGGGGATATTCATCTATAATACTGGATCCATGTGAATCCACCAGTACGTCCGATCATAATTAACACTAGCTCCTTGTTCCACAAATTCATTCTCATTCTTTCTTATGCATAACCCTTTAAAATAAATATCCCAAAACAAAAAATAAATTTCCTGAAGATAATATAATAACACTCAATAATAGAAGTAAGAGTATAAGACATGTATCTAAAATTAAATAGATGATTCCCATGAGAACAAATAAACCAGGAAAAAGTACGAGGTTTCAATATCCAATGGACTTGATCTCATTTACTATAACCAATTTATGTTACCCAAAAAATTAATACTCTTAAAAATAATTTAAATAAATTATAACAACCAGATACATTTGAAAAAATTCATGATAATTGATATAACTATATCATAACATTTTAATGAAAAACTACATCAGACAAACTCAGATTTTTTAAAATCTTATCACATGATTAATGAAATAAAAAAAAGAACACTCAATATCAGAAGGTCTATATGAGGAAAAAATTACATAAAATAATACATAAATTTAATGCACACTAACCTGAAAAAAATTGTTGAATTTATCATTAAATTAAATAATCCTAAGAGTGGTCCTTTAATGGGTTAATATAAATGATTAAATTCTATAAATTATAACTTATACCGTCTAGAATTAACATTTAAATCTTAACCTTGAACAATTCATAAATTTAAAGCTATAATTAAATATCCTGAACCCTTGGGGGTGATATCAATGTTTCATGGGAATAATTTTTCTTCATGAAATAAGGAGGATTATTATTTCAAAATCCTAAAACAAAATACATAAAAAATAGAAAGAGCAAAAATAAATCAACCCCATGAAAATATTTGTTAACCAATGATTCAGTTAAATTCATATTGGGTGTGGGACCCTAAGGGAATAAAATAAGAACACCATCCAAACAAATCTCAAAACATAAACCTCATGATAGAAACCAAAATGTAAGGCGTGATTCCAAAACACCATTTAAATAATCATAAAATTCAATGTTTTAAAAAATCACACAAAAAATAATAATACATTTTTTTGTTTCTTTGAATAAGTGAAAGAAATTTATCCCTTTAACATAGTGTGAATAGATGATTCATGATATTAACTAGATGTTATGTAACTTAGGTTCTCAACCTCAAGATTCCCAACCACATCCGAAAATAGTTTACATTTTGAACAATTGTGTCATTCCATGAAACATTGTTGATACTTTTATAAAGATCCTCTATAAGTTGGTTTTTTCAAAAACAAATTCCGAAAAAACATTGTTTCATAAAATCAATATTTTATCAAAAATATTAAGCCAATATTCAATAAATAAAATGGATCTTCCTTTTTTTAGGATAAAATTTTAAATGTGTTTGATTCTTTTAAACACTCAAAAAATTAACTTTTTTTTATCAGAATTCATTTTAAAATTATATTGGAATTACATATTTTAAGATTATAATAATATTTTCTTAATATCAATTAAAAACCTTGAAAATAATAATCCCTTTCCCATTTTCTGAATTTTTTAAATAACTTTTTTAAAACACAATCATCACTTTAAATTTAAAAAATTTTAATGGAATTTAAAAAACAAATTATCATTATCAATTTATTCTTAATTTTTCTAAAAAATTACAATTTTATTAAAAACAATTTTCAAACATTACCTTTTAATATTTATTTTTCAATTTCAATCCAAAAAACATAAAGCCTTTAAAACCCACTTGAAAAATAGAATGAAAATAGAAATATCTCAAATTCAATAAATAAAAAAATGAAATATATTGGGAACTCAAAAAGATGAAAGAATTAACCACATGATATATAATACCATATGTTGATAATATGATGTCCAATGGAAGTCACATATATAAATATTTATGCTTGAAAATTTCTAAACCCCATTCTGGGACTTCATTCCCCTTAGATCATCTATAATTCTATAATAAATCACAAATAACTAAAATCTAAAGAAAAAAATTCTTATACAACTGAGAACCAAGATAAATCAATTGACACATTCAACCCGAGAAACCATGGAAATGGAGGTATCGTAAAAAAATAATTCACATAGTTATGATTTACCAACCATGTTCGGATAATACTTGATCTATACTACCATAAATTCATCGATAACAAGAAAACCCTCCACTTGATTCCCATTTTTCATGAACCAACCTATCTCACCCATAAACTAGGTACCTTTTCTAGCCAATGATATGTTTTAAATAGTAGTCTATATGCCCATGAGATGTTGATAAGAACATCAGAATCAACAAGGAAACCCTAGGAATGATTTATCCATAAAATAATAATATATAACTCATAGAAAAACAAAAAAAAGTAAATAAATAAGTGATTTATATATAATAAATAAAAATCATGGTATATGATCCATGAATACAGGGTCGATATCCAATACACCATATTTTAAAAAATACAATAAAATAGCGAGAATATTGTATCTATATTCAAGTGAGAGAGCTAAACCTTCACATCCACAAAATAGAACCATTAGATATATAAAAATATACTACATTCGAGAAACTTATTATCTTATAAAATATATTCATGTGCTAAAAAAATACTAGTTCTCTACTCATAAACCAAACACATAGAACATTAAATGTACAGTTATAACATGATAGTTTTAAAATAAAGGACTGAAGTAGGTTACTGTAGTTTTCTTAATTGAAATAATTATAAAATACTTTTCCTTTGAAAAATAACCAATAGTCACAAAAATACTTTTCATTCCAATAAAAATAAAAAAATAGATTCCATTAAAAAAGCATTCATAAATTAAAGATACAAATATTTTAATTTAATATTTAAATAAACAAGACAACATTTTCAAAAATAGAATTGATACATGACATATAATCCAATGTGAGAAATTAAAAAATGATATTTAATAATTTTTTATAAAATAAAATTTATATAATATTTACAACTATTTTTTAAATAAATGAATAATATCATATTTTCTCAGTTTAAAATAAACATGGAAATAAAAAAGATCCATAATATTCATAAAACCAAACTGATATATATATAAACATTTTAAAATGCCTGAATAAATTTATAAAAATGAAAGGAAGACAATTTATAATAATGTATCACCATGTTATAGAGTCTAATAGTAAATTATGTTAGGGTTATCCTGGATCATCACATGTCAAGTGATCAAGGAAAATAAATAAATTTGTATAGACTCACCGGATATCACCATCAGGTGTCTCCTTGATTTAAAAATGATTAGTTAATTTTATAGATTGTGTATAATTCTTGGATGAGATAATACATCTTATTTATTCTAAGTGAATATTACCAACCTGAGATTCATATAAACATGGGATTTATACCCCTCACAGAGGAACCATTTTCAAAATTAATATCATTTCAAATAGGTAATTTTATACAACAAAATCAAGCTTTATCAATGAAATAAAAACATCCCCCAAACTACGAATAACCATTCCCAAAAAATTATTTTTATCATCAATTAATTTTCCATATTCAATATGGATTTTTATATTTTAAACCCATGACATTAAAAAATTTAAAACTACCTTAAAAGATAATAATGAAATGAATGATCATATGATAATGTTTTCTCCTTCCAAGAATCTGCAAAATGATCTAACTAATCTCTCCAAAATATCAACCCAAGACCAATTACTTCAAATAAATTCACAAATTAGCACCTCAATGTTCTATCCATACATTTAAATTTCTAAAAAAAGTCCTAATATTTTTAATAGTTTAAAAATATATTCAAATGAAATCCCCAACATATTCATTTTTTTTAAAACTCATGAAAATTATCATAAACTGACAAGGTTTCCAAAATATAATCATAAACATTGAAAGGAATCTAAAATTCATTACGGAAGTATAAGAAATAATAGTTATAATTTTATGAAAAGATGTATGATTCACCTACCTCAAATATCCTTCCATTTAACAACAATGATGTTATTAAACCACAACACGACCCAAGATGACCTAATAATCCCATAGGAATTTCTAAAAACACTTAAAACCGAGATATAAAAAATTAAAAATATAGTGGAATCAAACACTCAATCTCTAAGACCAGCATAGGGAAAGAATGATGTTCAAGTGGAAGAAAAGGTGGAGTAAGAGGTTTGGAAGGATTTATATTGAATAATTGAACATAAACTTGATGAAATATCATGAAATTTTTTATAGATGTGTAGTATAATAGGAGGTGTTCTTGGGGTTAATATCTTAAAAATGTGTTAAACTGAAGCCATCAAAGGGTAAAAATTGAAAAAATTAATTTTGGAATTTAAAAAAAATGCAGAGCCTTTCTATGACCATTTAGATCATAAATCAAACATTTAGTCCATGGATTAATTGACACATAAAATATATCCGTTGTTTAACAACTAGAGAAAATGTTGATCAATTGCAGGTGAAAATCTACAGCTCCAAGAACCAATCCAAAACACACATTATATAATGAAAACAATTAAGAAATCAAAAGAAACATGAAAAATTTAAAAAATTGAAATTAAGAGGGGATTTTACAAATAGGGTGTATGTAGTCTCAACCCCATAAACATAAATACATTATACATGATATTGGGATTGGATCCATTGTATATTAATTGAATTCATGTATACATTAATTATTGGGTAAATATTTTATGCTCTTCATTGATCATAAGAGTTTATGCTTTATAATATATAGGATATATTTGATCTTAGAAGAGTGGTAATTGTTAAAATTAAATATGGATTATGATTTTGATATTACAGATACTTTGGAGAAAAAAACAAAGTATTATTGGTATTGTGTATGATGACTTTTGGTATTGTTTCTTTTGAATCAATTAGTAAATATAATGTAATGGTAAAAATCACATATTTTAAATGAGATTTGGATGAATTTAATCATAGTGTTTTCCTATATTACCTAATTTTAAAATATCCATTGTTTTAAATAGTTTTATTATCACATATAGAAAAAATTTGGTAGAATTGTAAAAAAACAAAATAATTAATAATGTTTCTTTTAGTAGATGGATTTTATTTAATTTATATGAGTGTTTTCCCATGAAAAAAATACATCCTTTTGATATATAAGACAAGTTATTACATGATAGTTATAGACCATATTTTTGGGTGCATCAACACATTCGTATGATTTATAATTAATATTTTATGAAGTCTTGGTTTAATGTGTTAAATTAATTAGTAGTTGAAAGTGTATTTAGGTATTTTATATACTTTAATATGAAAACAAACACTGGGTCTAACCCTATTTTATAAAACATTTAAAGTTTTTAAAATAAAAATGGAAGTATGTCTCCATATAATTTTTTTATTATAGTTCATCAGGAATTATAGGTGAATTATACAATTTGGGAAATTGGTCAATTATTGAAAAAATTTACTAGTTTAATTCCCCAAAAATATTTTCTCCCAGTCGTAATATTGGAGATTATTTATATAATATAGGTATTAATTATTCAAGTAGATCATAGGGTGACAATAGACAAACAAGAACCTTGAAATACATCATTGATGTGTATGTAATTACAACATTCTTTTGGTACCCAATATTACCATAACATAATGTTTAACCCTCGTGATGATGAAGGAACTGAACATATTAAAAAATCAATACCGGAAGTAATATGAACATTCAACCAATATTTTGTAGGTTTATAGGGTGATAAAATCCCATTGGTTTTAATTTTACAATATTAATTTATATAACACTTTAATTGGTTTGAAATGATTCCAAATAATTATCCCCAATTTTTAATTTCATTAAATTATACATATATTGGCGACGTGGTGATTATGTAACATGTTTGGTGTAAGATATAATTTAAATGTTGTAATTGATCTACTAGTAGATAAATATTATACTTCATATTAAAAAATAATATATCGCATAGTGGAAGATTCTATTGGAGTTTTGTGTCAGTGATCATGTGTTAGTAACGTTTTACCCCGATATGTATAGAGCATATTTGGGAGATATGTGTTAATATTTTCTATATATTAATTGATCCTTTTATATTAATAAAATATATAGGGGTGGTGGTGTATAAAATCATTATTACACAATAGTTGGTTATAATTCCTGATAGTTTACAAAAGTTATATCTTAAAAAGTGAATTAATGATGATTCTTGTGTGACTGATGAAAGAATTTTTATAATATTGAAGGATGCAACATTTTAAAAGAGAAAAATGTAAATTTGAGATCTCCAAGAGGGTATCAAATATATAAAGAAATTAACTATTATGTTTTAGGTGATAACAAACTATCATGGGGGGAAATACATTAGATTGGGATTCTAAAAATTAATTTCAATATTCAATGATTTTATTAGTCCTATTCATTATAAAATGACACTGGTTTTTTATTTTGAATTTAAAATATTGATGAGTTTTTAGTGAACAAAACTGTTTGATATTTTTCTTAGGTGAAGTTTTGGTTTTTTTTCATTTTATATCTTTTTTGGAAGTTGATATATTTTTTATTTTCAAAGTTGAAAATATTTTTAATGTAATATAATATAGAGTCTCTAATTTTATATTTATTTTTACATAATGAATTTGGTAATGTTAGAAATTAGAAGAGAATGTGAGAATAGTGATTTGATGAAAACATAAACATGAAATAAATACTATGACATGCATAATACTAAATATGATATTGAATGTTTTTAATAGGATATTAAAATTTTATGTTTTCATGGGTAATGGATTTGTAAACTAAATAATCATCTATTATATCTGGAATAGAAACAACATTATGATTTTTTTAACATTCCATGGTTAGATTAAAAGATCATGGTTCTGATATATGATTTGATGTGAAATTCAATAAGGCTAATAATATTCTAGGAATGAAAAACCCAATGTTTTTTATTTTTAAACCTATATGGATGTTATATAGATATAATAGGGATTTGGATTGTCAATATTGGAGATATATACATGTTTCATGGTATGTAATTTTTTAGAGGATCTTTGAATCATAAAATGATTTCTTTCATCATGTCATATTGTAGATCTAACTGGTGTGAATTTAATTTGAAAAATAGTTTCATATTGTGATTTTATATCTTGAAACATAATTTATATATGGTGTACATGAGATTATTTATATGAAATTATATTTAAAATATTAGTAAGCACCTAAAACCCTCATATATTATTTTACGGGCCCTTCTGGAAAAAATTATTAACCAAAGAGAATCATGTGGGTTACTTTGAATGGATCATTATCACTTATTGAATGTTTTATATATGGAGTTAGTGAATGAAATCTTAGATAACTAATAATTCAATTCTTGAGTATTTTTATTATGGTGTTTTAGTGAACCCTTATCAACCTTTAATTATTTTTTGGGAGGAATCAATTGTGTATTTTGAAAATATTTATCATATATATGAATTTCTGGAGATAGAGTAAGAGTTTGATAAATTTTCATTGATTTAATTATATCTTTGAAAATTTAGGTGATTCAATAAAACATCAAATATTGATGAGTTCTCATTTATTTTTCATATTCTATTTCCTATTAGTGGAAAATTTAATATAGTTATGTAATTAAGATGATGGATTATGTGATTAAGCATAGATTTTGTTTAATTACATGATTAATTTTTACATAATTATTATTATTATATAAAAAATTGCGAATTAGAAAAAGATGAAGTGGCTGAAATGAAATAAACTAAAAGTAATATTCCAGTTCAAATTAACAAGTTTTTAAATCATATATTGTTAAATACATGTGTACTCTATTTGGAATAACTAGGTCTGGGAATTTAGAGTGAGACGATTTTTTTTATTTTAATATATCATTCCAAATATGATTAAATAAATTTATTAATAAAATATTTCATTCAAAATAATATGATGTTTTGTGATATTATGAATAGGTAATAAAATATAATAGTTTTATAATAATGATCAAAGGAATCATAGATTAAAAATTTGTGTATGTTTTATTAGTAAATTAAGTATTTTTTATTTTAATATGATGGAATAGTTTTGTAGTGTGGGTGTTAAGACACATATTAAAATATTGATAGATTATTCAAAGTACCTAAATATTCATACCTTGGTGTCATATTTTTATATTCTCACAAAGTTTAATAAAAATGTTATATGTTGATTCAATTAATTTGAATTCATGTTATGCATCATCATGGGAAAAATAATGTCTACATAGGTGATGTTACCTTAGCTCTATTTATTTGAGTATGAAATAATTTATATTTCTATTTATATAATGTATGACAACATACATACCATTTTTAACATGAACACCACTTGAGTTGAATTTTTTATTATCCAATAACAATATTTTATTTTATTCCATGTTATGTCTAACATCCAATTTCTATTGGATGACTATATATTGAACTCTTCTACTAATCATATGGGATACTGTATTCCCATTTTGAAATTTTTATTACACTGATTTATTTACTTAATAGATCTCACATTCCTTGGGTATGTTTTATTCCCTTTTATATAGATTTTTGGGAAGTGAGATACTAGGGTCTATGCATGTTATTATTTATTGAATAGTTAGTCTTCTATGAAAATGTTTTATTTAGGAGAGTTTTGTTTTTTTGTGATCAAATTTGTAAGTATTTCCATGGGATGGGTTGGATAATAATAATAATATTTTGTTCCATTTTAAAAAAATTATTCGTAATCCACATTTACATGAAGAATTTCAAAAAATATTAGATTATCATGTAAAACTCTCCCTTGCTTTTAACATTTTCATATTTGAAAGACTGATTTAGAGTTTTTGTAGAGTCATAAAATAATAGATTAATCATTGGAAAACTAGATTAATTAAGGTATATTTCTATTTCATTTTTCATCGATCATGTTAAAAATATTCACTTGGTCTCACATAGTATACTGATTTTTTTTATTTGTGTGGCACACCGTATATTTTAGGTTTCATATAGTTATTTTGTGATGTTCATTTTTTAATTATAGTGGTTGATGTGATGTTATTATATATTATATTTAAATTACCTTCCAAAATGAAATTATACCCTTACTATTTGTCACAAACACGTGTCCTAGTGAATATTGTATTTATGGGTAACTATTGATCATTCTAGGGGGATTCTTAGTGGCACTAGGTCGCAAAAAGTAAGAATTGTTTTTCAAAGAAGCGTGTGCACCAATAAAATATAAAATGTGTTCAAAAAAGGTTTTATCCATACCAGTCTCATAAGATTTAAAATTTTCCCATAGAAAATTAATGACTCTATTATAGAAATAAAAATCAACTGGTATAATGATTTTTAAATTGTACATTGAATATTAACTCTCAATTAGAAATGTTTTCTCCATAATACACATTATTCAATTACTTTTTATATAAATCATTTTATCTTGGATATCTTATTGATAAAATCACATGATAGAGAACAAAATAATTAAGATAGTTTTATGGTTCAATTGAAATGATCACCATTTCATTATAGGATATTGGAGTTTTGATATCTCTTTCCCACTCATAATAGATATAATATAGTTTACTTTGATACATCCTATCATGTATATCTTCATTTGTATCACTATAATTCATCATAATTTTTAATTCAACATCTTAAGACCATTCATTGTTTTTCTTTCTAAAGCTTCATGTGGCCTCAAGTTAACCTCCCTTTATGTCAATGTATTTTGAGTGGTGGTTATGGATTTAATCATATATTGGGGATACTATTATATCAAATCATAGTTAAAAACATTTCTATTAACCAAAATTATCAATAATGAATAATCATTGTACACATGGTATGTGGGAAAGAATTCTATAACATCAGCACCATGTAGAAACAAATAGTCAAACACAAACTAATTGACTAAATAACTGATAATATATAAATTTTAAAAAAAAATTAAAATACATAAGAGGCTCAAAATACATCCCCATTCCTCTCCTCATTATAGCCATTAATATCCAATTGATTTCCCCTGTCTAACCCACCAAATAACCTATGATCAACATGAAAATATATATATCAGATATGTGAAATCACCAATGTTCCCATAGAGGGTGAAAGAAAAAAATCTCAGATTTTTTTATATATTTTCCCCTAATATAATACATCATATGAATATTTTCATGAGGAAAATAAATGATATAAATAAACAATCTTGTCAGGTGATCATGTCCGAACAATGACACCAAGACAATTCGGAGGACCTACTTCGACCATTATTGTAATCCAGTCACTTCATTCCATATTACCCAACCCATACATAATATCGCAGGGATGGTTTAATTAAATCAACTAAAAACCTTTATTGTTACATTAATTGGAATACTATATTGACCTCAAACCTAATCCTATTTTTAGAATAAAAAAACAAAATATATTCAAACCATAATACCCTTATAGGATTAGGAGAACTAAATAGATCATAACCCTTCTACACTTATAGAGGTGGGTGCGTAGAAAAATCCCTACTCACATCATATGGTTGTATGGGAATTGAATAAAACCCAACCGACATCCTCTTATATATGTGCACATAACAAATAGATCCCAACCCAAATTCTCACTTAGGAGTGAGTCTATAAATTAGATCTTAACCCGTGCCGTCATACAGAACTGGGAATAATGAATATATCCCAAGACTCCTCCTCTTATAGGGGATGGAAAACTACATATATCTAAACACCCTAATCTTATAGGAATTTGAGAACACAATATATTTCAATTATCCTTCTACTTTGACTATAAGAACACTGAATAACTCCCAACCCTCCTCTTCTTATAGTAGTGGGAGTACTAGAAAAATACAAACACAAATCCATCAATATGGAAGGTCACACTCTAAGTCCTATAACATCCTCTCTTTAGAATAGGGAGACATACCTCCCCATCAGGTGACAAGGAATTGGGTATCCATATACAACCAAATACATGGAACATAACCCATCCCACAAGCTCACCAGCTCAACTCAATTATCTAAACACTTGAAAACTAGACCTGTACCTCGAAATATACCACTCTATTCCCATATCATCCTAGGAAAATCTCCTTGAGACCATATAAATTTGATATCCAGAGAAATTTGGTTCGCTCTACATTATTATATAAACTATAAAGGTTTATACTGGGGTCATTTAGGTTCATTCTTGGTTTCTACTCATCAAAAACAACCTATATCCGATACCCCATGATGTTATCACTTCCCATTGAATCTTCCTAACTTTGTTATAAATTTATGTTCACATACTGTAATTATATTAATCATAAATACATCCCCCTACTCTATGAATGTCCCAATCAATCCTTCTATAAATTTCATGGAAACAAATTACCATTCTATCTAATAATTCACAAGAATGTTCCTAGGTCATGTATCACAACTCCCTTATGATATATCTTAAACTAACACTTTTATGAGACCTCACCTTGACACACATGTCTATTCATAAATGAATTATACCACTCATTGAACTGATGATCCACTTAATCCATACTCAATAGTGTGACACTACATATACATGATATATACTTCTCTCTCACCCATTATAACTATTCATAATCTAATCATGCATATTTGAAAAGACCTTGGAAACCAAAATTGGTTACATAAATCACCCGACACATCCCAAGACACACTCAATGTTTCTCTATAACTTATCTGACATAAAATAATCATTACTGACATAATCATTGAGTGATCCTTATTTACCCAATATTATATTAATCAACTTTTAAATCTCTACAAGGATCATTGTGATCCCAACTCTTTACCTATTGTGTTCCCGATTACAAAATCCTTCACCTAGTCCCATGTAAAGGTTAAGGCATTATCATTCAATAATCAATATGTTTATAGTTTTTTTAAAGTGATGTACTTATTTTAATTCTGAGATACCATCCTTTTGGTACTCTATATAACCTCATCCAAGACCTTTACTCCTCATCCATGATTGGTTTAGGTCCCAATATCCTATCTCACACCTGTACATATAAATAATTATTTATTGTAATATATTATTAATTATTTGAATTAAACAAATGTGTTATAAATGAAAAAAAAATCAAGAATCATTTAATCCCAAAAACTGCATGAAACTGCTTGTATTAGCCATTTTGGGATTTCATCTAGAAATTTCAAACAAAATATTCATCAAATTAGGATGATTCCAGGATGATCTAATGGAATCTAGAACAAAAAATGAACCCAAATCATCAAAAATCAGTGGCTATTGAAGGGAAACTAAAATGATGGACAATATATTAAAGAACATACATATAAATAATCTCAGAATTCTATAAAATTTATCCCACATAAAGGGGATAATGAGAGTACTAATTGATGAGATATTTCCAAAATATCCCTCTCCCTTTAAACCTTTTCCATAAATCCAGAGAGGGTGGGGTGAACAATAAATGAATGGTCTTACCCCCACTAAAACTATATTATATAATGTCATTCGCATTATTACGATGAGGTTTATGAAACATCATTACATTACTTATCTAGATCACAAAAAAATCATATGGGCCTTGTTTTTGGAAATGATAAATTATTATTCCATTAATAACATTTATGATCATTGGAAGGTTGGGTATACACTTCATAAGTTAGTTCCATGATCACATACCTTTATTATTGTTGGTTGGAGTGGACACTCAAGAGGGGGGGGGGTGAATTGATTTCCAATTAAAATTTATGTTTCAAAATATTTCTATTAAAATCTCCCAAATTGAATTACAAGATAATCTATATTGAATTTGTATTATATTAAAGGGTTATTTAGGTTCTCAATGATTGATTAGTTCTTAGTTAATATAATCTGAAGATTAATTAACTTTTGAAGAAACCTAATACTTTACAAAACATACAAAAACTTGCTAGATTAACTATCAATGTAACTTTAAAATATTTGTTTATTTAAAAGTAACAACAAACAAATGTAAATTAGATATTTTATACTTTAAGCATAAACTAAAATGCTCTGATGCACAACATATATAACCAAGAGGATCTGTCTCAAGTCGAGACATAGTCCTCTCAAACAATTGATATGAATTTGATCCACACACTAGATCGGGATTAACAATAGTTTACAAAATATCTAGGTACTTCAAACTCTACCACTATTTTTTGTGGGAAAACAAAGACAACAGTACACAGGCTGTCCAGGTCCTACTTAACCTCTACCACTATCCTCAGTGTCACACAGGAAGGTGTAGAAAGTTTGTAATGAGGATTTAGTATCCTCCAGTTTAGAATGGGAGACAGTGTGTGTGTAAAATAAACAGGGTACACACACTTCTCGAAATTAAACCAAAGAACCAATAAGAGTAAGTATGAATGAGTTTAGAAAATCTCTAGTGATTTGAAATGCAGCTTTGGACTCGTTGGATTAAGTAGAAATGCTTGTGAGTCCTTCTCGGATTTTTCTGTTGAAAAAAAAGAGTGTCGTGGTTCAGCTTGGTGTTCTTCACAAGTCAATATGTTCTATTGATTATTTGTGTGTTCTTCAGTAGAGTTGTATTGCATGTATGGGACAAGAATTTTCTTGAAGTTCATTCAATGTGTTCTTCACTATTGTGCTCAGGATTGTCTTTCTGTTTAGTATTGAGAAGTCGTGTTTCTTGAGTTGTCGCAGGTACGTATGTTCTCACCTCTCTTTTTTTTACTACAGCTCAATCTTCTTTATATTCACCGAGCTCTGGCAATAGAATGATTTCCTTTTTCATAGGTACATGGTACGGTTTCACGAAAGACCAAAAACTATCATTAAATATCAATAATTGCATTAAAAAAAATCAAATATGACCATTAGAAATATTTAAATAATATTGAAAAAAATGATAATAAATGGTGTCACAGTAGTTATGAAAATGGTGTCTCCTTCACGGTATCTATTTCATGGTATGTCCATCACGGTATGTCACTCACGGTGTCTGTGTCATGGTGTCTTCCTCACAGTGTCTGTGTCATGGTGTGTCACTCACGGTGTCTGCATCACGGTGTGTCCTTCACGGTGTGTCGCTCACAGTGTCTGCATCACGGTGTCTTCTTCAATGTTTCTGTTCACGGTGTCGGTTTCTTTCTCACATTGTCTGACTTACTGTGTCAAGCTTCACGGTGTCTTGTACTTAGACAAATAACTGTATTTGGACATAAAAACTAATATGAATAAAATGTATTGAGCTTAACCATTATAATGTATAAGATAACTTGAAACATAAATACACATGAGTAATAAGATATGTGAGATTTGTGAGCAGCAATAAGATTTGTAAATAGTAAGGAGATTTGTGAACAGTAAGGATATTTGTGAATAGTAAAGAGATTTGTGATCATTAAAACATGATTAATACATAAGGAGTCCAACAATATTCCCCTTTTTTATGATCACAAATCATTTATAGGTAAAGTATAAATTAAATGCAACTGCAGAGAAAGTAACATATAGAATAACATATTCTAGAATAACACCTAACTTTGAATACTTTTTCTCCCCCTTTTGGGATTATCGAAAAGTTAAACAAAGAGAGGAATAGATAGAGCATATTGAATAAAAAAAGTTCTGAATACACCATACAGTAGAAATACAAACAATAAACAATCAAAGACATCCCCATCAAAAAGAAAGTAGTCACTGGGATTCTTCAGGGATTGGCCTTTTATTTACCTTTATTTGCGTCTGTTGTGGAAGAAGTCATATAGGTAGTAGAAAAAGAAGATATAGGTATTCCTTCAAAGATAGAGGGAGCCAAAGATGGAGTTGTACAAGATCTGGTCTATGGATGATCAAGAATGGCTGGCCTGATCTGAGAAAGAGCATGGCTAACTGACATGGTAGTAGAGGTTAAAGTAGGTAGTCCAGGTCTAAGAGGGGCAGTCGTTGGAGAAACTATTGCAGTACTTTGGACATGAAGATAGGGCTTCAAAAGGATGATGAAGTCTGTGATAATTTCTACTCCATATTTCATAGCCTTTTCAAAATCATCATTATTCTCCATGAATTTGTCCAACAATTTGGTGACCTCAGTGAGCTTCTGAACTTGAGTTTTGAAAGCCTGAGTCATATGAGGTATCTTTAAATTTTCAACAAGATACATAAAGTGATTCTTCATATCATATTTGGAGAACATACGAGTGAGATAGAAATCTATCTTTTTAGAGATCTCCGGCTAAGAATCATTGGAAACCTTGGAATAAATTTGAACCAAGTCAAGTGATCGATCACTATTCTTAACCACTTCAGATAAAGGTGACAAATCAAACCCACTAAAGGCATTCTGAATTTCTTCTTTGATTAAATATCTGAGTAGAGAATCATCCAAAGAAGATGTAGAGGTCTGACCAAAGGTAGGAGAAGCCTTGACAGCTACGATTATAGATTTGAGCTATTTCAATACCTTTTGAAGACAACCTGTGTATTCATCTGTAAGATTATTCACGTTCTCCACTAGCTATCTCATTTGGTGCATCATCTCAGTGTTCCTTTCTCCAATATTTTCATCAAAAGATAACATATAGGGATGCATTTGGGACACAGTGTCTCGAGAAATGTCTGAAATAGTAGGTTCAGGAGAAGAAATAATAGGTGTCGGAGCAGGCTCCGATCTGGAAGACAGTTCTTTCTGCATGTCTGCTACCATACTTTTCAAAGTTACAACATCAGCACTAAGAAATTTACTTTCAACTCATACTTATCGAATTTCTTGGATCATTCTTGGTTTAATGTGTAGAATAATATTTTCCAAAATAATCGAGGCATCTTTCAGACTTAGTTGAGTCACAGGACAAGGGTGAGAGGACAAGATATTCTCCACTCCAACTATGATTGACTCTCCAAAAACATTCAAATCTTCTTTAATTAAAAAATATTTTTGATCAGGTAAGGATTAAAGTGAAGAAAGTGGTCTATGGGCAGGTTCAGGTTCTGGTTGCGGTTCAGAGTTAGTTTTAGTTTCATATTCTGATTGTGATTCAGGTTGAGGTTGTGGTTCAGGGTGTGTGACTGACTTTAATTGACATAGAGAAGAAAGATCAATCCCAGTTGCAGTCACCTGCTGAGATTCAATCACATCATAAAAGCTAGGGAATTCATATCAAGTATACACAAAGTATGACTCAGTTGGTAAAGATTCATCACCAGGCTCAGCTTCATTAATCTCAAGATTTTGAGGTTCCTCCCCTTCAAAATGTTCCTCCATTTCAGATTCGTGAGGCTCAGCAGTTTGGCCAAGATCCACAGGATCAGCTCTAATCTCTTCAGCCATTTCTTGCCTTGCCAACTGAAAAGAAAATTTTCATCCTCTCTTCAACATAGGGTATGTACTCAGGAACAGATTGTTCCACAGGTAGAGCGTCCAGAGTTGCTTCATTTTAAGCAGGGAGTTCTTCTATAATAGGATCTGTCTCTTCCATGGCTTGCTACTCAGATTCAGAAACAACTAACTATCTTGCAGCTTCAAATTAAGTTTCCTGATTAACATGGGCAGGAGTTACTTCTTCTTCAAGTAGAACATAAGTATCAATAGTCCCTTCATTTTCAACAACAACCTCTTCTATTGAAACTTCAGTAGGAACAGTAGTCCTTTCTTTGTCAAAATGAGATGCTTCCTCATGAGGTATTTCTGCCTCCTCCTCTTCTTCTTTTTTTTCTTCTTCTTATTCTACTTCTTCTGGATACTCAGCCACCTCATATGGTTCCAAAAAAGGATCAGTAATGTTTTTAGGCCATGTAGGATAATCCACATGATTGAACTTTTCATAAACCTTTTCATTATCTTCAACACACTGCTTCTTCTAGGAGTTCTAGTTTATCTTTATCCTTCTGATGGTAGGATTGAATAAATAGTACTCAAAATCCACAAGATTTTATTCATTTTTTCCAACTACTCCCTTGGCAACTAACATAGCAGAAATCATCCTTGAGTAAAATAGAGAAGTGGATTTAGAAGTGACCTTAATCAATTCACACATGTCGTTAATGCTATTTTTGCACAAATTTATCTTATGGCCATTCTTCATCAGATGAATCATAATGAAATCTGGATACTTCAACACAACAAAGTCACCCTTCCTCGGGCTAATCAAATTCTGAAAAAACATAAACAACAGCCTAGTCTCACCATCCAGTTCAGCTGTTATGGCCCTTCTATTGGTGCCATTTCTAGTTAAGACTTCCAAGGAATTATCTAGGTAAAAGATGTCTGTGGTAAGAGGAGGGTATCATTGGTAATCATCACAAATTCCTTCATGAGGAATCCTTAGGCATGTGGCCCATAGCCTTGAAGAGAAAGCACATTTTTGTTCATTGATCCAACTTTTCAGAATAAAGCTTTCTCTAGCATCAAAGGAAAACTTTACATACTGATAGAACTGTGCAACCAACCTCAGGTAAATAGGTGTGTCCTTCCTCGAAAACAATTCAACCCATACTTTTTCTCTTAATACTTTCAGAACTATAGACATGATGGACGAAAGCCACTCAAGGCATAATTCCATTTCAGGAGCAACAGTACGACTTACTAGGTTTGGATTTAGGGATCCTTCATATGCAAGCTTCGGTGTTCTCTTTTGTTTCATAGAGTGGCGCTTATCAGATGATGGTGAAGATGGATGCTTCATCCTTGGCATCCACTGATGATTCGGGCGAGAGAGAAGAAGATAAGGTTTGCAAGGTTGAGAAGGTTCAGGATAGAGCTTGGGTGAGGAATCGAGTGAAACCCTTATGTTTTATCATTAGGGAATGTCAAACGTCACAAAAATAAAAATGAGGGAAAGAAAATAGCGGTGAAATAAAAATTAACCTGATACAGGTCCAAATAAATACATAAATAATCTTCACGGTTAGACTGTGAGTACTCATTATGGTGTGAGGATAAGAGGTCATCACAGTGAGATAGTTAGTGGTTGTCACGGTGAGACAGTGAGTGTTCATTTTAGTCATGGTGAGACTGTGAGTAAACTGTTCAGTCACGGTGAGACAGTGACAGACCGTGAGCATAGAGTGTTAACTGTGAGACCGTAAACTTGAAACAGTAACCAAGAAATAGTGAGCATGAAAAAATAAAGTAATTTATAGAAAAATATTAAATAGTAAGACCAGTAAGATGTCTTTTTGTGATTGATCATGCCAAGATAATATATGATGTAATCTAATCTCTCAGAATTTAATGGATTAGTGAATATATCAGCAAGTTGATATTCCGTACCAATGAATTCCAAAGTGATATCACCTTTTTGATAATGATCCCTCAAAAAGTGATGTCTTACATCAATATGTTTTATCCTAGAATGTGAAATGGGATTCTTTGATATGTTAATAGCACTTGTGTTGTCACAATTTATTGGTACATGTCTGAATTGATATCCATAGTCTTGTAATGTGTGTTTCATCCAAAAAATTTGTGCACAAAAACATCCAGCAACTATGTATTCAGCTTCTGTCATAGATAATGCAATAGAATTTGGTTTCATACTACACCATGATACTAGTGACTTTCTTAAAAGGTGAAATGTTCCAGAATTTCTTTTTCTATCTAACTTACAGCCAAAAAATTCAGCATCAGAATAACTAACTAGTTTAAATGATTTTACTTTTGGATAGAACAATCCTAGATTGGGTGAATGTTTGAGGTATTTGAAAATTATTTTTACAGCATTCAAATGTGATTCATTTGTGTTTTCTTGAAAACGGGAACACATACAAACACTAAACATAATATGAGGACGACTAGCAGTTTAGTAGAGTAGACTTCCAATCCTTCCTCTATAAGTGGTTTGATCAAATGATTTTCCATCTTCATCAAGATCCAAC
This sequence comes from Viscum album, assembly GCA_963277665.1. NCBI lineage: Eukaryota > Viridiplantae > Streptophyta > Magnoliopsida > Santalales > Viscaceae > Viscum > Viscum album. The sequence continues at coordinate 1,805,447,722 of OY728156.1, forward strand.
TTACATGTGGTACTCATGGGAGTGTCACTACATATAGTGCTATCCAATCCAAAAAGTTTTAAAAGATATCTAGTATATTTACTTTAAGTTAAAACAATCCCATCATTATTTTGAAATATTTGGAATCCAAGAATGAATTTTAGTTCACCCATTTAACTCATTTCAAATTCGTTTTGCATCATTTTAGAAAAATCAACACATGATGAATTTTTTAAAGATCCAAAAAGAATGTCATCTATATAAATTTGAACAACTAAAACATCTTTAGAAATTTGTTTTATAAAGGGAGTAGGATCAGCTATTGCTTTTGTAAAACCATTGGAAATTAGAAAAGTACTTAATATATCATACCAAGCTCTTGGAGCATGCTTTAAACCATATAAAGATTTTGATAATTTGAAAATATGATTTGGAAAATGAGGGTTTGTAAATCCAGGGGGTTGTTCAACAACAACATCCTCAGCTATATACCCATTTAAGAATGCACTCTTGACATCTATTTGATATAGTTTGAAATTCATATGTGCATCATAAGCAAGTAGAATTCTAATTGCTTCAAGTCTGGCTACTAGAGAAAAAGTCTCCTCATAGTCAATTCCTTCTTCTTGACTATAGCCTTGTGCGACTAACCAAGCCTTGTTTCAATGTATGTTTCCAGCTTCATCTAATTTATTTCTAAACACTCATTTAGTGCCTATGAAAAAAGTATACTTTGGTCTTTCTACTAGTTTCCAAACATTATTTCATTCAAACTGATTAAGTTCTTCTTTCCTTGAAATTACCCAACATTCATCATTAATAACATCATCAATGTTTTTAGGTTTATGTTTTGACAAGAAGGCCTGATGATCAACCTGATTTCTAAGAGAAGATCTAGTATGTTTCCCTCTATCTAGATTTCCTACAACAGCATCTAAAGGATTATTCTTTATAATCATAGTTGATCTAGTAAATGTTGGACTAGAAATATCAGGTTCTTCTCTACGTTTGGGTTCATTAGGAGTAGATTCTGAAATATTTCCAGAACTGGTTGTCCTTAGAACCGGTTCATTGATCTTATCATTAAGGATCAGAATAGACAAATCTTCTTCAAGATTTTCAAGAGAAGGCTTAGGTTCATGTGGATCAGTTTCATCAAATTTTATGTGAACAGATTCTTCCGCACACTTGTTTCTCTTTTTGAAAACTCTATAGGCACTGTTAGTTATAGAATATCCTAAAAATATTCCTTCATCAACCATAGAAGCAAACTTGTCCAGATTATCCTTGGTATTAAGAATAAAGACTTTTCAACCAAAGACTCTAAAGTAGCTAGCTTTGGGTTTCCAATTGTTCCACAGTTCATAAGGTGTCTTTATTGAGAATTGTTCTGACTAAGACTCTATTGATGATATAACAAGTTGTATTTACATCTTCAGCCCAAAAGTAGATAGGTTGGTCATACTCATTGAGAATAGTTCTAGAAATTTCTTACAGGGTTCTATTTCTTCTTTCTAATACACCATTTTGTTAAGGTGTCCTAGGAGCAGACAAGTTATGACTATAGCCATTGTGTGAGCAAAAAGATTCAAACTCTTAATTTTCAATCTCAATCCATGATCACTTATCAAGGTCTTAATCTTAAGTCCACTAATGTTTTCTATAGACTTGAAGTATTTAATAATGTAAGAACAAGCTTCACTTTTGTGAGCTAAGAAGTATACCCAAGTATATCTAGAAAAGTCATCTACTAATACATAGACATAGGGCTTCCCATTTAAACTTCAAAATCTAGAAGGTCTAAACAAGTCCATGTGAACCAACTTGAGAGCATCAGAAGTTGACACTTCGTTATTTGGTTTAAAATAATTTTAATGTTTCTTTCCCTTTTGACAGGGATTACAAACCTTGTCAATTGGAAACTCCAGTTTGGGTAAGTCTTTAACTAAGTTCTTCCTAGTTAGTTTTCTAAGTGAATGTATTACAGTGTCCTAATATTTTATGACAAAGCCAAGATTCTTTATGAATAGCATTTAAACAAGTAATGTTTTGTTTAACTAAATAATAAAATCAAATGCATAAACATTTTCATTTCTCAAAGCAGAAAATACTAAAAAAAATTAGAATTAAAACCATTAAAAGAATCATTTTAAAACATAAAATCAATTCCATCATCACATAACTAATAAATACTTAACAAGTTGTATTTCAATCCCACAACATATAAATTTTAGAAATTAAAACTGAGTTAGTGTTACCAATTTGGCCTAGGCCGATGATCTTTCCTTTAGAATTATCTCCAAAGGTGACATAGCCTCCATCAACCTTTATTAAGCTCTTAATGTATCAATAATCTCCAGACATGTGCCTTGAACATCCACTGTCCAAGTACCATGTTTTCCTATAGGAATTCCTTAAACAGGATTCTTACAAAACAGATTTAGATGGAATATGATTTTGGTACCCAAATCTTCTTAGGTCCAGACAGGTTATCAATAAAATCTTTAGGTACCCAAATTTGACTTATGGGTCTCATATAATCAGTAGATTCAATAGATTTTTAAAGATAAACTCTATTCGATCTATAACTATATGATTAACCAGTTGAATCAAATGAATTTCTAGAACTAGAACTAGCAGAATTTTGTCCAGATTTAGGAATAAATCTAGTTTTAGTGATTTGTCTCTTTCCTGGCTGATAGCCTAATCCACTAGTATACTTTCGTGCAAATTTCTTACCTAACATTTTAGTTAGAGTGTTCTTTCCATTTGTGAACTTTTCTATGTCCTTTCTCAGTTGCTCATTAGAAATTTTTAGTTCAGTATTTTCCTTCAACAATTGAGAATTATTTTCCTTTTCAATCTCAAGGGCAGATTTAACAGTACTATATAAAGCATGTTGTTTCTTTAAAGTTTTGTACTTGTACTTAAATTCATTACATGTTTCTTATAACATATTACAATATTCAAATATTTCCTCACTAGACATGTTTTCAGATTTAGAATCAGAATCAGAGTCAACTCCAGAATAGTATGAATTTAAAGCAGGAGGGTTTAGTGTTACCTCAGAGGTGTTTTTGATAAAACACATGTTTGATTTATGAGAATATTCATCATTAGCAGAATAAGAATCACTTGAAGTGTCTTTTGAAGCACTCCAAGTTTCTTTCATTGATTTCTTATACTTGTTGTCCTTATAGTCATGTTTCTTCTTGAACATCAATTTTGGGAAGTCTACTTTAATGGGACCTTTTCTCTTACATTCATAGCAGATAACTTCATCACTCTTATCAGCTTTCTTCCAATCCTTCTTCCAGTGTACGTTTTTGTCATATTTACCATTTTAGTTTCATTTTCTGAATAATTTCGTCTTCCTATAGAATTTCATAATTCTCCTGGCCATCTGAGCCATTTCTACATCACTGTCATATTCTGAACTTTCATTTGTTGAGCATTCAGTAGGTATGTGAGTTTTGTTCTTGTCCTTTCTCTTTAAAGCAGTAGACTTAAATTCCATTGACGTTCTTTTAGGTTCATCATCTTTCTCCTTATTCACCTTGAGTTCTTCCTCATACATCATAATCTTACCAATAAGCTCTTTAACATGCATAACAACAATGTCACATGATTCTCTGATTGAAACCGAAGTGCCTCTCCATCGGTCTGATAGACATCTCAATATTCTCATGATTTGTTCCTTTACAGGAACAACCTTTCGAAGTGAGCTCATAGTATTGACAATCTCATTAAACCTAAGATACATGTCAGAGATAGGTTCATCAGTGTTCATTTTAAAAGTATCATATTTAATAGTATAACTGTTTAATCTCATTTCTTTAACATTGGTTTTTCCTTCATGAGAAACAACCAAGGTATCCGAAATTTCAAAAGCAGTTTTACACGCATATATTCTATTAAATTCGTCATATCCTAGAGCACAGTACATGTCATTCATAGCTTTATAGTTATTATTTTAAGAAGTCATTGTAGGTTCATCCTATGTTGTTCTTTTATTTTATGTAATTTTATATTGAGTCTATATAGTAGTCCAGATATCAAAACTCATAATTTCCAAATGAATTTTCATCTTAAGTTTCCATTGGGCATAATTTGTACCATTAAAGAAAGGTTTCTTGGTGGTATCAACACCTTCTAGTCTATTATCCAAAGCTAGATTTTAGAAAATATATTTAAAGAGCTAAATTTTAGAATTAACATAAATTTATGATCTTTAAAGATGTAACTAAAATCACAGTTGAAAAAATAGAGTATTTTGAAAACATTGAAAAAAAAACTTCTGATACCAAATGTTGGTCAGAGTGGACACTCAAGAGGGGGGTGAATTGAGTTCCAATTAAAATTTCTGTTTTAGAATATTTCAATTAAAATACCACAAATTGAATTACAATATAATCTGTAGTGAATTTTTATTTTAGTAAAGGGTCAGTTAGGTTCTCAAATATTGATTAGTTCTTAGTTAATCTAATATAAAGATTAATTAACTTTTGAAGCTAACCTAATAATTTACAAAACATATAAACAATTGCTAGATTAAATATCAATGTATCTTTAAAATAGTTGTGTATTTCAAATTAATAGCAGCGGAATGTAAATTAGATATTGTATACTATAAACATAAACTAAAATGAATAGATGCACATCAGATATAACCAAGAGGTTCAGTCTCAAGCTGAGACTTAGTCCGCTCAAACAATTTATATAAATTTGATCGACACCCTGGATCGGGGTTAACAACAGTTTACAAACTGTCCAGGTACTCAGACCTCTACCACTATTTTTTGTGGGAAAACAATGACAACAACACACAGGCTGTCCAGGTCCTACTTGACCTCTACCACTCTCCTCAGTGGGACACAAGAAGGTGTGGAAATATTGGAATGAGGATTTAATATCCTCCAGTTTCGCATAGGAGACAATGTGTGTGTAAAATAAACAGGGTACACAGACTGATCAAAAGTAAACCAAAGCATCACTAAGGGTAAGTATGAATGAGTTTATAAAATCTCTTGTGATTGGAAATGTAGCTCTGGACTTGTTAGATTTAGCAGAATAGCTTCTGATTCCTTATATGACTTTTCTGTTGAAAAATAGAGTGTCTTGGTTCATCTTGGTGTTCTTCAAAAGTGAATATGTCCTGTTGATTTGTCGTGTGTTCTTCAGTAGAGTTGGATTGCATGTATGGGACAAGGCCTTTCATGAAGGTATTGTAATGTGTTCTTCACTATTATCCTCAGGATTGTCTTTCTGTTCAATACAAAGCACTCAGGTTTCTTGAGTTGTCACGCATACGTAAGTTCTTCCCTCTTTTTTTACTACATCTCAATCTTCTTTATATTCACCGAGCTCTAGAAATAGAATTATATCATTTTCCTAGGTAAGAGGTACGGTTTCCTGACAGACCAACAACTATCATTAAATATCATTAATTACATTAAAAACCTCAAATATGACCGTTAGAAATATTTAAATAATATTGATAAAAAAGGTTAAGAAATGGTGTCATAGTAGTTATGAAAACAGTGTCTCCTTCACGGTATGTATTTCACGGTATGTCATTCATGGTATGTCGCTCACGGTGTCTGTGTCATTGTGTGTCGCCCATGGTGTCTGTGTCACGGTGTGTCGCTCACGGTGTTTGTGTCACGGTGTGTCCTTCACGGTTTGTCGCTCAGGGTGTATGCATCACGATGTCTTCTTCGGTGTTTCTATTCAAGGCGTTTGTTTATTACTCACAGTGTCTGACTTACTGTGTCAAGCTTCACAATGTCTTTTACTTAGACAGATATCTGTATTTATATTTAAAGAGTAATATGCATAAAATGGGTTGAGATTAACCATTATAAAGTATAAGATAACTTGGAACATAAAGACACATGATTAATAAGATATTTGAGATTTGTGAGCAGTAATAAGATTTGTAAACAGTAAGGACATTTGTAAACAGAAAGGATATTTTTGAAAACTAAGGATTTTTTTTCATTAAAACATGATTAATACATGAGGAGTCCAAAAATTATTATTTATCTTTCTATAGGATCATAGATTCACATCTTTTATGTTTACCCTTACAAAGAATTTGATCTCACCCTTGTGAATCCATTACCCAACTTATGAAGAATGATTTGATGTATGATTTATCTTTGAAGAACCCTAAATGGGAAGATCTTTAAGGGATATATTGAAGATAATTAACTAGATTTGAAGATTTTGTTACAATTTTTCAATAGATCTAAACTATTATGGTCCTTAGATATGTGTTTCTATAATGTAAATAATATTCATCTAAATTTTTTTAATATCTATTTATGAGAAGAATGGGTAACTATAGTTGGTATTAGAGAACTTTTTTAGTCAACCTTTCTAAATTATTGTGATGAAACATTAGTTATATCCTTTTGGATAATTTTAAGGATATTTCTTGGGATGTCTCTAAGGATATGTTTAAGTATGAGTCAAAGTATATGAAAATGGACTATGATTTTAGAATATAATAAATATAGTGTTTTCCATGATATTATATCCCTGTATAGATACTACAAGTATATGTGACTCTTCCATAGATACACATAGGAGTGAAAATATCAAAAACAATATATTGACCTAGACTCTATTCAGAAATGGTGCATGAAAATGGGCCTTGTTGTACACCTAGTTTGACACTCCAATGGGATATTCCTTGAATATTCACAAAATATTGATGAACCATCAGGAATGATTTAGATAAATGATAAATATGAATAAACTTGGATTAACCTAAGGTTTCAAATATTATAAAGTATTACTTCATGATTTAAACATCCTATAAATGATCTTTTTCATTATCATATAGATTTAATCAATGATTTGTGTTGCTCACAGATTTTTTTTTGGTTTTAGTCAATAATGGGAACTATAAGAAATTAGTTTACCAGTAAATGCGATGGAAAAATATTGGTTGATAAGAGAAATGGTATGATGACTGGGGTGAAGGAAATTTTTATTATTCCTAATGAGTTTTCTAAAAACATGTTTACTATTGTTTACATTAACCAAGACTCAAACTCACCAAAGAATAGATGGAAAGATTTTCTGTGTGTTTGGGTAGTGAAGACCATATAATAAAGAAGATTTATGTTCTTATTCTGGAGGTGTTTGGGAAGAAACACCCATGTGGATGTCTTAGAAGAATGATAATATGTTTTTACTATGTAAAATAAGGAAAAAATGAAAGTAAATAAAAATGTACTATAAAAACTTCTTAAAAAATGGATGAGAATAATCATCCTGCTAACATAACATCAACTATTGAATACCATATATATTTAAGGCATGTGAATTATCAAAATCGATATCATAAGGGGAAAGCATGAGAAGTTAATTAAAAAGGCGGTACAAGTAATTATTACATTGTTGATGATGAAGAGTCCATGAATGAAATTAGAACGGAAAGAGGTATTATGGAATAAGATGTGGAAGCCCAGTTAATGTATTATGGATGAGGTTGAATAATTGAACTATTTATTAATTGGATTTCAATAATTAATTCATTATAATATACATATATAAATATTTGTTTTGGATGTTTTTCATTAAGTATTTTCAAAAATATGTTAAATGGTACTGATGGACTAGAAAATTTATACAATGGAATAGTGATATTTTGAATACAAAAATAAAACCCTTAATATGTTCCAAATTTTGTGATAATATTATTGTTATAAAGATATTTTTATATGTATAATGTAAATTAGATAGTATTTTTATCCTCGTAATTTATAATGGATTTGTTGAAAAGTGAGTTATGTTACCATTGATGATGTTTTCAATATTTATGGATATATGATACATATTCAATAATATATGTATTTATTAAAGGAATGGGAATGTATGCATTCTTTTATTGGAATAATATGTTAATTATGGTTTTCATAGTATACATAATTAAGGTTTTCACATATTTTGTATGTGATAATTAAGATCTATTTTATTGTGTTTATGGGGTTATTGATAAGTTTATTTGGACGATTTTGTGACCATTTTTATAATGTTTTCAAATTTAATCTTATATAAGGATCGTATGGTTAACCATTTTTGAAATGGTTTATTTTAAATATTTAAATATTTGTTAGATATTTATTTATTATTTCCCCATATGATGTTTTATGCATATTGGATAACCTGTGCAGACCATTTTGTTGTGATAATAACTAAATTTATTTGGAATTACTTGTTAGTATATATATGTATATTATGATTTGTTATTTATTATGTTATAAAAAAATCACCTTCATTTCATAGAGTATTATATGAAGTTGAAATTGATCAGGGCATAAACAGTGGACACCATTGTTCTTATGATGTGTAATAAAATTAAGTAAGTGTATCTTCTATTAATAATTGTATAAAATTAGGAAAAGGATTTTTTAAATAAAATAGTTCTTTGTTATCACTATTTATGATGATATTAATGATATTTTAATTCCTATTTGGTCTATGGTTTTATAATCATTAAAATTCTATAGATCACCCAATTTCTTAAGAATGATGTTATTTATCACTCTCTATAATTATTTTTTCATTTCTTCTAGGTCCAAATCTCTATTTTCCAACTACATTATTTGATATGGAAGGCTATTTATGTGTAAATTTGGGTCACATTTATGTTTCCAAAATTCCTTCATTGAAGGATGTTTTATTATTCATCTTAATGATGTGGGTATCTATTAATTATTTTTTAAAATGTTAAACCTTTGATTAATAAGAATAATATGATGGGGAAAATTTATTTTATGGTGGGTAGAATGTAACACCCCAAGATTTTGTAAAATTAATTTTTTAAAATCGATTTGATACTTTACATGTATTGTATGTTAATAAAAACATATTTTTTATTGAGATAATAAAAAAATTGTTTATCTTGTGTTATATGGAACACTAATTGTGTCTTTCGTTACATACAATATAGAGTTTAACTTTTATTACATGATACATCGTGTTTAAAGAAAACATTTCATACAATTAAAATATTATTATTAAATATCATATTATCAACTATAAATTGGAATGGATGGTATGAATAGAATTAAATATATTAAAAAAATTTGTTTTACACATGTATATATACTGAATTATTTGGTGACCAATTAATTTGAAATGAAGATAAAAACTATTTGAAAATAAATGAAGTCTTTTTTAAAAAACCATTTTTTTAAAAAACAAATTTTATCTACCTAAATAAGAGTAAAAAACCAATTTTGGTGAATTATTTTATTGAAATTGTTATTATTTATATATTAAATAAACTATATAACACTCATCTTATGTTTTTTATAGATAAAAGATTAGAATAAATCTAATTTCACTCTTAAAAACAACATTTTTCAAAATAATAGTTTTTTTCATCTTTTTTATGATTGAATTATTTTATAAATAATTTTGAATGTTTTAGATAATTTATTTTATAAAATAAAATCCATTTATGAAATAAAAATATCAAAATTATCTCATTTCTAATTTTTTGAATTTTTCTAAACTATTTCATTTTTTATGAATAGTAATCAAATACTGAATTTTAATTGAAAACATCAGGTTCATTTAATTTATTTATAATTTTAAATTTTTTTGATAATTTTTTTTAAAGTTAAATTAGTAAAAGTATACATTAATTAATCTAATTTATTTCATTGTAATCAATTTCATATTAAATTTATATATACAAAAAATTAAAATATTAGACATTTCTCTTTAAAAACTCACTTTATATCCTGTCCGCATGATTAATTTTGAAATTAATTTTTCCACTTAAATAAATTAAAATTTTAAAATAGTATTAAATATTTTAATAATACAAATTTATATTATATACTTTTTCAAATTAATATATGACACAAATGAATAGTTATTGCAATAAAAAGTAATTACTACCGTTAAAGTAAAAATGTGTTTATTGAGGGGTTAAACTAAAAATACAAGCATAAAAATGACCAATAAACTAGTCTAATTTTTTTTTGAAATATTTATACCATTATACCTATGAGGTTTGATAATATCCCCATTTGGACCATTTTTACATATGATAAATGCGGGATCAATCAATTATTTTCCAAAATTCAAAGTGTTGTTCCTCCCCCACTTATAAAAGTCTACCTCTCCCCTACCTTATCAACAACTTCACACATCATTATATAGGAAAGTACCTATATAATTCACTACCTAGATTACCTCCACTAATCATAGAATCCTTATTTATACCTAAATTCAACCTAAACAAGATTTAGTGACAACCTAAGAAGAATACCTGAGGAAGAGGTAATGTTCATCGACAAGCATCTTTATTTTATTTTGTTATCATCCTCATTAAATTAATATTACAACATGATTATATAATAACCATAATATATCTATTATACTGAGATGTTTTTATGTTATGGTAATTACCTAAAACCATCTCCACCTCCATTAAATGGTTTATGAAATCTTTATTCATGCGTGCGGCGTAATACGACCTTGCAGACTAATGTCATTGTCTTCTCTATATACAAACTTAGGGGAAGTATATAATGATAAATTTATTTTTTACATGTGATATATTTGATTTATTTTGGTTTATATGATTATTACGTCACACATACCTTCATACTCTCCATTTTGGAGAAATACAATAATTTTCCACATGTGTTTGTCGAACTACCACCTCGCGAAGGGATTTGATTCATTCATGATTTACACTATTTTTTCTTTATTTATTTATAGAATAGCACAATTTTTTACTCTTTTTTATTTAAAATAATTGATAAACTGTTTTTAATAAAATTTCACTTTACTCTCTCTTCAATAAGAAATATGTTTTCTAAAAAATCTATTTTTTTTATAAAATTATTTCAATGGATATTCTACTATGATTTTAAAAATAAAGTTTTACCAATGGTTTAATTTTTACAAAAAAAATTAATTGAGGCCCAACCAATTCCCATTTTAGTTTTACTAAAAATAAGAAAATAATCTTTATATTTAACATGCATGACATGAATAGTATTTACCACTATAGTTACTACCTAGGGATTTAAATAATCCCTTAAAATTTTCAATGTATTTTTCAAATAAAATATGTTCATTAATATTTTGGTAAATTTTTTGATTTGGAGTAAATGATTTTAATATAAAATAATTAATGTTAAAATTTATTTAAAAAATTTATTTCTAATAAGAATGCTTATTTTCATTGAGAATTTTTTTTCAATGATTTTTAATGCTACATTATATGTTTTTGAGGTTATTTTCATTGAAAACTATTTTCAAAATATTTTATATTTTAAAAACTATTGTCAAATGGGGGAGGATTTTTTCCCCAATAAATGTTTTAAATTATCTTTCAAAGATATATTCCTTCTAAGATAACATCTTTTGATATTACCTATGCTTTACTGGTGATATGAACCAATGATACCGTTATTATTCTATATATTAATGGTTTATTATGAGAAAATGTTTATGAAACCCATATCTATTCAACACGTTATTTCATGATATTATTCTTATGAAACCCATTTATTTTTCCAAGGGTTACTCTTTAATGAGATGATTAAATTATTATGAAACCAATCTCTCTTCTAAAGGATATGATATGATGTGACATTTTATGCATCCCATTTCATTTCATGGGTTATGATATGATGAATTTATTATGATATTGTATCTCAAATAAATATGGTTTTCAATATGAGATTAGTGGGACCTATATCTCTTTCAAATTAATTAGGTAAATATTTATATCTCATGAGATAAAATGAGAAACTATTTGAATGGAATGATATAATTTAGGAAATAGGTGTGTCCTAATCCACTATAGGAACATGTGTGTCATGATACACTATGGAAACTAGTGTCTCCAAGTCTATAATGGGAAATATGTGCTTCCTAAACCACTATGGAAAATTGGTGATAACTCTCGATCCACTATGTTAATGGTCTTAAATGATAACCTTGACTTATAAAATTATTTTCTATATTTATGATGGTTCCACAGTTTTAAGAGAAGAGATTATGCTTCATGATTAATTTATGATGATTAATCACCCCTATGGGCCTATTTTTAAAAATGATATTGTTTTATTCGGTGATAATGTTTATGATCTATGATAGCTCGGGTATAAACTTCATATGTTATGTTAATTTTCAAATACCCTTATTCTTATCTCGTGATTTCATATGATCATAGATTGATATATCTATCTATTTACTATACTAATCATATGAACTCACCATTTCATTAGTTTTCATTCCCCATGTTATAAAGAATGTTTTTGTTTAGGGTATTTCTATGAAGAGTACTAAATGTGAATATATTTCTGGGAAAATTTGAATGTATTTCACGGATTGGATGATTTTGATCCATGTTTCAAAATGAACTAAACTATTATAGTATTAGGTTGTGATTATGTGTTCTATAATGAATTTTCATCTAAAAATATGTAATATCAATGTATTAGAACACCAGGTCACCATATTGTCTTATAAGGATGTGTTGATGGGATTCATGTGTGGGGGTAGGGATATGTGTCTCCCCCATGCATGTTGTTGGAATATATATCTAGACTTGATATGGGTCAGTAGGGATATGGGTATTCTCCATGGAAGCCACTAAAATTTGTAGATGGGATTTATCAGTGGAAGTGGTAATATGATCACACTCCCTTTGACATGTATATTTCCACACCAATCAAGATCTACTTAGTGATAGGTCATGAGTGTCTTGGGTAGTGACCTATTGGCTAATTCCCTTAGTAGGAGACTAAGAGGAATTGGAGGGATTCATCTATTGATGAAATATTATAGGATCCCACCTATTCAACTCCAGAACTAGGATGACATTGTAGTCAACATTTTTATCTATATTCTTAAGTTAAGGAATGTGTGATTTTTTTCCTATGGAGGTATGATTTCAAATTATTTGGTAGTATAAACACGTGTCATCAGTTTTATTATATCATTCCTTGAACAAAGAGGGAATTTAGGATTTATCATCTATATACCTCTTCCTAAAACCTTAAGGGTTTCAATCATACCACATTTTTAGTATTTTTGGATCATTGAGTTCACCACCTAAGATTGAATATGTTTGTTGGGTGATGTTGGTTTCTAGCCTATGGAGGTTATTCTCATGGTTGATGTTCTATGACATTATGTTGATGAAGATATGATCTCTGTTCCAAGAGATTTTTTTGAGAATAATATCAATTGGAATATAGATAATAATAAAAAAAGGTCTCTTATTAGTCCATCATCAAAATTATGAAACATGCTCCATTATTAATTCCAAGAGAACAAAATTTTTCATTCTTGTTATTGGTTCATCCATTCCACTTTCGTGGAATGTAAAAGGTAAAATGGACTATCACATGGGAACTTGGATTATGTTTTATAATTAGAATATTTCATGTTAATTTCACCATTTTATTTTTGTGTGGGGGAATCAATTAAAAAAATTTCAACATATGCTCAATTGATCATTTATATTACATGAAAAATTTCATGTTAAGTTCACCATTTATGTTTATATAGGGTGTATAAAACAAAATGTCTTGATGTGTGTTTAATTAATCATTTTTACTATTTGAATCATTTTACAGTAGTTTCACCATTTCTATTTCCTTCCAAATGTGAAATTGAAATGTCCCTAGATGTGAATAAAATTTTTTCCATTTTTTATTTCCATATTCACATTGACTTCATCATTTTTATTCAAATTAATATTGGGGCCCAAAAATTGATTAAGTTATGTTGAGTACGGTTTGACAATCATTTTATTTAGGTTTTCAATTTTAATCTCTCAAGGAATGTTCCAATGGCTGCCACATCCATAATGAGTTGCTAATCTACTTTCCAAAGTATGTTTATCATTTTGGGTGTCAAACCTAATGACACATAGGAACACAAATTGGTTTAGAGGATGGGAGGTTGGGATCATAAAACCCTTTTGGAGGGATTTTTTACCTACTCAGAGAAAATCTTATAGATTTAATATATGTTCATGAATCTTTCTGAAATCCAGATATAGGACTAGTTAAAATTTCAATAAAATAAGGTTTCTAATTCATATATATGAAAAAGGGTGTTCCAAAAACAACACCATTTTTATGTATCATATATTATATATATGTTTCCTTTTATTTCTTATTAGTGGGTGAATACTTTTGTTTTGAATCCATATGATCGAGAACTCATCATATAACTGCTATCCATGAAGGTGATTTGTGCTTTGATAGTGGGATTAAACCTCTAAGAGACATACTAAATACCCTATAATAATATGAATCAAATCCCATATAGTTAATTTGACATAGTTTTAAGTAATATTACTGGACTACACCAGACAATTCAAAATCATTTGGCAAGGATGTATATGAGGTCACATAGGCATTGGGTATGGGGCATGGAACATATGATGTTTTCATATGTATCCTTATTATAATAGGAATCAGAGTCTTAAGAGTTCATTTTATCCACATCCTACTGATGGGAAGAGATGGATATTCAATACTCATGAGGATTATTTCCCATGAGTTTACCAATATTGGAATTTATTAGTTACTTACACAAATGTGGATGCCCATGTTAGATGGATTTTTTTTATCATTCTAGTGAATGGGGAATACACAAAAAGGGCTCTTTGATTAGGGATATTTTTTATCCTACTGATATGATCATTTCAAATCCCTAAGATCATCTATTCCATGAAAAATGTGATAAAAAAGATAAAAATAAATCACATTCCCCGCATATTGATGTATGACTTATGCACTAGGGATTCCCTATTGGTCTATGAAAAATGAATCTTGACCCTTAAGTAGGAATACTACACAACTTGTTAAAACATGAATTAGATTCCTTATTGTTCATTTTATCCATAACTTACTGATGGGTTTTAGGTGACTGAGGGCATGGTCAGGATTACACATGAGAGGATGTCTAGGTATAAAATAATTCCTTATATACTTATTGAAATGTAATGATGGTAGGCTCATGGGATAATTTTGTTCCAATGAGTTATTGTTTTTCAGACATTGAGGTACTTACACCAAGATGGATGAACAATGAAGCTTGTGCCTAAGGAAGGACATCTATGTTTCTTGTATTGGTAAGAATCAGTGTCCTCATAATTCAGTTAATTTTCTTATTTTCCATATGGACAGATTAGTATGGTAGAACCTTAAGGTGTGGGTCTTATGAAATGGATTAAATGGAATATCTAAGGGAGTACACCAAGTTGGATACCCATTGGTGATATCCCATCCTAATCCTTTGAAGGACAGATGTTGGGGACCATGAGTGGTCGAATGAGAATACATGGGTGGAATGAGGACCCAATAGTATTGATAAGTTTATATTAGTTCATAACCCTAGTACATTAGGTACAATTCACATAATAATGGGGAATTAACAGTTGAAGAACCATGGGTGGGGGTTTGAATGGTTTGAGGATACATGCCCAAGTATTTCTACTAAAGAAGGATAACATGTATAGGGGTGTCTACCTGAAATGTATGAATATTCCATATTGAAATGTACATGGTATCTTCCTTAAATTCCTTGGGTGTCTACCAAACAAGCAGGGATTTTCTTTTGTGATATGTCAAAATGTTTGCCTAACATGGTTGGTACGTTTGAGGGTTTTTTTCTGACATGGATGACACATCAAAGGGTATTTTATTAACTGGGTTTACAAGTCCATGGTTCTTTAAATGATTGATTTCGAAATGTCTTTGCTTCTATAAATGATCAAATATAGCATTTATAGGTCCTTTTTAGGATCAACCTATCATGGGTGAGGTTTGTCACATGATCAATCTGACATGACTCATGGAAATCATACGATCTATTTGAGAGATCTAGAGAAATCGTGTGCACCCATATGAAATTTATATGTACTTTAGATGAACCAAATGACATGTTCATGTGTTTTCATCTGATATATGATTCATTTCTATGGTGTCTTCATAGGATAAATGAACTGATTACACTAAGAGTGTAAGTCCATTGTGTGAAGAATAATGTATCCTCTTTCTCATGAAGCACCCATCATTTTTATACTTAATCATGTAAATTCCCTAATATGTGTAAGGAATTAACCTACTAATCCATCATATGATCAATTTTATTTTCCAATGTCCCTACACATGGTCCAATTAAGATGTCGTAGATCCATCATGTCATCAATGAAATGATCATATGAAGCACATTCACATATCATGTAATCCCATAAGTAACTCAGTATGATTTTTTGAGGTAGAAGACTATTGATATCATGTGATCCTTCAATATATGAATTTTTCTCTCACATATGTGTGTGTTTCATATATTTTTTGAGAGTTTATTCTCTAGTAATCACCTCCATGAATCTATTCTTCATTATACATTACTTATTTCCCATATATTGGGATTGAATTAGTGGAGAGAGCGTTTTAATATGAAATTTTTATAATCCCCCCACATGATATCTATGATTTATTATTTTAATTATGGAAACCTTATCCTTTTACACATATTATTTCATGATTATAAGAATAATTATCCAACATATACAAACAAAGGTTCGTAAGGTCTAGTATATTTCAAAGGTTGGGTATATAAAACTGAAAACATGGAACTATAATAATTCATCTTTATATTAATCTCCCATAATGAGCACCAACCCTCTTTTAAGATCCTACATCTACATAACATAACCCAAGAAATACATAGACAAAATGAATGACCTAAAAATCCCAATATGGGAATACGCATGGAAAAGAAGCATATTATATGAGACAAAGGAATAACATGACAACATAAAAGTAATGGAACATGGATAACCATGTTCTAGTATATCATAAAGAGTGTGGAATAATATCAATATGAAAATATAGGAATGTGGAGGTGACATAAAACCTGACATAAACATTATTCAAGTAAAACTACTAAGAGTATATCACATGGTGGACAACGTACCAAAATGGATTTTGTTTACTCCATAATCCCATACATAACGTCTCATGAGACAAAACATTATCCAATAAATTGTATTTTAATTTAGAGAAACCATCATAATAGGTTCAACACTATTTTTGAAACATGGAATATCAAACATAAAGAATAAACATAAAGGTTACCGAAGGAAAGAAACGGGTATTATAATAATGTTACAAGGCATAAACAATGATAGTATCACAATGGTTCTCATGAAATAATGGATTTAAATAATACATGGACATTCATAAGGTAAACTTTTCTTGGATAATGTTAAATGATTGATATCTAAGGTGAAAACATGTAAAAATACTATTGAAGAAACATTAAAAAAGAAGCCACTTTGGTGCGGTTTAATGGAAAACATCAAAGAGTCTTGAATGTGGAAAAAGGCATAACTAATTTTATAATACAAAAAATTAACTATGATATATTTTCATGATATAATGATTTATTTTAGATTAAATACTGGTCGATTGAAATAGTTTATTTGGTGTACTTGAAAATGGGTATTAAATTGTGATGTTTTCTATAATTGGGCTTTCTTATCAGTATGAATTGAAAAGGGAAACTTTTATAATACATATTTTCCCATAAAATATGGTTTAATTGATATAGATTGAAAAATTGGATACTATAAATATAATTTAGAATATTTAAATTTAATGAATGAATAAATAAACTTGTGTAAAGAGAGAGAGAGAGCATAACCTAATGGTAATTTGGAGGTTCAGAGAGATCTCTTATCTTTTTTGTGAAAGTGTTCTACACTTGCACTAAATTTCCTAGCAACTCAAATCAAAATCATTAATTATTTATTTCCGAACACATTAAATATATTTTTTATTTATTATAATTTTATTAAGTTAATTTATTTATAATTCATTGAGTTATAATGTTTAATTGTGTTGTCCTGGGAATGTTCAATCCATGATTTCACAATCGGTTCACATGTGTATAATTATGAATGATCATGAAAAATTGATGAAAAATTAAATAAGTTGAATGAAATAGTATTAATATAGATCTATAATATTAAATTGTCCCATGTAATATTTTTTTTGAATATGAAAATGAATCATTAGATAAAATGTTAGTGAAAAAATATTAGTTTAATTTGGGGGATTTTATGACAATCATGAACTTGTACCAATTTATTTGATATTATGTTTATATTTTGAATCTATAATAAATAAAATATGTAATAAACATATTATATTCATTTTTACTTCCATAAGAATGGTTTTATGACTACCCTGTATGGTTGTAATGAAAAAAAAGCATCATCCATTAAAGTGGTCAATTAACACATCACAAATGATGTTTACATTTTTAGTATAAAATGAGAAGAGAAGTTATTTGATGATGTATATCCCATATGAAAATTAAATTTCAGTACGTGTGTTATTCTTTATTTATCACTCTATTTTGGATAGGGGAGGTGAGAAACGATAGGAAAATAAAATAACTTAAAATATAAAGAAGGATTTTTCTATTGAATGTTGTCTCCTTGAGAAACACCTTACAGAACAAGGAATTGGTAATTTCGTGAGACTGAAAAGTCTAGGATTTATGTTAGAGTCTTGGGTGAGTGATTGGGTAAAAAATTTGAAATATCCAAAGAGTATATGGTGTGAGTAGAGGAGGTGGTGAGGGTTGGTATTTATATTGAGAGTAGAGGAGTATTCTTGATTATTTAATCCATTGGTTTATTAATTCATCTCAAGACTACCAATAGTTTAGATTATTATGACTTAGTATTGTGACTTGTTCATTGGAGTTTGAAAAAATTATTTATTACATCATGTTTATCGCAAAAATTCTTTTATTTGTCTAAAAAGTTAAATACTATAAATTATCATATTTCACTATTCCCCAACAATTTGACTAAATTAGAAAAATCCAAAAAAATCATCGTAACCATTTTTTACATGTACATATAAAAAAATTATTCTATGTTTCAAAAATAATGTTATTAATATGAGAAATTTAATTTATAATGAAATTCTTTATTTATTCGTAAAATAAAAAGTTTAATATTATAACTGGTTTTATAATATTTTGAAAAGTTAATTAAGGTCTCATAAAATTATATTACAATTATAATAAAAAAAATATTTTATAAAAATATTTTATGAAAATAAATTTTCATTTAAGTCATTATATTTATTATAAAATTGGTAATAAATATTTATGTTTCACATAAATACCAACATATAATTTAACATTTTTAAAAAATTTATTTACTTATTACATGATATAAATATATCATACATTCATTTATTAGATATCTAAATTTTATTTATACTTTATTAGGTGATGATGTGATCTTAATGGCTAGATTTCTATTCCTAAAAATCACATTACAGTGCCAACAGTTATGTTACTAAAGGAAATAAGGGTTTACTACATCTTATAATTACCACTTATTCTATTGAATAGTCACCTCTATTTTATGAAATGTTATATATAATTACATATTTAAAATGAATATTTTATTATAGACATTATGTTTCATTTATATAGCTTTATTCGCGACTGTGGTCATTCTAGTTGATCGAGCATATCAAAATTTCCAATTATTATTATCTTTTTTTATTTACAATCCCATTATAATATTTAGAAATATTATTGGTTTTTTTTCATGAATAATTTATCCTTATTAATTTAAAGGGATAATTTTTTACTTATTTCTTATTTTGATGTATGTTCTATATGAAATAAGAATGTAAAAGTTTATTGATAAAAGTATAGGTCCTTACATTCATCCCCCCTTATGAAATTTCACTATAAAAAGTTTATTTTACAATGTAAGAAGAAAATATGTGAGGGTATTTCTCATTCATCACTTCCTCTAGATCCCATGTCACCTCTTCCTATTTATGAATCATTCATTGTATTATAACTATGCGAGTAGTCTTATTTAGTATAACATTATCTTTATGATCCAAGATCTTCACCTGCTACTCCTCATAAGATAGATCATTTTACATTAGTACAATATATGATTTCAATACATGTGATGGTTTTGGTATGTACTTCGTCAAGAGGTATCCTTGGAATAAAAAATTCATTTGAGACATGGTTAGTGGAATTTATAGACATTAGGCCACAAATTTAACTTGATCAGGGATCTCAAAGGGTCTGATGTACCTAGGACTTAGGATTCCTTTCTTTCCCATATATCATGACTCTATTTCATGGTGATATATGAAGGAATACCACGTCAATAACCTTAAAGGATATGTCCCTTCATTAATTTTTTCATAACCATTCTATAATCTTTTAGAAACAATGATGTGTTGTTGAATAGTTTTAACCTTTTTACCATTTTATGTCACAAAATCTTATTTTTACTCACAGCGCATGTGAATTATAGTCTTCTTCATCTTTTCTCATAATGTACCTTATGTAGATCCATTTATATGCTTGAGTGGAAATTATTGCTGTGAGAGAAAAGAGCGTAAGATGATTTTGGTCCCATCCTTCTCTAATGTTCATTGAAGGTGCTCACGATACTTCTTTTTGTGAATGAATATTCCACTCATATTGGCCATCATATTGAGGATGATAAGAAATATTGAAGTTTAGTTTAGTTTATAGAAAATTTTGGGGACTTTTCCAAAACATGGAGGTAAATCTTAATTTCTAATAGGATACAATAGAAAATGATACTCTATACAGCCTAAAAAATTATTTAATGTATATTCTTTCATTACGATCGAATGAAAATTCCTCTCAAACTTAGATAATGTGAGTTTCTTTGATGAGATGATACATAATAACTTATATACAATTATTTCCTATGGATTAATTTGGAAGTCTTGTGAAAATTTACAGGATGATGAATTCCCATTTACAAGCTATTATGGTAAATTGATTTCATAATCCCCTTACAGGTTTTCCCTTTATCATTCACCTACTGACATTCAAATCATTTTGATGTAAATTCATCAATATCATCCTTTATATTTTCCCACAAATAGTGCTATTAAATATCTCTATACATCTTTGAGCTCCAAGGGTGGATAGAGAATATTATGTTATTTACATCATTTAGAAGCTCTTTATTTATCTCTATATTGTATATTACATATAGTCTTGACCCAAATCATATGATTCCTTCCTCCAAAATTTTTATCTCTAAAGATTTACCCATTCTTATAGCTTCTAATTTTTCTGAATTTCCACGCCATCTCTTTAATCATCCATTATTTTCTAAAAAATGTATTGTAGAGAAATCATTTGAGGTATGATTTACTATGTTCCTTCCTCAATGATTCCCATGTCTATCCTTTTCAATTATAATAATATTGTATCTTTCCCAATTCTCATCATTGATAAAGATGCAAGATGATGTCTACTCAGACCATCATCCACTTTATTTTCATTAATAAGATGGTGGTGGATTTTTCATCCATAATCCTTGATGATCTCTAATCATATATGCTATAAATTATTAATATCCTTCTATGAAAATATTTATTTTAGGATATTATGATCAATATATGTCTCACACATTTCTACATAGAGATAACACTGCAAGATTATCAATGTGAAGGTCATTTGTTCCAACACCAATTAATGTGTCGGAATGTTTTTTTCAAAAAAAATATAAACTTCCTAGAAATATAGGATATCACTTTATAATTTTTAATAAGTATATATCCAAATACATTCATTAAAGCATCACTATATACCAAAAATAATTCCCCACTATTTGTATATTTGAGTATAACATTAATGATAAGCCCCTTTTTTAACTATTTGATGTAGTTTTCACATTAATTAGTCCAAATAGACTCTACTCACTTTAGATGAATCATAGTTAGTGGGTTTTAAAATCATGAAAAGTTCTTCAAAAATCACAGGTAATACCCATCTCAACCACGGAAACTACAAATCTCTATTATAGATGTTGGAATGAGACACTCTTTGATTGCCATTATCATAGAAGGGTCCATATATATTTTTATTTTATATTTAGAAAATTCCACACAAATGATAATTCCTCCATTAATAAAACTCATTTATTGTAATTTTATTATATTTTCTCCCTTAAAAAAATCTTTTGAATAGTATTTCAATTCTCCTCATGTTCTCCCTTTATCTCTGAGTATATGAGGGTACAATTTTTAATGATGACAACAATTTTTACAAGGTAATCTCTAATTACTATGTTCATTAAATTTTTAAACATATCTAGAGAATTAGTTAGTCTAAAAGGCATCATTGTGAAGTCATATTTTCTATATCATATTCAAAAGGTACCCTTGGAAATATCTTCTTTCTTCTCCTTCAATTGGTGATATCCCGACCAAAGGTCCACCTTAGAGAAATAATTGGACCTTTTTAATTTTTTAAATACGTAATATATCTATGTTGGGGAATACATTTTTTTATTGTGATTTTTTAGATCTCATGATAATCAATGAAAATGAAAAATTTTCCAACATTCTTCTTAATAAAGAGGACTGTCACACCCCAAAGTGAAGTACTCTAGTGTATAAAACCCTTTTCTATATTTTCTTATAACCGATTCTTCAGTTATTATGACTCAATTATGGCCATTATATAATTATTATTAGATATTGAAAGGTATCTAGGTTTATATTTATTTGATAAATCAGCCTCTTGTTCAGGAGGAAGATCCTGAAATTATTCAGGGAACACATAAGTGTAGTCCCTCAAAATTGGCATGTCTTCAAGGATGACCCAATAATTTTCCTCAATAATGTCATCAAGATACGATTTCTCATAATTCCATAATATCCAAAATTGAGATGATAATTATTAATGAGATTCAACCTTCTCCTTACACTTGTATAGAATTATAGGATGGATCGGGATGTTAAAATTGATCAACCTTTCTTGAGAGTTGATGTTGGATTTTCATAAAGATAACCAATCTAAGACCAACCTAGCATCAAAATCTACTAAAGGAAGTAATTTGAGATTTACAAGGAGGATTATTCTACAATAAATTATCAAGGAATATTTATATAAATTGGATGAATTAATTTCCCAATTTTCTATTCTCACATATAACTCTACCTCTATATTATTAAGTGGTGATTTTCCAGATATGAAAGAATGTTTAGAATAAAAATCAAGAATTACAATCTCTATTCTTTAATAAATAACTACTTTACCTATCATGACATAATTATTTGGGATCCACCTCAGTAGTAGTGATATAATATTCAATTTTTTGTTTACATGGAGGTTATTGTTGTTGATTTCCTTTGAAAACCATTGTCTTTGGGAATTTACTCACATAATGACCATGTTCATTACAGTTGAAACTATTAAATATAGGTTTATTTTTTATCTTAACGATCAATTCTTATACCTCATTTATGGGATTATATATATCCATTCAAAAATAATTTTCTAGATGCCCCTCTCTTCCAAATTTTATACAACTCATGGATCCCTTTAGAAAGTTACAAAGATGATTCTTCCGACACTTTTGACATGTGGGATGTTGGGTGTTCTTCTAATCATGGGATTTATCTTTTGGTCCTCCCATAATAACCTCAACTTTCCTATTTTTATCTATGATCCCACATGACCACTAAGAGTATCCAATATCCATCTCAGACTTAACGGAACAAAGTGAAATCTCCCCATAGCTTCCAAAGTCCTGAATCGCTAAGTATTTTTGTAGACTTTGATTGAGTACCCTAAAGAAGTGATAAACTTTTCATTTGGTGTTCGTGAAAAAGATAGAAGAATATCTTGTATTACATTTAAATCATTACTCATATGACCAGATAGACTCATATTCCTTTTCATTAGTCTAAGTAACTCCCTTTCCATCATATGAAGGAGCATTTAGGGAAATATTTATTGGAAAATATTTTCATGATTCCTTCAAAATCCATGGAATAAATTTCCTCATTGAACATTTCATTTTTAATAATTTCCCATTATTTATCAGCTTCCGAATAAAATTGATAAAAATCCATCACATATTTCTCTTTTTTTGAGCACTAGAGGGTCCGAGATATCTTCTTAATAGAGTTAATCAATTGTTCTTCATTGAGGGAATTTGAAGATTCAAAAAAGATAGGACACATTTATTTCATAAATTATTCAACTACAACTTGTTATTTCTTTGGATAAATAAGTAATTCCACATGATTCATGTTATTATTCATAACTTCAACCATTTTTTCTAGTAATATCATTATGTTTTGATGTCTCGATCCCATCATATTTTTCATCTCATTAGGGAAATCATCACGTTGTCTATCACATTGACTGTGGGAACGTGTTCCCATATTTTCAACCCTTAATTATAAAATTATCGTACAATTAGGGGACATGAATACTTATCGTATAATCATATAAAAAATATAACTTTGGATAGAAAATTATAAACATGTAAATGAAAAGTATATCCTAACTTTATATCCCCTGTTATTCAATATAGGTTATCCATGGTTATAGAATTAGGCATAGAGTTATTAATAAATTATTCTATTTCTAATCACAAAAAATAACTGAACCATGCTACGATTCCAAGTATATTGACCCTAACCATTTGAACATATTATTTAATTATTATTAGAATGATTATCCAGAAAATATAAACCAAGTATCACAAAGTATAGTGTATTTGGAAGATAAGGTGTACAAAACTAAATGCATGGAACTATAATAAATCATATTTATATTAATCATTCATAATTATCTAAAAAAATCTATTGGGAACATACATATTCATAGGATAAACAGGGAGTATATAGAAAAAATGGATGAGTTAGAAATCCTTGTTAGGGAATAAGCATGTAAAATAAGCATATAATATGAGAAAAATGCATTAAATAATAACATAATAGGAATGGAACATTAATAAAAATTTAGTACTATATAATATATATGATGGAATCATATAAACATGGAATCATAGGAATTTGGTAGTTATAAAATATGATCTAAACATGAGTCAGAGATGACTACCTAGACAATATCACATGGTGGAAAAAGTCTAATATTGGATTAGGTTTTCTCGCGAATCTCATAAATGACATTTCATGAAACTAAAAATTACCCAATGAATTGGAATGATATCTAGGATAATCCATCATAATATGTTTTTGCATATTTTTTCCACATGAAGAATCAAACATAATGAGAAAAAGGAAGGGTTACACATTGAAAAAAATGGGTATCATAATCAGGTCACAAGGAATAGATAATGAGTGTATCATAATAGTTTCCATGAAAGATAGAATTTTAATCAAAAATATAAATTAACAAGGTAACATAGGCATGCATCAGGGTAAATAATGTCAAAATAAAGTGAAAACATGTTAAATGTGTGTTTATGAAACTTTAAAAAATGATCTACTTCAATGCGGTTTAAGATAAAATATTATTGATATTTCGAAAAGGAAAAAAGGCATAATTTCTGGTATAAAACCCTAAAAAACTAAGATAGTAATTTATAATAAAATAATTTATTTTAGATAAAATATTGGTGGATTAAAATATTTTATTAATTGCACTTGAAAATTGGAATGAAATTGGGATGTTCCCTTTAATCGGGTTAAGTTATCATGATGAATTGAAAATAGAGCATTTTAAAATATTCATTTCACAAAAAAATAAGGTTGAATTGATCCAAATATATATTTTTGGAACTTATAAATATAATTTATAAGAATTAAATAATAATAATTAATAAATACATTTTTTTAAAGAGATATAAATCGTAACTCAATGGTAATTTTGATGTACATAGTGATCCATTACGTTATGTCTGAATATTTTACGAGCATGCACTTGATCTTAGGAATAATACATTTATGTTCATTAATAAATTAATTCATAAACCATAAAACATATGTTTAATTTATTATAATTTTTTGGAGATCATTTATTGCTATTTTGATGAGTTATATTGTTTATTTTTGATGATCTAAGAGTGTTTGTTTCACGATTTCACCATTGGTTCAGTTTTATATAGTTGTGGAAGTTATTTTAAAATGTAAAAAACGTGACAAGTGGAATGAAATGGTATTAAAATACTTAAATAATTTTAAATTCATCAACATATCATTTTTTCAGATATTAAAAGTATTCATTATATAAAACGTTAATGAAAAATGATTAGTTTATTTTGGTGTTTTTACAACCCCCACACACTAGTATCATTTTATTTATTATTATCATTATATATTGGTTCCAAAACATTAAATACGTTATAATAAAAATATCATAATCTTTTTTCACTATAATATTGGTTTGATTAATAGCCTTGTAGTTTGTAATGAAAAAAATGAAAACTCATCATCCAAAAAGGCGGTGAATTGAAACATAACAGATGATGTTTTCATTTTTTGAATAAAATCATAAGATAAGATATTTGATGATGGATAATAAATTAAAAAAATTATCATATATGTGTTATAATGTAGTTATCATTCTATTTCTGATTGGGGATGAGAGGAGGATTGGAAAAGAAAAGAAATTAAAATAGAACGAAGGAGGGTTTTTTCATCATGAATGCCATCTCCTTGATAACCTCCTTAAGGAACATGGAATTGGTATTTTGGTAAGACTAGTAAGACCTTGATATGGGAAATAATCCTGGAAGATTAATTAAACATAATATTATCAAGGTGGAAATATTACAATGTGTGAGGAGAAGAGGTGGTGCAAGGTAGTATAAATAATGGGAGGAGAGGGGTGTTTTTTTATATTTTATTCATTAGTTTATTATATTGGTTGAGGAATATAAATAGTATTGATTATTGTGGTTAAGTATAGTAATTAGTAAATTTTAGTTCTAACTAATGCGTGATTTCATAATACATGACACAAAAATTCATGCATTTGACTTAAATTGTTAAATACTGTAAAATGCAACATTTCACTATTCACCAAAAATTCAACTATTTTAGAAAAATCTGAAAAATTTAAAATAAAAATTTTTTATGGGTATATTTAAAATATTGAAACCATTTTAGAAAAATAGTTTTATTAATATGATAAATTTTATTTTTAATTAAAATCATCATTTATTAAAAAAATACCAATTTTAATATTATATAATATTTTACTACACTTTGAAATATTAATTAATGAATCCTAAAATTATATTATAATTATAATAAAACAAAATAATAATTTATGAAAATATATTATAAAAATAATTTTTATAAATGATTATATTAATTATAAAATTATAAATAAACATTTACATTTCAAAAAATAGTAAAACTTAATTTACCAATTTTAAATCATTTAATTAATTATTCCATGATATAAATATAACAGAAAAATTTTATAAGGCAAGTAAATTTTATTTATACTTTCCCAGGTGAGGTAATATTCTAATGGCCATATTACTATTTCAATTTCCATGTTACTAACAGTTATAGGGGTTTACTACTTCTTAAAACTTCCTCTTATTACAGTCATTAGAATCATATAATTTTCCTTGAGATTATATGAAAATTAATAGTTAAAAATAATATTTTATTGTAAACATTATTCTTTATTTCTACAACTTTTTTCCTTGGGGAATTCATTCTAGTGGATTTAGAAGATCCAAAATTTCGTATTCTTATTATCTTATTTTCATTTTATTGTCCCAGTATTACATTTGTAATTCTTACTAGCCTATTTTATTGGCTAATGTATCATTATTCATTTATTTGCATCTGTTTTTTATTGTGTTCCCTATGTAATGTATGTTGTACATGAAATAAAAAGGGAAAATTCTATTTATAAAATTTGGGGTTGTTACATGAATCACCTAATAAATAGTGATCTTGTTCTCACTCCTTTATTACTAGCTTTTATTTAGCCTATGTATTTCCAAAGGTCTTCCACGTGATAAATCTGGGATAAAATAGTATATTTCATGTAATCGAATAATTATTTCTAATATCCATTACATGATGTACTTGACATGCCAAAGGGACTTCTCAAGATCTTCCCTACATGCCAGGGGACCTTCTCAAGATCAAGAAGGCATACCTAGGACCCCTTATGAGATGAATATGGAACATCAATGGGACTTCAAATGATTTTTAAACTTATCATACGAAGTACATAACCACTTCACCTGAAAAAATTGCATAACTCCCTTCACATAAGGCCCCCATAAATTTCACCGTTTATTATATAAATATTATAGAGTGATCCCATCGATTTTCCATCAGGTTCCTCATGATAAAATGGGTATGAAAAATAGACTTCACATAAAGAAAGTGACATTTCGAGTGGCCTTTTCATGATGAGCCTAATATGTCTCCATGGATTTCATGTGATCTTTAACTATCAAAGTGAATCTCATAAGTGCTTCCTAATAAATATATGTGACTCTAATCACAAGAAGCTTACTTATTCTTCGTCATTTATTTCATGAATGTCTTGAGATATTTTAAAGATTCATTCGATCACTATTATGAATGATAAGAAGTACTTTATTGGAATCCTTTTGAAGATCATTAGTGCTCATCGGGAAGCCTTCACAAGACTCTGTTGTGATGTCCATGGTCCATCACATGATCAAGAAACTAATCACATGAAGCATATTACACCTTCATATGAAATTTTTTTAACTCCCATCACATAATGTACTCATCATATTCATATTTTATTCGCATTATATCTTGTTCTGATTTTTAGTAATTTTCCAATCGCCATGTTCAATGATTAGAAGAAAAAATCCAAGGGGTTTCACATGACCATTAATGTGTCAACCAAGAGTTTATGAATGATATTTTTATCTTTAAATAAATGTCTATTATATTATATTATATTATATTATATAATTAAATAACATAAATATACCATAAAAAATTATAAATAATGTTATATTAGTCATCAACTAAACCCCTGAAAATTCAAAACATTTCAATGGAAAAAATATAATTTTAGAAAAGTAGGATGGTAAAATATGGATCACTCCCAAATTCTTGAATCATTTCCCCCATGGACAAAAATATACTCATAAAGCTAAATATTATTAAACCAATTGACATATTAGAAAAATAAAATATTGAACCATTGGAGGAAGTGTACCGATTGTTGAATAAAGAAATGTAGCAATTTTTATAAGAGGTAATGTGACCATATAAATTTTAACATGACCATTTTAAATAGTAACATGGACATTTAGAATAGTAACATGATCATTAGAATAGTAATTTGAATTCTGAATAATAAACTTTAACATAAATAATATTTATCATGAATCATATAATTAAATATAATAATTTTAATCCCAAAAAATAACTATCATGATTCAAAACAAAACGAAAATATATAAACATTTTTAATAAACTATATTTTATGTTATTTTATAGGAAAAATAATTTTTATATTAAATATTAAAAAAATTGATATAAATTTATTTTTAAGAAATTAATTTCATTTTTTAAATAGATATTTCAAAGTTTTTCAATGGTGACATTTTTTTAATTTTCTAAAACACTTCAATTTTTTGTTGAATAGTAGGAAATATATATACCCTAATCAACATATTTAAAATTTCATAATTTATGATTTAATAATGACCTAATAAATTCAATTAAATTTGGATAGAAGAAAACATATTTATTTTGAGAAATGATTCCTTAAAATACAATAAACATGTTTTCCAAACATAAAAATCAATTTTTAATGTTTAAAGTCAAAATTTTTTCTTTAAATTAACAAATTTTCATTTTTTCCACTTTACTTTTTAATAAACTATTCAATTAAAATAATAAATGAGTTTAAATTTCAAAACAAAAATTATATTGATATAAGATTTATTATTTCAAATAAAAACTTTTATAATTTTTAACTTGGAGATAGTATTTTATTCAATATTTCATTCTAACAACACATTTATCCTACGGTATAATTAACCCCTCTCCCACCCCATGAAATAGAACTCCTCCCACACTTTCCAAATCGAAATAGCAACCAAAATCATATCTTTTAAACATATTAGAGTCTATTGGTTCATTTCTGAGTAATCTAATTCCAATCATAAATGTATTATAGTGCTGAACTAGGGAAGCAACACTATAGAGAGGGTATGTTACCATCACATATTCTTTATGTTTTCCTCCCCAGTTCCTCTATTTACCTATCCCTTTCTGTTCCAAACATTATAATTTTAGTTATATTATTTTTAAATTTATATTAATTATGTTAACAAACTATAAAAATTATATTTTTATGTATTTAAGTTTTATACCTCTCTTTATCCTATATTTGGATTCATTACAGATACTGGTCTGTTAACCACTAATGAGGATTTTTCCAATATCTTTCATATCACCACTACTATGGATTTTTATAAAAAAAATTTATAATATGTGAATATCTAAATATATTTATTTTATTCTTCATAAATTATTTCTTATAATTTATAAATGACCTTGTACAAAAATAGTGAAATTGAAAAAATAAATGGGAAAATATTATGGAAAACAAGATATCCAATCATTTCCCTTTTAATGAAAGGTATTAAGAAATAGATTCCAGTTATTATAATTGATAAATGGAGATAAAAATTAAAATAATTCTTTAGTAGATCAATGTTTTTTTAAACCTATTTTTATTATTCATGAGATGGAAGATGAAAGAAATAAATAAAGATTTAAGGTAAGGTTATTCTCACACCCAAATGATTTTCTTTGGGATATCCCACATTCATGTCATTTTTAGAATGGATATTCTCCTATTTTTACCTAAATATAATTTCATTATATATACCTATTTATTCGATTCTAATTTGATTTTTAATTAGAATACATAGATTTTTCAAAAAATAATTTTATTTCCAAAACATATCTTTGACACCACTTGACATGTTTCTTCATCACCCACGAATACCTATTTTTATTCCAAATATTCTATCCCTTATTCATGTTGGAACCCAAAGAATTTATTAATAAAGTATTATTTGTGAAATTCTTATGAAACCCATTCATTTACATTAGTTATTTTAGGACTACTATTCTTAATATTCATTGTGGAATGCATGATTAAGAGCATTTTATGATGCGACAGGTGGGTATAGAATTAAATAGCCCACTACTAAATTGGTTGATTTGATATATCTCTTGAGATATTGTGCATTATGTTTGAACATTATCCTATATTTATTCATAATGATGATTTCATGATTATGTGCATATGTTATGTGTGAACCCAACGTATGTTTTGTTCACAACTATATGGGGGTGTTTCACCACAATGTTATGAGGTTCCATTATTATGCATATGAAACATTCCATGCCTTTGTCAATTTTTTCTTCCATTCTTATTTTTATGACCCAACATATATGATATGATTTTTCTGATTATTCATCCCCATGTACTATTTATTCATGTCCCTTATTCCCCCTTACTATGCTTTTATCTCACTCCTTTCTTTGACATATATCTTCAGGTGACTACATGCACTAAAGAGATCAAAATATATTTATAAGGATAGAAAATATTAATTTAAATAATATTTATGTTTTATTTCTTTCAGTTGATGTATGATCATATTCTTCCCATGACACTAAACATTCTAATATTATATTTTTACAATTATGATGTTGTTTATCCTAAAAATTATCTAATAGTAACATAAGAAAAAATTTTGTCACTATAGTTGGTATTATAGTAAGGTTTAGTTAATTTTGAAATTAGGATTAGAGAATGTTAGTAACAACCCTTAGGACTAGTCTACATGATGATAAACATCCTCTAAGTATTGTTTTAGAAAAAGGATTAAAATAGGGATCCCATAAGAGATTCATTTATATTTTATTTATATATAAGAATAAATTATTTATTCATCTTTTTTAACTTATGTTTTTTACAAACATTTTATATGTTTATAAAATTGTGGGAACAAGGATAAATAATACCAAAAAAATCATCTGTGGGATAATACATTGATTTTATGAATGACATCCCTATTTCCATGCAAGGTGGAGTTCAAAACATCATGGCGTTGATTACGGAAATATCTTAGATTATAAAAAATTATTAAATAGTATAGAACATCTGATGTTTCTTGTAAAGGATCAATTGGTTATCGAGTGCATTATGAAGAAATGACCACCGACGTTTAATGGGTATTTTGAACCAATTTTCATAGAACAATGGGTGAACTCAATGTATAATATATTTTTTATGATCCATTATTTTGAGAAAGATAAAGTGATTTTATACAACAATAATTTTGATGGAGAGGACAATAAATTGTGGTAATTTATAAATAATAACAAGAAATATATTGAAATGGAAGAGATAGAGTGCGTAGACATTAACAAAATATTTTATAATATGTATTTATTTATAAATCATCAAATAATGGTATATAGAGAATTTTTAAAGATGAAGAAAAAGGAAATTTAATATATTAAATTTTAAGAGACAAAATTATCATGTCTTACAAGATAAACCTCATTTTTATTATCACTAAAGATAGAAAAATGTATAGATTTATTGGTGGTTTAAAACTGAAACTTGGAAATGATCTAGACATCTAATACTTTGTGATATATGAAGAAGTAGTATGATTTTCCTTTGAAGTAGAGATGTA
This sequence comes from Viscum album, assembly GCA_963277665.1. Classification (NCBI taxonomy): domain Eukaryota; kingdom Viridiplantae; phylum Streptophyta; class Magnoliopsida; order Santalales; family Viscaceae; genus Viscum; species Viscum album. The sequence goes on from OY728156.1 coordinate 1,805,480,264, forward strand.
GTTTGGTGAGTGCTCCCATGGTTGTGTAAATAAGAAGACAAGAATGGAGTTTCATGATGGTGGGTCAAATGGAAAAAGAGGAATGATGATCTAACCCCCACATGTAAGAAATTATTGAAGAAGAATCTGGGTAATTTTCTTAAAAGGGATGGGTAAAATATTTATTTGTGGGAGATAATTCCACGATGAACATGAATGTTGAAGAGAAATGAAGAAGCTGACCAATGTGATGGTGGAAAGAAAGGTACCTTCTAATTCACCACTAAAGGTTCAATGATTCAATTTTAAGGATAAGTGTAACTATACAAACCAATGCACTAACCCATTAGTCTTTTAGATTAATCAACATCAACAACCACCAATGTTGAATAAGAAAGGGAAAAATTATTCCATATCTACTGTAGATGAGGACCTTGAAAATGAATTCATAAAATATGCAATTCTTATTTACTCAATAATGTAAAAAGATTTAATTGATTTTAGTTATATTAATTCCCCTTTATAATAATAGTTATATAGAAATGTTGAATCATAGCCCAAGAACCTTGAAGTAGGTATGTCTATAAAACACCTAGTGGTGTGATCATTTTAACCCACGTGCTGGAATCCTCTCTAGATAGTGTACGTGTTCTGATTATTCTACTTAATTTAATAATACTTCCTATTTTGGAAATCAATGTTATTCTAGGCATATATTTTCAATCATATTAAAGTTCATAAATCATCTTTTAAGAAATGGAACTCTCTTTCTATATTCTGAACCATCCCATGATCCTGTACAAACACAAGGAAGATTGTTAATATCCTTTGATGAATCCCTAAATAGTGTGGGTAATGATACCTTAATGATAAGAATACCATGAAATATTGTTGTGTCATAGGAAATCATCTAACTTTAAGAAATTCCCATTTTTTTGGAATATACTTATTATTTTCCAAAAGTGTTTCCCATACATCCACTAGATCAGGAGAAAGAGTTCTTAATACAGATCCCATATAGAGAAAATACTATTTAAAAATACCCTTTCCAGAGTCCCGGATCTAACTAGATGAGTGAAAAGGAGACTGCCAAGAGCATTTGGAAAAAGTTTTTATGCACCCTAGTGCATTACCATGGGGATCACCTGTACTCTTCGTAATGAAAATGAATGGATCAATGTTCAAATTCATAAATTACTGGGAGCTCAACAAGATCACCATAAATAAATAGTATCATTTTCTATAGATTTAATAACTTTTTGATCAAATGAAAATATATTTTTAGTCCTTAAAATTAGATCTTCATCCTAGATGTCATCAGTTAAAAGTGAAGAAGAACGATATTTAGAAGAACTTTTTCCATACAATGTATGGGAACTAAGAGTTCAATGTGATGTAATTTGAAATTATTAATTCCCATGATATCATCATGGATATAATGAATAGAGTCTTTAGTGAGTACCTTGACTAATTTTTGTTAGTATTTATCAATTATTTTTGCATTTACTGAATGATAATGGTAGAACAGTATGTGAATATAGGGATTTTATAGGTGAAAAAAAGGAAGGAGAATATTTACAATAATTTCAATAACTGTAAATTTTGGATTTTTCACATCACATTATTGAAGAACATGATCCCAAATAAGGTTGTTTTTATGAATACATTAATGATAAAGGCGATAAGGGAATGGACTATACTCACTAGTGTAACATAAATACTTAATTTTTCTTTTCATATAAGGATACTAGAAATGTTCGTGAGAAATTATTCCTGATTTTCTATCCTAATAACTAACTTTTCACAGAATTGGGCAAATTATTTCTAGAAATAATACTGTAAGGGAAAAATTAAGGATTTCAAGAAGAGTCTAATCAATGCACCTTACTCACACTACCATCATGTGGGGATTCTTTTTTGATATAAAATGCTACTTTATAGAGATTCTGGGGTTGTGTACTCATGTATAATGATAAAGTGATATTCTAGACCTCCTGAAATTTAACGATCCATGAAATTTACTACCCAACACAAGATCTACAGTTAGAATTTGTGATCTTCACATTAAAGATTATGATAAACTACCTCTATAGAGAGAAGATAACATATATTCCAATAAAAAAAATTTAAAGTATTTATTCACATAGAATGGTCTCAACATGAGACATAAAATACGGTTAGATAAGATAATGTAATATGGTATCTAAATTCATTACCATCCATGAAAGGTTAATAAGGTAGTTGATTCTCATTATAGAAAAATACTATTACTTTATCGATGATGAAGATTGAGGAAAACTCTCCCTTCATGGATCAGTAAAGGATAGATCTTGAAATAATAATGGTATAGAAAAATTTCTACCTTTCCTATATGATTTACTAACTATATATCAAATAAAGTATCGAATAGTCATAAAGGGATGGTATAGAGATTCAAAAAAGGTAAAATATATAGACAAATGGAAACATCATGAATTCCATATTGATGATGCTAGTGCAATTTGATTTGTAACTAGGATATGTTTTCCCTCATCACCTGAGGTAATGAAAGAGCTATTGGTTAATTCAAACATATCATCTTTGTCCATCTATTCTAGAAGCCCCAAGATGTACTGTGATATTTGATAGAACATTGGGTGGAATAACATGAATAAGGAAATCATTGATTACACATCAGAGATAATGGTATGTAAAAATGTTAAAGTAGAGTGACATTAGTCCAAGGGGATGGTGAGAACATTGAATATAACCACTTGAAAATGAGATAACATGACCATGGGCTTTGTCACTAGTCTCCAAAAGACATCCAAATGAAACAATATGGCTTGGGTTATGGTGGATCGAATCACTAGGAATTGTAACATCAATATTATTCCAAAAGATTTACTTTTGAAAAAACATGTCATGATATAAAAAAATGAATTAGTGAGGATATATTAGGAAACAATTTTCATTGTAACTGATTGTGATCCATGGTTCCCATATAAATTATAGAAAATTATTCAACATTCTATGAATAATGAAATGAATTTCATCAAGTCCTATCACACCAATAATGATAGAAAATTTTATAGGAATATTTTGATGCACATGGAAATACTGAGAACCTACTCAATGGAATTTAAAATAATATGGGATAAACGTCTCCCATTAGTTGATTTATAATTCAATAATATCATCCACTCGTGTTTTCAAATGGATCCTTATGAATATCTATATAGGAAGTGATTTAGAACACCTAATTGTTGGGATAATGTCGGTGAATGTAAACTACTTGAACCTATCCTTATAAAAGAGACTATAGAGAAGGTTTATGCCATCCAACAATGTATAAAAGCTACTTAATGTCTGATAAAGTGCTATGTTGACAGTCATCAAAGTGAGATGAAGTTTGAAGTTAGATACAATGTTTTCCTTCAAATAACACCATGGAATAGAGTCATGAAGTATGGAAAGATGTGGAATCTTATCTCTATGTGCATTGTTCCCTTTGATGTCCTTGATTGAGTAGGAGCAGTCATCTATCATCTTTAACTTTAAAAAGTATGGCTCAAGTTCTAGATGTGTTCCATGTAACTCTTCAGATAGGTACATACCCAATCCATCACATATGCTGAGTCTATATATGGTACAACATGGGAATTAAATCTCATATGAGGAGTATTTGGTAAATATCATAGATTTTAGAGGAAATGTTCTACACAACAAGAAAACTCACCTTGTTAAAGTGTTGTGGATGAAACATAAGAATGAAGAAGTGACATAGGAACTATAAGAAACAATGAAACAAAAGTTCCCTCATCTATTATGAATAGAGAATCTGTGTTGAAATTTCTTGGATTAATGGGGTAGGAATGAAACAAACTGGATTTTATAAATGATATTTGTCTCTTGAATAAATATTAGTTATAATATATTATATAGTATTCTACACATATAACACATAAAGGAACTAAAAAAAATTATAAATACCTTTACATTAATTAGAAATTATCCCCCTAAAAATTCCAAACAACAAAATGGGACAAAAAGTAATTTATGAAAATTAGAATTTTATAATAGGATAGCCCCAATCTACTAGAATCATCACCCCCATGGGCAACACTATAGAAATAAAAAAATATTATTAATCCAATTAAAATCATTAAAAATGAAATTATAGATCCTTATAAGCAATTGTTGTGAATTTTAGAAGAATAAATCATGTAGTATTTATATAAGGTAATGTTACTATGGGAATAGAAACATAATCTTTCAGAATAGTAACCTGGTAATAGGGAATAGTAAATGACCATTTGGGATTTTAACCTGACTGTTGGAAAAATAATTTGACCTCAAAATAATAAAATTCTATATAAATAATATTTATCCTATGTAAATTAAGTATATATAAATATTATAATCACAAAAACTAAAAATCAATATCAAAAAGTTTAAATAAATTATGATCTCATTTTTAATAAACTGTAATCTATGTTATTTAGTAAAAAACATAATTCTTATATAGAAATAAAAATAACTAATGTTAGAAAATTATTTTTGATAAAATTATTTCCCTTTTTTAAATCACCATGTAAAAATTTCTACATGTGGTTTTTTATAATTTTTGGAAATACAACAATGTTTAGGTGATTGGAAAAAATACAATTTTCATATAACCAGTGTATTTTAAATTAAAACATTCATTATGTAATATTGATATAATAAATTATAGAATTTTTTGATTGACCAGAAAATATTTTAATTGATAAATGAGTCCTTAAACTACAATAATAATTTTTTCTAAACATTTAAATTACTTTTCAATGTCTATAGTTAAAATTATTCTTTAAAAATAACTGTTATTACATTTTTCAACTTTTCAAATAATAAAGTATTTAATTATATTTATAAAGAGGTTTAATGTCCAAATAATTATAATATATTGATATGTGATCCATTATTTAAAACATATCACTATTACATGGTTTACCCTGAAAATTATATTTTATTAAATATTTTATTCCAAAATACCCACCTCCTTAAGTATTAATAACCCCTCTCCCAAACCCGAGAAAACTAGTCCTCCCACACTTTCTGAATCTAAATATCTACCCATATCCACTATATGAATCATATATTAATCCATAGAATCTTTTTGAATAAATCTTTGAGAAATCATCACTCTATTCTAGTGTCATACAAGGGAAGAAACACTATAAAGAGGGTATATTTTCATCAACTCTTCCTTGTGTTTTCCAATTATCATATTCTCTTTGTTTGAGGCTTTAAAAGCCAAAAATTATAATATTATTTTTAAATATTTTTAAAATAAAATATTAATGTTTTTTACATACATTACAGTTGTATTTTTTAAGTGGTTATATTTTATGCGACTCTTTCTCCTCTATTGGATAACTTTCACGATAATAGTCAGATCACCACTAATATGGAAATTTCGAACATATTTTAAATCACCAACATTATTAATGGTTAATATAAATTATTTATAATATATTAATGTCTATTTATATATTAAACCATTTTAATTAACTATACTAATGTATAAATGAACTTAAAAAAATTAGCAAAATCAAAGAAAATAAGAAATTTTTAAGGAAAAGATGATATTAATATGTTTCCCTTTTAATGATGGGAGTTAATAAATTTAATCTGAGGATTCAAATTTATAAATATTTTTAATAACAAAAAAACTGAATTCTTGATAAATGTTTTAATGAAACTATGTTTATTATTGAGGAGGTGGAAAAGCGATTAAATAGAGTAGGATTTATGGTAAAGGGGTTCTTGAACCCCATTCTATTTCATTAGGTTATCCCTATTTCATGTAAATTTTAGTATGGATATTTCCATAATATTAATTAAATATAATTTCATTATTCTTATATTTTCTTTATATGGATATACATTTTTATTCCTTCCCAAAATTATGTTTAGGGAAAATAAAATTCTTTTTCAAAAATATTTTTTTTTCGAAAATACAACATTGAATCCTCATGATTTTTTCCTATTTAGTAAAGAATGATATAGTTGATGCCAAATATTTTTTCCATTATTCATTTCGGAAAACAATTATTAATTCATGAAATTATTATTTATGAAACACTTATGAAACTCATTCTATTTTGTGGTTTGTTTCATAACTATGATTGTTATCATACCATGTGGAATTATTGATTATAAGAATTTTAATATGTCAGGAGTGGGAAAAAAATTATATATGTATCTAATTCATTAGATAATATTATTTATCTCATGGTGTAATATTTATTTTTTATAAAGATGATGTTTTCTTTATCCATAATGATGATGTTTTGATTATGTACATATGTTGTGCCTGAACATGATGCTTACTTTGTTCAAAACTCTATGTGGTATATGACCACTAAGTTGTGTTGTTTAATTTTTATGAATATTCCACATTTTATTCCATTAAAAAAATTTTCCCTCACGATTGTGTTGATAATATAATTCTTGTGATATGAGGATGTCAATTTCGATCACCCTTGTAGTATTGATGCATATCCTATGTTTGTCATCTTATTGGGATTTTAGCTTACCCCGATCAATGACGTATATCCTTAGGTGACTACATATATAATGAGGATAATGAGTGATTTATACGGATAAATAAGAAGAATTTAAATAATCTTAATTTTCTATTATGTTCGGTTGATGTATGATCCTAATTTTCACAAGACATTAAACCTTCAGATCAAGGATTTGTATCACTATGATGTAGTTTATCAAAAAAAATGATTTAATATTCTTGTAAGGAAAATGCAGGTCATAATAACAATGTATCTTATATAAATCTTCTCAAGATGAGGAAGAATTTTCAGGGAGTCTTTGCAAGATTATGAAAATATCACATGAATTTAATAACGAAATCATGTGATGTTCCCTGGGTCATGTGATTGTGAGTCTCATTGAAGGTCAGACAGTTTGTATGAAAAAGGTGATTATTTTATATTTTTCCATCATACAAATTTAATTCTATTATTGAGATAATAATACTTATAACTTGATTATTTCTCTAACCTTAAAATTTATTATGCTTTTTTGGTGGGTATCAACACACATACTCACACAAAAGATTGAGGATTTCATGGATTAATTAGAAAAAAAAATTAATACAAGAGAGTAACCAAAACACATAATTTCTATATCATAAACCAAAATGAAATTCCAAATATATTATGAATTCCTTCCATATATGATTGTAAATCAATTCATGAAAAATCTTTCTTGGCATAAAAACATAAAACTAATTAAAAATATAATAAAATGAAAGAATCATGTAACCTCCACTGAAATCAGAACATTATCAGTTACTCTTTTAGAGGACCATCATGTAAACCATCCCTGTAAAGGTATTTTGTCTATATAATTAATTTCTCTATGTTTATTTGAATTCCAATCATCTAGTTTCTAATAGCTCTTATAATATTCCCTTACACTGATAGCAACAACAACAGTTTTTCACTGCAGAAAAAATTACCAAAATACATAACATCACTTCACTTTATCTGTACAGTGTTCCAAATTTAAATAAAATAAGAATCCCATATAAAAAAAATCCTATAATATGATAAATATATAAATAAAAGATTATTAATATTTAATCATTAGTTAATAAAATGTTCAATAATAGTTTATTAATATTTTATCATTGTTTAATTAATATTATTTAATAGTAATTTAAATATTAATGAGTAATAAATAATTAGATAATTATTTGTATACTATTAATTACTTGATGTTTAGTTACATGTAAATTACTAATAAACAATTATAAATAACATAATTATTTATTTATTATGTAATTATTTAATTATTTATTAGTTATTAATGATTATTTACTGCATTATCAATTAGTAAATCAATATTTTTGATAACTTTTATAAACTAATAAATTATATTAAATAAAAATATTTTCATAATAATTATTATATCCATATTTATTTATTGTTCGTACAACAAATATTCCTAATAGTTGTTCTATTGATATTGCTAATTATTAATTAACTACTGAATACTCATAATGAAAAATTAATTGATTAGTCTCTACTACTGACTATTTTATACAAATGATATATAATTAAATATAATAACTAAAATAAACTAATAATTAAAAAACTAAATAAATAAAAACATTAAAATAAATTGAAAAAAAATAAATAAATTTAAATAATGATCCACAAATTTTCTACTCTTATAAGGATACCAAAAGAGTCACTGTGAATGGAGAAAAAAACATAAAGAATTTTAAAGCTGTAGGGAACAAAGTGGGGAGTATATTAGAGAAAATGATGGTTTTCCATGAGAAGGGGGATTTTATAGTGCAGGGGTGGAAGGCATTAACAACTTCAATGCCATTACCATTTTATTAGGAGAAAATAATTGTGCTTTAAATGAAATTATACCAATAATAAGAGAAATGAATTGAGGGAATCAATACATTTTCCATGTAATCTATCAAAGAAAAAATCATCGATTCTATTTTCAATTTTTATCCAAAAGTTTTATGTAGGAAATACATTTTAACCTTTCTCCTATGTTTTCAAAAAATTAAACATAGATTTATTTTAAAATATTTGATCGAGAAAACCCATTATGTGGTGGTTCATGGTATGCAGTCGGGAAATGGAATGTGTATGGAATGATCATGGTGATGGTGTAGTTTGAACTAAAACTACATGTAGTGATGATGTATTGGTCTCAAGTGAGATATAGCTGCATCCAAGTAGAGAAAGTGGTGATTTGTGATGTGTATCAGATGAATGTGGTGGTGTTGAATTAGTCCAGATTGGTTTCCACTGCTGTTTTTTTAGGTGAGGCTACAAGGGTTGGATTATGATTGAGGATATTAAAGAAAATATATTATCATTTTTTAATTTATAATTAAACATTTATCAAAATTATAACTAGCTCTTGGAAACTTCCATTCAAACTATATACTTTAATTTATAAAATTTTTAAATATCGAATACATTTTTTACATTAGGATAAAAATTTCTTATGTGGGTAAGAAAATAAATTATTATTATCCTTATTCTTATTTCCCCTATGGGAATTTCCTAGTGGTTAGGAGATTGCGAGGCCTCTTGGTATGTCTAAAGGTGTAGTCTCCCTGAGTACTTATTGGTGTGGTAAGTTTTATTATTTCTTTATAATTACACACCTGAAACTATTGTAAATTATAATTGTAATTATTATTATTATTATTATTGAAGAATTATTCACTAATAAAATTCTAACAAATCATTATATTTATGATCTATTAACATCATTGTGATAATGAAAACATTACCATTAATACAATACCCATATAAGACTGATAATATCAAACTATGGGGAAGTCATCGGTACCTCCACCAGGCCACATCTATCAAAATATTGGAATGAAAATATAATTTTAGACCGGTGTATATTTTTTAAATATATATAGATGATCACACATTTTTCCATGAATATAATTTTGATGCAATTTCTTATGAGGTAATACAATATTTTACTTATGTTTTTAGTATTTTAAAAAAATGGACATCGATATTATAAGTGAAATTGTATAAAAAATATTGAAAAAACCCACATGACATATTTCCATATATATACCACAACAAAAACCTCATTTGATTGAGTTAACACTTCCAATATTAAAATAGAGTAAAATAATATTTTGATATTACATAATATCTTGAAAACAATTACGTCCTTTAACCCCATAAGATTATAGTATGTATTAATTTTAGTAAATTTCTTATTGAATATTGTGTAATTTATAAAACATTAAACGAAGGTGATTAATAGTTTAATAAAATGGAATTTAAATATCAAAAAATTAATAATCCTCAATTTGAAAATAAATAAATTAATTCTATTAATTCAAATGATATAAGGTTCAGAACACTTAATGTTTAAAATGTTCATTTCTCAATAAAATCATTTTTATTTTTCTTTTACTTCAATTTAAAAGATTCAGTTTTTAATTCCATAATTTTAATTTAATGAATTGAACATCATTTTTCATTTAATTTTATAAAAAATATCTTTTTGTGAGTTATTATGATTTTTTCTAAAAAAGTTCTATTTTGGTTAAATAGGGGAAATAAACAATTTTACAAATATAATAACTTTATTAACATCATTATGAAATTAGAATGACAAAAAACATATAATCCCTTCTTATATAACACATATGTATTTAAGGGTCAAAATATAACATTTAAAAGTATTATGTTGAATTTGGAAACTCATGCTTGACTATTTGGAACCTAAGTTATATTTTAATATATTAAAAAATTACTATTGGTTATTTACCTTTAATTGAGTGGTCAGAAGTGTTGAGTTGATTTTATATTTATTTAAATATATAATAGTCCTAATTTTGTTAGTAGTAAATATTATAAATAATGGGGATCAATTATACAAATGATTTTGGTGTAAAATTTATTTATACTTAAAAAATAAATTTTTCTAAAAACTATAATTTATTATGTTATATGTACTTATATAAAATGTATTTTTTTCACTTATAGAGATTGAATAATAAAAAATGGATTTCATATTTGGGAAAAAAATATTCAAATATGTTAATAAAGTAAATTTAATTTTTCAATAATAATGAACAGTTACAAAAGTAAAATTGTTCCTTTGTAGTATTATAATGCCCCATGATTTTAGAAAATATTCCTTCTAAAATATTTTTATTTCCCGGATTTCTTCTGTTACATGAAACACTGAGTTTAAAAACCAAAAATTTAATTTTAAAATATAATTATTTAATGTTACATTTATAACATAACAGTTCATTAAGAATGAATGAATATGATTAACTAATTATTAAATATATATAAACATCCAACTTAGTATAAATTTATTAAAAAAATTTAAATAACCATTCAATTATTAGTAGTCCTTTTATTATTAAATATTAACTTATCCCTAAAAAAGCTTTTTATTATGAGTGAATATTATAATTAATTCAGGAATGTTTTTTAAAATTAATTTGACTTAATTATTTTAATTTTTTAATTATGTATGTAAAATTTATCATTTTTTTTAAATTATGGAAAATATTGAATTTTTGATTAATAGATAATAAATTGATTTTTATTGAAAATGTATTTTTTATTTCAAAGTATTTACAAGTTAAAATTGTGTTTTTTGGGTTATTATTAATATATTCATTAGTTTTTTTTAAACAATAAAATTATTGTTTTTAAAATGGGTTTTATACTGTAATTTATTATAATAACATATTTTATTTAAAAATTACATTTTTCCAAAAAAATGTTTCTTATTTCATTTTTTCGGTTTAATTTTATGTTAAACATTTTAAAAAATATATTTTTTAATTTATGAAAAAAAATCATTCAATTTTTGTAATAGTGAGGTACAAATTTAGAAATTAGTTCCCTTTTATTTTTTGTCAACATGTATAGTAAACATTTAAATTTTATTATCACGGTAAATGGTAAATTAGTTAATTTAGGTTCACAATAAAATGAAAAGGACTATTAAATAACACTAACACTTGAATAAATTTTATTAGATGACTTATTTTCATCCATAATCATTTAATTCTTGGTTATATGACTTTTTTGTCTAGTTGGAAGGGGTTATGACTTTTTTAATATTTTATTTAAAAAAATCACGTATGTCACACTCTTATTTTCAGTAAATTTAATATTTTATTATGGGGATATATAGAGGACATGATAGACTATTCATATTATATTAATATATAAAATATTTATATTCATCATTTTAATTTATTTTATATATTTAGGGAAAAATAATTACCTCATATTTATACAAAATGATGATGTTGGAGTTATTTAATTAATAGAATAATCAAATAAATGATATTAACATATTATAAGTAACATATTTTGAGATATTCAAGGTTCTCTGTGAATTATCTAGATTACCATGATATTTTTATGATTTATTATAATCGATGGTTATTACATTACTTGTTTTCATTATGTTTGTAATCTCAAAGTAATGAATATTATAAAAATGAAAATAATGTTATTTTATAGGAATAATGTTTAATTAAATTATATAAAAAATATTATAATATTAATTAAGAATAAAGGGGATACTTTATGGTCTATGTTTCATTCAATGTGCATTTATTGGTTATTTAGAATCATTTTGTTCTATAAAAGTCTTATTATAAATTAATATTTTGAGATATTCCAAATATTCCCCTAATCTCGATTATAAAAGGGCCCCACCTCCACCACTTATTTAAAATAAATTTAGAATTCTATATCAACCATACCCTAGAAAATCATATTTTAAAATTGATTATATACAATCTAGATATGATGATCGTCTCATTAGACGAACCCCAAATTCCATAATAGGAGATCTGAGGATTTGTTCCAAAGAAGTCATAATTTCCATGACCGAAGAATTTCTTTTTATACTATTATTTACATACTAAAAATATATTATATTTATCATATTATAATAAATTTAGTTTCCCCAATATTCTAATATGTTATTCTGATTATTAAAAAACCATTGTACATCCTCTTTCTCATCAACAAAATAGTGAATGTATCGCTCGTGCGTATGTATGTCTTACCATCTCAATGTAGATATACAATTCATTTTTAATCACCATATTTTATAGATAATTATTATGATGGGTTTAATATTTAAATATGATATTTATGACATCGTATTGATTCCATAATGATAATTTCATATATACCTTCTTACCTTCTAAACCATTGAAAAATGATAATGTCGCTCTTCTGTACGTGTGGACTACTACGTCCATGCAATGTTGTGATTTGATTTTTCATTTCAATTTTTATTCGGATTATAAATATGATAGATATGATTTATATGTATGATTTAAATTATATAATAATTATTCTTTAATGGTTAATTTTTATTTACCTTTCTTTCATTCTATCATTCAAAAAGTGAATATAGTGTTCAAACTTATATACGAAATGTTGTCCACATGGAATGTGTAATTAATTTTCTATGTATATCATTATTAATAAATATATATATATTTACATATAATATAAAAAACATGTAAATAATTATATAATATATTTATATATAATAAATTTATATTTATTATGCATGGGGTTAAAGAACATTCAAAGGAAGTCATACCTATGGTAAGGGATTTTCGTCTCAGTTTTATTATTGTGGGACACAAGACCTATACACTTATTATTGATTTTTTGTGATGTATATACTAACCATGAATTAAATTAATCAAATATATTATTAATTTTATAGGGATTTCCGTATTAATCAGTTTTTATTTATTTCATGTGGATTATGATTCAAAGGTCACTCAAGTGGTAAGTGCTAATTTTATAATCTCATCATTATTCAGGAATGTTTATGTTTATTCTTTGCTAGGTAATATTTATCCTCCATTTCCATGATTACTAAAAAATGAATTTAAAAAGTTTTTTTTACTATTCTCTAATAATTACCTAAAATCATTTTTACCCATGTTTGACTTTTTAGAAAACAGTTTGAAATGAATTTTTTTATCACTTTCCAGACAAAGTAATTTTGGGATTTTAAAAAAAATAGAGAAAGGATGTTTTTTATCTTATATATAATGAGAATATTTTCCCACAAAAACAAAACCTCGCTAATTTTAAACATCCTTTACAAGCTTTAATGTTTTTTTAAATGAAATGTTTTTCTTTTATACGTGCACAACTTTTAAAAATTCAATTTATTTTAAAATAGAAAATTTACTTTCCGTAATATTTACGAAAAGTGATCATTATAACTAACTTTTTCATCTAAGATGAAATCATTTAATGTTACTTATACTTTACTAGGTATATTATTCATGGATAAAAACGATATCATTTCATAGCATGGTTAATATTTATAATGATGAAATGTTTATGAAACCCATTTATTTTTCATGAGTTATGCTATTGTAAATTAATAATGCATTTTTGATGGCTACATTAATTACATAGATTATGATATGAAAATATGATGATTTTTTTATGATGTTGTTGAAAACATAAGTATAGTTCTCATTTTGATATGTGTGGGACCCATATCTCCCTCCAATTCGTTGGGTAAATCTTTAAATATCATGAGATAATAAAGGGAAAAAGT